>CM075202.1:10247500-10847500 GCA_037577475.1 Chaunax sp. Z400
ACTCCAGCTTGTGCATGGCCCAGTCCCCTTTCTACGCACAAATATTATACAACATAAGAAGGTTGACCCATTTACAGTTTAGGCTCCACCACAACAAAAGTCCTAACAATTAGCAAATATGGCTGCTGAGCTACATCACCAGCTAAAGCATTAAGCAGCACGGAGGACTAGCCTCACACATTTAGCCCTCTGTATGTAAAACTGACTCGTGTATTGACTCGTCAGTCCACCTCTCTGATTAAGTCCATTATAATGAAGTGAAGGCAGTTTTATCACACACTTTATATACCTCATCATGACCACACTTTAACTATAAGCATAGTTCTATGCAATGTTATATATTATGGCAGTATTCATGACATATACGTTCTCAACTGACACCAGCTAAACCCAGAGTTCATTCAAATAACACCCATTAAAATGCATTTAAGGCATACTAAAGAGTAAAACCATCAGAAAATATACTGAAAGTCTATTGTCACATTGAATTATTGGACGGATATAAAGGGGGTGACATAACTAAACTGTTTATTATCAGCCTCAGCAGTACTTGGCACAGATATGATCATTCCTCTGGTGAATGTGTTTATGTTCCCACATACAGTAGCTGTGGTTAAGGATATACACAGCTACAATATAGTGTCCATTATCTTACACTGTGTACTTGTCCATTATCATTCATCCAGTCATCCTGCTTCCTACCTGGCATTTTACATTGCAGTAGGCGGCTTTCCTGCACTTCCCACATCTTGCCAAACCTTCTTTCCTACAAAGGACAAAAATCAGGAACTATTAACTTATAGCAAACAGCATAGTTACTGAGAGAGCCACACTCAACCTTGTGTAATTTGGTTCCCCAGACACACAAGCAAACAACAATCATCAGACATGAGGTCAGAAGATAAGGGATGATCCTGTTGTATGTCTTCTATACAGTATCTAGCTGTGAGTATCTAGTTGCCTGGGAGTCTAGCGGACATTTAAACATCCTGCTCCATTACTTTGAGACAAGAAGCAGCAGTTGTTGGTGCCCCGTCGTAACCGATAGCAATGAAAGGCTTTAGAACATTCTGTGGTATTAATAGAGCTGACCTTATGACGGACCAGCTGTCTTTCTACCTAATAGAAACAGTAAAGTAGTCCATAAGTCCATATAAATCCTTTTTTTCTTTTCTTATGAGAAACTCACTGTTGTTCGTCACACTAATCCAACATGGCTGGTTAATGAGGAGGGTGAGGGGCTGAAGCTGGGGACAAGCTACCTAATGTAAAGGACAGGTTTATCCCCAGGTTTCACCATGATGGTTGTTTTGCACAATCATGCACTCTGCTCTCTATAATAGTGAGCAATTCAAGTCAGATGCATCAAAGATGTTTTATCCTCTATGATACAACAATGTGTCGTCTATAACTGCATCTGCAAAACTCCTCCAGGCTCCCTCTACACTTTCTATTTATGTAAGACGAAGGTTACATTTATGATATGTTTAAATTGACTGCATCGGGATTAAAAAGGAGATCACAACCAGGGTTTGGATTGGGGAGAAAATACATCATCATATGTGAGCAGTCAGGTGACGAAAAAGTAGATGTGAGATGAAGTATTGATTAGTCTTCTTTAACTTTCCCCATCAGTTCAAAGGAGGGCAATTAAAGCAAAAGCCCTTCGGTCCAGTCAGCACCCATCTCTCATTACTTTAATCTGACTTAATTAATCTAAAGTACAAATTATGGCAGCTTCAGTGTCAATCATACAAAAATAATTCCAGAACAAAAAACACAGATTCCACACAATTGAAAGCTCATATGGACAAAGACGAAACTGTTACTGTCAATCATTGTAAACGGCGCTGCTGCAAGACTGGAGATTGTTTTACTTAATACACTCAAGACAGACAAAGGTGTTGGGATGTGGCACAACCAGCATCCATACCAACCTGCTGCCTATAGGACAAAGAAAATGATCAGGATTGATTGCCATATTTATTAGTGTTCCTGGTGCAATATGACACACGCAGGCAATCGAACACAATCAAGAGCTGAATGACTGCCTGGATGGTAGAAAAGCATCTTTGAGTACATAGAAAAGTGCTATATAAATAAAATGTATTAATATTCTTATTCTTAAATGTGTTATAAAACATTAAGATAAAACTATTGATTATTGCTGTGTGGATAATCTCAGGCGAATACATGTGCTTGTATTTATGATTACTTAAATGATTTGAATATGATTAACTAGTATGTGTCTGCACAATAGATCAACAGGTATGTTGTTTTCAATTGATGGCCCCTTCATCAATAACAGCTGCTACAGTTGTGAGATCATGATGTCACTCAGGTAACAAGACATATTCCTCATGTTCAGCCTTCATGTGGGGGCCAGAGAGGGAACACAGGCATGTGGAACAGGACATACATGAGCCACCGTTCAGAAAGATGAGTTACACACCCGAAATAGATTTCATGTAGTGCCAATTTTATTACAGACAGCCTGTGGGGTGCTGTGTGTGGCAGTCAGTGCACACTGTATCAAGACTAGGCACTGATGCACTGATTCTCAGCTGAAGGGATTAGAACTTTCATTTCTAATAAGAAATAAATCATTTGAAATGAGGTTACATGATATGCAGTTCCTGATACATGCAGAAGTGCTCAGAGGAGACTCGTCAGGCTTAGAGGGAGGTGATCAGTCATGTACCTGGTGAAGCAGCACTCACAGTAACAGCCTCTCTCCTTGACTGACAGCACGTAAGAGTAAGCCTGGCTGGAAAACAGCAGATCCCCGGCTTTAAACGGTTTGGTCACCCGGAGACCTCGACCTTTTCCCGGACTGTCGAACCTCTCAATTCCCTCAATGCTGTCGGTCATTGTGCCTCTTCCTCCAAAATGAGTCTTCACCCCAAAGAGAAGTGGGATGTGGCATCCCGGCCCCAAATGTAGGGGCGTCATACTCCCAGTAATAGTCCCCATGCACTGGCGCACAAAGGCACAGAATGATCTCAGCCGCTGTTGTATAAAAACGAAGAAAACATTATAAAAGTGTTTTTAATGGGGGAGAAAAAAACTTCTTCAGATCATTGAGGGAGCATTAATGAGTTTTTTTTTTTTAATAGCGCATAACTTCCCTTGCTTTTCTCTCTCTCTCTCTCTCAGGAGCCCAAAGAAAAGCAGGACCCCTGCTGTCCAAAAGAGCCATCACTGTCAATTTAATTAAAAATACTGTCGCGTTACAAGCTATTCTTATTTTGTGGTTACCCCAACTTTCCATCAAGTTCTTTAATTGAGTGAAACAGCGCCCCCTGGCTGGTGTGTGTCAACAACGGGGCAATTTGATAAGTGAAACAATAACACAGTAGTGGAAATGTGGGAACAGTAACAACAAAACAACGCGTTAGTAGCTATTTGAAGTTTGAATCTTTTATATTACAAGTTCTACCAACATGGGAAATCGGCATTGCAGTACGCAAGAAATGTCTTTTTCAAACTGTACATTGGGAGCAGCCCAGCACACCTGTGCAATCATGATGCTGTTAAATCAGCTCCTTGATGAGCCACCAAGGGGGTCCCTTAGTGTTGGAGAGTGCTGGGGATACAGCCTTTACAATTTGCAACATCTGTGGCATTGTGCTGTGTGATAAAACTGTTATTCTCCTTTTTCTTGAATGTATATTACAGGGTTTTTTTTTTTTTTTTTTATAAATTATGAAATGCTACATATATATGTTCTATTATATAATGTATCTCTGAGGATAAGCTGTCTGAAAGACCTCTTGGCTCATCTTTTCTCAACGTATGTGGTTTGTTTAAGCTGGACAGATTTTTGTAAGTGGTTTTGAGTCTGAAAACACTTTTTTTTTAATTTTTTTTTTTTTTTTTTAGAGAAATAGACATGATGTATTTATTCAACTAATCCCTTATGACCATTGTCTTGATAATCTGGCACCTCTATGAAATTGCACAAAGATTAGTGAGGAAATGACACATGCAATAATAACTTATGATTGAAGTTATAAAGTCTTGTGGTTGTCATGCATTATCACAAAATACTGTAACACTTACTTTGTATGGAGATTTTTTTCGGCAGGGCCTACTTTTGGGGCATTTTATGCATTTATTAAAGAGCAGACATTTGAGTGGTGACAAGACAAGCTATTGATCAGTGCTGTAAACCCTGAACCACCCATGGGACACTGGCCCCATATTAACTCTTTGAAGAAGTTATTGCACTTGAATCTATAATACCATCCATAAAGATTAATCCATTTTTGGACAATTTCGTTACAAGCAGACATCAGACATCCACCCAAAACATCTGATGCACACACCAAATAATATTCAGTGTAAATAAAACACCAGCATATGTGTATTGGGACTTCATCGGCATAGTGTTGGTACTTTTTCTGCAGCTCAATAATGCCTCCTGGTGGCGAAGGCTAAGAATGCCTTGTAGCAGTTTGCACATGCAGGCTGTCTTGTGTTGCAGCTGTTGTGTGTTTGTAGATCAGCTAACTGAAGTTGAATATTTAAACTGTCCTTTATTACACTGTACATTATGTGCAGTATTTCATTCACAATGGACATCAAACCAGGTCAATTTATATAAAGCATTAAAGTTCCTAGCTGGTGTCCACTTTTGTCATACTGTGCCATCGTGTGGTTGCCACATGTAAGTGCACCCTGGAATGACTGAAGCCCTGCTGTGATGCATCACAGTCCACCAGGCACCTTCCATACAGACAGATTTTAGGAGTTTTTACATAGAGGTGGGGAGAGAGAGCTCAGGTCAGGGACTTGATCTTGAGTAAATTGAAAAATTTCATACGCAACCATGCAAACACATTACACACACATGCCTGTTCTCTCTTTCTCTCTCTCATACACTCACACACACACACACACACACACATACACACACTAACACATATCAAACCATTGTGAAGATTTGTCCCTCATCTGTATCTGAAGGCTTTATCCAACCTTGCCCCAGTTTCACCCGATTTATTATAATTCCATTTTTCCAGTCTTTCAATCTAAAGATTTGTTCCTCCTCATTTTTTAATAACGTGCAAGCAAGGGAGGCATGTCCCCGAGAGATTATGTCGTCGTCTTTGGCGTCTCGTCTTGATTACATCAGAGGAACCTGATTTGATTAGGAAGAAACCCTGTTTCAGTACACATTCTCTTTAGACCTCCCCGCTGTGCTGATTTCTTGCTTTGTCAAAGGGGATGATCTTGATGAATATGATCTGAAAAAGAGGGAGGGAGAGGGGGATTAGGTGAAAGGATTATAATTTCCAATGACGAGAAATAATAAGAAACAATAAATCCTAAGTAGATTTAGTTCTCAAGGAAACCCTGTTAGGGTAAATCAACAAAATAAGAGACAGGCCAGAGATATTAAATAGTTAGATTTGGTTTGACCTGTTTAGTCTGAGAGATAAGTTCAGGCCTTCTTTTGGTCTTACAAACTCAAATTTAATGTAACACACTATTACGTTTGTATTTTGTAGAGAATAGGACTGGACATTGGTACTCAATACCTTTAAGGCACTGACTACCAAGTCATTCTGAAACTTCTCCAGTCAAACAATCCTTGCATCTGATCCTTTTTGTGCCAAGATCTAAAAAACAAACAAACAAAAAAAAAAAATCCCAGTCAATCAGACGATTGAATGTGACATGATTGGCCCACTATATCAATATATAGTACCAGTCAATAGTATGGACACACCTTTACATTCACTTGAATGTGAAAGGTGTGTTCCAAATAAATAGGGACATTATTATTAAATGTCAAAAAAGGAAACTAATGGAATTGAATACAGTCTAAAGACAAGACATTTAATGTTCAAACTGATCAAATCTATTGTTTTTATTCTCATATTGAAGTGCTGCAGCATGTTTCAAAAAGTAGGGAGAGGTCCATGTTTACCATTGTGTTACATCACCTTTTAACAACACTCAGTAGTGAGAGAACATTAATTGCTGAAGTTTTGAAAGTGGAATTCTGTCACATTCTTGCTTGATACGACTTCAGTTGCTCAACAGTACAAGGTCTCCGTTGTCATATTTGGCACCTCATAATGCGTCAGAGATTTTCAATTGCAGGCAGGCCAGTGCAATACCTGGACTCCTTTACTCTGAAGTCATGCTGTTGTAAGGCAGCACAATTGTGGCTTGGCAATGTGTTGCTGGAGTGAGCAGAGACGTCCCGAAAAAAAAGTCATCTGAATGGCATCATATGTTATTCCAAAGCCTGTGCATACCTTTCAACATTGATGGTGCCTTCTCAAATGTGCAAGTTACCCATGCCATGGGCACTACCACTCCCCAATACCATCACAGATGCTGGCTTTTGAACGCTGCACTGGTGACAATCCGGATGGATGAATTTGATGATGCAGTGACAAACTGTTTACTGACGGACTACAGTTTTCCAAAGTGTTGTCGAGCCCACTTTGACACCATTGACGCAATTGACACCACAAATCTACACTTTTTATCTGAATTTTCTCCAAACCGCATGCTTGTTTCCTGTTCCAAGTCATAAATCGTGACATTTGAGATTCCTGCCATTCCTCACCTGCCTTGTAGTTGCCCTCAGTGTGTGATCCCCTCACTCACCAGCACACCTGTTCTCCATTCCCTCACAAGCTCTCTTGCACATACACCAGCCTGTTTGTGGTTCCACCTGCCTGACCCTTGCCTGCTCTGCTGGTTCTCACTAACTCTTACCTGTTGCTGAGCTCTGCATTGTAATCTATGGATTGCTTTCAGCTGCTCTGCCTCCGTGTCCTGCAATTGAGTCCACTTTCACTATGTGCCCAACAGCTTTACACTCTTTCCTAAACCTGTCAGAGCTCTCTTCACGCTGTATCTCTGCTTTTTACACGCTTAGAAGACACTTTATCTATAACATACTGCCATACTGCTGATGGACGTACACAGGACATTGTTACAGTGCGACCTTGTAAAATGGCAGCTGCTAATGCCTCTCTGCCACAAGGTCGCAGACGAGGGTTGTGTGTGAAATCCAATGTTGTTAAAGACCTAAACTGCTTTCGGTCTTGCAATAGTGGTGGACAGAGGCCTCCTCAGTACATACTCATGACCTTGTCATCACGTGCCATTCCCAGGCTCCCGTGCTAACTAGGGGTCACCGGCAGGCCATGGGTTGGGAGGTGGACAGAGTCTGTGTTCACTGGAGAGAGTGGGGACAAACACACTGATAATTCTGGACTGTATTTAGGGAGGGGGTGCAAGCCAAGACCCTGTGTAATTGTTCCTTTATTCTCCCGAGCCAAAACCCTGGCAATTTAACTACAAAGCAAGGCATCCAGCTTTAGACATTATTTTGTTAATGATTCCAAATTTCACTGTTACCCCAGTAGACAGGCTGAGAATCTTCATCTTCCGTTGTACAAAACATCCCGTCCCAGTTTTCTATCAGGTATCATGGAGTAATTTTATGGAATGAAAATATCAATTTAATGGATTCTGTTACATTGTTGTCTGTATATAAGAAAAGACTTAAAATTGTCCTGTTGTCAAAACGTTTAATTTGATTCATCATATCTGCTATTATGTCTCTGCATTTTTTAAACACTTATTTTAATGTAAAACTTTAGTATGCTAACTTTTGAAATGTATTAATTATTCTGTATTAATCGTATGTTACTCTTTCTACTCTGGGGTTTGGTTTTATATAAGCCTGTATAGGTTTCTACCATGCCTCCACACATACTTCTTTCTTTTTTGATTTTATGTCTAGTATTGATGGTGTGAAATAAAAAAAAAAAAAAGTAAATAAATAAATAAATCCCTGTATGTCTGTCTGCAACATGTCCTCAGAATATCTCAAGCTCCGTTCTGATCTACTTCACTCTCTGATCCACTCACTGAGTGAGATAAACACAGAGGTGAGACAGTGAAATAGACTGCGAGAGTCTGAGAAAAGTAATTTCACGTTTTGATCTTAGAAGAAAGCTGCCAGTTTACTTTGCAAACTTTACTTGGGGAGGAAACTAAGCAGTAAATGCACTGGTATGGATCAGCAGATTATGGCCACCTATAAGACGAGAGACATTTTAAGTTTTAAGTCAAGCACTGAAGTACAAATACTGATTTCCCAGCTCAGGTAAAGGGTTGCCATGACCTACAGTGATTAAATTAATATGTGTCATGACAACCTTTTTAAATTAGTGGTCCGGTATTTTTATGATCAGGCATCAAAATACTACTACTTTTATTACCTCCGCCAAGCAGTTCTATTTTTTTTGACGGCACTGATGTATCTTCAAAAGGTTACTGAGCTAAATCCTGACGAAAAGCAGCCATAAGTGAAATATCATTTTTCTTGAATTCCTATCAAACTAATAATAATGCCAATTTGATTCAAATTCTAAGGGTAGTTTTTCATTGTCAAGAAATCAAAGGAGAGTCAAACTATCATGGGATTATTGCTTTAAGGTGAAATGACATAATGGGGAACCTGAGCTGGGCTTTCTGAGTGCTGTGTTATTAATATCATAACACAGCAGTGACATGAAGATTAGATGACAATTAGAAGATTGAATAAAATATTGAAATATTAATGAGACAAGATGTTTCTATTTATCTTTGGTAAATTAATTGCAATATCATTAAATATCGTAAATAATAATCTAATAATCTAACAAATAAGGATGAATGTAATCAATCATTAGATTAATTGATTAAAAACTAATCATTAGGTGCAGCCAAACACTGCATTATGCCTGAGCCTATGTAGAGAGAGGGTTAACCTTCTGTCATTGGCTCTGGTTATACCTAATGAGGTCAGTAAAGTTGTTTTTGATGTTTTCATGCCCTACGTGGTCGTTGTCGAGTGTGAAGGAGTTTGGAAAACCTTTATACAATAAATCCATATTCTGTCTGATGAACTCAGTGACTGAGACAGTGTCTAACATCTTGCGTCATCCCTTGTCAGCCAGGGGAGCCAAGCCTTAAGCCTTAACCCTCCTGTCTCCCCTCCTGGCTGGGGGAGAATGCAATGTCTGCCTGCCTGCTTGCCTGTTCGACTGTCTTAGCCCTGTGGGCTTTGCAGGCGTGGAGCCTCATCTCTCACTGTTTATCCATGTGTCTTTGCTTTGGCTCAGGTCCTTCGCTGTAGGCCACTGCGGGTTGAGTAGGGTCCACTGCCCTGTGTCAGCCAAGTAAGCTCTGCTTTCACTGGAGGGCTTAGCGCCTCACCCCTCGGCTGCTTTATGAGCAGACAGCTGGGCTAATCTGTCGCCATCTTTCCATCTCCTTGGGTCTTGCCTCATCTCTTCTTTTGGCTCCTTTGGTCATCTATTTGTAGACAAGTTCGCTTTCGTGCCTTTCAGTTACCGAAATTGCAAAACAATTTAAAATAAATATTTGTTTTTTGTGCATCTTTGCGCTGCATTCTTTTTGCAGACTCAATAGGAAATTCAAAAGGACCTTAGGGGTAGGGGATCAGAGGAGAAACGTTTGGGTTTAGTCCTGGGCTCATGAGAATCTATCACAAGTCACCCTTGAGCTGCAAACTTTACAGGTCTTGCTATTCAATGATTGTTAGTCTAGGGTGAAAATTTAACTAAAGTTAAAGTTTTTTATATATATAAGTTATGTTGTGTACAGTGTATATACTCTGCACCTGCAGAGCTGACAGTCTTGGTAGGCCTGGTCAGGCCTCAGAGAGGATGCATGAGAAGTGTCAAATAAGTTAACAACTAAAGACAGGCCTATTAGAGGACATCATTATTGGGATGTGGGGAATTATAAGTGCCATTTTTGTCATTTTAGTAATTAATAAAAATCAGTAGTTGCAGCTCTAAAAAAAAGACTTAGGACATAACTTATGAGACAAATTGTTGGAGGTTTGATTACATTATTGGTCAAAAGAGCAACAAAACATTTGGGCTGTTATTGGAAATACAATAATGTGGTTTATCCATGTTTCATCATTCCCTCTTCCTCACACCATCTCCTCCTGTCCACCATACATCTATCCCCCATCTCTCTCTCTTCCTCCTGCCTTCCCTCCTCCTTCTTCTCTCCACTGTCCTCTTCAGCCGTCTGGCTAAACTTAGAAGTGACAACAGTTGCAGGGTGACACAGAGGGCTAAATAAGACCAGAACAATACCTTGTCTCCTCCTCTCACCCCCTCATCTCCTCCTTTAATAGACTGCCATTGTTCTCTCCGTCACTGTTGCTCTTTCGGGGAGTTTGTTAGCTATGCTAATGAAGGTTGGGCTTGTGTGGATTTAGCGAGCGAGGATTTGATGCTCTTTAACTGGGCACTTTTAGAAAGGAGAGGCCATCAGAAGTATGGCTGGCCAGCTATTTACCACTAGTCAAATGTCACAGGTGTGTGGATGTGATACTGGAAGAGAACGGACAAATTCAAACCAATTGCATGGTTGAATTTGATACACACTGAAACTGCATACCCATAACAGTCAGCAAAATGTCTCAAAGAAGGTGTTATACAAGAATATGTACCACTGCCTCTCTAATGCACAGTGTAATGTATGTGTCAGCATGTCAGAGTCCTTGAAAAAAAGGAGTCTAGTAAGACAAGATGCAGAGACTACAGTAAGTATGATGCAGTCAGTCATTCAATCAGTCAGTCAGTCAGTCTGTAAATAGCCTTGCTGGTGGCTCCTTTGAGCTTTCCTCTAAGAGGAATTCTCTTTCTCCTTGGTTTATTAATAGTGCCTGTGAATTGTTTCCTACAGCAGCACTGCTGCAATCAAAGGAAGCTGGCCTGCTAAGTATACAGATATTTTCCTTTGTCCCTTTGTTTCGTAGGCATGGAAGAGTCACATCTATATGAGTGACCGTGCACAGATGTGGGTGCCTGTCTGTGTCGCTGTACGTGCAAGCGTGTGCATGCTCGGGGGTATTATGTCAGGTTGTATGTTTATTTGTATAATCGCATAAGTACGGTGATACATCCTTCAATTGTTTGTGTGTGTCTGTAAGCCACTTATTGACAGTATGAGCTTTTCATTTGGGAGGTCAAGTGCCCTCACCGATTGTTGGTTCACTGGTATTTTTTTTTTGGAATAAATGTTAATGTATTATACAACCTGTGTTAAGACACAATGATAACTTTTTAACATTTTTTTTAATCTGCAGGTAAGTGATTTAAGCATCGCTCTAGGGCTGTGAGTGTCTTTAATGTGCAAAAAGTAACATTTTACTATATTTGAAACATTTTTTCACATTTAATCTATTCTATTCATTGAACAAGGACATTATAATCAGATTTATTTGATTGCTTTATAAATGCTTTTGATGAAAATGAGACATTGGAGAACCCTCCAATAAAGTAATTGGGTCTATATGAGTGGAAACCGATGGAATCAATGTTAATGCTCTCCTTGGCCCAATATTTTCATTGTAATTGATGGTGCCAGCCAAACTATGATTACCTGATATTTTAAATGTCACAAGGACTGATATAGTTGTATGTCAAAGCCTTGACCTGTCATTCTCAGTTTTTTCTGATATGCCTCAAATTCCCTTAACTTGTGTAGAGACCTGCTCTCAGCTGCTCAGCTTTTACGATTGCCCTTAAAGGGACAGTTTTATGTGTGATGCTAGAAGTGTATCTGCTTGTTATCATACTGCACAATTGCATCTGTATTCTATTATTATTGGTTTTAATGGCTCTCACTCAAAGCAGCAGTCCATCAAAAATAATGGAAAAAAAAATATTTCTGAAAAACACCTTGACCATCATACTCTGTTGTGAACGAATGCTCCCATTTAGTCCTTCGGCTTTTTGTAGCTTTTCCTAGTGACTTACATTAGCATACTTGGCTCTGTGTTTGGTGTCAAAATGCCACCGTAAATTGTATTCCTTGGGCAGTGCCACTGCCTCATTACAAAGAAGACAAACCGGCTTGTGTGTATTTAAGAACAAACATGTATTCACATTCCCATGTCTTTAAATCTCCTTAAATCTCATTAAATTGCCTTGCCACTGTGTCAAGTTGTCTTTTCTTGACACTAATACTATTAACGCTCCTAGGCACGGCCTCATGGCTAGGGTTCCACTGCTGGAAACAGCTACATGATCAGGGGTGCACTTAAGTGGTGCACAGGTGCATATGCTTGGTCAAAATAAATGATGCGTGGCATGTATTAGAACAAGAAGTGCCTTTGCGTACCACCACTGTGTACACTGAGTCTGTAACAACGGATCGAACGGCACAGGACATAGTAAAGGGGCTTCTGCAACTCTTCCATGCTTGCTTATGGGATGAGTGGAAGACGAAGTTTGTTTTGGTCTGTACAGACTGAACTGTAGTCAACATTGGAGTTTACAACGGGGGTCGTTTCTAAATTGCGTGAGATGGTGGCGATTGGGAATTCTGTTGTGCATATTCTCAGTACCGCCCACACACTTGAATACTGCGCCAATCAGAAAATCAGAAAAGTTTTTATTGCCAAGTACAGTATGTGTGCACATACAAGGAATCTGACTTGGTGTTCTGGTGCTACACAATAGTTAACATAAACTTAAGTGTAGCTATAAAATAGAAGTCAGCTGATCTCATGGTCCCGTACTGCGAGACATTTTCTCGCCCCATTGTAAGGTTACTATGCTTTTATTTACAGAAAGGTGGTGCAACAAGGATAGAGCAATCAAATGTGGTGAGAATAGCATTGCCTTTGTTAAACAATATTAGATGGTCTGCATGAGATACGGAGGCTACTACCTGCCACTCAAATTCAAATGGCTACAAGTGATGACTGACCTGCTTCATGCAGCGCAAAAGGTGTACACTACGCAACATCTTCAGGTGCTCATTTGAGAACCAACCCAAAAATATTATGTGCACCCCTGTACGTGATATTGAGAGGCTATCTAGGGTATACTGACATCTATTGGCCAGATGCCTTCGGTGTGTGGATGAAAGAATCAGGATGCATTCAGGGACATGCAGCCTTCAGTTTGACACGTTCACCAGAGTGAAAAAGGTTGTTTGTCTAGGTGCAACATCGTTGCAAATAGTGGTCGGCCAACATGAGTTTTTTGTGTGACCGATGCTGATACTTAAAGAGCAATGCAGCTGACGACTGATATATAAGGCTGATATCAAAACAAAGAATCCTCCTGTATAATTCCATTATTCCATGCACATAACAATCAAATTTACATGGTTATCACAGTCACTTGTTGTTTTATATGGAATTATTAACATTTAATGAAAATGCATTCCAGAATGTGACTGGTGTTTAAGGGAGAGTTGGCACATATATTAGAGGTGCATCATTCAACTGCATTCTATCTCTTATAGCATATTTAATGCCAGCCAGAAATGGTTTTAGATCAGATATGAAGTCATTTTTGATGGGAGAAACATGCTAACATGTAACTAAAGATGATGGTGACTGAGGAAAATTAAGGAAATTGTTTACAGCAGGATGTATGAGAGTTTTTCACCACTGATCCAAAACTTACAGGGGGGAGTGTTAACAGTATACAGTGGCCACACTGATTGGGCTGCCTGCTTGTGTGTGCAGACATGTTTTGTTTATCAGCCTTGAGAACGCAGGCATTGGCCGATGCCGATTATTTCAAATGCCAGATAATCGGGCTGATTAATCGGTCCATTACTACATGCAAGCTTACACTCACATGCTCACAGACACTAGAATATGACTTAGACCTCTGACTCACACAGACACACGCACACACAAATAGACACAATACACAGTTACACCCTAAGTGATGCAGGTTGGTTGTCCGGTGACCAAGTGCTGGCATTGAAACATTAACGGTCACTTGGAATCAGTGACTCACCAAGGGCACAATGGAATTAGTGAGATTCTCTGCAATGTGACAGCTTGCTCTGGCTAAATGGTGTAATAATCTACCCCTCCTCTGACAGACCTCCAGCAGCACATGCACACATACCTACACACACACACACAGACACACACACCCCTCGTTTGCCCTCCCCAAACCAATTGGCACAAATAACATTGTCTTAAGCTATAAAAAAGATTTTTTCCCCCCTCCCTCCATTGTGGTAATTATTGAATTAATGCAGATGGAGAGAGACATCTGCATGTTAAAGTGTTGGCCTCTCTCTTATGCACAGCAGATGTTCCCCTGTCATTTACTCAAATTATGCTGCTGAGATACACGGGGGGAGAGATAGAGAGAGAGAGAGAGAGAAAGAGAGAGAGAGAGTCGCTCACCAAGGCAAAATTGTCTTAAAGCCCTCAGTGTGTCAGCTACCAAATTTATTATCTGTCCTTCAAGTAAACCCCTACTTTCTTCCCTCGAGGTGTTTCTCAATGACAGTTAGAGTGTTTTATTTGCTTTATCATTATTACCTGTTTTTATTATAAAGGCAAGTGAATTTGTACCTTTCAAACATGGGGGCAATCCAAAGTGCTTTCAATGAGGCAAAATTTAAAAGCATAATAAATCGAAAAGGAAAACCAATAAAAACAGAATAAAATGAATTAAGAGGTAAATACAAATAGACAAATTTAAAAACAAATTAAATGCAGTCGCAAGGCATGAATATGTTGCCAATAAAATAAAAGAAATAATTGAGTCGAACATAAAAAAATAAACGGGTGAGTTTTTATTCTTAAAGTGCAAACAAGGGCATTAGATGAGTTAAATTCAGATTGAATCACATATAGGATCTCAGCTATTAAATAACCATTCCTCCAATAATGATGGAGTAGCATATCAAAGATGTGATACTAATGTAACCAGCTGACCTCTCACTGATAGCTCAAACCAGCAGCTAACCTCTTGACCCTTACTGTTGGTGGAGACATTACAGTAAAGAAGTGACAACATCCTCTTGAAGATTATCTGTCCATTGTTTGAAGCAAGGAAGACACCGAGGGACACTGTGTCCGATTGTGTCTCCGTGAATGTGTGTGTCCCAGATGACAGACAGCCAGGGGCCCTTCTCCTTGGGACTATTTTCCAGGTTGGTTCAGCCTCATCTCTCAGGATTACATTGATAAATTCTTGTATTATATTTTCTGTGCTTATTGTATTAATATACAGGGACAGTTCCCAGAAAAAGCTGAGTCCCACGCCTGCTTTAAGGTAATCTTCTTCCACTTGAGCTTTTAAAATGGTTTTGGGTAGGGGAAGGGTGGGACGGCTGTCTTTGTAATACCTATTCTCTCAGACTCTTGAGGCTATATTTAGCCTGTTTTTGATTTAGTTGCTCTATCATATTAATTCCACACAGTAAATGATCTTATAAATATGTTGATCTGGGCTGTGCTGTACTGGGCTTGTTCAGTCAGTGGATTCACAAAAGAGGTAAGTTTTAAATTAACATGGTTTCCCTTGAGTTATGTTTTACGAGCCGTTTACATGACAACAATTCTTGCACAAAAACGGTAACCTTTAGCTGCATTTTGGCCTTTCATTAAGTTCAGCTTTTGGGGGCCTCAAAATGCAAACTTTTGAGAACTCGTTCCAGACTGTAATCTTTTGAAAACGCCACTGTTACCATCTGCGTATAAACTGGCAAAACCCAATTCTTGTAAAAACTATGACATCATGGCTCCACTTTGTGTAAGGGTTATTAGGTTAAAGACGATGACGGATACGGACAGAAGGCTCTTTGTTCCTTTTGTTCATTTTTTTTGGAGAGCAGACGGATACGGACGAAGCGGACGAAATGGAGCAGTAGCACCGGAGATGCTACAAGGCAGTGTAGCCATGATTCAAGCAAGGCACGACAAATGCATACGACCACAAGGAAGAAGAAAAAAGTGAGGTGAAAAAGTGAAACAACTCCCCATCCTCATGTCGTCATGTATTTAATGACCTCACAGACCACACCCGAGTACATGGCTACCTCAGTTTTTGCTGCTTTTGATAAACTAGGTGCATTATGACAACCTATTGTATTTGTATGGCTGCTTGCTGTAACCCTGTTTGTTTGTGTTGCTGCCTGTCTTGGCAAGGACACTTGTAAAAGAGATTTTAAATCTCAATGAGACTTTTTCCTGGTTAAGTAAATAATAACATTAAAATTAAAAAATTGAGTATAAATATGGCCTTATTAGCCATGCGTGGACGGAACACTTGGTGTTATTCGATGGTGTTGATTTGAGAAGTTAGCCAACGACTGGCCCGGTATTATACTAACGTGTTGACCATCTTATTTCGACTGTTGATTCAACAAAAAATGCAATTTGCAGATGCCGTTTTTGGCTCCAGGAAATTATAAGGGGCTATTTTTTTTTCATAGTCGAAACAATTAATACATAAACCTAATTGCACCCCTAGAGAGTCTGGTTGGCAGTGACTGTCAGTCTTATTGCTCTGTTTTAACCTGGTTGTGTAGACTGGCCTCACTCTCTCGTGTGCTGATGCAACTTGTACCTTATTCCCCCGAGAAGCATACTTTGATTCAGTCAATACACACACACAGGCACGCACGCACACTTCCCCTACATCTCTGCAAAACCCAACAATCCACTGAAATCCGTACAACTTCCTTCTGTTCTCAAACCAAAAGCCTTAAAGCCAACAGATGCTTTTTCGTTATCATTGCCAGATATCACTCTTAGCTCCCTCTGATAAGACTTTACTTTCTGACCCAGATGTTAAGGAGTTCAATTTACCAGATGCACCAAAAGAGCAGACAGGGAGCTGAAGGGATAAGTGAGCATTGAAAATACCCGCAGGCTTGAGAGATGAGACATAATATGCCTTTTTTTTTTTTTGGGGCCTGGTGTTGTTTCTGAAGCGGCGTTAGTGCAGTAAGGAGCTCAGCGTCTAAAGAGGCTTTGGTAGAGGGCGAAAGATGGGCCATATTACAGCGAGGCCAGAAGCCTGCTTGATTAATGGGTCAGGATAATCACCTCATCAAATCACTCTCACTTATTAAATCTTGTTTAATATCGTAATGAGGGTCCTCCTGAGCTGCTTTGGTAAATTCCCCCTGTCTCTCCATCGCTCTCACTTTTCCTCCTCTGCCTTTCGCTTTTAACAGGAAGACTAATGATACCAAGTTCCTGTCGGCCCTCATCTTCTTGCTTTTCCATTTCTCCTTTAATTTGCCCCCTCTTTCTCAAATCATCTTGGAGTCTGTCTTAGTTTTTACACCACATGGTGGACCAAGAGTTTATATAATTTTGGAGGGTGGAATTACTATTTACACGGCCTCAGTCTATTCATTTACTCTCTCTCTGTTTATGATGGATGATGTGCTAGATTGTATAAGCATAAATCACTGTATGTGCAGGTCAGGACCTGCTTGAATAGTGATACCACTTCCCAAGGCTTTGGTACACTGGAGTTTATGGAAACACTTCAGGTGAGGTAATATCTCTCCTGTCTCCTTCTGTGTGATTTGTGATCTCTATCTGTAGTATCATGAGATACCCAGTGCTACTTCCCTTAGTGCATGTGTGTGTGCGTGTGTGTGTGTGTGTGTGTGTGTGTGTATGTGAATGTGTGAGGTTCTGGGAATGTGCATGCATCTCCTTCGCGTGACCTCCAGGCGACTGCACAGTGTGCTTTAGAAGAAAACAACATGCCACTGTCTTATTTACGGTCTTCCATGTGTCGCTTGGTACCATCTTGATAGCACAGCTGACTGCTCACCTCGTCCAAGAGAGGAAAAAAAATATTTCCGCTTTTCTTTCCAATACTATTTTAAATGACTGCTATTTTTACTTTTTAAACATGGTTCATTAATTATTTATTTCACTACTTATCTATTGCTTTTATTTACTGTATCTGCTCCCTCATGCTGTCCCATGCCTCTTCATCTGTTACCTCTGACATATACCTCATTCTTTGTTGAGGTTGAATGTATGGACTGGGTAAACTACAAATGAATTGTCCTTTTGAGGTCAGTAAAGGTGTCTGAAGTGAACTGAAATGAACTCTTTTGTCCCATTTCTCTCTCTCTCTCTCCATTTAAAAATGATTTCAAAGGCCACCCCCTTCCGCCACCACCCTCATCCCAAAGTTGGACCCAATCCTTTGTCGTCTCTGAAGGCAGGCAAGCAACAACTGGCTGAAGGTGACCAGTTCAGGCTTGAGAGGGAGGTTAGGGCTGCATCTTCCCCCTGAGTGCCTCCCATTTTTTGCCTTTATTGTTAGGGAGCAGCTGTTGTGTACCTGGACCCCATGAGTGGCGCCTATGCTGGGTATCTTGGCAGCCAGGCTCCATAGGCTTTGGATACCAGAGTGAATCAATTCTTAAAGATGACTGTCTGTGTTCCGTGTCACATGGACAGGCCCAGAGTGAAGGGCTTAGGGGGATCTTGAGCTGGAATGCTCTTTGATGGAGGGGCTGGAGAATGAGGAGGGAGGGAGGAAAGGAAAATACGGGGGAGGAGATGGTCCTATTGTTGTGCTGAGGAATGCCCTTGACGGAGACAGAGGGGTATTGTTCTATGTCCATGAACTCTCTAGGTCTTGGGGACCTAAAGGTGATGGTGGTGCAACATCTTACTGTTTTCATATATGCTTTGCGAGGCTCATCTGTATGTTGTCAATTCCTCCTTTCTGCTGTTAACTACGTGTTGAAAGTTGCTCTAAGACAAGGTATAAGTGAGCAGCTTAGCGTCAAGCAGCCATGTCAACGTGTAAAAGTTGGCAAATTATTGGCCTCATTCTCAGCAGAGATTGACAACAGCTGAGCAGGATGTTGATGTCTGAAATGGTTCACAGGCCAAACCTGTGAAAATGAAGATTATAAAGGATATAAAGGATGACAAAAACAGATTGGCACGTAAGATAACCTCTCTCCCTCCTTCCCTCCCACACTCTCATTCCTCTTTTTCTTTCTTCTTACACCCCTTTGGAGAACAATACCCTGCGGACCCTCCCCCTCCCCATCTCCACCTTGGAAAAAGCAGGTTTATTAATAGTTCAGAACAGGGTGCTTGGGGCAAGCTGCACGAGAAGGTTAAGGATGAGGGAAGTTAATAATCTGGGCTCAGGAACCAGCAGCCACAGCAGCAGCAGTAGCAGCTTCGTTTTTGAAGAAAGAACCTCATGGTCATCCCATGTCCGTATCAATTTCATGACAAATGAAAATACCAAAGGCCCTGGCCAGAAACAAAGGCTAGCTTGGCTGACTGGAGGCGGTATGGGAGATGGTGGTGGGGGCTAAGATTGGCTTCCAGCCCCTGCAGCTGTCCCGGTTGTCACCCCTTGTCTTAAGGCTCAGTCCTGGCTCAGTGGCGCATGTGTTTGTGTATGAGTGTACATCCAGAGCCTCAAGAGATAGGACGTGGCGATTCTAGGCACTCGACAGTGTCTGAAAAATGGCTCCTGACACAAAAGGCAAGTTGAACGGTGTTAAGACCCCGTCAGTATGGAGCAGACCTCAGGCATGAGGTCATCAGCCTTGGTTTAGCAGCCTTTGTCCAGCAGCCTGATTGACAGGAGGGGTGGCTATTAAAGACAAATGTGGGATCAGTTACAGCCATGGATGTCACTCAAGGTCTGAAATTAAAAAAAATGCTTTAGATAATTCACTGAATGTGTCCGAGAAACACTGATTTTTTTTCAAAAGCAGAAAATGTTGAATATGGGGTCAAAACAAGTCCAACACACAAAGGTAAATGACTACATACCATCACACAGTGACATCTTGGTAATCACTTCGCACCTCTACAATGTGGGCTTCACCTTAATATGTATTATGAAGTCTGTGAATCTTTTAATCTGCGTTGATAACCTGTGATAAACTTTAATACTCTGCTAATATTCACTATCTGTGTGTGTATGTGCTGTAAAGGAGAAAGACACATCTCTTCCTGACCCTCTCTCTCCCTCTCCCCCCTTATGTCTCAGAGATTAGCCTTTGCTCAAACACCTCCTGTTCATCTAAGTAATTAAAACATTAGAATTACTGGATTATAAACTGCTTTTGATTTAATCCAGCACTCGGTGCTCCCACCATCTCGCCAAATGGGTCAATAGGAAATATAATGGGCCTCTGTGATTTCTGATTCAGGGATCTGGAAGAGGCAAAGGATGCCAATAATGGCTATTAAAAGAGATGTGTGTTTGTGCGTGTGAGAGAGAAAGAGAGACAGAGAGCCCTGACCAGCTTTGCCCTGAGTGCCATCTGTCTTGGACCCATTAGACCCAGTTTAGACTGGAAGAAGCCAACCCAGCTCAGAATCTGTCTCTCTGTCCTCAATGCACTACACACACACACACACATGCACACACACTTCATGTGATCACTTCCTCTTTTGAAGTCACTCTAAAGCGTATATAAATTTCTTTCTTTTTTTTTTTTAGCAGGGGAAGGTGTTATAAGGCAGCCATAGTTTTTTGATCTTTTTCGATCTTTTTGAAATTGATCAAACACAGGCCTCAGTGTGTCCATACCCTTCATAAGACCCTATAACAGGTGTTATTCCCCCAGTGCACCTTGTATCAATGGGTGTCCTGATAACATTTATATAATTTATCCTGCCACTGTCTGCCTTCAACACATTCTCACACGTGCACGCAGTGACAAACTTTCACTTTCATTCACTGTTTAGCGGGGTTCCCCACACCTTACCTCTGTTGGCAGTCAAAAGGTAGGTGTGCTGGTGGGATTCACCTCTGCTGTCCTCTCACCTACACTGTCGATATATGATGATTCATTTGTGTGTACCCAAATGTGTACGTGAGTTTACACACTGCACGCTCGTGCAGCCTTTTTTCATAAACGTGTGAGCAGTGTCCTCTGCAGCATGTTCCTGTCTGTGCATGTATGTTTTGTGTGCCTTCATTATGGTTTTTGTTTGTTTCTTGCAACAAGGGATCCAAGTTGACACAGTGACAGTCCTTTGCAGGGCGACAGAGGGGCCCTGACATCCAACAACAGAGGCTTTGTCACTCTGCTCCTCTTGGCTTGTTATGGACTTCCTTCTCTCTCTTGCACTCTCTCTCTCTTTCTCTCCCTTTTTTAGTGAGCTCATTTTCTTGTCTGAAGTCTTAATTTGGGGCGCTGGCCAGAGGGGAGAGGGAAGAGAGGCGAGAGGAGGTGCAGAGTGGTGATGGCTGCAGATGGACGGCCCTTTGTTCCTCCGTTCCCAGGCTCCTCTCTTGAGCTTCTGAGGCTCCAGTTGCGTTGGAGCCTTCCAGAGTGAGAGGGAGAGAGAGGGGCTGGGAGGAAAATGGGGCCACAATGATCTGTCCAAGTGAAATCTTCCAGTTCCATACATACACACACATGGAAGTGGTTTGAAGGTGAAAAGGGAGAATGGGGTAGAAACAGAAAGAAAAATTAAACAAAAGATATGAAGAAATAGAACTAAAAAAACCAACAAATATGGCAACGAATGTATAAAGATGATGCAAAGTGGACATCAATGAAAGCACAGCAGTGTGAACTGAACATACTGACCACTAGGTGTCCCCATCACTGATGCCAAATGAGGGCAATGCACAGTTAATCCCACGCTGTGCCAGTGGCTCAGTAGCAGGAGACCAGTGTGTTGCTCCATCCACAATAAATGAAATCCAGTGCTTAATTATGAAGGATGAATCCATCAATCTGTTCACTGTGGAAATCTGTTCCCATGGCTTTTGCTTGAAGCTATCTGGAATAATTTTTGTATGAAAAGTTTAATGATGGTGGAAGAAACATTACCTTAGTGAAAGTACTAAAACCACACTGTGCACTAAGGAAGTGTACATCAGAAAAATTACAAATTAAATATGACAATTAAAACTCATTGTGTCGTAAAATGTTCCCTGTCAGTTTTTTTTTTTACTATTGTTTCTGTTTTTATTAACTCATTTATTATAACATATGTTAAATTTTCTTGGGCAGTTTAATCAACACAAATGCATCCTACTCTATAAGATCATCATACGTTTGTAGTGTCGCAGTCTTGTGAGGACCATGCATCTCTAAAATGCCAACTTTTCATGTGCTCAGAAAATCAGCTCTGCTTTCAATGCATTTTCCAGACAATTAAGATGATTATTTTTGGCTTAGGAAGTAGGAAATTTTTGTCAACCCAAAAAGGAACCCGTGATCTCTCAGTTTTATCTTAAAACATTCAAAGTCAACACATCTGGAGATTAACGGAAAGGAAAGGCATGAAAAATTATAGCGGACAATATTTGCCTCTGAGTTGTAGTTGAAGAATAAAGCTGCATGAAACAAAATATTCAAGTGCAGGACAAATACCTCAAATCTGTACATATGTACAATTCATGGTTACATGCCCTATTTAATTTAAACCACTAATTCTTGGTGCAAACATGAAATAAATGTTTGCCAGATCGCCTTCCTCTGTAAACAAAAGTCTTCTGATGGAGAATAGATTCAATAGTATTCTGCTGTTTTAGTTTCATGCCCACGTTTTGTAGGTGTAGGTGTCTAAATGGTTCAAACGGTGGACAGCTCATTTTGGTCACAGGTAGGAGGATCGCATGGAGAAGGAATCGAAATGAGGTCCTTGTCTCTCTTCGTCCCAAAGATTCCTCAGCAAAGGGGAGAGTAACATCTGTGCGTGTGTGGGTTGATATTTACCAAACAATTCTCTTTTTGCTGTTGGGTTGTCATGCTGTATAAAGCTTCCACTTCCATCAAGCCATAAAAGCCTTAACACATATTCCACTCAATGTAAAAGATTAAAGAAAACCAATTTTATCTAAAACAAAACACACTCTTAACACTAAATGGAAAATGTTCTTGAACCTGAGTGTGGGATAACAGACGACCACCAAGGGAGGGGGGACTTGGAGAGGGACCTTGGGGACTGTGTCAACGTTTTCTGTGCTGGAGCAGGGACAAACATTGGGCAAACATTGTGAAAGGCTGGCAGCCTTTGAGATAGTGGGCCGTTGATCTAAGACTGAGGAACTAAAGTCCACTATCTCCTGTCTGATACAGCAGCCAAGGTCTTACTGACACACAGAGCTACAGAACAAACATGGATATACCTGAAGACATTGACCTTTGAACCCCGAGCCGGAGGGGTGGAAAAAAACAGGAAGTGGTGAAAGTGACTCCTGACTTCCTCCCTGCAGGCCAAGAATGAATCAGGTGGAATGATTGTAAGTACACGGGTCATTGTACATAAAAGCACATGTGCGCACACACACACACACACACACACATTGTTCAGGCACAGATGTGGTGTGTGTGCATGTGTGAGGCCACTTGCGTGCATGTCTGTGTGTTACGGTGAAAAGAAGCGAGAGAGTGAGTCTTCAGATGTAGCGACAGATGGTATTTGATTACAGAGCAGACGGTCGGTGTTGTACAAAGATGCTGTCTCAGCCCAACCTAAGGAGCTGTAGCCTCTGGTTAAGGCAAGTGGAGGGAGGCAGGCAGAGGACGAGAGGGAAAAAAGAACATGAGAGAGAAAAAAAGAATAAAAGCAAGAAAGACACAAAAGGAGTAACTCCCAAAATGAGCATCAAAGCAGAAAGAATGAAAAGCAGTCAGGCAAGAACAAAAGGAAGAAAAGAAACAGCAACGGGCAGGCGTGGTGGAAAATACAGCAGAGGTCATGATAAGAAAACAGCGAAATGACGCAGAGAGAACACACAGAGCCTTTTGAAAATAGTTTTTCCTCAAAAGACTCCAAAACTCGTCCAGGTGAAAAAAAAAAACCATACTCGAAAAAATGTCTGAATTTTTTGACCATAAAAAAAGATCCAGGTTTTTGCTCTTTTTGTTACAAATTTTGTAATTATTACATTTCACTACGACATGCACAAAGCAGTTCCAGTTTGCTGATTAATCAATGACTCAATCAACAGAAGATCAGTCTCCTATTATGATAATCAATTAATCATTTCCAACCCATTGTATCTTATTCTAGCTTCTCTAATTTGAGAATCTAATACATTTTCTTTAATAATGTATTATTTCTTACATCAATTATTTAGTCATAAAGAACATTTTGGTGTGCGACTGTTTGATGAATAAAACATGCAAGAATACATCTTGGCCTTTTCTGTAAAATGAATAATTGAGAAAGTAATTTGTACAGTAGATTAATTGATAATAAAAATGAAAAGAAAAGATTTGTTAGAAGTTAGAACAAACCCAAATTCCCAGTTGTTTGTCCTTGTGCTTCTCTTAAAATTATATTAACTTCTCTTTGTATGTATGTATTTACACATTGTTTTAGTTGATCTCTCAGCGTCAATGGAAGCTGAAGAGATGATTTCTCTGTGCGAGCGTGTCAGTGGATACATTTAGCCCGCTGAGGCGGCATATGGAGGAAACAGTGGAGAAAACGAGGCTGGGAGGTTGATGCTGAGCTGCCAAACACCTCATTAGTGCATTGAATCAGTCAGAGAGCAGAGAAGCACTGATTCATTCCAACAGGACAGAGTAAATATACAGTAAATGCAAATAGTCAGTGACGCATTTGTAACTAAAATAGTTCATTATCGAGATTATCTTCAGTCACATTCTAACCCCCCCCCCCCCCCCCCACACACATACACACACACACACACACAAACATTTTTTCACTGTGCATTTATCGTGCAGACGGTATTATAAATAAAGCAGAAACAGCAGACGTTTCCTACTCTCTTTTTCATTTTTATTTCCATTTTTTATTCATTTTGCACAAGCTTGCATATATACTGCACATACATTCAGTTCATAGAGGGTGAAGGCACGAAAGGCAATTTGACTACTAGTTGTTTTTGGGCTAGACCAAAGTAATACAGGGGGAAAATTCTCAAGAGAAAATACAAAACTACTTCAAACTAGTTTCAGCTTTCTAGCCCACCCTCAGCCTCGTCCCGGAACAAAACAAAACAACCTTTTTTTTATATTTATATATAAAAAAAATCCAGTTCTATTTAGCTGCCAAGGTCTCCATTTTATTCTTTCTCTCAATTGAATGAGCAAGCTGGAATACTAATTTTCAGAATTCACTTTTGAATAGATAAGGATTAAAATCTTTTAAATGGGTTCTATTCTGTGAAATGCAGTGCAGCCTTCCCTGTTTGAAAAACAAAAGAAAATAACATCAAATAAATTAGGATAAATTAAACCAATAAATTACACAAATTCTGCAAGACAAATAGACACCAATAACAGAAAAAAGCAGCCATGTCATGAGTTTTATTTTACAACCTGTGTGTATCTATTCAGACTGTATTTGAAACATGGCTGTTCCAGTTGGAATTACTGCACTAAAGTCGAATAATAATGTCTTACAAAAAGCATCAACAAAACACTATTTACATAACATATTGCTAAGTTACACAAAGGCAGTATTTACCACTGAAAGCCTGCATCATTGATATTTACAAAAAGGGGAGCAATGTAATAAAAAAAAAAAAAAAGAATTACTACTGAAAGCATCAAGAAACAAAAACCTCTTTCAAACAGGTCAGAAAACAGATCAGAGGAAATTATCACAACACACACACACACACACACACACACACACACACACACACACACACACACACACACACACACACACACACACACACCAAACACACGATGCCAACGCTTAATGAGAATCATTTACATGTCAGGATGGTACTCCCAGGGGTGGGGGAGGGGCCACAGTGTTGAGAATTGTGTCACTCACTGGTTCACAGGTTCTCATAATCGGTCTTTTCTCTCACATAGACACACACTCATATACATCTATACATGCACACACACACATTTCAAAGTCTACATAAATTCCGCAGAGAGTCCAAACTTTTTCCAACAGTTTGAACCCGATAAAAAATGGGTATAAATCACTTGTTTATGTCTGCAATCGCTTTTTAAACTGTTACTGTACAACATGTGCCCCCTTCATGACACTACTTCACTGATGACAATGACTTCCTGTCTCTCTCCTGGGTCAAATTTAGAGCTACGAAGGCAGGAGTCTGCGCCTTTTTTTTCCTCTTTTCTTTTTGGACAAGACTGGATCCGCAGACCGCCAATAGGCCAATCCGTGACATCATCATTACCCGACTGCTAGCCTAACGCATCGTTCTGTCAGCTAAAATTAAAGAAACGGATGCTGGTGCAACTTCAAGGGCACTACCGACGGGAAGCAGACCCCCGTTAAAAGGCATGGCAAGGAAAATACAACCAAAACCTCTCCTCTGTGTGTGTTTTTTTTTTTTTTTTTTGGAAGAGTGGTTACAAGAACAGAGAGCGCGTTATTCCTCTTTTTACCGCGCTTCTTTTTAGCCACTCTCGCCCCTCTCTAGCACTCTGAGTGATAATAGAAAAAAACTGTACAGCTATCATTTGTTTCATCCTGACAATATTTACAGTAGTGACAATATTTCATACTCTGAAAACATATTCCAAGTTTATTTTTCTGATCTCAAGAGGACAGCCATTCAGCACAATACAAAAGAAGTAAAGAAACTAAAAGGAAAAATGGTCACAAAACCGGCAAAAAAACCCCAACAACCTACAACTACTGCTCCTAATCTACCAATAACTCACTTATTCAGAATACAGATTTAAACAAAGCTGTCACTAAAAATACCCTCCAATTTCTTTTATGAAACAGTTTCTAACAGTGCCATCCAAAGAACCTCCACTACTGTATATATTTTCCCCATAGATTTATCTTTTACAATAGTATAAAAGGCTATATATGTATTTCAATAATATCATCCTGAAAATCAAATGACCCAGGAAAAGGAAACCTTGACAAAAATATTCTCAACGCGGTGGTAAGGTCTTGCTTATCCATTATTTTAACACATACAGTCTTCATTATCCTGAATTAATCTTTTTAGGCGCAGGAAATCTTTAACTTTAGGGCGGGGTTGCAGGGAGGGGTGGGGGTGGGGGGGGAGCGATAATAATCTGTGCGTCAGATAAAAGTGTCCTTTCCTTTCTCCTTTGTTTGTGGCGCTTTAGAGCCCTTGGCTGGTGCTTTGAGACTTTGAGACATGTAAGGGCCTAGCCCATCCTTCAGTGAGAAATATGTCCGACTGGCTCTCTCAGGGCTCCAGATCTTAAGAAGAACACTGTCTGGGGAGGAGGGTGGGGGACATAATGAAGGGAGTAGCTCTCCGTCTTTCTCTGCCTCCTTTTGTCAGGCGCTTTGTCTCGCTTATACAAGTCAGCAGGTTAAGCAACCTGCCTCTTTTGATCTTTTGTGACACACACACAGACACACTATAAGGTAACGTCGCCAAGGTGAGATCAACGGAGAGCTTGCACGCACTCCAAAGCATTCAACACTAACTCCTTCTTGAAATTCTTAAAAGCCTGAGAGGGTGGAGATAATCAATAAAACACTAGATATACATATACAACAAATCTGCCATTAGATCTCAGGTAAAAGTGAAAGGAATGGCATTTAAAGAATTGGTCTTAGTGGCTTCAACAGAATCTCACTTTGGGTCTTAATAAAAAGCTGCCAGTTTGGGACGGAGGGACAGAGTCGATGGTTTCAGGTGTGTGTCGCTCCTCGCTCTGTGCCTTTGTCTCTGCTTTTTGTGGTGCTGAGAGCTTCTCCATCTCACCCTGGGGTGAGTGCTCACCTCTGACCTCGTATTGTTCGATGAGAGAGGAGCTAGATCACTCAAAGGCAGGTGAACACAGAGGAAAGAAGGTGTGTGTGCATGTCCCTGTATGTGTGTTGTTTGTGTGTGTGTGTGTGTGTGTGGGGGGGGGGGACTTCTATTTAAGCCAAATAAATGAGCGCACGTGGTTCATCTTATGTTCACTTCTCTTTGCCATTTTTGAATTATGTTCCTCTCAATTATCTGGTGATTCTGCAACACTGTACATTAGATTTCTACAGTATTCTGATAAATTCAAGTATCAACTGCTATTGAAATAACTTCATAGTGTAATTTACACCTTGTATAGGCAGATCACAACAAAGGCCTGGCATATAAACAGGGTGACTTCATCTCACACGTGAACATACAAAAAAAACTTCGCAGTTAAAATTGTGTATGCTCACCAATCCTGAACAGATAAGTAGACGAATAAGATTTATTTGATAGCTGAACAAATGGCCAGTTAGTAAGAGCATTTTAGTCATCAAAGCTGGAGTGGCTATAGAACTTAGCCATTTAATACTGCATCAAAAGGCCACACTTCATCTGCATGTTTCTATACTTCTACACTGCTAAATTCATGGTTTCCTGCCTAACATCTATCCCAGTGTTCTTGCCAGACTGGTCCTGTCTCGGATGGGCGAATAAAACCCAAAATCGAAACACTTTCCAGGCAAAACAAAACAAAACAAACAAAACCAAAGTCCACTTCAAGGATCGACAAACAAAACAGGAGTGAGGAGAAGTATGGGAATGGGGGTAAAATATTTCAGAATCTAAAGTCTTGTGGAAGAATATTGATATCAATAATTTATTTCGGCAATGGCATCAAGGGACAAACAAATCTTGAAGTGCCAATCTTCATCAAGCAGTGATGACAAATAATATTAATCATAAACAACAACAATAATAATATTCCAAATAAAAATGTACATCCAATAAACGTAATGCCCTGCTTGCACGGAAAACACACTTCAAAACATAGCAGAGCTCAGTAGCTATTTGAAACCAGTCCCACAGACTAGTACAGACCAGTACCACCAGTCCACTCTAAGTCTTGTCAATAACCTTACAAGGCCTTGTTTTTATGTGCATGTGTGTGACTGTTCTGTTGGGGACATCTTCAGTAGCACAGTCTATTGGTCGCCCACTTTGCAGGGACAGTTCATTAGGATACCCAGTGGATTGGAAGGACGTCCCTGGATGCCATGAGCAAAGTCTTTAAGGAACCCAGCCTGTTCTTAGTTGTGTAATTGGGAACTTCTTCCACACACTGAGGCCACACTGAGTTAGTCCTGATCATAAAACAGACCAAAAGGGATGAGGGTTTACATGGTCCAAAAAAAAAAAAAAGAACACCCAACAAAATTTGAGTCCCTTCAGTTCAGAATCATAGAAAAATGAAACAAATCATAATCATCATGATCATTATCATATAAGAACAACAACACAATATCTAGGTCATTTAGCAACTGCCATAGAGGCTTCAGATTGGGAATGCTACTTCATAACTTTCATACATTCAAAAATTAAAAAATAAACAGGAAATCAAGAGTAAAGTTGGGGAAAATGAGAGAAAAAACAAAAGAGAATATCATTTTAAAAGTCTATGAAATCAGAAAAAAATATAAAAAGCACAAAGCGTCGAGCAAGGAGAATAAATTTACTCGTGTAGAAGCTCTTGGAGACAGTTGGGGGACTTGAAGACCTCAGGGACCTCACTGTCCAGTTTGCAGATGACCTTGTAGATGGCCTTCTTCCAGGATGGGTCCACGTCTTTTCCGGCCACTACGGCGTTGAAGAACTCCCTCAGTGTGATTTCGGCCACCTCGAGGAAGCGATCAGGTACCTTTACAGGCACAGGAAGGAAACGAGTGGTTATCATATAAAGTATAATATGTGACAGAGCACAGGTTCAGCAGAAATTCTGAATGCTTCTCGGTCAGCACTGACATTTGATGGTGCACATGCATTAATTCAACAAAACAGAATGTGACTTTTGAGTCTGAAGTTTCTCTACACGTGATTTGTGATTGTTTAATGCTGGTTTTAATCATTTCCTCTGTTTATTCATAAGAAATGGAAAAAGAAGAAATATGAAAACCCCAGATCTGGCTCTGTGATGATTCCAAATGGATATAAAAGGTTTATATTGTGGCCAAAATTAGATTTTTTTTTTAGCTTCAAGTTTTTACCTGTCTGTCTGTTATAATCGCCTCAAAGTGAGTCGATGCTTTTGTTTTATGCTGCACAGTTTTATCAATGTTTTGATTGTGTAACTTAAGCTTCCACTTGTGCAGCATCATTTTTAGTTTCCTTCAGATTTCTGAAACGCTTCTTGAGCAATTCATTATTAAACTTATTTTCTTTATTTTAATGTACTCATCCTTGTGCCTTTGACATCTTATTGAGAAGCCAGACATTTTTATAACCATAATCTTCTGTATTGATGAGTTTCCTGTCCATCCAACCTTTAGAGTGCCCCAACTACCAGTCAACTAACACCTTCTATTCTATGCACAAAATGAACTCTCACATCTGGAACTTGAGGGCCTAAAAGAAAACAACACCTTCCCAGCTCTATCATTTTGCATCAGTGTTTACTTGCTTTATGCTCAAACGCTGTCATCACCTCTCCTATAGTATATGTTCATATTTTCAGAGTGGATGTAAAACCATAAATCTCCTATCTTTTGAGCCTCTAATTCCTTAAAAGCCAATTCAGGCATCAGCCTGAGAACTTCTTGTGAATTCTCAGGTTTCTCACACCTCCCATTACCCTACCCACAATGCGGTGAGCGTGACATCTTTATGAGTCCCCCTGTAAATTTGTGACCAAACAAGAGAGCGGAGCCGAGTGAAGAGTTGCAGAGTGGTCCTGGCGAAAGAGGAAGTACTAAATGCTTTGGGAACAGGGAGACACGCTGCCTCTTTAGTGTCCCTGACAGCAGCGCTCACCGACACCATGGAGATGATTAGTCTGGCAAAGATCTGTGACACCTTCCCCCAAGCCAACACTATGTCAAACTCACACACACTCTCTCTCTCACACACAACACACAGACACACACACTCATGCAGGCGTGAGCACACACATCACTGCACACACCTCCTTGTGCCAAGGAGATGACAGATCCTGTACTGTTACAGAGCTGTACATAATGCTCGCTACACACACACACACACACACACACACACACACACACACACACACACACACACACACACACACACACACACACACACACACACACACACACACACACACACACACATACACACAGTACCCTGGTGTATTTGGCTGAGTCTCTTTCCTCGACTCAAAGCTCCAGGGCGACGCAGCCTTCAGGGGTCACCTGCTTGGATAATGCTGACTATCTCCCTGCCCGCCACCCACGCACACACACACACACACACACACACACACACACACACACACACACACACACACACACACACACACACACACACACACACACACACACACACCCATACAGCAGCTTGTCCAAATGCCTGACAGTGCGCACACTGCTCCGCTCCTCCAGTGTCCTGCAGATACTCATCAGGAGTGTCAGGACACAGCAAGGTTAGTGGCCACTGGAACATACACACATATACACAAACAGACGGACATACACATACAGTGAAACACACAGGCATGACTCTCCTCACACACACGCGCACACACACACACACACACACACACACACATAGAGAGACACACGCACACACACGGGACAGCCATCCGCCCCCCTTGAGGTGATGAATGAAGGCTAAGATGCCCGTGTGTCTGGTGTGTGTGTGAATATCTCTGCACACTGCTCGAAGGAAGAGGTGAGTTGTGAATAAAGAGGTTGTGTATTTGGCAGAGAGAGAAAGCACACAAACTAACCCAATTCCCCAAATACTGAATTCCCCTCTGGTGCCATGAAGTTGGATATAATTCATTGTTTGTACTCCTGCTACTACTGCTACAATGACCCCGGTGTGAGGGAAACTTTGTGTGTATGCATTGTTAAGAGTCTGTGTGGGCATGCGCACCTTTTTCCCAAAAGACCTCGCTAACGGGCCGGCGCACCGCTCGAGCCGTTAGACGCAGGGAGTGCCGCATTACTAAGAATATTCCTGCATGGAATTTCTCCTGACGTTTTGACTATAAAAGGACAGCAAAACGCTGACTGCAAGGAGAAAGCAATGTCAAGGAGAAAAGGGTATTGGTATTTCAGATCCTCTTGACTGAGAGAGCGAGAGAGTGCGAACAGGAGGGAGGGAGAGAGAGAGATGGCAAGAGAAGGAGGGGCTGAGAAGAGTCTAAGGAGAGAGAGTGCAGCGACAGAGCAGAGGGAGTTATTTCTGTCCCGCAAGCCTTTGTTTTGGGAGTGTGTGTGTGAGTTGTGCATGTAAGCAAACTGCCTCCTGACCAGCAGTGAGCCTTAACTGTTTGCAGCCCCTCCCTTGTCCCACTAACTCCCCCCCAAACTCCCCCCCTCTTCATCTCTCTCTCTAGGGTCAGCTGTTGGGCCTTTGTTCCAGAGGCATTGTGGGGGATTATCCAGTGTGGCCGTTCATTCGTTCGGCTGTCCAGTAAATGGGGCCAATCGCGTGGCTCACAATCCTTCATACATATTTCATAGGGCTTTTTAACAACTTCTCAGCAGAGTCCAAAATTAAAGGACAGATGTACAAAAAGGGGAGGAGAAAGGAAGGGAGGGAGAGGAGCGGGATAAAAACAGTATAGTGCAATGGATGGATGGTTGTGTGCACGTGGTATGATGCCTGGAAAAGGCAAACAAGGTGACTGAGAGAGCGTCCACACGTATGCTGACTAAATTTGCCTTTGGTCCACAATACGCTGGTGTTTGTGTCACCTGAAAAGACCTTCTCAAAAAGCTGCGTTCATGTTCATTTTGCGAGACAACTTAACGACAATGTCTCATGACATTGAGATTTGATCAGAGATAGAACCTCTTCATGTGTCCCACACACATTCTGTCGATAAAACTACCCGCTTCTGAAAAAGAAAGGGGTTTGTCATTAGAGAAGGAGAGGATGGAAGTGTATGTGTGGTGGGGGGTCCAAAAAAAAACAAAAGCTTTCCTGAAAAGTGATATTATGGTTGCTCTACCCCCTGTGTAACACAATACGAAAGAGGGAAAAGGGAGAAAAGAATCAGCGAAAAGAGAAAAAAGCTGGCCTCTAATACACACAAATGCACACTAACCTTTCCGTTGTGCTTTGTGTCGGTAAATAGAGAGAGAGAAAGGAAGAAAGGAAGACAGAGAGAGAGAAGAAAGAAAGAAAGGAAGAAAGACCTCTCTGACAAGAGGAAGCGATGAGGCAGTTAATCACTCTCATTCACTGACTCCCCCTTCTCCCCCATTCTCTCCACCTCTCTCCATCTCCCTCTCTCCTGACAGGTTGCTTTGAGACAGAAGGATAAGCTCTTTTTCAGAGAGAGGGAATCGGATTTCCTGCTTTTTGATGAGATAATAAAATATGACTGAGGACAATAGGAGCCTGTGGATGGCTTGCTGGGAGCTATTCGCTCCAGCAGTGGCCGTTGTCTTAAGACTGCTTAGACAAACGTTTAAAAAGGCAGCCAGAGGCCTCAAATAAAGGCTACTGTTACGCACACTTTGTGCAAGTGCATGTGTGTGTTTGTGTCTTTGCTTGTGTTTCAGTAAAGCCTGAGAAATCTCTTCTCTCTCTGTGACTCAGGGTTGGCTGTTTGCTTGGCCAACGTGTTTCTCCCCCTTGCTTTTGGGAACTGTCAGGAGATGTATTGCACCTTCTATTTGCACAGCGTTGGACAAACAAGACGAGACCCTGGAAGATAAGGCTGTGCGTGTGTGTGTGTGTGCTGCTGAGCTGTAGCCTTGAAGGATAAAATGCAGGGACACAACAGAAGCCCCTGCTGCCAGCCAGGTTAATTCCTAACCCCAGCTCAGCCTGGGAATACCAACGCTTCCCATGCTTTCCGCTCATTGTATTTTTTTTTTTTTTTGTCCCTGTAAGAAAGGGAATTTATAGATTTTGTAATTCATTGAAAGCCATGTTTTTACATGTTTCTTAAATAGAATAGAGTCACTTCTGTTGACAAGGGAACATACATTTAAAAACAACGGTTGATAGGGAAGTTGAGGACGCCTGTGACATTTACGTGAGTCAAGCCAGAGCTTTCCGAACATCGAACAGGCACTTAGACATAGGCCCCTGTGCCTCACATATCTGCTCTGATCAATAACTACAAAGGCCTTGATAAGCCCTTTGCCCACACTGTCACTTTAGGCAAACACAACCCATGTCCCCTTTCTTCCTACCCCTCACTGCACTTGTCCCTAACCCCCTCTCACACTGATAAGACCGTTCCATGGCTGAAGAGTCCAACCAACAAGAGAGGAAAAAGTATGGGCAGAGCTTCGGGCTTCATTTTCTTCATTTTCCTCAATGCTCCACTTAACCCGATTTCCCCTGATTGCGTTTTTCTCTGTGCTTGCTCCACTACTGGGACGGGAAACAGGCCTCAAAGCTGAGCAAACACCAGCCACTCTCAGTCCACTGATAGCCTTGAGAACATGGATCCTTGAGGGGCTGTTGTGTATACATATATGTGTGTCTTGCCGTCTGGTGTGTGCACTTATGTGAGCATGATCTCTAGCGTCACATGGGCTCTTCTCAAGGTGCGCCTCTGCCAGGGAGTCAAGGACAGGACAGGGTCAAAGACACTGAAGTCGCTCTCCTATCCCATCTTCCTGGCTCCTCCCTGCACCTTTTCTTGCATCAACCCCCACCCCAACACACACACACACACGCACACACAGGCTCAGAATTCATATCATATCAGGGCCTCTTAGACATGTTTTTCCTCCCCTCTTGCCATCCCCTCTCTTTCCGTTGCTTCGGTGAAATTGGAGGTTGTGGCCAGGGTGCTAGCTTTATATCAAGCCAAACAACAGAAGCACACAACAGACAAGAAAATAATCTATACTCAAGCCAGTTCAAGCCCTTAGCTACTTAAAAATTCATCATCTGATCTCGTATGGCGGACACAGGCTGAGAGAAAGCAATGTAAACGAAGGGAGGTCACAGAGTGCTGTAACAGGGCCTCTGTAGGTCAGGAAGTCAACCCGGCTCACAGAGGCTGACAGAGCAGGAGGCAGAAGGGAAAGAAAGGAGGAAGGGAGTCTGGAAGATAGGAACAGGACATCTGGAGAGGAGGAGAACAGAGGGAGGGAGGGAGGGAGAAGAAGAATAGAAGGGTAGGAGGAAGGAGGGTGTGGGTGGGCGGGCTAACAATAAAGGATGGAGAGCAAGGAGCTGTAGCAAAAGAGGGAGGATGGATGGATGGATTGGAGGAGAAAGGAAGGAAGGGCAAGTCATAGAACAAGATGGCAGGAGAAGAAGGAAGAATAATGAACTGCAGATTTGATTGAGGGAGGGAGACTTTGGAGTCAGCGAGGGAAATGGGAAGTGTGTGTGTGTGTGTGTGTGTGTGTGTGTGTGTGCGTGTGTGTGTGTGTGTGTGTGTGTGTGTGTGTGTGTGTGTGTGTGTGTGTGTGTGCGTGTGTGTGTGTGTGTGTGTGAACAGGGGGTTGTTTTGACACATCTGCAGCTCTGATGCACACGCTGGTCATTTTGGCATGAGTCCCTTTGCCACGCTTCATTAGTCTCTCACACACACACAAACACACGGAGGGAGACCAAAATGGTCCAGAAATAATGACATAATCAGCAGCTGTGCCACAGAGCAGGCTGCCCCTCACAAGGTGACCAGGGACAGAAGGAGGGAGGAGCGGGGAGAAGAAGGGAGGAGGCGGAAGAGTTGGAGGGGGGAGTACTTGTGTAAAAGCAGGGAGGAGGGAGAGTCAAGTGTTGGATGAGCGCAGTGAGAGGATATGGTGTGTGTGTGTGTGTGTGTGTGTGTGTGTGTGAGCAGGTGAGAAGGGGAGAGAGGGATCATGTAGTTCTTTATGTTTAAGTGATTCCTGGCCACCCCTGGTGCCCCAGGCTCTACACACAGCTCTGGTCATTTAATCAGTGCACCGAATAAAGTGGCTTATTCTCACATATGCACGAACACATATGAGCGCACACACACACACACACACACGCACACGCACACGCACACGCACACACACACGCACACACACGCGCACACACACACACACACACACACACACACACACACGCACACGCACACGCACACGCACACACACACACACACACACACACACACACACACACACACACACACACACACACACACACACACACACACACACACACACACACACACACACACACACACGTCGCGGTGAAGAAAAGACCTGTCAGGCTACGTCAAACGGGGGCCCTCAATAGCCCCCGGCTATTCACTGAGAAACAGATGATCCTGCTCACTATTCTTTTCTTTGCCTAACTCCTCTCTCCAGGAGAACTAAAAATCCCAGTCTAGTTGGGAATAATGCTGACATCACAGCAGTAATATCGGAAGATTTGTTCAAATTTAAACAGCTCTTGTGGAAACAGGATCCGACACACATGGTGCGACAAACTCACTCGTGTTGTAGAGTTTCTCTTTAGAGGTTGGATCAACCCTGAAAGCACATTTTTCTTACTTATGTCTACTACTGTCTTGACTTTCAGATGATGTTGGCATTATTTGCCCTGGTTTGGTCCTGTCAACAAGTTTTATCAGTATTCTTTCTTTGACAAAAAGTAGTTTCAATGAAAACTGCTGGCAGGAATGCTATTTCTGAAAAGATGCTGCTGCTGCTTAATTTCCTAATATTGTGAGCACGACACATGGATAGACACTTAGGTCCATTGCATTGGTTGGTGGAAATGTCAGAAACGGATGTCCCCAAACTTTGGTGAATAAAAGTGAAAGAAATTGGCTGTGTTAAAAGTTTCATGATTCAGTAAAATGGTGACATGTTTGAGAATGTGACTCTTTCATTGAACCGTACGTCTCTATGTATGATCATCTATCAGTGATTCAATTGATAAATTGCGAGCGCACACCATGAGACGGATCCTCTCCTCAGCTCGTGTTACTGATACCAAGTCTGTAGAAAACGGAAGGTGGTGTGTCTACTTATGGGAAAGGCACACACATAAACACAAACATCGTAAATTGGCCTGATTTATGTACACGCCGCCTTAGTCACTGGTATGTTTTAATTTACAAGGCCATCATCTGCAACATACCTTCGTATTTATCTTCTGTTTTACATGTGGTTTACATGTGGGTATAAAAAGACAGCAAGTGCTGCACTAATCATTTCCTTGCTGTATATGATGCTGTGCAGCTGAAATGTGCACCCATGATAAAAAACACATCTAGGGAGTTTCTTCTTCTTCAACCTTTCCTCAATGGGAACAATAGAGATTAGAGGAATGACAGTATAGATACTGTAGATATGAGGAGTAGAAACTTGTTGGGTGAGGGGTGTGAATGTGATTGACATAAACCCGCAGGCAAATTGTATTGGTTGTATTTCTAGCAGCTCTGAACGTAAATCTTTACGGCCAGCTTTTCATCTCTCCTCTATCTTCTGTCTCTTTTCGTGTTAAATCGCTCTTCAAAGAGGGCCCTAGAGCCTTTTCCTGAAAACACACAAACCTGTGTGCACTTGTGTGTCTTTAGCTACATATATGTTTATACGTGTGCATCTGTGCCTTTGCCTGTGCATCCAGTGCAGTGGCCGTGACCTTTTCACCCCAAATTCCCTGAGGTCGAACCCCGGTCAAAGAAACACCCCCCCCCCACCTAACACACACAGATAAACACACCATGCCTTACGTGGTGAGAAAACCAAAAGACAACAAGAATGAAGGAGTGCAAAACAGGCGGAGGAGGAGAAAACAGACATTAGCCTCTCCGGGTGGAGAACAAATGGAACCCCGAGAGGTACGTGAAGAGGAGGAACGAGGGAGTGAGGGGGGAAGGAGAGGTGAAGCACACAATGCTATGGGGCACGGCGGTTGGACAGACAGCATCTGCTCACAGCTCTCTGTGGCTCTGGTAATGGATGGAGAGATGGGGAGACAGAGTGAGTGGGACGGAGACAGGAGAGAAAGCAGGAGGTAAAGCTGGGAAGAAAAAGATGGAGGGATTGAGGATAATACAGGGAGAAGGCAGAGGCCGCGTGCACGGAGGAAGTCAAACTTTCTGTCGCTATTTGGCAACTTTCTGGCCAATAAGAGTGAGTCTGTTTTTCAGTTCAAATAGAGGGATGACAGACGGATGGACAGACAAAAGAGGAAAAGGGACAAAAGGAGTAAGACATGTTCCTAATAGGAGAAAGAACAGCTGATATGGGAGGACACAATACCAGCGTGCTTGTGTGTGTGTGTGTGTGTGCAGATGAAGGCTTCTAACCCTGTTTGCTGGGGCCTCCCTCTCACACAAACATCATAGGGACTTACTCTTTAAAAGTCTAGGTGTGTGTATGTGTGAGTGTGTCCTCTGTGGGAGGAGTGGTCACTGACAGAGGAAACTTGGCCTGTTCTGTCTTATGGAAATCTGAGAGTTTCCCAGAGCCATCATAAAACTGCCTCTTTATCAGACCCCACCTCTCTCTCTCTCTCTCTCTCTCTCTCTAACCCATTACCAGGTCACACACATTCCTGTCTTATGAAAGATGATGTGTGTTGTCATTGGGGGTTCAAAGACACACAGAGGGGCTTCGCAAAAGAAAAGGACACTAAGCGAGAATTTTCACTTGAGTTCTCACATGAAAGTGCTGCTCGCTCAAAGTCAAGGCTTTGGAAGGCCGGGTGTGTTTTCGGAAGACTTTGATGGTGATGGACGGAGCGAATGAGAAGCGGAGAAGAAAGAGAAGAAGAGAGGGGATCTGAAGGGGGGCTGAGAAAAGAGGAAAGTAGAGCTGGGGTCTAGGTAATTAACGGCAAGCTCTTTAATTACCGCTGGTGTTCATTGTGCCAGAAGGAATGTGACAATTATGCCATTAAAACTTCCTAATGGGGGGAAATAGCGAGGGAGAGGACAGAGGGGGAAAAAAACGGAAGACATGCAAAAGAGGAGGATGAAAGAATGAAAGGAGAGAGGCAACAGAAGGAAGAGAGAACCACGAAAGGGAGCGAGGGAGGAGGGATATGAAAGGAAAAGGGGAAACAATTGCGACAAAAGAGGAGCTGGGAGGGAGATGGGGACCGTATTAGGCCAGCACAGTGACAGAGCAGATTAGCATCAAACAAGAAAGGCCACAGACGTTTGTATGTGTGTGTGTGTGAGTGTGTGTGAGTGTGTGTGTGTGTAATCACTGAAACAGAGGACATATTCATTCCAAAGACGCCACCAAGGTGGATGGAACTTTGATGATGCAGAATCTGGCAAAGGAAAAACTCAGTCTGTTAGTGTATGTGTCTGTGTGTGTGTGTGTGTGTGTGTGTGTGTGTGTGTGTGTGTGTGTGTGTGTGTGTGTGTGTGTGTGTGCGCATGCTGAATCTGCGTAGGCTCCTGTTTCAAGTGGTGCAGGCAGGTAGGGGAGGAAGAGGAGGAGGAGGTGGAGGAATAAGGGGAGAGATACACAGAAAAGGGCCTTGGGGGCATCCTGATACACATCCAGTACATTTCCATCTCCATGTTGCCTCTGTGACTCACACACACACACACACCACACACCGCACACACACACACACAACACACACACATGAATGGATGCACATGCACGCACATATAAGACAGCAAAGCATAAGAAATGTGTTCATGTACATGCACAATACACACAAACACACCAATTCCGCATAAACATCAAACTTCACTATCACTCTTAAACACAGTCATACACAAAAATATCACCCACACACACACACACACACACACACACACATACACCGAAAAACACACACAAACACTTGTGTGCAAGTCTTTGTGCTCACCAAGGCGGTTGGTTTGTCAGGAGGGGTTAAGATTTGCATGGCTGGGCAAATTTTCCTTGTGTTAAACTCTAATCAGCTCCTGTATCTCTCAGACACCTGCCCAGCGAAAAACCTTAATATGCAAAACACCTTCCCTCCCTCCTCCGCGACTGCAGCTCCTCAGCCAACAGAAGACTTATTCACCTGGCCTCTCACTTTTTTCCTCTCGGCCTGTCTTCTTGCAAATTTTCACATTTATGTATGCAAATAGGCTGTTCCCCTTAAACCTGTTTAAACAGTAGCTTCCTGACGGTGCCAGGAGAAGAATGATAGTTTTGTCTGAGATATGACTCAGAAAGACGGGGTATGTGAAGAAGAAAAGAAGTCGGACATTTTCATTGGGGGCTGCATGTAAATATTTTTGGGGGAGGCGAAATGCATTCTCTCTGTCTAGAGGTTCATCTGTCCATGGTTTCCTGTGACCAGTTATATGAGTCATGCAAACTTAAGATCCTTTTAGTTTCTGGAAAGTGAAATACAGCATGGCCCAAAGTTATATACTGTCCAGTTGTGCTATGCAATTTACTTTTGGCCTAACAAAACCCTCATGTGGTTTGAGTTTTAACATTTTTAATAATTTTTAATGCACAGACAAAGTCAAACCCAAGTGAAATGCCCCTTCTTAAAAAAAGTAATAGAAGCCAATTGTTATCGTGTAAAACTTACACAAGTGTGATATGGAAACGGACACTTTTCGGTAAAGAAGAACGCATCTTGTGTTCAGCAGTGATGCTTTTGAAATGAACAATATTTGCATATTCAAAGATTCTGGATTAGTCGGTGATGGAGAATGAAAAGAAATACATTTAGGAATGTTTCAGCGACTAAAGAGATCTTTAACTTCTAATTGGACAAATATACAAATATTCCAAAGTCGTACACAGCTGTGTGTTTTTGAAGATTAATCCCCATCAGGGACTTCTATTTCTTATTTGGATGTGATTGATCTCGATCAGAGAATAATTTGATGTGAAAACAGAAACAACCCCTCTGAAGACAGATGAGGATGAGGATGAATCATGTCATTTTTCTTTGCGCTTTGCCCTGATGGACTTTAGACTTATTGAGACCTCATATATACACAAGTGCTCCTGCCTGCCAGTCTTTCAAAGCCTCTCTCAGGAGTGCTGAAGATGGATGTGGAGACGTGTGTGTGTGTGTGTGTTTGTGTGCGTTTGGGTGCAGGCAGAGGAACCCCAGTGGACAAATAACGGACAAAGAGAGACAGACGTAAACAGATAGAAAGAGAGTGAAAGCACTTTAAATGTGAGCGCTGCAAAACTCCCACTGCTCACAAGGGCACTTCTATCCTGCACGTCATCTCTCTATCCCCCCTCTTGCCTTCTACCCTTCTTTCTCCCCTCTCCATTCCCCTCGATTCCCTTTCTCCTTCCCTCCCATCATCGCTCTCTCCTTTGTCTCTGAGCTCTCACCCTCTATCCCCATCTATCCATCTCCCCTTTCCCCCCTCCTACCCCTCTTTCTCTCCCCTTCCTCTCACTAAAACAGTAGGACGCTTAACCTTGATAACAGTGAGATTTTTTCCCCCCTTGAAATGACACACACACACACACACACACACACACACGCACGCCCACACACACACACACACACACACACACACACACACACACACACACACACACACACACACTGGAGAAGTGCTTTGCCAGCATGCCAGGCCGGTCCAAGGGACGGCTGTACCCTTTGAGGTGAACAGGACACTGGGAAATGCAGTAACAACAAAACACACACACACACGAACAGACAGAGACTCTCGCTAACAAACAAACACACACACACACACACACACACACACACACACACACACACTCAGATCACTCCAGGTCCTTCTTAACACAAGCCTTTTAAAGGTCTATTGTCAGCTGACATTGAGACTGGCAATCCTTAAAACGTTTCACACACACACACACACGTAGTGCAAAAAGGAGGAAGTGTGAAAAATGAAACATATTAAAGGTGAAGTTGCCTGCCGAGAATTTATGATTAAAGTACACTGGAAGACCCACACGTAAACATCTCACACAGATGATAGGTAAATGAGGACAGGGAAGTAAAATGCAGTTTCTCAAAACACACCCACACACACATACACCAACATACATAAACGGAGAACCACTAAAGGGAAATTGACAGGGAGGAAGAGGCAGAGAACAAGCAGGGTGACATTAAGGATTCTTCCTCATTGAATGGGAGTTCCTCACGTCTCTCTCAGAATCCCCTGATGCACGCTATGGGGAAAAAAAGTTTCTTTATAGTTTCTTTTTTCCATAAAGCGAAGAAACTTCTCTGTAGGTATTTCTGAGGACGTACATTGTCACAACGCTGACAACTGGACTACTGACTGGTACTGTGCATTGTAATGCAGAGTGCCGAATGTTACAGGATCTATAAAAGACTTGAACTCAGCATTGCAGACAGTTGCAGTGATTTAGTGTCAGAGAGGACACTGTGAGACGGTGTCACAATACCCGCCTGCATCGCGAGGTATCAGGTGAAAGTCAAGATTTTTTTATATGGCTCCTCCCCTCGCTGAGAACACACGGGAGGCTTTTACGGTTTTGTCCTACATTAAACTGCTGAAAGTGTTGGTGTGTACCTCGAAGTCGTTGGCCTTGTTGTAGTGCATGTTCAGGGCTCGGAAGAGCTCGCAGTCGCGGCTCACGCTCATCTCCTCGCTTCCGGTCACTCCGTCGTTGATGGCTTGGCGGGCAAACTTCTCCATCTGGATGTAGTAGAACTCCCTGAAGTTGCTGAACCACTTGATCAGCTGGGAGGTTATGCAGCGATTAAACTGTAACAAGAGATGAGGTGCTGTTTAGCATTGTTTGGAGTGTTCAGATGAAAAGACATTTTGAGGGGAAATCAATAATGCAAGCACTGTAGAAGGAAGATGTCACATTTAAGCCAGCGGATTTGAGTGTGAGCCAGAAGAAAGAAGTGCAAGTGTGTCGTTTCACATCAGGGAGTTGAACCGTGAGGTGTTAACTTAAAACGACTGGGAAGAAAGTGAGAGACAACGATAGTAAGATAGCAAGAAGACAGGTCATGGAGTGAAGGAAGATAATAGAGACATTATGTGAGACAGCTAGCAAGGAGGGGGAGAGAAAAAAGAGACAGCAGGAGAATGAGAGTGTGTGTGTGGTTCATCTTCCCCACTGGGAGCAGACCTCCCCCCTATCATAGCCCTGAGAGTGGAGAGAGAGGTGGAGGGGGGGGTGCAAGACCGCAAACACGTAATTGACCAGAAAAACGATTAAGTCATCATCTGAAGCGCCCTGGCCCGCTGGGGGCTCAAACATGTACTTAACCCCGTTCACAAATTACACCCTGATTCTCCTCCCCTCTCTGCACCTCCTAGGCAGAAAGGAAGGGGAAGAAAAAGAGCAAAAGAAAAAAAAAAGAAAGAGAAAGAATGACAGAGACGATAAGCGTTGCAGAGACGACTGTGGCTATCTGATCTCTGCCGCTCGGCTGGATTCAATACAGTAGGACGAGGTAAACCTATTAAGAGCCTCGGCTGGCCTCGGTTCTTTTTCCGCCTGGTCTCAGCAGTGAAAACACTCTGTCTAAACATCCAAATCACTAGATAAGGACCTCAGGGGCTCCGGATAGCTGCCTAGCCCGGTCACCCTAAAATGCCCTTCTGAAAGCTGTGATCGAAACCCTTAAAACATGCAAATAATACATTCTTTCCTTAGTGACTCCCACAGGTTGCATCTCACAAATTCAAAATTCTAGTCTGTGTAATGCTTGATACCCCTAAATCCACATCATCCACACCCATCACCCCCCCCCCCCCCCCCCCCCACACACACACACACACAACACACCCACACACACACACACACACACACACACACACACACAGGCCTTCACTCCTCCCTCCCCTCTGCTCTTTTTGTGGTGCTGGAAGAATGGGGGGACAAAACGCTACTAAACACTGAGCGGACTCCTCGCTGGGGAGGCAGAGTGGTTTTGACATGGAGATTAGGCTCTGGCTATTGTTCCACAACACACAGACAAGCACAAACATGCGCACACACTCTTTGCGCTCTGGGATGACAGGCAAACGCAAGCAAACACATGAAGATGGCAGGGCGAGGCAACGGGAAGGAAAGACGGGCAGAAGATTTGGCAAATCAGAAGCTGTGAAAAAGTTGGACCAAGGTTGGACAAGGGCTAAAGTACAGCGCTATGCCTTTCTGGAATGATCAGCAGATGACATAATGGTGGAGTGGAGAAGAAAAAGTCTGCTTGACATTGTTTGGCAGGGGTTTTGGAGGGTGTACGCAGGGGGGAGAGGGGGGGGGTAGCATGGTGGCTGTTGTAAAGTGCAGGCCTAGCATAAATGGGGAAATGAGGGAGGGAAGGGGGGGCATGGACGAGAGGAGGATGGGTGCAGGTCAGTGCTGTCAGACAATGGCGTTTCGCTGGTGGTGGTGGTGGGGGGGGTAGAGGGTCAGAACGTGAGCAGTCAGCAAGCTGGGGTCGTGACAAACAAACTACTGACACAAATACACTGGCTGCACGAGGCTATTCTTAAATACAGACAATATAGCAGACAGTCAGAGTGGGATGGAGCACAAAAACACAGTTTCATTCAAGTTGTCCATGTAGAATAAATCCCCATGTGATCAGAACAAGTCTTCCTGCCTTTGAATCTGAGACATTAGAGAATTAGCTGCCGATCTATTCCAGCATGTGTCCGTGCACACATGTGACGCGCGTGCAAGATTGAGGACTACATACTGAGATTAAAGTCAGTGAAAGAGTTGCCATCGCTCACGCAGGAGACCTTTGGTGTCACTGCAGCCGAGTGACAGATAGATTTGTCACTTCGGACAAGGATTACTTTATTACACCGCCAGCGCAGGGGAAGATGAATTAGGATCTGAAGTGAACTGTGGCTCAGTCACAGCATGGCTCACACAAAACATACAATATTTACTGTACATGCAGGTAAATGCATTAAATTACATTATAGTCGCATCAACTGCTCCCAACACATTCAGGGACTCAATTTCGGTCAAAGTCCCCTTGCTGCTTCCAGCAGTCTTGGTTCATTAAGTTGCTGGTGGGGGACAGAGGACCCCTGATAGTGGCTAAGGACGAGTGTGTTCAGTGTAAAAGGAGGGAATTGGTTCAAAGGAGCACATCACTGTGGCTCCTTAATGAGGGCTGGCAGGGGTCAGCCAGCACAGACATGAGATGCAGCAGAGAAAATGTGTGTGTGTGGACACGCTGCATTTTGAGTATATAATTGTGCAAAAGTGTGTGTGTGTGTGTCTGCGCGCCTGACTGAGAGGCAGATGAGAGAGAGACAGCGAGAGCGTGTTTCTCACACTCACACTCAAGAGCCTGTGAAAGGTCAGCGCTTAGAGGAACCAGCACAAGATAGAAAGTGGCTCGCCACACACACACACACACACACACACACACACACACACACACACACACACACACACACACACACACACACACACACACACACACACACACACACACACACACACACACACACACACACACACACACACACACACACATTTTGCTTGTGCACAGAGGTCCAGATTAGGAAAACACTCAAGCATCCTTGGTCTAAACTATATTAGTCGCCTGCCAAAAGTATTCAGACACTTTGACTGTCAGTGCCACACATCTGCACACACATCAGCTCATTTATTAATACGCAGTATGAAAGCGGTTTTGCTGTTCCGTCTTTTGGTTCACGATGAAAACGTTCAGCTGAAAGACATGTGGATTCATCGCCAAAGCGTGTTTCTCGCCAACGCTTTCCCTGACATAGTTGTCAACAATGGAGCAGAAAGCCCACAGATGACCTCAGAGTGCTAAACTACATCCAGAACAACCACAGAGGAGAGCAGAAAGACACAGAAGCCTGGACAGGCCTCCCTCTCTCTCTTTCTCCCTGTCTCTATCTCTCTCTCGTAAGCCCCTTCACAGTCATCAGGGCTTTCCAACGTTTCCTGTTTGTGCAGGGGTGAATTGTGGGAGATAATCTCCGGCTGCCTATTGGCTGACTGCACACAAAAAGCAGCCCTGGAAAGCAGGCTTTTGTTACTGCGGCGACTCAAATCCAGCGGCTGGCTTTTCTTTCTCCCCGGCCCCGCTGAGGCACCCATACCATGCCACACCATCAGCGAAAAAAAGAAAAGAGAAGGAATGACATATAGAAAAGAGAAAACCCTCCTGACCTCTGCTACTCCACAGCACATGACTAGCCCAAATACTTTGCTTAAAGAGCTACAGAGAAATAGACAAAGAAAGCAAGGTGTGTGTTTATGTGTCACGTTTTGTTCGCTTACAAATGAGAGGATAATGTGCATGTACAATAAATCAATGTCCAAACGGGCTGTGATGAATATACAGCAAATCCAAACACTCTTTACAAAGGCGAGAACTTTACCTGACTTTTGTAATTGACTGAATATCTTTATTCAATCTGTTCATTAATCTTTCATAATTATTCGCCACTCATTAAAACGATATCTGCATTATTAATGTGAATCTAGCAGGATAATAATATAGGCTGTCATCAGCAGCACCGACAATGATGTTATGACACATCCGTCAAAACAATTCAGAAACATCAAAAGTCAAAAAAGTCACAATAGTCTTAAAAGGAGCTTAATCAAGGAGAACAACAGCTACAGCGTCCCCCAGTTATTAGGGCAACCCACTTCCCACGTTCATTAGGTTCTTGACAGTCAAGACCTGATTAGTGGAGACCTGATTAGCCTTCAAGACTCATGTCTGAGGACACCCACTCGCTAAGAGGCTGCACTGGCAGAATCTAATTAGATAGTCTCATTCCCATACATGTCTACCAAGTTCCAGCTTGAGTCCATTGTCCTCAGCTGAAAACAAAAACAAACTAATGTGACTCATAATCCCTTTAACAATCTTGACCTTGTTTAAGTATCTGATGAGGCCATTCATGAAGAGGCCGCCTCATTGGGAAAGATTAGTCCGTGAAATAAATAATTCAAATCTTAAATGGTAATTGCTGCAACTGCCCAACGGCAAACACAAATGTCAAATCAGCGGGATGCTTTAATATTGGGGAGTTTTGTAGTGGAACAACGTTTAGATGTTAACCAACTCTACCAAAATAAACCCGTTCAACCTGACCAATGACGTGTTTGGAGAAAATTCATATGACCCACAAGTTATGGTTGGTGGCGATGGTATCCCAGAGAGAGCAGCTGGGAAAAATGGGACCTTTATCTTCTGATTTGAATAAGATGGCCTGGATATGTCACAGTGTTTACGCCTCCGTATGGTCTGAGAGGGGCGCACACAAAACAACAACAACACTAACAAACTCGGTCGGCCATTGTGTTGTTGTTCTTGTTTTTTTGTGCAGCTTGCATATTGTGCTTTGTTCTCCAAATTTCCATCATTATACTCCCAATGGAGCTAACGCTCAACCTTGCCATGTTCCCTAAACCGATTCTCTCTCTTTTCCCCTCCCTCTATCCAACCATCCTCCCTACACCTGCTCAGATAACCACTCCTCCGTCTCCTGGCTCCATCCTCCTCTCTGCCCTCTCAATCCCTTCATTACTCATCCCGCTCTTTATCTTTAGAATACTCATAGGCTCTCCAGCTTCCTCATGAAAACCCATTCAACTTCCTCTTCTTTCATCTTTTGCATAAACCCATAAGTTAGTGAGGGAAGGGGCCTCATTTCAAGACAGACAAGCATACACTGTTCTCAGCAACGGAAGCTGGCACATCACAAATAATCAAACTTCCCCTTTTACAGCAAGTGCCTGGACAATGTAGGAGACAACAGATGCACGGTGTCATCCATCCTAACACTAGTTACAAGCCTCATCACAAGATAATGCTATGGGTACAATAAATACATTGAAAATAACTGAACATAGGCAGTATAAACCAAAATTAACTTAGATTAATTAAGATATTTGCAGAGGTTTTAAACTAATGGAAGAGCTGAAGAGGAAGAGTATGTTTGACCTTACCTTGACATCAGAGAAGAACATCTTAAGCATATTAGAGCTCGGGTAGCGGGTGTAGAAAAACATGAGCTTGGCTTTCTTCAGATGATTTGGAGAGAGACCCTCTTGGATCTGAAAATAGCTGCTATTAAGGAAATTAATGATTGCAGGTAAGGAAACGACTTATGGTAAATGAAGCAAATGTAGCGATTGATATCATCACAAATACAATGCATGCGTTCAACTATTTGGCAGCAAGATTGGCAAAAACAATCATCATTTGTATGATGGGTAAACAAATATCCTTACAGGCACGACTGCAGGGCTGTTGTAGGGCTGAAGACAGTGCGCCAAAGCAAAACCATTTGCTTGCAATTAGCATTGTCCGTATCAGGTGTGAGTGCGTCACGGTAAATAAAACGCTGGCCAGAACTACAGCCGATGCTTTTACATAAGGAGGCTCATTTCACAGTCAAAGTAAGCAAACGCCTTTGCCTACAACCTGCGCTAACCTCCACACAAAAAAGGAGGAAGAAAAAAGTAGACATTTGCATATCACAGACAAAGACAGCAGTTAACGCCAGTGATGGGCAAGAAGGCCTAATGGCTTGGAGACAACACATGCCAAGCCTGAATATGACTGTTTGATGCTGGCTTCATATCAGTGACAAAACAAGGTCTAGAAGATAGTCCCTAACATCGGCCCAAGCAGCATGAAAACCTTCTCACACTCACATCATCCAGGCAGGATTCAAATACATGTCAAAGGCCTTGTCTTCCTAATGGATCGTCTGGATTGAACAGCAGAGAGAATGGAGATGGGCTGGTGGGGGCACCTTGAAGGATAGCATAGTTCCAACCCTCAATTACGTCCCCCTCCTCCTCCCTCTGCTCCACCCCTACCCCCTAGCCTCTCTGCCGCTGCCAAACCCTTGGAGGAGCACAAGAAGGAGGAGGAGAAGGAGAAGAGGGGCTCAGAGGCTTTGGACACAGCCAGTGATGGGGGGACTGGAACACATCTGCGCCACCGAACGGCCCAAGCCATTTCCATGGTGAATTAACGGCCGTATAATGCATCTGATAATATCAATCTGGAGGATAAGACATTGAAAAGGGAATGGGAATGGGGATGGGGGTGGGCCGCATGTTGAAACCTCAGACAATTTCAACAAGGGTTTTCATTAAGCAGAGGGAAGACAGGGCGTTAAATTACACGGAAGATACAGCCCTAAGTTTTCATGAAGACTATCTACACTTGAGTGAACAGAATACATTGCTTGACATTATTTATGATCTACAGGGGTGGTGGTGTGATCATTAAAATCAGTCAAGTGTCCAGATGTGTCTGAAACTATAGAATGGGAAGAAGGCATCAGCTGCTAGATTGGATTGCCCTTGGCCTCAGGGATACACAGCAACGCCAGCAAATGCTGAACCACACTGGGTTGGCTCCTTAAAGACCCTGTCTACTTTGTCTAATTCAGTGAGAAAGAGGGAGAGAGGGAGAGTTGGTTGTCTATGCAGAAAGGGTCTTGTGGGGGAAACCCTGGCAGGCTGGTGTTACTCTGTCAGGCCTGGCCAAAAGAGCAGCACTTCACTCTCCACACCACACCATCTGCTCCAAGTAGAGGGGATACAATGGATCCTCAGACAGAGAGGGAGAGACGGAGAAAAAGGGAGCTCTTTTTCCTGTAAGGCAAGGTGGGATTTATTTGCTGTGAAAGCTGTGCACTTACACTTAGATTAATTTGTTTTGCTTTTTCAATTAGGATTAGCATTGCTTTCCCCTTATCACTGAAATTAAAAAATATTTTAAAACAGAGACATCAAGGTTTTACCTCTACAGCCATAAACGCAACATCGCCTCCCTTCAGACGACAATTAAGAAGCTTCATATCACCTGATGAGGCATTTTCATCTCCAATTCACTCACAGCCTGCAAATGTAATTGTGATTGGACTTAGGGGTGGCGTGCAAGGCTATTATTTTGTCATGATGGTGCACTCATACCAGCTGGCCCACTGTTTGCCTGCCACATCTGACAAGATATCATCATTCTCACAACACTTCCCTAAAGCCCAAAGTCATGAGAGGAAAATAGCAGCTCCACTTTCTAATTCCAGGTGTAAGGACAAGAATATTTGGAGTCGGACTGAGAACAAATGAGGAAATTGATAGCAGCCATCTGCTCCATAATGCTGCCGAGAGCTGGTGAACTTGAACACACCTCGCAAAATGTCTGACAAGCTGTCTCTGGCTTCTGAGGCAATGAAAAAAAAAAGCTACAGGACTATTAAAAAATCTACATTTTATAGCTGGACCAGCTATAAAAGCACAAATGCAAATAAAATGATTTGTTAATATAATACAAATATAAGAAAAATGAACAAAAGTATGTATTGTAAATGCCAAACTTTGTTCTTAAACCTGTAGAATAAACTCAAGGAATTAAAAATAAGACAACATATGTGGACATGTTCTCCTTATTCTCTCCATTTAGTGGAGTACATCTGTTACTGGCCTGAATTTATAAATGCTACAATGAAAGCCACAGACTCTGGCATATGTGGTTATTGTTTGATTTTCTACTTTCTCTAAGTCTCTGTGTGTCTCTCTCTCCATTTTCTCTTTTTATCCCTCCATCGGGAGCCCGTAGAAGCAAAGGATTATGGATCTCTGGAAAGCGTTCACCCTTGGGTCAGAAGACAAGACAAGGCGAGGTAATGAAAGATAAACAGCTCGCTGCAAACACCTGTTAACGTCCGCTTCAAAGAAAAGACAGGGAGGAGGGGGTTTTGCGGGGAGGGAAAACAAAAAAGAAGTATTTGGCTGCCAAGCAACAGCCAAAGGGCCCCCCGGGCTGTTGACAGATCTTTATGAAATGAAAAAAAAAGAAAAGAAACGACAATGATTGTGGGCTTTTTACAACAGCGATGGATGATAAGAGAAACACAAGAGAAAACACAAGCAATCATAAATATACATCTTTCCTCAGGTCCTCAGGCGGACCTTTTGTGACATGCACACACACAAAGAAACACACTCAGGTACTCAGGTACACACAGACAAAAACAAGGCATCCAAAGTGTTGAATATATTGTATATTTTCCCTTAACTACTGAGGCCACAACAGGTAAAAAGCTGTAGGATTAATTTCTTAAGCATGTAATGAATGTTAATAACTTGAAGACAAAGCCAGTGTGACATGAATCAAACTTTCATATGGTTTAAGGGGTGCTGAATAGTTGGGGACTAAGGAGGTATAGAGAAAACACAGAAGGGACTGAATATATCTGTTTAAGCTATTAGTCCTGAGTCCCGGGGGTATTCAATTTGAGCCTCCCATAGGGGGTAGCCTTTTTGTCCGTAGGGCATGATTGGGGCACACTGGGGTTAAACTATAGGGGAAGCTCTATAACACCATTGTGAGCCAAGTTTCAGCATGCTATCTCCCTCCTTGTCCTTTCAGGCCATTTTTATATAAGGAATTGGGGCAGTAAATGTCATGGGGACCTAATCTTTCTGAGTAAGTGATATGTGACAAGAAAGCTTTCAAAGCACTTAGGAGTGAAGATGGAAGAAAAGGCTGTGTGGCGCTGTGAGAAGGAAGAGGTACGAGTATAAAAATAAATACAACAATGAAATACAATGGAGAAGAGAACAACAGTGGGAGGAAAAGTGATTCATCAAAAGTCTAAAAAGGAATTGATTTTTAACTCTTTGTAGTTCAGATGCAATGTTTCACACCTGTCTCTGCAGGGAATTACCACCTGAAATCAGATTTCTCCTGGCTTACACATGCAAGAGCTGCTCTGAACTGGACCACGTAGAGTTAAAACATCAGGGTCTCTATCGAGATTCACTTATTATCGCTTTTCAACCCCCTAAAAACACACTCTCGCACACACACCACTCAGATTTTCTTAAAGGATACATTGCTGCCTGAGTAGGGTGAGATGTCAGCCATGTCCTGGAGGTCACCACACTCAGACTTGATGAGGGACAGGGAGAGTACCTCGGCTGTGCTGCCAGTGTGTGCTGGTGAACAAGAGCGATGGTGGGGCCCAAGGTGGTGACTTGATGTCATCTTGGTCCTCAGGCTGGTGGTCTCCCGTGACAGGTCCATGGAGTCTGGTGAGGAACGGTCCTTGCCTGGGTAGCCACCTGTAGGTGCACTGAGAGGACTTTGGAAAGGGTAGCCCATTAGAGGCAGTGGAAAGGGGTGTCTAAAGGATGGGGGGCTGAAGCCCATGGAGGCAGAGAGTGAGGAGGGGTGAAGGGCAGGGTGGTGGTGCCCACCATGTGCACCCACAGCTGAGGACTGGTGGTGGTGCTCACTGGGTGTCTTCCTCACAACTAAGGGCAGCGCCTCGGTTTGGTCAATGGTGGTGCCTGGCATCCCAGGCATGCTGGCAAAGGAGTCCAGTGGATTGGGAATGATGACATCACCGAAGCACTGCAGCCTCTGGTTGGCGGTGTGAAAGTTTGGGTTGTCTCCATTGACAACTGTAGGAAATCTTTCTGGAGGTATGGAAAGTGGGGGGAAGGCCTGCTGGGGTGTAGGACGAGGAGGCTTGGCAAAGACCTTAACAACTGTGTCCACCACCTGGGTCATGGCTGAATTGAGTTCTTGTTTCAGTGTTTCTGCCAGCTGTTTACCTTCAGCATGCATGGAGGAGCCAGGACCTCCTTGTGCTTTGCTCCGGCCGAGCCCCTCTCTTCTTGGTTTCCCTCCGTCCGCCAACAGGGCCTGTTCCTGAAGCAATGCCCGTGCCCTGTCAAGGAAATGGCCTGGGTCCAGGTCAGACATCTCATTATCAGAGCGCATGTCATCTCCACCCCGGTCATCTGCGCCTGTATCAGACCTGGTTGGACTGTCCTCAGACATGTTTCCTGTGTCATTGTTGAGGTCATTGTGCAGTTCATTGTGTTCTGAGTCATCAGTTGAGTCATAGATCTGAAAGAACTTCTCTTGCAACTGGCGCAGCTGCTTCTGCATGTCCTCCAGCTGCAGCTTGAGTTGCCTTCGCTCCTCCTGCTTCTGCTCCTTCCTCTGGCACACCAGCTGGGTGAAGCTCTGCTGTTGCTGCTGAGGCAGACGCTGCTTACGCTTGTTTTCTCTGCTGTTACCGCTGCACACCTCGCCTCCCCGTGGGCTGCTGGGGGCCTGCTGCTGCGACAGAGGGGGTGGGCAGTCTAACTCCATCTCCCTTTCTCCATCCATCTCGTGGTCACGCTCATGACGTGAAGCAGCAGGTACCACCACACTGGGTGAGTGGCTCATACCACGTATAATGTTTTCTACACGTGCTCGCTTGGCACGCAGGTGTTCATCATTGAGACGTTCAATGTCAAAGGTGGCCAGACCAGGAGGACGACCAAATGGTGACACACACTCTTGAGGTGTGCTGTCCTGAGAGGAGTTACTGCAGGCATCCTCCTGGGCAGCATCTGAACTTGCATTGGAGAGCCCTGACCCCGGGAAGCTGGCATCCCCTCTATCACCCCTGTCTCTTTCTCCCCTCTCGGGTCCCCCTCCATTTTTAGCCATGTTATTCTTGAGAAGCTGGGAGATAATGGTGGTGCCAGGAAAGGGCATCATGCTGTCCTCATATGAGTTGGCCCTCTTCAGTAGCTTTCGGAGTACATTGGACTTGGACTCACTGTCACTGGCTGATACAACGCCAGGCCCACCATGTGGCTGCACTAAAGAACACTCCATGGAATCGGTGTCTGATCCGTGGTGAGAGTGTGAGCTCAGAGAGTTCATGGCACTAAAAAAGGCTGCTTTGGCGCGGGCAATGTTATCAATGGTTGCTGTTGCGGCTGCTACTGTGGAGGAAGCTGTGCTGCCCACTGTCCTCTTAACACCAATGTCCACACGTCTTCGCTTGGTCTGTCTGTTCAGCAGGGAGTCGCTGTCATGGTCCGGCATCACGGGCTGCTGCTATTGGGCCATATCCCACAAACCCAGTCCTCTAGGATCAAAGCCTCTGAGTACCTGTCGGCAAAAAAAAAATCACAAATACATGACTCACCACAGGAAAAAATATTTTCAGATTCAGACTCACTCACTCACTCACTCAGGACATATCCTAAAATCATTCAGTTTTTAATCTAAATTAAAATGTAATCTATATAGAACAGAAAACTTGAATGCTTTGATTGACTGACACAATTAAAAGCCGTGAACCTCTAGGAAACTGCATTAGCCCACATTATGTATATAAACTATGTTTCTAGAAGGACGAGGACATCCATGATTACATCTAGACAGTATGGATCAGTGACAGTGGGGTAAAGAGAACAAACAAGATGGGGTCAGAATTAGGCCTTGGCTCGACATTCCAGGGCAAAGTCCTACATTTTATCCCGTCCCCTGTTACTCGCCGTGCGACACTGAACCAGTTCCCACGGAAGACAAAGCTGCATAAAATTATGATAATTACTTAAGTATCTGTCCTAATTTCCATTTTTTTGTGGTGTGAGCCAAAATAGGAGCTATTAATTCACAAAATAAAATAAAAAGAAATACAGTTAAGGTTATCTGAAAATATATACAAGCGGAGGCAATGCACTTGCACACGCCTATATCTATAGACACTTTATTAAATTCTATTTCGTAAAAGAGAGTATTTTCATTTTAACACGTTTTCAATTTGGATAATTTGCAATTCTTGTGTTCACATTAATCAATATGGTCATCATATCTTAAGCAATGGGGAGATTGACACATAAAAGAAACACAAAATGGGCCTATTGATTTTGGTGCCAGCATGAGCTCACTTCTGTGTTTTTTTGTTTGTCTTTTCATCTGGCAAGGGCAGTTAATTCTGCTCAAATGAGTAGGTCACAAAGGTCAACTCTGGCAAGGAGCAACTTAAAGAGCTCTAACAAAAACCCTAATGCCCCTCTGAAAGCAAAACGTTTTGTCAGTACAGGCCTGCATCAATAATGCTATGTAAGCAGCGGAGGCAGTGTCTCAGTCAGAGCAATATGGAGGAAATGATATCAGAAACGATTTAATCTGTATGTCCCTCTTTAGAAAATTAAAATATGTCTGAGGTTAGTAAATGTTTAAATTTGACAAAGCTTTCTTGACAGCATTAAAGTGATTCCAGAATTTACTTTTTTCCCCCCTCTTACACTCTTCAGGAAAACACCAGCTCTTATTATAAGACCTGCAGTGGCTCAGTAAAAATCATAAAATTAAAAAAAAAAAATACAGCATTCTTGACTTGATTTTTCACGTTGTAAACATACTTAAATGTTACACTGATTTAGGTAAACTCTAAGATAGAAAATAGAATAATTTTATACACAAAAATGTCAAATGACTGAATCGGATCTGCGTTGAGAGACACCAACGTTTGGTGTAAGTTCTTGCAGCCAACAGGGAAAACTGAACAACTTCAGTCGGATTAAAAAACCTTTTCCTCACCTTTGTTGAACTGAAATACTTTTTACCATCTTGACATTATAGCTACGTGTGAAATATATTTTTCAATAAAGAAAGTCTTGTCACTTAGCCATACATTCTCAAACACACACACACACACACACACACACACAAGGGCACACAACTTTGCTCTTTGGCTTTGTTAGATGCTAGTGTGATGCACTGCACAAGGGACATGACTGAGTTTTTTTTTGTTGTTGTTGTTTTTTCTGCTCCTCAAAACAGTTTGTAAAAACTCACAAGATAAAACTGCAAAAGTCCAAATTTACTGAAATAAAAGGTAGCCTTAATGCTTCATCCAAAAAAAATGTCCTTTTAAAGTGACACCAATTTTCTACAATACAACCATACATTGATATGAAAGCTCTGACTGAGGTTTTGCCAGCCATATCCAGCAGTTCAGACAAGCGGTTATATCTCCAAGAAAATAAAACCTTTACGTGATCGCGGCAGGATCTTAACAATGAGCTTGAAATGGTCCCCAGCACCTGTCTTTTCCGACAGTGCACCTGTCTCCCATTGCCCATGCGCACTCTCTCTCTCGCTCATTAAAAAACGTTTAATAATTTCAATGTGAACTTATGAACGAGTTGTTGATATTCACTCCAACTTTTATAGATCTTCACTACATCGTTTTAATTATTTCAGTGAGAGACATATTCTTGTCTAAATTACTGAATCGACCCTTTTCTGTTGATGGTTTATGTGCAATATGCAGTTTCTGTAACTTTTAGGAGTTGAACTTCACTACATTTACGCTGAGATGGTAAAAGTAAGACTTGGCTGCTCTTTTGCATATTTAATGCTTAATTGACAGACTAAGATATCAATACCCACGAGAGACACATTTGCGTTCCAACAATATAACCTGCCAACGTTTTCTCACAATTTTTCCAAAGTGCTGCCACAGAAGATAGACGTCAGATTCACAGAACAGGAGAATTGGCAAGCTCCGCAGCTGTCCGGTAAGGATTTTGTGACAACAAAAAGGCATGTATGAGGTGTAAAAACGAGATTTAACCCACAGCACAAAGACAGCATGATTAATAAATATCATGTCCAGGTAAATCTCAGATTTTGTCTATAATCCTGTTCTACATCACCTTCCCCGTTCTGAAATAACGCACACTTCCAAAACTTACTCCGCAAAGTTGCAAATCAACTTGATCTCCGCTTTGATGAGGAAGGTTGGGCTTCTGTCCGCAAATCATCCTCGCAAAAATACGGACTGCTCACGCAACTCTTACCACATATCAAACAAGATGAGGGGAACGAAACGGGGCAAATAATGTATATGATTAGATGATGATCGCCAGAATACATTTCCCCATTAATGATGTTTGATTTGTTTATTTTTTCCGCCCACCGTGCGCAGGCGAGCCACAACAAGAGAGGGAGGTATCCGAGGAAAAGGTTACTTACCCTTTAGATGAAGAGGGGGACAACCTCAAGTGCTTCGGCAAAAAAAGACAAAATACGCAGGGCAACGCGGATTGCTGGATGCTGGGATACAGCCTAACAAATTCTCAGAGAAGAAACAGTTGGAATAAAGTCAGCGACGCGAACGAAAGGAACAAAATAGGAAAAAATATAAAAGATGAAAAGAGCTCTTGCGCGTCGGTCTCTCCCTCTATGCTCTGCTGTGACTAAAAGAGCGAGAGACATAGAGACAGTGCGAGAGACAGAGAAAGAGAGAGAGAGACTATGTGTATGAGTCTCCGAGGCGCACTGGATACAGAGGACTGGGTGCTGGAGCGCTCCTCCACCACTAAGATTCACTTTAAGACGCGGCTGAAGGAAACAGGAAGACGTGCGCGTCATGGGCGGGGTGATGTAACTGTCGCAACCTACCAATAAGAAGCGTCTGTCCGGTCCGGAGAACAACGCACTGAACTTGACCAGAGAATGGGACTTGAGCATGCAACTAAAGAGAGAGAGAGGAAAAAAGGAAATATCACTCTTACTAATCTGTTTCTTCCCAAATCATCGGCTGCGCTAGTAAGAACGGTTACGCACTGACTTTACACTGCCTAAGCCGCAATGAAACACATAGTGTACATATTATTATCGTAGTCTCATGTTTGAAATAGGAAACATTCTTTAATAACTGGTGAAGTGTCAGTGCTACTTGGTTCTTATAGATTTTGAATAAAGTGTCATTAAAATCAGAATGAGAACAATTTCACGGTGATAACAAGAAAAAAAAAACATTTGTTTTTCAAAAAATGAGATTATCTCCCGACTTAGATTCATCCATTACATTTAATCATAACAGCATGTTTTAAATGTATTGTTAAGGAAGACGGTTTTGTACCGCTTCAATGCAAATGTTTTCAGCGCCTTCCAGTCATCCTTGTGGCAGTAAAATTAAAAATTAACGGTCTGTTTTACAATTCAAACGACTTTTTCCAATGCTGGCGTTGATGCATGTTTCGATTATGTTTGAGACTCTTTTAAATGCACGAACATTCCGTCAAGCCCAGTCATTTTTAATTATTATCAGTTCTGTAATTTGATCGTTTAATATGTCGGAATAACGTTTATATTTTATACATCAGTAGACTTCTTCTTTTTTTTTTTTGCAAAGACAACTGGTGCATATTTAACTTCTAAAAGTGAATATCAGTGCGTCACTTGAGTATTGGAGGATCCAAGTGGTATGTACAGTCATTTTACATGCAGTTTCCTCATCTGTTGCAACAAAGTCTGATTTATGAACAAGTACATGAGCACAGAGGCTCTGAGCTTTGGATTTAATATTATCCAGGGAAGCCAATATATGCGGACAGTTAAACGTCTCTTTGTAATGTGCTCAGCAAAGAGCCGAATATCATCATGACACGTGCATCACTTTCTTTCTTCACTGAAATATCCCTGTGCGTAAAGATCGCATTGCCATCAAAGGTAATTAAGTAAAACCGATGCTATCTGAAAACATAATTCAAACGTTATATCTGTAAATCTAAAGATTTTCAATGACGTAGTAGATTTATTTCTGCTTTTGAAACTTCCCCACCTAAGGCTGAACCCTGCAGGCACTGACATCTGATCCTTACCGCAGAAAAACCCGTTTGACGCGTCTGATTTATGAAATGATGACAGCCGCTCGCCCTCTTCCTCCTGCATTATTACAAATTGGATGCTTCTTATTACACTGCAGTTTTTGCGCTCTATAAATATTTCAGCCATGGACCTTTAGAATAGGTAGACAAATATTATTAATATCATGTAGGAAATAATATTGTTTTGTGCAATTTTTAATCTTTACAGATTACTTTTTCATCGACTCAGACTAACGATATTTCTTGATAACACAGGTCCACCTGGCTCTGTTGCGTTTCTGCAATTAGAGAAAGCATAAGTATATAGTAAAGTAAATTGTCTATATTCATTTTATAACGAATATATATTTTATTATTATTAATATCACTGTAACAACATGATTATTATTGGTGAACCAAGTTTTTAAATTCATCTATTTGTTGAAGGCGGTAAATAAAAAGTTGTTGATGTGCTATTTTTATCAGATCAGCGTCCTTTTGCCCTTTCCCCCTCTAGTTTTTCACTTTGGATTAATTTGTGGCTCGCAGAATCTTCTTTTTTATTCTCTGCACAAACAGGATCCCAAAGTACTTAACGTTAAATCTTATTTTCCATATGCTCCTCTGTCAGGTGCCAAAAAGGAAAAGGCGAGTCTCTTTTCCATGTCGCATGCAAGTGTTTTTAGGACGAACGAATTGCAACGAAGTCAGCAAAGTTTAGTGTCTGGAATGTCTTTTCCAAAGCAGGTGTCCCGGCCCCCTGTTCCCCTCACTGGCCTGTGGCTGATTTGGCCTCGGCTCCCCTGGGTACCGTCGATGCGCACTCAGGCTGGAAAAACAGGCCGGGACTTTAAAGAAGCGCATGTTTGGAAAAGGAAGACTCTGATGAGGTGTAGAGGAAACATGTTGGTTAACACCGGCTGCTCCTATCGCGGCCCATTCCAGGTGGATCAACCCGTCTATTTATTCCAGACTCACTTTCCTCCTCTTTTGGGTCGAGTGCGACACACCTCGATGCCCAAGACTGATAATGCGCTCTGGCATTGCGCACTGATGGCTGAATTTATTGACATATTTATTAGAGTTGGAGAAGTAGAAAGAGGGAGGCGGTGAAAAAATATATTTTTCCCAGAGGTATTATACTTTTAAAATCACATTCTGACCACAATTAAACGATAAGAAGTGCGGGCACGCGATGGTATGCCGGAGAGGAGAAGAGCCAGAGGAGCCACTGGCCTATTTTTAATCAACTGTGTTATTATTATTATTATTATTATTATTATTATTATTATTATTATTACTTGAATGCAGGAAATCAAGCATTGCCAAACTTGGGGATTTTTCTGAATTGAAGTTATATGAAATACTATTGAAAGATTGAATACTGGTCGGGAGAAGAAGCAATTTCTCGAGTTGCAGCGGTTATAAAATGGCATTAATCAGATAATGACTTGATGAGCTTCTGCAGCAGCTCCATTTCTTTTCATGGACAGTTTTTAGAGAAATGAGAGAGAGAGAGAGAGAGAGAGAGAGAGAGAGAGAGAGAGAGAGAGAGAGAGAGAGAGAGAGAGAGAGAGAGAGAGAGCTATTTGCAAAAACACAAGCAGAGAGTGATGGTATAGCGTTAAAAGCTGTTTTGTTCTGGAGAGGTCTCCGGGTCCATGAATAAAAAGGGTTAGGAAAGAGGAGAGGAGAGAAGAGGAGAAGAGAGGAGAGGAGAGGGTTTGTCCGAGTGTAATAAATGAGTAGGCGTCTGACTCTCTGAGCCTCTATAGTTCTTGTTGGACCTCATGTCCAGCATTTAATGAATTCATCTTTTAACGATGAGGATACTGCAGGAAAGTATATACGGCACTTGTTTGAGTTGTCAGGGAAAACCCCATTTCGAAAAGAAGAAGCCTGTGTCACCTGCGCGCAATATAAGAAAAGTCTGCAGTAAAATGAAATAAATGTAGATACTGTGAATGCTATTATTTCTGATATTAACTCTTGGATGTTATGGGGCTGTAATAGCTGGCCTCCGATGACCCACATCCCTCTTTCTAGGCTACAAGTGAATTTGGAGGCGTGTGTGTGTGTGTGTGTGAGGGGGGGGGGGGGGGGGGGGGATGCCTGTTTTACGAATTTGATGACTGCACATCATACACACACTTGGATTCAAATATGCTTTATTTGCATGACCATTGTTGCAGAAGAAGCAACTATATGACACAATGTAAAGAGAACATGTCAATGACAAAAATAAGACCATGCACAAACAACGAGAAACAAAATGATAAATAACCAAGAACAATAATATGAGAAATTTCTGGAGCATTTCTACGTTTCCTCGGGAACTCACACACACTAAGCCCTCATTTTCTGAGTGTTCACACACAGTAATGCAATGTCTAAAAAACAAATTCAACATGTGATAAAAAAAACTGTTTGCTCTAACATTAAAGAGGGCTCATGTTGGCCTGCACTGGAAATAATAGGCAATTAAAAGCATCATGCGCAATGAGCTGATGGAGATATGGCTGCAGTCAAACTCATTAAAGCCACATACATATTATAAACATCATAATTAGTATAAGCCATGTGTAAAATATCCTAAATCAGCTACATATTTGACATTTCTTTATCAGAATATAACAATGAGTTTTGCAAGAGTTACGAACAACCTTGAAAGTATATAATTTTAAAAAAAAATCACTGCCTCTGAAAGGGGTTAGGCTAAAGTCAACAGGAATGAAGGGCGCACTCGCACTAACACACGCAGAGCGCCTTGGAGGTGCTTGGGCGCGCAGACATGCTGGGAAATCGCCTGGAACTGCATTAAGCCTGACGTCCTTAAAACAAACAATGGCACCATGAAATAAGGGCTTATGCGCTCAAAGTCAAAGAGCCCCCACAGCATCTCTCCCTGTTTATCCCCCCCTCTGTCTGACACACACACACACACACAACACACACACTCTCCATTTCTTGGGGGTTATACAGTCAGGCTGGCAGCTCCATTGGGAGGGGACCGACTTTGCTCCTGTGAACTCTCACCTGTCAACATGGAGCAGAGGACTTTAAACGCGAGGGGACTTTAGTTGTTTACTTCTGGTGGTGTCTTGGCCGCGGTCACAGCTGGCTGTGGCGGTGCGTTTAATGGCGAGGTTAAAATCCATGCCAAACTCCCAAAACAATATGGAAGTCTTAATTCTTACTTTGTTGAGAGGTGACTTGAATCATTTTTTTTATTTTTTATTTTTTACATGTGCCCCATCGGTTGGCTGCATGCATCATACATTCAAGTCAGCTTGACTGACATGTGGCAACTTTGAGATTCTGTCCACACTGCTCGCTACCGCCCCACGGTGTCGGCTATTTTGACAGACGCATCACAGAGCAGGATAATGGTTATGAAAGTTGCAATTAAATAAAAATTGACGTTATTTTTTTGCTTCTTAGTGTGTGCCGAATTTAAGAGTTGCTTTCGATAATACATGCACTGTCTTAATTGTTTTCTGTGATGCAGACTTTTTAGTTCATAAGCAAAGCAACGTGTATTTCCAGATTTCTGAATTGAGTCTGGTAGCAAGTCCCTCTACCCCATGACAGGGTGAAGTTTTTTTTTTTTTTTTTTTTAGATTTCCATCCTCCAGTGCGACAAGAAAAAAAAGAAAAAGCACGGACTGTGGCAGATAAGCGGCGGTCTGTTTTCGCTCCTCTGATCAGTGGTAATTATATTAGTTGGCGTGGAGGTAAGTGGTCCTCCCCGGGGGGCGTATTGTACTCGACTCAGTCCATGTCATAAAATAAAATTACAAGGAAAGGAGAAGATATCCTACAATAACAGAGGCGGGTCATAAAATCAAAGAGTAGCTAAATTAAATCTATAGGAAAAAAAAACTCATGGAAAATACATTATGCCTGTGATGGACGGGGGGCAGGGGGGTTTCAAATAAAAGGCAGGTTAATGAGTTTTTAATAGCCTATTCTCTATGACTACATGGTTGTTAAACAGCGCGCACACAACCACTCTCCTGCTTTCTGAGGCAGTTAAGAGTAATTAGTCGTACCTTTCTGCGCTTCTCCAAATACTATAAAGAAAGGCGTCTTTAAGTATATGAAGTGACATGTGCAAGGCTTAAGTAGCTTAAAGTGCCTCTGTCACCACACACATTAATCTCCAGTCATAAGTTTAGCTCTCTCCAGCCGTCGGCTCTCCTGTTACAGCAGCGGACATTCACACATCTTGTACCTGTTGGCACCCTTTTGTCTGGTTTATGTATCTGTGTAACCTTTGACCCCCACAGTGGATGTTTGGGCCTAGCACCTAGGAGGCCCTCAAACGCACCACAGGGGGCCTTTTGCCGGTGACCTCTCTTGACCTCTCGCTGACCTTACACACCAGATGATATTTGGCTGCCTTAGGGGAGGTCAGGAGGAGGGTAAAGCTGTTGTAATTGGTCTGGAAACAGACACAGACAAACACACAAATTGATTGAGATAAGTGTTGTTTTCTGGTTGCTTGTTGATTGATAGTGAAATTTCTCGCTCTGTCCAACTGGAGATGAATAAATGTAGCGCGAGGGACAGGAAATTAGTACCATCATTTTACCTAACTTAAATGTATGTCCATTTTATACTATCTTATAGTATTTTTATACTATTATTTATACTTATACTCCACTGCATTTTAGAGAGAAATATTGTTCTTTTCACTCCACTTCTTCTTTTCCGGTAAATTATTATTGAATTATTAATTAATTATTAATTCAAGTTAATTGAACTTGAAATGTGTATTTTTCGCTTTCAAAAAAATCTGAATTTATATGTATCCTGACCGAAAGTCTGAGATGACCTGAGATGATTACATGATGAGTGTTCACTCAACTCATTAAATTCAATTTCTGTCATCTACAGATATGATAGAAGGTTGCTGTATGTATGACAGAATAAAAACAATGCTAAATGCCACGAAGGCTTACAGTTACAGTATAGGCACAGCTTTATTGTTTGTTCTTATCACGGTCATGTTGTGTCACCACAAACTCCCATTTAGTCGATATTTCAGTCCTTGTCCACAGTGTACTCCCAGACATTCATCTTGCATCATTCAAACTTCTTATCTTTCACAATGAGCCTCCGTCTTACAGAACAAGTCAACCTGAGATCTTGTCCAGCAGTCACGTGCACTATGGTCATCCTGTGACGTGTGTCGCCTGGGTAGTTGACAACTGATGGAAGGCAGGTGTTGGTAACGCGTCTTGTACCGACAGCATCTGACTCATTTGCACTGCAGCTACTAACACAGTTACATCTGCAGCAGCACCCAGACAGGTACCCTTAATGCTGTTACAACCTGACGTGATATGACGTGCTTCGCAAACTATGTTGTCCAGTTGTTTAGGTGTTCAGGGATGGATAACAACACCAGGATGTGGTGATCCTTATTAAGAAGTAAGGGTACTCATGTGGACAAAAATCTCAGGTGCTGGTATTTAGTACCTGTGAGGATTGGCCCATTTCATGCGGCGCTCACATGTTGTCTTTGGTAATGTTGGTAATTCTGGCATAAAAAAAGCTGAATCTTTAAGTTCTTTTTTGGCAAATGAAGAACTGACTCCCCAAACTGAAAGAAATTTAAATGGAACAGTAAATTATGAATGTTATACTCCATTTCTGTCAATAGAGTCCCCTAAATCCTTCACACTGGACCTTTAAATAAATGCAGGTTGAATAAAAAAACAACTGAAAATGTATGGACCTTCATCTTACATTTTTAATTCCGCGAGGACACCTAAAAGAAAAGGTTCTGAAAACCCACGAGGTTTTTATTACAGGTCTGTGCATTGCCTATAGGATCCAGGCATTTCATAGCTTGTAATGTATGCATGTAGTTTGTAATTAATCAGAGTAATCTGGTCATCTATTCTCTGCTGGGCCATGCATGAACATGCTCCAACCACAGGTTAAAAGCCAGCAGCCTCTAATGTGCTCCTGTACACAAGTGAATGCACAGACGCATAAAAAGGCTACACTCAAGTACGTACTGTGTATATTCTGTATATGCACAGGCCTATATTCATGCAAATTACTTTGAGCATTTTCAAAGACTTCCCCGTGGACAGAGGCGTCTGCCAGCGCTGCTATAAATCACGTTGGGGTTGGTGCTGAGGGCAAGGCACACCTTGTCCACGTTGCCCCCACTCCTGGGCTGAATAAACCAAAACATCCTGCTTCTCGTGCTGCCTGATGCCCTCCGAGCACGACCCTAGAGAAGACCACCCCCCAATGCCCTCCTCTTCTTCCCGTCCTCCATCTCATCTCTCACCACATCCCTGCCATTGTCCCTCCTCCTCTTCTCCTTAACTTGTGTATCTTTAGGAATTTCAGCAGTTGTGTTTGACATTGACATTGACAGGGCTCTGCTTGTTTGGAACAACACACAACCCCTTCTCCATGTTCATTTAAATCTTTTTTTTTTTTTTTCCATTCCAACAACTTCCTGCTTGAAGAGTGGGATGAGAGAAAGAAAAAGGAGAAAGAGAACAGCAAAACAGCAGGAAGCAAGCATTTAACAGGAGGATGCCGACACCCTCATCCTGTCGTGTGCTGGCTTGGTTCAGGTGCTCTGAGCCAATCACATCCCTCTGCTCCATTTACCTCAGGGTGTGCCAAATTTGGCTGAGAAGGTGCGCTTTCTGTCCTGACCCCCTCTGGAGGAAGTATAATGTTTCTGGAAAGAAAAGGAGAGGACTTTACTGCCTGTCTAAGTGTAAAGGTTCATAATAGAGCATTAACTCCCCTCAGCACACAAAAGAGACATAAAAGTGAACAAAGAATGAAGAATGTGTTGAGTGTTGGGTTATCTGTTGATTATTTCCCTTCATTTTTACTGCTACAGAGGGAAAAAGGTAAGTAAACAGTTCAGCCCAGGGTTTTGTTCTTGGCATTCCACTTGAAGGTCTTAATATATAGACAAAACCCACTATGGAAAAGAAGAAAAAAAAAATCCTGTGTGTTGCTTGGCATGCAAACTCCACAAATCATTACCTCCTCTAAAATTAAATTTCCAAGTAAAAGGCTCAGAACTGCCAATAAAGTCACTGATATGCAACAGTGTGTTTTAATTTGCAAAGGCATTTGTTTAACACAGGAGAGACGTGTTAAATGTTGGAATCGTAATTGTGGAAAAATAAATTCTCCTTCAGTCACCCACAAAACACATGCACGCACAGACACGAGCACACACAAATATGGATTTGCATGTAGGCAAGCACATGTTCTCTCTTTCACACACACCATCGGTCCAAATCTCTCACTAACCCCTTGTATGCCAGGGTACATCCAACAGAACGCCAGAGGAGCCTTGAGAGGACAAGAATAGCGAGGCATGTGCCTATTTGTGGCATCATTGTTGTAGAGATTTAAGATCTCACTGTTCTGCGCACTTACACACACACACACACACATTGTACAGGCATTAGCCAACAGATACATAGACCCACTGGTCCTACAGAAGACTTTGGTGTAATCTTCTATTTAAACAACCTTATGCAGCTTCTTTCACTCCGATGCATGCAGGTTGTGCGAATGCCACACCACAGCTCCATGCCTTAACCATGGGCTAACTTGGCTATAAATGAGCCACAGTGGCAACTATGCTGGTAGAGATCCAGAGTTAGGACACAATAGGAGTCTTTATCTTTTGTACTGATGGTATGAATAACTGCTCTAAGAATAATGTCCCCTCCTCCATCCCGTTAATGTTCTAAGATGGACCATTTCTGTCTCAAGGCACGGTTTGTGTTTTACACAGCAGTACCTGTGGCATGTCGATAATTCCTCTCAAATTAAAATATAAATGGGTTTTATCCTATGTTTCGAAATATGTTACCAGAGGTTTGATTGGCTTTAGTGCAAGTGTTTTTCTGTTCTTTGTTTTGAGGTTTGGGGCGGAAGCCTAACAGACATCTAAAGGGCCGTTTACACGACGACTGTTTCACACAAAAACAGAAACCCTGTTTTCAGGGACTGAAACCGCAAACGTTTGAAAACAGGAGTGGAAACTTTTCAAAACGCCACCGTACCGTTGTCGTGTAAACGGGCAAAACACAACTCTGGCTGAAAACGATGCCGACACAACAACGACAACAAAAACAACGTCGGAATGTCCGGTTTTGTTTGGTTTTCACAAAAACTGCAAGACAGATTATCCGGAAACTTGTTGGAAGGGTTGGGCATATCACAGGGAAGAACCCATTAAGTTGTGGAGTGGATCTGGATAAAGGGACAGATCCAGGATTTTATTTTCACTTTCTGTTACATTGAGAGATAGGGAACAGATTACCATGACACTGGGTGGATGTGAGGGGAATTGTCCCAAAGAAAGAACCAGTGGATTTTGGAGTAAATGTGGATAAAGGGGTGGATTTCTTATTTTTTTTCTTTGTCTTTAACATTGCGAAATCCCTTTGCTTGAGGCAGCAACTTATCCCCATCCTGCAGGGAGCAGTCCACTATTTTCTGACAGTGGACTGCTCCTGGGCGTACTTTATAAATTTCTGATTGTAAAACTTAGCATTTAGAAGAGAGCAGGATGCTGAATGTAATGAAGACAGTTGAAGCAGACCAATAACCTTTATTCCTTGAACTACACAAAATTCAACTCCTTTGAAAATCTTCACAGGACTTCATCGTTTAATTTAGTTATGGACCAGAAAGAGTCATTGGATAAAAGAAGAATAAGATCAGAAGATACTTTTAAATTAGATTTTACTTTAAATATTTCTGTGATATGCATTATTGTCAGACCACCACTTTAGCATTAATGTTACAACTTCAAAAAGTTTGATTCAATATCTCCAATTCAGTTATTTTGGGGCACAGTGATGATCGTATTACTCACATCAATGCCCAATTTGCCTCGCTAACACACACAGACTACACAAACGCTGCTGTTTTCATTGTCTTTAGCTAAGCCAGAGGACAAGTGATGCCAGGGGCCGTTCCTGATCCTCCTGGCCTTTTCCTTGCAGGAATCTCCTCTTCCTGTACGGAAGTTTATCGTGGTCAGCCTGCCTGTCACGGACGCCTCCCAAAGGAAAGTGACAGCGGCTTTATTCACCCGCTGACCCATAAAGAGGACAGCGGAAAAAAAGAAAAACAAGTGCATGAGTGTATGTGCGTGTAACCTGACTCAGGACTTCTTTTCTTTCCGGTAAGAAGGTTCGATGAATCTTGTACAATCAGCACAACCACTGCATACGGAGTGTCACGTGTGTGCATTCAGTGTCACATCCTTTAATCAACCCCACTGATATGCATGCATCTTCCCTTCCTCCTTCCAGCCTCTTGTGACAAATTGATTTTTTCCAGCAGCGGTGGGGTGTCTGTTCACACATTTTTTTAATTTTTCTTAATTCACTTAACACACATTTTTCATTTTTTAAATTTCCAAGTCAAGGCCCTGCAGCCTGGAAGAGAGCAAACAAAATAGATAGATAAAGGGATAGAGAGATGACGTCCATCTGCTCTGATGATCTCTCTCCAACTTTGTTTGGCATCAGTCTTTTCTCCATCCCACTCTGGTCCCATCGGCCCCAGAGGACCCAGGCTCTGGCCTTTTCTTGACCCAGTTTATGACTTCCATTCAGTGCTTTCTGATCTGTCCACTCACCCACTGTGTGAGAGTTCAACAGAGAATCCTGAGATTATCAGATGGTCACTTAAGAGGGAACGAGAGAGAGCGAAGTGCTGTCCATTTAGCTGAAGATTATCCTTTAAAAGGAAGGGATGGTGGCAGAGATGGAGGAGTAAAGGAGAAAAAAAGATGTGCTTAAGAGATGGATATAGAGGGGGTGGGTGGAGGGAGAGATTGCGAGGACAGTCAGAAAGTGAGAGAGGGCAAATGAATCATATGGAGATAAAGTGTGTGTGGGAGAGGGTTAACAAAAAAGCGAGGAGAGGAATATGGCATCGGAGGGAAATGTCTAAATGAAAAGCTGAGATGGAAGTGAGGCAAAAGAGTGAGAGAGAGAGAGAGAGAGAGTGAGAGAGAGAGAGGGGAGGAAGGTCAACAGAGAGAGGTAGAGATGGAGAGATAAAAAGAAGAGGAAACAGGAAGGATGAGGACAAGAGCTGGATTAAGTGGTAAAAACAGCCATTGTGAAGTGTTCACTAACAAACTGGGGACCTTCTGTTGAGCTTTCATGGGTAATAGGTTGTATTGTATTTGTCAAACATCAACAATACAAGTGGCAATTTAGAGGAAGACCTGATTTAAGGTTTAATATTTAATATACAACCCCGTTTCCAAAAGAGTTGGGGACACTGTGTAAAATCTAAATAGAATGTAAATAGAATTGTGATGATTTGTAAAACATTGAAATCCCATATTTAATTGAAAATAGCATAAAGACAACATCATCAAATGTTGAAAATGAGAAATGTCATCATTTTTTTAAAGATTATATGCCCATTTTGAATTTGATGCAAGCAACATGTTTCAAAAAACGTCGGGATAGTGGCAGCAAAAGAAGGCAATGGTTGTGAAATGCTAAAAGAAAACACCTGGTGGAACATCTCAAAGTGAATTAGGTTAACTGGCAACAGGTTAGTAACTTGATTGGGTATAAAAAGAGCATCCAGAGAGTCTGGGTCTGTCTGAAGTAAAGATAGGGACGGGTTCACCTCTCTGAAAAACTGTGCTGGCAAACACAGCAACACTTTAAGAATAATGTTTGGCTTGAATTCAGTTTAATGTCATAATATTGTTGTTTGTTTTCAGTTTTGCCTGCAACGGGTATCGTATTTCTTTTTCTCCATAGAGTGATAGGGAAGAAAAGTGTATTTTTAGTTTGAATGCAAAACTCCTTAACCCTCCAGGATCTGAAGTCATGCCAGCATGATCCTTAAACCCTAACCATAACACGGCATGTTTTGGGGTTCAGTATGTTAATGCAGTATGATAATGTGAAGAAATAATTGTCAGGTCATAGAGGTGATGTTGTGCTGAAATAAAAAAAGACTCCAGACATTGGCATGTTAAATAATTTAATGTGGTATACAGTGTAAAGGTTTAGGGTAAGCGGTTAAAATGCCAACACGTTTAAACTTATACCCATTCATGATTTTATTAGTTCACACAAAAATGAAGGGCTAAACCCTCAGCTGCCATAAAGTCGCTGTATCTCTCTGTGTCACCATGTGCATAATAGGAAAGACGACGGTCTAAATGAAGGAAGCAACAGGGGCTCAAGGATGAGAGAGGGAAAATGCATGAGACAGAGGAGGGGAAGGGCAGGATTCCCCCCCCCCCCCTTCCCCCCGTTAATCTCCTCATTTTCATTTCTCTTAGCATGTGGGATTAGAATGATTTTATTTAAAGTGTCAGTTTGAGCTACTGGATTGAGAAATCTGGATTTCGTAGGGATTATTATTACAGACACACACACACACACACACACACACACACACACACACACACACACACACACACACACACACACACAGACACACATATATTTTTTCTTCTCTGTCACTCACTAATGACCTGCTTGACCAACAAATGATATTTATCCTTAAATTCAATACAAGGGAGATGAACTGACATTGTGATACACTTCAAAGTGTGTGTGTGTGTGTGTGTGTGTGTGTGTGTGTTTGTATGTGTCTTAGCCACTTTGTGTGACACATCGTCACACTTTTTGAAAACCCATGCAGAAATAAGACTTAGGTTAGAGTTATACTGCACACAGTTTTTTCTTCTTCTTCTTTTTGCCTTTCGTCCTCATCAGAGAATCATACATCTGTCACTTCCGCCGTCACCTTCGGCCAGACCAAGTGAAATGAGGTGAACAGACTAACCACCCTTCTGTCAGATTTAACATCTAATCTACATTAGGATAAGGCTTTCACCACTCAGGAAAAAAGAAGAATAAAAAACGGCATCACCTTTTCATCCCGGGGCCAAACCTTTTATTGCTCCTCTTCTCATTACATTAAAGGATGAGGGAGGCCGTACAGTGGCTGAGCGGTATTTAAAGACACCATCCTATTCATCTGTTTAATTTCTCTTTATTTAAAAGACTCCCTCCTCCCTTTGCTGCGCCAGCCCTCTGTTTAATTTCTCTTTATCTAAAGACTCCCTCCTTTCATCTGACTGATTGATCTTTGTTTCACCGCAAATGTCATCGAAGGGTTTGTTACTGCAAGGTCCTAATCCAGCCTTTGTGAGAGGAACGCTGTGTCAGGGCGACTTTAGCTTACAGATCTAAGCTCTTAATGAAAAATGTATTTATTTTATATGGTGCAACTTGCTGACAAGACTCAGAAAATCTTATATTCCATGAATTATTCCTGATGTAATGTTTTGTTCTTTGTTAGATTTGTAGTCCATATGCAGTGTACCACCTAAACTCACCTAAATACTGCATATACAGAAATCATAAGGTCTTAAGAAAATTAACATGTTCTATGCACCTAATATGTATTCAATTATTATTTTTTTAATTGGTAGAAATTATTATTTTTTTCCCTTTTGAATTATTCAGATACTTTTATGATGCTGTATGTCATATATAACTAAAAATAATAATAATTTAAAAAAAAGAAAATATAATGATAACATGGAACAAATTTTGTTATAACAGCAATGAGCATCTTTTTTTGTGTGTCACAGCCCCTCAAAGCTGGAGACAGACAAAAAACAAACACCAAAAAAAAACGTTCTTTTTTTCAAGTTGCTTTGAAAAAAAAAGAACCTCACAAGAAATACTAAAAAATTGGAGAATTTATTTTCCTCATTTAAAAAATGTCATAACATAGTAAAATGGGACCATCATAATCACCTGTTGGCCAAGGTGACACATTCAGAATTCTTTTTGCAACCCAAAACGCAAAGATAATCATTTTCCTGTCACATAAGACAAGGGAAATCTGGAAAATATCTGACATTTGCGGTTGATAAATCGCTTGTACAATTAACTGCATTTTAATTTAATTTAATAATCAACCAATAGTTTAGCTCTAAAGACCATCATCATCAACCCCACTAATAAATAATCTTGTTTGATCCACTGTGGAGTTTGAACGCTGACTGAGAACCCCTGCTGTAAAATTAACTTAGTGAAACTAGGCTGAAGAGGAATTCATAACTGGGATCAAACACACAAAATACAGCCTTCATATCCTGAGATCTGTGAGAAAGCTTATTGTAAGCCCTCTACATAACACACTTTCTGTTTCTCCACACTGAGATGTCAGTCAGTGTTGCAGATCTCATCGTGTCAAAGAGCAGGAGTGGCATTTACAGACACAAATACAGGCGTTGAAGCAAGTATTGAGAGTTTATCCTTATGAATAAACACACACTCAAAAGCCTTTTTACTGTAAGAGCAAGGTCTTGGGAAGTAGGTTAAGCAGGCCGGGATCACCTCTCGCTGCTCTCTCCCAGCTTAGAAGCTCCGCGAGAGGTCGGGTGGGAGGGATGAGTGACATAGGTGGACAGGCTGGGAGGGGGGGGGGGAGAGAAAGATGGAGAAATCTTCCAGAGGACATCTGTCGCAGTGAACAACTTGTGAGCTGCTTTTTTCCAGCCCGCTCTGTGACCCATGGATTCTCTTGCATGACTGATTAAGAACTATAAGAGTTTTAGAGGGGGTCTTAGGCCCTGCGCACGGCCTGGGGGACACCATACAGACCCAGTTAAGTAAAATCTCTATCATATGGAGCGGACATGGAGGATAATGTCTGATCAGTCGTTGTACACGTATCAGGGTATTTATAGGTTCTTGTACGAGAAAATTGCACACCGACAGTGAAATGTTACTCCTTTTAGCTCTCTCAAATTACAAATCATCTTATTAACACACCATATGACACTTCTGATGCCGTTTTGTGACCGTGTGTCCACATCTGAGGATGCCGTTGATGCTGAATAGTAACCTGCATATTGCAAAAGTGCACGTATGTGAATGTGCCTCTCCTTCCTGCAGGTGTTTCAGCTGCACAGTAAACAATAACGCGTTACACACAGACACACACAATCACAAAGGGCTTATTGTGTGTGCTTACCCATCCTTTTTAATCTGGGATTATGGTATTCCCACCGTGATGGCAGCAGAGGAAACAATACTTCATTTCATGGGAGGAAATGTGCAATAATGATGTTAACACCTCAATCTGCCTTATTTAACCATTACATACCGTCTCTCTTATTTACACACACATGCAGACACACAGTCTTAGTGTTTGTTCCCACCTCTTTGCTACGCAAAGACTGACACACACAAACCTAAATCTCCTTTGAAATTAAATCCAGTGCAAATTTTAAAAAATTGTATTCCAATTTTAAAAAAAAATGTGTTTGTGTTTGAGAGCGAGAGAGAGGGAGAGGGAGAGAGTTCCTTTGAGTCTTATTGTGAGCATACACTATAGAGTATAGCTGCTCCCATGGGGTGTAATCCGACTCTAAAATCGTCCATTAACACACTATCAAATCTATTCTTCTCCTTTGTGTCACACTTCCACAAGCCATTTGTGGCTTTAGTGCTTCAGCTATCCAGCCTCTTTAGTGTAGTTCACAGTGTGCAGTAATAGGATGCTGTCTTTATGAATAGAGAGTTTTTCAATTCCTTTGCCCCAAAGAAGTTCACCAGAATGGTTTAATATTCAAGTTTTATAAATAGGTTAAAATATAATCAAGTAAAATATTGAGGTAAAAATGATCAAGTGTGATTTTTCCATCAGTGAAGCGTAGCTCAGATGCTCTTTGAATGCAGAGGACCATATCAGGAGCTCCTTGTGTTTGAGAGGTAATGGTGTACTGGTCTGTGATTAAGACCTGTGATGATGGCTGTATTTTTATTGTGAGGCCCCAGCTGCTGCCAGCGTCACACATGGACACTCATGGCATCAGTGTCCTGGAACACACCAGCCAACCTGGGAAAGGCCACGGCTTGTTGTGTATGGCTCAGAGAGTGTGTGTGGATGTATGTGTATGTGCATGCTGCGTGGCTAAAACAAATTCTGGTGTTGCGTGCACGTGTGTGTCTGACTCTCCTGCCGGAGAGAAGACCAGAGTTGGTCTGGAATGCAAATGAGAATGATGATGCTAATGCTAATCACTCTCTTTATATTACAAATCTTTGCTCTAAGTCTTATCTTCCTGAAGGGCTTTATATGGGGCATAAAGGTTAGTTAGAATAAGTAAATAATTACTGCATCAAAATTTTAGTTTTTCAGCATTACTATATGAAGAAAAAAAAACGAGCTCCTTAAAGCCTCATAAAATTACTTTTCATTGTTTGTTTCTGACCATTTATATTAGTGCATTTTAATTTCAGGAGCATTTAATTACGACAATAGCGCAGTTGCGAGTGCATGTGCACATGTATATAAGTATGTGTGTTTGCACATATGTATGCACGCAGGCATGTCTGTGCGTGTGTATGTGTGCACCAGCTGTCTGATCAGTAATCAGTTAGCAGTGGGCTAATGCAGCCTCCTTAACCCAGGGGCCTCATAAGACTGCCTCTGGCCCAGCCCATCTCTCTGCCAGCGACAAATCCATTACCCAAAACAAGGACATCAAATGTCAACACACACACACACACACACACACACACACACACACACACACACACACACACACACACACACACACACACACACACACACACACACACACACACACACACACACGCACGCACGGAGAGAGAGATTGTATGTACTTGTCCAAAGTGTCTTCAATTGATTGATATCATGAGAGGGAGGTGTCTCTGTGAAATGCTGCCATTACTGTATGGAAGAAAACACAGTGGCTGATGATAAACACGCCTTGGTATTTTTGTTTAATGCCAGTTGTTAGAAAAAAGCTTGTTGTGTTACATATCTTTACAATGTGGATGAATTATTTGCCAGTTTTTAGGGACATCTTCAAACTTGCCATAATTTCACTGCATCTCTAAAATGATTCTTGATTTGTTTTTAATTTAATCCCAATCTTAGTTTAGGAGAGAATAAAAAAAAAAAAAAGGGTCTGCTAAACGGGAATCCACCTTGAAAGGAAACCTTTCCAAAGGGATTCTGGGCATTTATTCAAGAGCTCTGTGACCAAACCACCATTCTACAAAGGTTTACATAAATAGCATATAAACTCCACTGAAAACATCCCCTCAGAAGTGCCACAAAGACGGCAGCAGCTCCCCAAGGGCCTGATGGTAAACAACAGCGTTTACATATCTGTGGCCCTTGTACCATGTACAGTGATCTGGAAGGTTGGAGAGCTTTGATGCTCTGTTACCCAGCAGGTCGGCTGTATCCATCCCCAGGGCGATGCTGCTTTCTGGGCTGGCCTAGCCTGGGTGACAGGGCCCCCTCCCGGAAACCTCCCTGGTGCCCGTAACCAACAGATGGCCTCAAAGAGGGACCAGAGACACAAGGCCAACATCCAGCTCTCAAACAGAGGAGCAGAGGAGCAAATGGCTGTTAATATTTTATACAAACACTCTCACTTATCTCCGAGCGAGGAAACGTACAGGACCAAGACCACAGTGTTTGTAAGTGTGAAGGGGCAAGTGTGTGTGTGTGTGTCTATGGCAGCTAAAATCCTTATGCATAGTAATCAATAACCACACACTTGTTTGTATAAGGAGAGACTTATGGCATAGATCCATGAAGAAATGCAAAAAAAAAGAAACGAAAAAAAGATGGACTCAGTGACTGCTTTTCAGTAAGAACAATAAAACCTCCCTGTTCATGTATGAACCTTTTCTCCAACACGCACACACGTACACCTCCCCAATTACTCTCAGCGCCAGATCCTTTCTTAAGCCTCTGCTGTATCTTTTGAGCGTAACCTGCACGCTAATAGCCCATAACCCCTGTGCAGATCAGTGGAGGTTATGCTATTTGCTGGTTGCTAATTGCCCTCTTCATCAGTACTCTGTCTGCACAGGCAGCAACGTGGCCAGCCCCGGGGTCCTCCTGATGTCATTAATGTGTGATTAGGGCCGGTGGGGAGCAGCAGTTAGGAGGTTAAAAAGCCCCTGACAGCCCTCATCATCGACGAGAAAACCCTGAGACTGATGCAGGGGCCGCGCAGATGGGCGAGAGCGTGTGGCTGCCAAAACTCTAACTTGTTATTCCTCCTCACCTCCAACAATCACGCCATGCTAATAAATGGCACTGACATGGGCATGCCACACTGTCACAGGTACACACACATACACGAACAAACAAGTAAAGGATTCATCGTGAAAATGAGTTCAATCTTTCTTGATTCGGGAGGAACTGTTATTTGAACTGTGATTAAGAGAGAGTAAAAAGGCAAATCAGAGTTCAATACACCTGAAGTCTCAAAGTCTTCCCGTTGCGTTAAGGTTGATGACACTGATCCGACTCGAAATGACGACTTCATCTTGGGAATAGGAAGCTGACAATTTAAACTTGGCACAAGCAATCCAAACTACAACCAAAGTGTCTGCCTAAGTGCTCAATCATGTCAGGGCTTTAGGATTTCTTTAAGTTGTCATCTTTAATACATGAGACGATTCCCTGCCCCTACTGCGCAACAAAGCCATTAGACTTGGGGGAAAGATGAAATATAAATCAAGCGTCTCTTTCTGCCCCCTCCCCTGTGAACAGGTGGCTGAGTTGAATGAGAGGGTGCACTAACTTGGCTGTCACCGTGTTTTCCAACAGAACCGCTGCCTTCTAAAGCCAAACCACCGTGAATTATACATCTATGGCAGTAACTCTCTCAGAGGAGAGAGAGGAAGTGAGAAGGGGGGCTAAAAGAGTTAGAGAGATTAATGGTTGGAGTGGTTGTTTTTGACGCAGCGATCCTTGGCTCCGCTTCCCGCCCGCCGCTTATTGGCTTTTCAGAGCACATTTATTTATTTCGTTAACAAGAGAGAGCGGACACGTCGCTGTCACTCTTTTGGCTCGCTCTGTGCCACAGCAGACTTGTCATCTCCTACACCATGGCGCGCGCCTTTGAACCCCGCCACGGAATACAGAGTGAGAATATTAATAGTGCAACAAACAAGACATTAAAAATAGCAGGGTTCTGTCAGAGGCCATGTGTCACTGACACTTTTTGTCTCGCAGACTGACCTGCAGGAGAAAAAAAGGGTCACATGTTTTATGGAAGGGTTTCCAGGACCTCTAAGGTGGGTGATCAAAAGTCATTATGTCGTAAAGAGATCTAAACAAATGCTTGTTTTGCGACCTTATGTCGCCAAATTATCTGTATAAAACCGTTTCTTGTTTGGTCAAGGCAACATTCACATGAACTTTTTTCACATTTCTTTCAACACATTTGGGAAACAGTGCGAAACAAGGGAAAGAGAAGATGCAGATGACTACATTGTGCTGTACACAGACATGCAGACACTGAATATTGTCAGATGGCTATTTTATTGTTTCCAATAGATGCCAGTGATCAACTGTTAGTAGCAGAAGGTGTCACAGATAATCAAAGAAACCATAGCTACTAAAAGGAAAGTGCATTTGGTAAAAACAGATTAATAAATCCAATGCAAATTTAAAAAAGAGTAACACAATATATTGTATTACTACAGTACATTGATGCTTTGATGTCAATTTAAATAAAATATGAATGAGCGGTAATGAATTTATCCTTGACATTTTAATTGTTTCACTTTATAAAGTTACAATTATAAGCTTGACATATCATGTTACTGATAAATCCTGTTAGTATCTGGTACCCTGGTGAGTCAAGTCACATGACAAAATGGGGGAAGAAGAAACTTCTGTACTTTGAATAAACAAACACCAGAAAGAAGAAAAAAATATCCTGCAATGGGACTTGAAATCATTCCATCCTGTGATTGTAGTGCGAGAATTTCTCAAGCTAAAGTAAAGACGGGGAGAAGTGTGATGCGAGATCAAACTGAGTACAATCTGATATGAATAGTCAATCCGTGGACTAATCTGTATTCAGCCTCCCTGGGGAGTCTGCACAAAGGGCCGTCACCGGCTCAGCCAATAAACGTATTCAAGTCAGTTTCAACACAGCGCGGCAAGTTCCAACATAATCTATCCAGGAGGTCGTGACCTCCACATCCCCTGCCTGTGGAATAAAGAGGACCTCAGGCCGGGATGACAGGAGAAGTCTTCCAAGGAGTTCATGTTACCACATGTCATAATAACAAGAAGCTACTGTTCCCCCGCCAGGCTCCTTCCTCCTTTGTCTTGGAGGGGCTATGGACAGGGGCAGACAGGACGTGCTGGCAGAGCTGAAACTGAATATTATCATTGGGGGGAATCTTGTTTCATGTTACCGTGTGGCTAGTCCAATGAGCTGGTTACACCCTCCCTTCACCTGAGAGGAACAGCTCACCCTTTAAGACACGTTTTATGTTCACAAGCATCTGCTCAAAGATTCACACCTCCCAGTTTCCTTCTTTGACGGACTAATTCAAAGGCTCTACGCTCCATTCACAGAGGCATACTGTACGTTCACACACAAGGGTTGACCGCTTTACTCCCCCTGCTCAGCCTGCACGGCGATTGAGAGGTCAATATCTCACTTTACCACCAGCTACACTTTCCTCTGTCACTCACAGCTCCTACTCCATTCAAACAGCAGGTTAGCCCAACAAAGGAGACCGCAGGGGAGCTGCCCGAGCCTTCCACTTACACACGGGACATGCACTCACACAAACACACACACATAACATGGACTTTGCAAGCTGTGGCACTGCTCAGAGCTTGACGGGTGCTTTGTGCTCGTCCGTCAGCCAGCCCCTGGGTCCTGAAGATACCTTCAGTCAGCGAGGCGGGCATCCTGAAAGGAGGGATTCACACAGCTCTGAAATATTGATACCTGGAGCACGCCGACCTTTTGACCTCTCCTTTACATTCTTAGAGGAGGAGAGGTGGTGGCGATGGAGGGAGGAGGAAGAGGAGGGGTGTAGGGGTGTGGCCAGGTGGGAAAGCCGGGCAACTTTTGGGGGAATTTGTTTTGGTAGTGATGTGAAAGTGCACAGATGCACCAAATTGTTTGATATGCATATGAAATAAGGAATTTAGGCTGACAACAATTTACATGTGAATAAAAAAAAATGGTTACCTGTATTTAAGAGAAAAAAACATTCACTAGAGGTAGAGTTAGCCTTGATTGTGGGGCAGAAAAATGGAGTGATGAGAGAGAAAGATGGAGAGGGAGGGAGAGGGGAATGGGTCGGAAGTTTGACATTCCTGTGGGCGATGTGTGTCTCGTCAGTGAACGCGTTTGGATTCTTTTAACAGGAGTCGATAGCCCCTTCCACTTCCCAAGCACTCACTGTGAGCTGAGCGGGGGTAATGCCATTGAACAGGGACAATGGGGCCTCTTAAAAGGCAGCTTTTATCTGGGCATGTGCACATGGATATCAATACAGCCGATATTTTTCTATGCAAGAAGATCAAACGCAGAGACACTGGGTGAATTCTCAGTGAAGAAGTAGATAGAAAAATAAATTAAATGACTGGAGGGAGTTTATTTAAAAGAGAGGAAAATAGATCTGTTTTGCTGTTGTACAACATACACTCATTCACTTTGTGGCCCCCTCCTTCCCCTTTTTTCTCTCTGTCCCCTCTCTTTAGTTTTGCTCAGACACACATGCTCCAGCATTAGCTCTTCAAGTTTAAAGCATGTTTTTCAAAGGAGCTTGGGTGCCTGTATCGCTGCTTTAGACAAAGGGGCCAGCTCTTAGGAGATAGAGGGGACATCTGAGGCAGAGAGAGAGGGGTAGACCGGAGCAGACAGAATGAAAGAGAAAGAACGAGCAGACAGAGAAGGAGAGAGTGAGGGAGACAAGGGAAGAAGAGAAGGAGGGGGCACGATTGGACGCTTTCAACTGCCTTTTGTGGGCCTCTCTGCAGATGTCACCAGCTGTTCCCCTGCACGGAGGGTTCCAGAGTGTGGAACATCGCCTCCGGCCCCGTCCTCGGCCACCTTTCAAGTGTCAATCAGACAGGAGGGGCTAGAGGGGAGGGCGGTGACTGAAGGGTGGAGGACCGGTTGAGGGAGGCAGGAGAAAGGGGGGAGTTTGGTGGAAGGGAGGCAAAGGGGGACCATCAGACTGGGCTTCGGTCACTGTCCTGAGAACAGTGCCAGTGATTTGCCATTGATTAAGCCCCCCCTCAATCCGCTCAATAACAGAGAGGGGATGGAGCCAGCCATGTGCGGCGTGCAGACAAAAGAGGCCTGTGGGCAAGGTTAGCTGGAGATCACACGGCTGCAAGGCTACTGCTTCCACAGCGCTCCAGTTAGCCATAGTGTTAGTGATTAGCGATAGCCAATGCCCCCAACCCAAGCCCTCCTCCCCACCGGCGCTCCTTGGTTCAACACGACGAACCGTGAGGGTGACCTACAGTTAAATGCGCATGTTGTAGCCGGGAGGAGGGAGCAAGAAAAGTTGTCATTGTGAGTGAACAAGCAAATATAAAGGAGGCTGACATATGGTGCGATTGACACTGAGACAAACAGCGTCTAACGAGGAGGAGAAGGTGTGCTTATCACCGCTTAACCTTGGAGCGTCTCGTCGGCTGACATAACTCTAAGACACTTTTATTGACGACATCAATATCTACTGTACGCAACTGTGTGTATAACCTTCTGATCCTGCAGGGGATGATGGCGCTGAAAACTGCAGCAGAGAGCCATTTAATCACCCAGACAGGGTCAGCTGTGGAACCCAGAGACAGGAACCCAAACAATTCTTCCACAGTTTATATTGGCAGACAAGTCTCCATCAAAAAGTGTTGCCGCTGTCACGTTGATGTGATATAATTCAAAGCCTGAAAAACACACTAATTCCATAGCTTTATTGACAGCCTGAAGTGAGAGTCACAGACTCTCAATGCATCTTATCAGGTAGTGTAAGTAGGTCCATTATACACACTATTGCTGCTGCCCTGCTGATAACCTCTGTGCCGAGGCTGTAAAACAAAGGCCTTTGAAGAGGACAGGAACTGGTGGATTTCATATGATTTATGTCCTCTACAAACAAGATGGCTGAACAGAGGTCCCAGACCACTGCTGACCTAAGTGTTTCCTGTCACCTCGTCCTGTGTCTGCGGGGAGTAAGTGCACAAAAACACGCAAATAACACAAGTTGTAAAATAATGATGAATGTCTCAACCTGAAGAATACGCTCGTACTGAAGGGTAACCTGCACATACATGTCACCATATAGAGATAAAAATCAGGGTAATCATAGAAAGAAATCCTAAGATCTGTTGCATTGTAGGCACTTCCAGACTGTCGACTGACTGTCTGGCCCTAGAGCTCTGTGCCACCGTGAATGAAAGGAAACTGATTATATATAGAAAACAGTTTATATTTAGCTGTTGTGCATTTAACATCATTTCAATGACTTTTGCTAATCTTAAGGAACAGCCTCTCAGTAATCCATGATATCATCGTAGGGAGCATTTTTAGACAGGTTAAGGTATTACATGATGTCCTTTTGAATACTGCTGATTTCACCAAAACAAAATTACTATTATATTCTTTTCTCACTAATGATGTTAACACACATTAGATGTGATCTTGATCAGTTTAATCCTGCTGGTTGATGATCATTATAAATCGTTCAGAAAGATATTTCCTGACTTGTGAACAAGAGATGACCCCTCTTCATATTGTCGTCACCAAACAAAAGGAGGCCAAATCGCTCCTGCCTGTCAGACATGTAGCAAAACACAACTTCAGTCAAGGGGCCAGCACTTTTTCCAAGGGGTAATATCCTTTGGCATTAATCACACCAGTCATAAATCAAAAGAGAGTGACCACCCCTCCACTTCAACTCCCCACCGCATCCCTCCTTCATTTCCCATCCCCTCTCCCCCTACTCATCCAGCGCTGTGCAAATACTCTGCAGTCTTCACAGAGAGAAAAAGTTGAAAATTCATAAATCAAATGAACGACCTCAGCTATCCTGCCACACGCCATCCCCCTACCGGTCCACACCATCACCCTCTCATCCTCCTCGACCTTCTACCCATTAAAGTTCATCAAACGCGTCAGAAATCAAGAGTGGCTTCCTCAATATTTCCTCATCATCCAACCCCCCCCCCCCCCCCCCCCCCCCCAGCTCAACCGCTCACCGTAGCCACCACTCGCTGAACCCTACACCCACTGAGTCACAGGGTCACCTCAAGGTCCTGTGGCTGAGTGGCTAAATGTGTCTTTGTCTCACCCGGTGTGAAGGTCTGCTAACTTTGGGAGATTGCTTACTTGCTTGCGGAGGTAGCCCCGTGGTCACAGAGTCCTGTGTTTTTCTGATCCCCTCCTGCAGAAGTGAAAAATAGCAGGAAACGTATATCTGTCATTGACCATTCAGGAGATCACCTGTAAGGAAACGAAGCGGCCAGCAAGTGCTGACACAATCATCCCTGCGCCTAGCAACACATCCTGGTTCCGGCCCAGACGCGAGGGACCGTACAGTATGTCTGAGCTGCTCCGCTTCCTTCCCCACAAGGCAGAGGGAGGGGGTGGGGATGGATGGCAGGTTATCACAGGCTGAAGGGGGAATTCTGGAGAGAGAAAATAAAGACTTTTGTGCTCTGAGGTTAGATGACAGATTGAAAACAAGGTCAGACACACTGAATCAGATTATATCTAACAGTTTCTCAGTCCTACCGCTGCAAAACAAATGAACACAAATAAAAAGTAAAGGATTTGTTACTTATGCCAGACTTAAAAACAAAACAAAAAACAAGGATATTATTAAATGTTAGTCAGCCAAGATAAAACACCTGCTTTGCACTGTTTGCTACCTTTTGATTCGTACCCGGTTCTGTCCATTTACCTCCATCAGTCACGCATGTTTTTGAGGCGAGTGGTGGTTTTTCTTAACCCTGACTCAGCGAATGACCACTGTTTGATCTTCTCTGCTATTGTGACGTCATGTTCCTCCCATTACAAAGAGTACCAGGAAATGGTTGGCCCCAGGAGAAATGAGAAAGAGACCCTGTTTATCCTGAGCAGAACCCATACTCGTGATCACAACCCAGCCCTGCACCTGGCCCCGGTGACATGCCAAGTACACATGGTACCATCCCCAACAATGTACACACACACACACACACAGAGAGAGAGAGAGAGAGAGACATGCACACACACACTAACTTGTTCCACTCACACAAGACGGGCCAAAATACACAATTTAAGCCACAAGATGTTGAAGAGCAGATTAGACAGTTTGAATACTGGTTTATTTAACATGTCCATAATTTCCTGATAATGTTTCCTGGGAATAATGATGAGACATTGTTGCTTGCTACACTTCAAAGGAATCAATTTCATGAATGAAATTAATTTAAAGGAGAAAAGCTTGGAAAACTATTACATCAAAAAAAGTTTCAGTTTGAAGCATACTGAGGCCATCTTCACAGCAACTTTATTCTGAAGCACGTTTCTGTGACTAAAATCTGAAAAAGATGCAGTGATGCTTGCTTATGGTCTAATTATATGTTGGTTTCATGAGATAATAATAGCAGTAATTAATTAAAGTTTTCCAAACAAAGCTTGAAACAAGTTATATGGCTTTCTTTGGGATTCACGCTCTTCACACTTTACACACACACATATACATGCACACACACACACATATACACACAAACACACACTGTGTGTATGGATAATGCTTTCTAAGAATTTTGAGCATTAATATCAGTATGTGTGTGCTGGCCAAAGATGAACTTCATGAAGGAATGAGCCACAGACCAAAGGGAAATTTTTATTTGTATATGATCTCACCGAGGACACGTACTGTATGTTACACTCCTACTAAAAATACACGGCCAGAAACCACCAAAAATGTTGAATCGGGGCCACAGAATCCAATTTGGCAGCAGGGGTTTGTATTGTGTTGCCGGTGCAAAAACAGAAGTGCTCTGACATCTCATCTTTGTGCTCTTGAGGAGTCACATTGCAAACTGGTGGAATCAAAGACTTGCCAAAAACCTCTGACAGGCTTTTTAGTTCCTTTTTGAGTTTATCTTCTCAGCAGCAGTCATGTTCACACAGGATGTCTCCATTTCTGTTTTCGACAGTATCTCAAACTCCTTTTGTGTTTATTTCCCCCCCAAAACCACTTATTCTCACCTTTGAATTTAGACAAAATTTAGGAGACACAATAGATTTGTAAATTCCCCGTTGCTTCTCTCTCTCTGCGTCTTCTTTTTCTCTCTCTTTATGGTGTTCTGGCTGCCAGCTCTGGAGGAGCTCTATTGTCTCTTGGACCAGCACCTGTCACCACAGTGTTAAAATGCAGAGGAGAGGGGCCGTACAGTGAAGGACGCCCTCAGCAGGCCGCTGGATATGTGTGTAAATGCTTCAATTTGCACACGCACACACACATGCACATGCTCACAAGTTGCTCCTTGTTAAATTAGGGAGGAATGCATGTGAGTGTGTGTGTGTGAGTGTGTGTGTGTGAGTGTGCGCGTAATCCACTGAGCAAAGACAGTTTGAGCTGTTAAACAGCTGAGTGTCAAAGGGCTTTTATCAGGGCGAGTGGCGCCTGGACTGACACACAAACCCCCACACACATATTTCACACCACTTACACATTCATGTACCCTACAGCATCAAATTAGACTGCATCTGAGTTTGCATTTACACATACATATCATACATATCATGCATATAAGATCGGATATTTCCAGGTGTGTCATGCTGTTCAGATGCTGCAGTGGACCCGGCTGTTGCTACTTCTCTCTTTCAGAGTACATAACAAGGCATGTGATGAGGACGTGTGTGTGTGTGTGTGTGTGTGTGTGTGTGTGTGTGTGTGTCTGTGTGTGTGTGTGTGTGTGTGTGTGTGTGATCCTGTCACTATGAACCCATTTCATTCCTTTCTTTCTCCAGCTACACTGTATTGTAATTGAATTAGCTGGAAAAGATCAACTAATTCCAGTCACTACATGTAATAAATGAATGATGCCCTCCTCTTGTATAAATATTGCTTAATATTAAGTCTCCATTGATACTTTGACAGCAACACTGGCTCTTTCAGTATAGATGTTTCTGAATGGCCCTCTGGTGAAACACCGTGCAGGCCATTGTCACAGTTGGATGGTTAATTTGCTGCTGTTTTCATGAAGCAGTGGAGACTTGCCCATAATTATAACGTTTAAGATGCCATGCTATTTTTGACTGCAGTTCACAAGAGCAGCTACATTCACTAATGCTGCCATTGTACGGACAGAAGCCTGCAGCTGCAATACTATCCTCTCACGGAAGATGTAAGTAGCACCGCAATTATAATCGCAGCGAAGGAAAATAGACTGTCAATGGGTTGTAAGTGACAAGTGCAACCATGACCTAAAAACTTTATTCGATGTAAACCTATAGGATATAAGTAAAGAGTTAAAAGAGTAACAGTTACAAAGTTCGACAAAGCTAACTTATATCATGTTTCAGACTGGCAGTGAGATGAACGGCTACACGTTCGCCAGAAAATAACAGGGTATGGAGAAAAAACGAAAATCAATTGTGTACTTGCTTGTGATAGCAGCAAGACTGGAAAAAAATAATAAAATAGAAATAAAATAAAATAGAAATAAAAATTGATTCTCTAACATGTGGATCATGGATTCTAACATTTTTGGAATCACACAAGCACATTTCTGTCATACTGTATGACATGTCACACATTAAGATAGCTTTAATCAGCAGTAGTTTCCAATCTTATGCTTAGTAAAGCAAGACTATGTAACTCCATTGTGGCCACAGGTGGTACAAGATAATAGCACATTGAATTTCCTTCACATTTCAAGATGCTCTTGAGTAAGTTGCTAAGACCTCATTAATGGGAAACCTGAATGGGATCACAATGAATAGGAAACTCAAGCAGGAAACAAGAAACATGTCTCTTGGGAGATTTTGTGCATCTACGACTAGTTTCACTCCATCGTTCCAGTTACACCACACTATCCAAGTCCAACAAAGCCACCATAATAGTGTTAATTTTGTCAACTCCAATATTTTTTGTCATTTTACTCTTCACTTATTTCACATCAGATGTATCTGAACATTATCTGACGGAAAAACAGGTTGAATGCAGGAATGCAGCTTTGCAGGAAGAATCTTGTCCGTCTGTCTTTTGGTAATGTCTTTATTTCTTAAACTACATTTTAGTCCCGCCTTTTGTCGTCAACAACATTGCATGTTGATTAATATCGGTGTCGTCTCGATGTCTCGACTTAGTCATGGAAAAAAAAGGTCATTTTTCATTATAGTTTACATATGAATTTAACACTACAAGCTGCTAGTCAGAATGGAAGCTGTAGAGACAAACCTCCAAGCAAGAGTGTGTTTTATTAATACCCCCACGTGTTTCTGTTTCCTCCTTCAAAAGTTACCATGTTTTTAACAGTACATCACAGTCACAGTTCGATAATGGTAAAACAGTGAGTATTAATAAGAGGCTGTAATAGACACACACACACACACACACTCACAGAAGCAGCTACTCCTGCACACATGCAGAGACATACAGACACTCCTCCCCCAGTATAACCTACATCTTTTTCTAAATAATGGCATGTTTCAGATTACCATACTAATGTGGAGACATTGTTTACCAGACCATTTTCCTCTTGCCTCCTCCTCTCTCCTTCTCCCCCTCCTGTCCTTTCCCTCATATCCTCGTCTCCGTGCAGACCTCCCGATTGTGCATTTGCAGCCCCCAAGTCCTCCATCCAGCCATTATCTCCTCTTATCTCCTGATAAGTCCCTGTCACCCCTGCCCAGAAAATGCCCTCTTATTGTTGCTCTGGAGGACGTAAGATGCTCTTGGCCACAGTGAAATGTCCTACCAGATGTTGCACTATTTGAGCACTTTTTATTGCTTGGGCTTTCTTCCTTTGAGGGGTGGAGGAAGGGAGAAAGAACAGGATTGATGGAGAGGAGCTGGGAGAGATGGAGCAGAGGAGGTTTAAACATTAGAAGGCCAACAGCTGGTTGCTTCTCCCTCCCTCTGTGCATTAACCTCTGTGGCCCTCTTGCAGCAGTGCCAGTACAAGGAGCCTCTCAGCATCTGGAGCTTAAGTAGGCGAAAATATCACTGATGCTACAGTGAGATAACAGAAAATCCTGGAAACAGGGTGGAAGATGGAAGAGCAGGGCATGCCTTCACAAATGTTGAAGACACAGCAGTTTGATGGGTGTCTTAGGCAGCCTAAGATAATGTGATGTAATTAAACCTTTAATACAAATAAAAAAACAACCCTTTATTTTGCTGGACAGGCCCACAACTCATTTGCACAGTATGCATATGTCAGTCCCTATAAAGTTTTTCTTTATTTCATAACTAGTGTGAATATTACAAATTACGAAGGTCTGAAGAGACAGATCTGCATAGATTTACAAAGTAGTGCCTTAGTGTTACTTTAGAAGCTCACTAAATGCCATCACAAAGATCCAGGAGTTGCAAGAGAGCCACTTATTTCACTGTTAAAAAGGCAATTTCATCAACATCCAGTCAACTATGTGTGATACGACTTTGTATACACCTGTGGTAACATTTCTTCAAGCTGCAATAATCAATATTTCTATATCAGCAATAGTTTTGATACTGTTGGATTAAATGTAATATACTGTAGAGAGAGTTTTCATTTTGTTTCATCTTACTTATTTTGGATTCTATTCTATTTTATTTTATTCTTTAGTTCATTTCGATCCTCAAGGCCCATTTATGCTGCCTCTACGTATATAAATGGATACGTCCAGCCACAACTGGTCTATCCGGTGACCCGTGTATACTTCCATATGTTCTTTACGTCGACATCGATACAACTGCAGTGGGGCAGTGCAGTTTCAAAAGTTTGGACAACAAGTAATGGGGCAACGGTTGTAGGAGGTTGTGATAATGTAGCTAGTAAATACAAAGCGTTAACTTTAAAAGGTGAAAATATGTCAGTGATTACATCTTTTTATTCATCTTTGTACGTCTATCATAACCTGTCATCATAGCTTTGATTTGCATGCAAAGCACATAAAACGTTGATCGTGTATGTCCCCAAAAACGAAACAATTTCTTATGTATTGCGCTTTTTAATCCACTTCGTCTTACTCCAAAATAAATGACAAACAAAGCTGAATTTAGATCAAGCAGGGGCATGAAGCAATAATTGCAGATTGTGCGAGATGGACCCAAGGGCACTGCTGCTTCACACATTCACACACACACAAACACACACACACAGTCAGTCGCCATTCAGCTGCCATCACTTTGAACATCCAAAGTGTACCTTTTCTTGAGTAAACAGGCCGATTGTCTGTGCCTCTCTCAACCCCTCGGCAGCTGCTTCTCCTTAAGCCACTGGCTATTGCTGTCATCATCATCATCATCATCATCATCATCATTATAATTATCAGCCTGCTTAAACACAAGACAACAAAGGTAGACACACACACAATAGGCCCCAGTAGCTTTGAGGAACATATCAAGGCTTAGTGAGAGAAAAGGCAGAGGGTTGACTGTCTTTATTTGAATGGGTGGCCTTTGCCTCATGCAGGGCTTGGCCCTTTCTTCATCTTTACTCAGTATTGGGTGTTGTGTGCTCAAGGGAAAGGTGTTTGACTGTGGGTGGGAGAGAATATGACAATGGAGCAGGTGCTCCTGAGTTTACCTTCATACTGTTTGTTAGCTCAGGAGGCAGACAAGCAAACACAAAATGCTCAAGGAAGCGTTCTCTCCTGCACACTTGCACACTCGTCTATCGTCGGCGTCATCATGTTCTCTTCCTTTTGAAATGTGTATCATGTCACTTGTGTCTGAAAATGACAGAGGCTTTAATATTGGCACAAGCAGATGATGTGTTGAAATTGCATAACACACTGCACCCCCCAGTTTAAACTCATTTATTTCATTTAATAAAATGGCAATACACTGATTATACATGTCAAAGTCAATTTAACAGTTACAGCCTGTGACAGCAGCTGCATAATCTGTGGTTCTGGAGGGAGCCTTCTAAAATCTAAGAAAATGTGATGTATCAAGTTGCTAGGAGTCAACAAATTTAAAAAAATGCCATCAAATTTCTTTATGGTAAGTTCAGGTCCCATGGATTTTAGAAGTTGATCCATGCTTGCTGCTTAAAGCCAGCCTTTGGTCTACCAGCTGCAACAATAAAAAACTTTTACTAATCTATCTCTAAAGGAGTCAGTATGTTTTAATTTAAAAAAATTCAGTAAGAGTTGACATGCATGGAAGATTGATACGACGCTCATGTGTGCGTCAGTATGAAGCTTCAGCAAGCAGGGGCTTAGCTTAGCTTAACACTACGGATGGAAACAGGGGGAAACAAATAGCCTAGCTGTGTCGAAAGATAAACCTAGCAGTATGTCTTTTTCTTCACGTTATACCTCATTTATACTGCAATGTTGCCTTTATTTGGATAGGGTAGCCAAGGTGTGACAGGAAATGGGGAGAAAAAGTGAGGGGGTAGACATGCAGCAAGGAGGTGTGAGCAGGAATCGAACCCACGGCCAACACGGGAGGACTGCAGCCTCTGTACATGGGACGCGTGCCTAAACCACTGTGCTATATGTACCCCACAAAGTGACAGTTTTAGTAACCCTCCAAAGCCTACTTCACACAACTATTGGCCAGGTGTGTGATGGTTTGAGATTAAGCAGAAATATGGCACCAAAGAACTAGGTTGTCCAAATGCTAGAAGGACAAAGTGTCTAGTTGCTCTGAAAGGCCCAATTAAATGCGGGGTGAAATGCCTGTTGTTATAGAGAGAGGCAGAACATGATATCATTCAAATAGTTCTTGGAAGTGTCTTTAAGTGTTCATAGTATCCGTGTCCGAGTCATGCGGGCAGCAGTCTCAGCAAGCCCAAACCTCCCTCTCCCCAGCAACCTCCTCCAGCTCTTCTGGGGGTACACCAGGATATTCCCCAGGCCAGCCGAGAGATATAATCCCTCCAGCGTGTCCTGGGTCTACCCTGGGGTCTCCTCCCAGTGGGACATGCTTGGAATATCTCACCAGGGAGGCGTCCAGGGGGCTTCCTAACAAAATGCCCGAACCACCAACCACCTCAGCTGACTCCTCTCGATGTGAAGGAGCGGTGGCTCCACTCTGATCCCCATATTTAAATGATTCCATATAAAGATTAGATAGCATATGACAGCTGGCTTTGAGCGTGATCTTTCGGTACAGTTATAAACACTTCAGACATGGTCAGACATCACTTATGAAAGTCCCTTGTCTCTCAACTTTATGTAAATACAGCACCAAATTATTGGAGTCAAACCAAATAATGGCTGCTATCCCTCACACGGCACACTTTAATAAATCATTATGACTAATTACTGTGAACAGTTTCTCCCCCTGCCTTGTTTTTTGCTGTCTTTATGTTCCTCTCCTCCTTGAAAAGGAAGGTGCATCTGGTCGTTTTCTGGCACCCGCAGGAAATTAGAGCCGAAATTGCAGGAGCAGACACTTCAGAGGCCAAGACTCATGCGGAAGCACAGTCAGAAATTAATTAAAAGAGGGGATGAGAGAGAGCGGGAGAGTGAGAGAAAGGGTGGCAAGAGAGAGAGAGAGAGAGTGAGAGAGAGAAAGAGATAGTGATATCGAAGGAAAATATATAAACACAGTTAAAGGATGCCGTGCTAAAGCAATGTTACAAGTGTTTGTGTGCGTGATGGCTCACACGAGAACGCCAGTTGTCCTCTGTCGACTCTGCCACAGACAGACGAGAGGAACAGTGTGATCCTGACACAAATCCTTGGTAAGGGTCCTTTTTCCGCCCCCCTCCCTCACCCTTTTCTCTTTGCCATCAGTAAATCCGGGTTTCACCACAACTTAAGCACTTAGCTGTAATCCCCATGAAGAGGCGATAGCCCTGCGCAAGTCACTTTTCGACCATTAAAGGCATACAATAGGGGCGTGTTAGGGGCTCACTTAAATGGATTGAGCACAAAGCCTGCACTTGATAAGTTTTTAGCTCGGAAGAATCCGCCATTTACACCCCTCCTTTTGTGCATTCTCTTAGATGTACTTGTCTCAACAGTCTAAGCCGATTTTATCCCTTTTTTGCATTTGTTTAATTCCTACAACACAGACAGGCTTTAGAATATGTCCTATTTCTTTCCTTCTCCCTTTTTTCCCAAACAAATGTCACAGTGAGCGATTTACAATGGACGATATCTCTTTCCACTTCCTACAAACTAAACACAGGGGATGATGGCCTCTTCTTGATATTTCCAAAGCTCTGCCTTCAAATTAAGCCACTATTTCTAATCTTTTAACATGGCGCATCAGCTGGGCTGAGGGGATGTATTTTGATATGCTTGTCTGCCTTGGATGAAGCCAGCGGAGGAAGTGGACTCCAGACCCTTCAGAAAACACTAATACCCGTCATCCTCTGGGGGCATGGAAGAATGCATTCTGATACTGCTTATCAAAGCAAGAACACTGAAACACAAGCAGCCAAGAAAAGAGGCCAGGGACAAAACCAGCATTGTCACTGCTCATCATTTGCACACTGGTCATAGAAGAACATTTCAGAAAGACAATCCACAGTTGTTGCATGTGAAATCAATTAAGACGAGACTCATGGAAAACCAGGATAGAGGACTCACTGTATGAGTGCCACAAACAAATTCCAACTCTTTGGGGACTGGGAATTTTGTATATTCAAGGACTTGGGGATAGTTGATTGGAATACATAGAGGTCATTACTCAACATAAGTTATCCAAAGCACGTTTGGAAGCACTCACACTTGCACATGACATTCCCTGCAATCTAGCAGGACTCAAAACTGGTTTACTGAGTCTAGTAACTGGTAAGAATAACCCAGTTTTTCTATCAAGTTGTTTAAACGTTTGTACACATGTTGTAAATTAGGTGTGTTAGGTGTGTGCGTGTGTTGTTGTTAACAGTAATCCTTCACTGATCTGTGGAAAAAGTCCAATCTTGAAAACTATTATGTATTTACTTCATGCTCCTTGCTTGCGTTTACCTTGAGACTCTTTTAAAAGGCCTCTAAAGAAAGTGGTTTTAGTGAGACAGACGGTTAAAGCCTGACAAGAGAGGAGAGAGAAAGCGACAGGGACACTGCTAAGTCGCTGTGAGCCGATCTAATCCAGAGGTTTGAGTGTTTGCCACTGCCACCGTGTCTTAAAGCAGATCTCGGTAGGAGGTGGTGAGATGCTCCTCAGGGCTCAGGACTCTAATGGTTTGATTAAGCCCATCCAGCCAGGCCTGTGCTGCGGAGACTAAACCTCCATTTAAGGACGAGACAAAGGCAGGACCGCTGGGACGGATAAGAGTATTAAATGTGACCGCCAGGCTCACAAACACACAGATGCAGATTGTACACAATGTAAACACACACAGCCAGTGATGGTGAGGGTATATTTGCACAGCAGTAACAGACCTTTCTGTATATGGTACACATAACTACATTGATTACTTTTACTTTATGAGTTATTACATTAAAGTGAGATTACATTTAAAGATATTTAATTCGTGTTGTCATTGACATTGTTTTTAAATGAAATCCAAGACCACTGCTTTATTGTGAAAACAATTTAAAAAAAATTTGTGTCCACCTGCCTATAAATTGAGCATATAGGGATTACTATGTGTTTACAGAAGTGATGTCATGACTCACGCACTCACACACACACACACACACACACACACACACACACACACACACACACACACACACACACACACACACACACACACACACACACTGTGTTATCCACTTTCCATATTGTTTAGGAATATGAAGAGTTAAGTCTACTAGACATTATCCCTGACTTTGCTGGCTGGGCTGTAAGGCTACTAAGTAGCAGCTGTCCACCTGGCGAAGGAAGACCCTTCTACTGACGCACGCACACACACACACACACACACGCACACGCACACGCACACACACACACACACACACACACACACACACACACAAATACATGAGCATTGAGATAAACATATATGCCCTCTTGAAGAGAAGCTCAAATTCTTGCTCACACATGCCTGCATGAGCACACGCACTCTCTCTCTCTCTCTCTCTCTCGCTCTCTCTCTCTCCTCAACTTTCATGTAGGAGAGGCCCAGATGGCCAGGGAGGGGAGCAATGCCCAGTGTCAGAGTGAGAAAGAGAGAAATGGAGAGAGAGAGGGAGAGACAGAGAAATAGGGATGGACTGAAAGGTTTGGAAACAGAGAATAGGGATGCCAGCCAGGTCCAAGTAGAGGAGCGAAAATAGGAAGATCACAGAGAAAAAAGGGCCATTACTGTTATCAAACACATCCAATCTCTAATCACAGGCCTCCACTGAATTGTCATCTCCACCAGCACTTCAAACCTCAATCACAACATGAAAATATCTATTCATTTTGGATTCATTATTTGTTTTCTTTCTGAGATTTAGAAATCTGAACCTGGAGCCAGAAGGTGACTAGCTTAGCTTAGCATAAAGACCAAGCCCATGTCTCATTGTTCAATTCCAATTTCTTTTTTTCTTTTTTTTGTCAGATCAGATTTGGTTATCTTGACGGTTCACATTCATAATTACAAGTGAGCAGCTTGCTGGGTCAGTTCAAAATTACACCTGCTAACACATTTTTACTGCGGTCAAAAACTGTTTTGCCACACACAAAGTAAAAGTCGCACCTTCCGACCGATCCACAATGCTGCCATTCAATTAAAAATGTAGCAACATAAACAATCCTCAGATAATTCCACCTATATCTGCATGCAAACAATATAATTACATTACATTTACATATTTATGTATTTAGGCTCTAACACATAAATATAGACTTTATCCACGATCAGAGGACATGAAATATGTATGTGCTGATGTGTGTTTTACATTCATCTGTCTTTTTACTTCTGACTGAGCTTTATTTTGTGATATAACCATCGGGGTGTCGCTGCTATAACTTGGAATGAGCTCTACGGCGGGGTGAAAGTATGCGTAGAAATCCGCACCTTTTTCCGCATAGAAATTCTCTATAAATATCAACGTTTGCCCCCATTTACGCTACTTTCTTGTGCGCAGCCACCTTTATATATGAGGCCTCTGAACCTGTGTTCATTAATAATATCTGGCAACCTATAGCAAGCGATGCTACAGAGAAGAGTTGGGCAGACAGCTAAACTGTTACTGCAAAAAGAAACAAATAACTGTGCCTAAAACCACGAATGTTTATATCTCAGGTTCTGTGAGGTTGATATAGTGTAGATAAGTCAGCTTTAGAGATGTTGGAAGACATGCTTTTCAACTTTGGACAGAGCAAAGCTAACTATTCCCTTCTCTTCCAAACTTATACTAAGCTACGTGACTTATGCCCTGACTCCAGCTCCAAACTTAATGCAATGTCTTAATGCAAATCTTTTCATCTAACTCAAAAATGTCCCAAAAGGGTTCAACTGCTAATTAATTAATTAATTAAATCGTATCCATGCAACCAACAGGCACCACAACAATCAGTGGGACAATTAAATACCAGTAATTGTTGAATCTAGTTCAGCCTACTTACTATACGTATAAATATTCAGCTGACAAGCACAAACAGAAAAAAAGGGGGGGAAAAACAAGGACAGGCATCTGAGCGGTGAGTTGTTTCTGGGATGTGAAACCCTTCGTCCAGATGGTGATATTTTTTTAAACTTTAATTCATTTATTTCATGTCACAGTTGTGCTTTGATCACTCCTCTCTAATAATTAATGTGGTTTTGCAGTGCGCTGCTCTTGAAGTCATTGTTTCAGTCTCCACTGTACCGACGCGAGTTGGCTTTGACACCTGCTTTTCCACATGATGGGGAAAACACCCCACTCTTCTCCTCAGCTCACCCTCCTTCCCTCTGTCCGTTCATCTCTCGATTACTTTTTCTCTCTTTCCCTGAGCTTTGAATCACCTCGAAGGGGTCTTACTGGTGATTTCACACATTTGTGCACATTTTTGCACACACACGCACACACACACACACACACACACACACACACACACACACACACACACACACACACACACACACACACACACACACACACTCTTTCTGGTGTGTTTCCAGATTGGTTGGGATACAGTGGTTGGCATGTGTCACTCATAAATTATTGATCAGATCCAGCTGCCATCATCTACAGATCACTTACAGATCACCATTGTCTCTGTCTCACCATCACATAAAAAAAAGAGGAAAAAAACCCAACTTTTGGGTTGCCATATTGTGAAAAATCCCTTTGGGTGTTTAATTTCCACCGGTGACATGCTTCGTCTTTTTTTAACTCTTTAATTTACGAGGAAGAACTTGGCCTGGCTCCAGGTTGCTGAATTTCCACTTTGATCTCTAATTTTGCAGAATTTCAAATACAAAACATTGAAACCTGATGATTAGGCTAAAGATCATTTAATCATTTACCCCCCCCCCCAAAAAATCTGTAGAGAATCTGGACCACAATCTATTCATTAACAACGAATTAACATTTACAATTGCAGGTTTATTTTATCTTAAGAAGAATCAATAATAGACTGTCATAGTGGAGGAAATATGCCCATTAGTGCTTTATCAGTAGTTCATGCAATTACAGACCTATAAAGTGATAATAAATGATTAATTATGAATATATTTAATTACAATATTATAAATCCTTCATATAGAGCACCTTACTAGAAAGTTTATGTTTATTTATAGTCCACAACCTCATATCACAGAAATTCCAAGTGTTTCAAAGAATAGCTGAAAATGTGTCCTAACACAAGTATTAAGAATTTACCTTTACTTTACATTTCGTCTGCTTGTTGTATGCAAATTGTTTTATGCACTTGTAACATGAGTGACTGAGGGCGCGAGAGATAGATGCACTTGTTGGTTGAAGGTTTAGGGGGTAAGACGAGGGGGTCTGAGAGAGACATGCAGGGAGGAGGGAGAGTTTGCCCTCTGTAACACATCCACTCAACCGTGTCTGTTCTCAACACCCCCCTCTCACTCCTCTTTGACTCTCTTTCTTTTTTTCCAAATGCAAGTCACCGTGAAAAATGTGCTGGTCCAATATTTGCTCAGAAGTGGTGCTGGGACAGGCAGATAACCTATCAGTATTTGAGTTTGGCTTCCCATGCCCCAAATAGCCATCCTCCGCCTGTTTAGCTTATTGATTGGCTTGGCAAGAAACTAGGTCCTCTCAGCAGTGACCAAGGTCATACAACACACAGACTGTGTGCCACCCATCCACCCCCCTAACACTACCACCACCACCCCTTCAACACCCGCCACAGTCTCTTCCTCCTCCTCATTTCTCCCCCTCACGCACATGATGCACACACATGCATGTATAAGCGTACTTGTGCGGATGCGTTCATTCTATCAGACATACATGCACAAAGGGAGAGGCATTTACGATGTAATGAAGTCTTATATGTGGGAGCTGTGGAAATGACTTGGAGTTCAGGGGTGGCTCTGTAAATGGTTGACGAAAGAGATGTGATGCGATGTGATGTGTGATATTTATTATTTGTTGTCAGAATAATTAAGAATATTTACTTTGTTTTGAAAAATAACAAAAAATCTTTATGCTGAATTTCTGTGAGAAAAAGCTTTAAATGCATGAATTTAGGTACTGTACTCTCTCTATATATGTAGTGTGTGTGTGTGTGTGTGTGTGTGTGTGTGTGTGTGTGTGTGTGTGTGTGTGTGCGTGATGACTCAGGGTCTGCACCAGCGTCCTCCCCTCCTCTGTGGGAATCAATGAGATTGAATTCTGAAGGTTTTCTCAGGGGCATCAGCCCTGATTGTCAATACTGCTCTGTGTCACAAGTGCATTTTGTACACACACATTGCCCACATATATATGTATATACTTGTACACACACACAATTCCAGTTCACTTTCCCAAGCCATACCTCTCCCTTGCCCCTCCTCTTCTCAGTAGACCCCTCATTACATCTCCCGCTTGTCCAGACTTCGATTTAAACTTGCCCCATTTTCCCCCTTTTTCACATCCTGTTGTTATCTACATGACCTCATCTTCTCTCTACTTTTTTCTACCCAGCTTCTCCATCTCAGTGCTCTTTCCACTTTTTTATCATGTAGAAATTTTATAATCTAACATTAGTAGCAGCTAATCAGTTATATTTAAAAAGTGATTTATTTGTAAATAATTTTCTCAGCAAATTTGAGCAAAACTATCAGAAACTGGAATGAAATCTTCAATATGTGGAGCAGAAAAGTTCATTCTTGACCTTGACAACAGAATTCTGACTAAAAACATTTGAGTTCATGTGACTGAAGTTCCATGCTTTCGTCACATGATGATGACCTATTTCCATGATAACTGAGCAAACTCCATCTGCCGAGGAAGACCTGTTGAAAGCTCCAGTAAAAGTGAGTGAGTGGACTTTGAGTTACATAGATACAGCCTTGTTGTTTCCACTGCGTTATTAGAAGTATTGTGCTCTTTGCTGCTCATGTAGCACCTAAGGACAGATTTCGATACTGTAGGAGGTAAGGAGGTAAGTAAAGAGAGAGAAGGAGGCGAGGAACAGGAAAGGACTTAATAACAACAAAGGGACAGAGAAGAGAAACTGTCACGACGATGTGTGATTGATCTGATAACATTTAAAGGCAGCCTTACTGGTCCAGTTTGGTGGCAGACTCTCTATTCTGTTGTGTCCTGTTCCTGATACGTAGTCAAGTAAATCTCAGACACTGTAGCCTGTGGCTGGTGGATGAGGAGCGGGGCATGTGATTAATGACCACTGCTGTGATATTCTGCTATGATCCCTGATATATGCGTCTTACTCTGACGCCCACCTTAGTAAGAGGGGAATCGGCTGATCCCTCTAACACACGAATACATAGATACCATTCACACACACAAAATCACTTACTGTTACACTTAAATCTGGCTCTGAGGATTTTGAGTGTCATCCTCTGGGTGGAGTGAAGGCCCTTGGGCCACAGCTCTGTGTGTGTGTCTGTGTCCGATCTGGTATCCTGCCACACGGAGGGAGCCCTTGGAGCCTGAGGCTTGCCTGGAGGCTACAGCCAGGCCTTGAAGGACATGAGATACAGACAGCGGAGATGCTGCCTCTCCTGCACCAAGCCAACAGATTTTGACAAGCGCTACTAGCAAAAAAAAAAAAAAAAAAAAAAAAAAATTGACTCATGTACAAAGTTTCTCTTTTGATTTCATGTTCAGCTTCTATAAATACACACCTTGCAGAAATCATACTGCAGCTTCCTCCACACGTGTCCCCTATACCCTCCACACACACATAGACACACACTTAAAGTGTTGGCCCCTGCCACCAAACAGCTGTCTGAGATGTGGCAGTGTAGCACAACCATGCTTCATCATTGTCCTCTCCCAATCACCTGCATTCCTTCTCCTCCTTCGTCTTCTCCTCTCCATCCCACCATCCATCAGCATTTTCAGACACAGGGCTCTGACAAGGGCACATCCATCCCATGCTCATACATCACCTTTATAGGGTGCTGGTGTCGGGGTGGCGGGTTGCTGTCCCAAACTCCTTCACAAGTTGGGACACAGCCAAGTTTCAACTTGTCATTTCCCTTTGTGTCTGAGGAGTGGATCTCTTTGTTTAGTGACACCCTGGTGAATCCCGTGGGGCAGTTGTATATACCCCTCTCACCCCAGCCAGAGAATATAACAGTCCTAAAATGACACTGACAGAACATACAGATTTGTGACTTACTACTTTGACAGATTCAGAGCAAAAAGATCAAACTTCAAGGAAAGAGAAAGTTTAGTCTGTAACATCACAGTCTTATTTTACCTAGAGTCCCTGTGCTTAGGGGAAGGCAGTACAGATTTGATTGGCTGAGAAGCATCATATTTCATGTTTCAAGAATCATCTGATAATATTGACTAATTCCGAATAATTTTTTTTTTGTTGGTTATTGGCTATTGGTTATTGGTCCAAACTTAGATCGGATGGGAAATTACATACTTTAAGTGTGATGTTCCCATTCTTTCATAGCACACAGATACTGTATACATTTGGCTCATCATTCACCTAAAATTACATTTGACGCTGTGGAAGCTCCTCGTATGAATAAAAAATTGCTACATGAAATCTAGACAGTAGTTTTGTGATGAGGTCATATTTTTTTTGTTTTAACTTCTATTATTGCTTGCTGTCGTTTCTGCATTTGCCTTGTTTTTCATTGATTTTATAAATGAATAAACAAAATAAATATTTATAAAGCATTTCAGAATTGTAAAAAAAAAAAAGTCATGTAAGAACTTTTATTATGATTGTATGGAGAGAGAGAAAAACTGTGAATGTCTCTGATTTGCCTTGTCCCTTCAATCTGATGCATGGCTTTAACTTGGTCGGATGACTCCTCCTAAACCTTACTTGCTCCTCCTTCAGTTTTCTCCTCTATCCTGTCCTCTCTATCACTTTCTCCCTCACCCGATTCTTCACTTTTCACACCTGGTATCTATTCTTGGTTTTTGTTTACTGCTTATGTTCTCCAAAGTCCCGTCTCTTCCCTTACCCCCCTCTCTCCCTGCACCATCTATCACTCACTCCCTCCTTCTCACCGCTCCCTCTCCCTGCTACCTTTTCTCTGTCTGTCCTTGCTCTGTTTCTCCTCTGGCTCACCTCTCATTAAGCCCCTGTGCCTATTGCCACCATGCCCAGTGTCCACCCACACGTCTCACACCTCTTTCTCTCTCTTTCTCTCTCTTATCGCTGTCCTTTGTCTTTCCAGTTTCTATCACACCTTTATGGATCCTTCCTCATACTCGTGCTCGATCTCCTTCTATTATGTGGTTACCTTATACATCTCATATGAGGACTTTTAAAGATACAAAAACTGCTTCTAGTGAATTAAGTTGTCTTGTTCTTCCATCAAACTGATAATTGTCACTGAGGTACATGCCACCCTTTTAAAAGTCATCAGATATTCCATTCTCGAGCAATATTTTATTTTCCATTGTGTCAAATAACATTATATATCAATCATGAGCAAATCTATACAGTTCCTTTATCCTGTGTAGAAAACAGAGACTTGTTGAGCATTGTAATAATTTACATTACAATGGTAAATGTGGTATAACTAATAAACTATAAAAAAATTCCTGGATCCAGACGGTGTTCCCATTTGAACAATAACAACGATGACAACATTCCCATTTGAACAATAACAACAATGACAACATTCCTATTTAAACAATAACAATGGTGACTTCATTCCCATTTGAACAATAACAACGACAACATTCCCGCTTGAACAATAACATCGACAACAACATTCCCGTTTGAACAATAACAACGACGACAACATTCCCCTTTGAACAATTACGACGAGGACAACATTCCCATTTGAACAATAACAACGACGACAACATTCCCGTTTGAACAATAACGACGACGACAACATTCCCATTTGAACAATAATAACAATGACAACGATTCCATTTGAACAATAACAACAACGACAACATTTCCATTTGAACAATAACAACGACGACAACATTGTCCCATGATTTAACCCTCTGAATGAAGTCATTATAAAGTTTGACAGAGCAATCGAAACTTTTTACACTTCACTGCTCTCCTGTGGTTGTATTGCTGTGGACGTAAAGGACGCTCAGAAGTTTGCAGGCATTGACGAATAGACCATTTACAGATGTGCAAATCAATTTGCGTAGATGGAGCATAAATGGGCCTTAAGTTTAAAGTCTGGTGCATCTCACACAGATGCAGTCTGACAAAACATCAGCATTTGACAACCTGGGAATGAGATTAAGTTGAATTAAACTGTTGCCAGAACTATGTAGGAATCCTACCAGTCATGGTACAGTCAGCCGTTATGCATACATCATACTGTACATTAGAATCTTACTCACAGCAGCCACCTCAACCTCCCACAACTGTATCTGTTTATATCAGCCTTACCTTGACCGTACGGCTCCTCCATTGATTACTGCCTATACTTCTTCACTCAGAAACATAATGCATCACAAAGACCAAACTGTCTGTGAAGGGCTAAAATAATTGTTTATAATAGACCCTCCACTTGCAATGACAAGAGTGCTATGATGTGTTTTAGGGTGTAGACAAGAGCTACCGCTTTGTGCTCAGGTAATTTTCTTTCCAGGCGTAAGTGGTCAAGGTCTGGCGTTTTTAAATGTGTGTGTGTGATGTGGTGTGGGGGAACTGTATTGTTTCAGGAGATGCACCAATGTCCATTTGGAGAGCAGCAACACTCGTCTCCCCACTTGAGGAACAATGGAATACACTTCAGAGATGCTGCATATGAAGTATGTTTATGAGGGCGCTTGGACAATGGGGGATGATGTTACACAACACAAGAAATGGGTTTGCCTCTGAGAGAAATGAGGTGGGCCCAGCAGACATCCTTGACATTCACCGATAATTAAAATCTTTTGAAATAGTGAGAAAGACCGTCAGTGTTTACAGTAGCCTGTGATTGCAGAAAGAGCTGCAGCCACTTTGAGTGCAGGAGAAAGTGGGCTGGAGTCATTTTGGGGAAGGGGGGGTTGTTGAGGTACAGTGAGAGACAGCACATTATGTTGGTGTTTTGTTTGACATAAAATCCTGCTAACCACTACTGTAAACCAGGAGCTCTGCCAAGGCTCACAGGTGTCATCGGGGACTTGGCCACGGGCCACAGAGAGAAGACCCAGAGGTCCTGAGGCTCGCTTGGAAGTGTCACCCACATGCAAGATGTACCAAAACCTTATGGTGAGAGGAAGAGGTCAGCAGGAGATAGAGATGAGGAGGAGATAACATCTGAGAGTGGGAAAAAGAAGGAAAGATACTGGGTATATTTATGACACATACTTCACTGTATCGAATGGTCAGAGAGGTGAAAGGAATACAGAAAAGGATTTTTTTTAATCTATTTGTTGAGTGATATGACATTTTAATGATCCCAGCACCAGGTCATTCCATCAAACATGTGTATATTTACTAAGAAACGGAGTGTAAAAAAAATACAGCATGCAGAACAAATGCCTTTGGTTAGGTCAGAGTGTCTTCTAATGACCTCATTTACTAACAACAAACCCTGCAACCTAGCAGGCAAACACACAACACAGCAAGACCTCTCCTTTATCCCTGTGTGACAGAGGAGGGAGGGGGAGACGGATAAAGGGAGAGAATGAAAGAGGAGGCCGAGAGGGAATAAGGAAACAGGGAGAAAAGAAAGAAAGAGCAAGATGTGAAAGAAGAGTTGACTTATAGAGAGAAAGGAAAGAGGGGATGGTAAAGCGGAGAAAGAAAATATAGAGTCAGCAAGGTAAGAGAGCCTAAAGGAAGAATGCAATCAAACATCGTAAGCACGGTCTCTGTGTGACTGCTCAACCTTGCCAAAGAAAATAGGTTACCTCTGTTTCTACGGGTGCCCAGGGGAGGCACAAACTGGCAAGAGTTGTGCCCCTGTGTCATCCTGTAAACACTTAAACACGAAAACTGCCCCGCAACACGACTGACAACCACTTCCCTCGTAACACAGGACAATGTGTGATGTATAATGTATAATATGTCCACACAGTGGCAAACATATTTAGTTAAACACTCATTCTAAAATTATGGGTGTTTTACATCACACAACCTATTATAAAAAATTTAAAAAAACTATGATAAAAAATATTTGTAGACAGCCTGTTTTAATTATGAAAATTTGTCCAAACTTAAGTAAGACTTTACATTTGAAAATCAGAAGTGTGCAGACAAATATAGAAATACTGACAAAAGAATTTATCTAGAACGACACACTGTATTTTTTTAGTCAGTAAAAACATCCTCACCACATAGAATTCCATCTCAAATCAGAAGTAAAACAGATTTTTTTCTTCTTTTTTTTGTATGGCTTGAATAATGAAGGTATCATGTGTTCATTTGGGGGGGCTTTAACTGTGCTGGGAGGTGGGTTTTGTGTCACAGTAAGTGTTTCTCTCAGGCTTCTCTTTGGCTTCTCTCAGGCTGCTGGTATCCTTAATTTTAATGGAGAAACGTAAGAGAGATATCGATCGTCTCACTCTTGGCCAGAAAGCGAATGAGCGCATGAGTCAAAATTTGAACAATTCCTTTAAAGGTGGCGTCAGTGTTGGCATAAAAATACGTGAAATTTTCATTATTAAAAAAAAAAAAAACTTAAATGCTTTTTTGTTGATTAAAACTTGTCCTAAATTGAACAAAAATAAAAATTACTAAAATGTGACTACTAGATTTTTGTCAAAAGACAAAGCTAAATCCTAATCAGGTGCCAGAACACATGGCTGGATGTATTTCCTCTCAGTGCAAATGAAAAAGAGGGAGCAGATTCAACTGCAAAGGTTCACTTCTCTTCTTGACAGTGAGCATAAGTGCATCCACCCGTCCCTCCATCTCTCTCTCCTTCCATCCATCTGAGCGTCGCTAAAGCCCATCTTAATCTCCCTCTTCCACAATCACGGAACAAAGAGCAGAGTGCTGGCAGATCCTTGTTTTTCTAACTAATGTCGATTACATATTTGATAAACATGCATTTGCATTAGCATTAGCTGAGGTCAGGATTAGCAGCATTCATCCTCAAACTGTTCTGTCTCTATGCTTCGCCTGTTTGTTGATCTTTTTTCTGGCAGTGCCTTTTTTTTCTCCTGTTGTTTGTGGCCATCTCAAATCCTAAAGGACACGATTCCACACTAGCGACGGCACAAATATTTGAAAGGGTGATTAAAAATCGTTTGGGAAAACAGATTATTGACTGTTTTTTTAATCAATCTGTAAACACAAACAGGCTGCTTTGAGGGGTCAGAAACAGTTAACATTTCATCTGTTAATTTGGATATCTCCTCACTTTTAAAAGTCTTACAAATAACACAAGTCATCAGTTTGTGTTTCATAGCTCAGATTGACCTGATCCCTCAGTTTCATGGACCCTTTATCCCTTGATATGTAACATTTATGCAGCAAAATGTTTCCACAAGTGTAGAGGCACAAAAAAGATTTGTAAGTACTTCATAAATTCCCTGCTTCTGTCTTTTCCTCGTCTCTTTACAAAAGCAGTAAAAAGGAAGAATTAGCTCCAGACATTGGTGGCACAAAAAAAGTTTCAAGTGTGTCTATTGACCGCACACAAAGACACTGATCTGCTTAGCAGGCTTATAACGCTCTTTCTCCCTCTGTCTTATGTCAGGCTCATCCTAAAACCCTTCTCATACCCCCCGTACACACACACACACACACACACACACACACACACACACACACACACACACACACACACACACACACACACACACACACACACACACACACACACACACAGTCTGAGATGTATCAAACACTGTGGCCCAGATCGCTAGCGCTGAATGAGGATCTTAAAGACCTCTTCCCAACCACCTATTAAACAGCTTAGGGGTATATAATTGTCATCCAGGCGCTTCTTCCCAAAATGGGTTTTTAAAAGCCACATTGTTCCCTGCTGCCACCAAAGGTTGAGTAATCCTGAGGCTTAAGCAGCCGAAAAATGGTCCGTCTTATTCTGTTTTTCTCCCGCTAATATGAGTCTTCCTTTTATGAATCCTCCTGACTTAATTGTTTGACATTAATGCTAATCAAGCTTTTGTCTTTCATTGTCTCACATATCCCCTCTGTTCTGCTTCGTATTTTTCTTTTCCTCCATCTAAAGCATATTCTTTTCAAGGTTAGTTTGAAAAATATGTCTTAAAAAAGAGGGCAATAATAATTGGTGGTAATTATAGAACATTTAGAATAGAGAACAAACTGATGCCATAGTGATGAAATTGAGGAGCAACATTAGTATCTAGAGTTGAACCTAATTACATTTGTGGAAACAATGTCAGACAAGAATCAATCAAGGAGTCCTGTGGCCATTGCTAATCAGATCTTATTAGTGTCCTTATTGTTCACTCATGGATCACAAATGCAAAAAAGAAATGATTATTTCTCCAGTGGTCTGTTTGTTTTAATTGGAGAGATGACAAAACAACTGCTCTGGAAGTTTTGATATCTGGTAGATAATTTAAGGGCCAGAGTACAAATAAAGTGAGAGGAGGGGAAAAACACTCATTCCTTAATTAAAATGTTTTGGTCTCCTTCTTCCATATTAGAGACCTATTAACCTTATCAATGCAGGCAGAAAGACATAGAAGATTCTGTCTCTAATAAACCAGGATAGTGAGACAAACACATTGGTTGATTAAACTAGATGCAGCCCTGATCGCTCTGTTTCTGTGTACTCATTAATATTGCTGAGTTTTCTAAGAGCGTATTATTTATTAATTCATACAGTAATATATGATCACTATTTTTTCCACTTATATCTGTCTTTTGGTTCAAAATCTGAAACAACTTGTCCATTTTAATTCTTAATGTTTGTCCAAACTGTACAATTTGTCCTGGATGGCTCAACAACGATCTCCAGAGGAGGATTTTCTTTTTTTTTTATATTACATTTCCATATAGACAAGTGCATCTCCAACACTGTTATTCCTGTCACAGGGAACTTAAACCAAATAAAATGATTTGACAGATAAGAATTGTTCAATTAGCTTTCATTGAAGCCGAGTGATTGGTGGAAATGTAATCGCGGCTCTCCTGCTGGATCTCCGGGTCGAGGATTTGTAGAGAACGATTGATGTGATTGGTTGCTCGTCTTTCTGAGAGTTGTCCAATTGCTGGCCCATATGGACCCCTCTGACCCCTCCAGCCTCTTCATACTTCCAACTCCATGGCTCCATTTAGCAAACAGAAGCTGCTAAAGGACTGCTAAGTTGTACTTCAGCGGTCCTCCAGTCCAATCACTCATTTACCTGAAGTGATTTTATCACTCTCCAGAGATAATCATGGAGAGTCCGACACTAAGTGCTGGGTTATTGAACTGACAACGAACAATTAACAAAGTTCTAAACCTTGCCTGTGTTCAGGCTCTGTGTTAGAAGCATCTTAATAAGGTATTACTAGGATGAGTTTGGGGCATAGAAATGTGCTTTATTTAGATGTCATGATGTAAATAAATACTGCTGAGTTAAAACTAAACATTCGTCTCTAAGTAATGGATGGTGGATATCCTCTCCAGATGGATTTCTCTCTGTCAAGTAGCTTTAAAAGGTTTTGGGATTTGTGGAGTGGGCATGGCTACTGGTTTTCACATTTTGGGTCCTGGACTCGCAGTGGTTGGTCTGAGGGGAGATTTTGAGAGGGGAATTATCTGGAATGGAGAGGGTAGAATGAAGGCGATTTGTGTGTATCTTTGTGTGAGTGTGTATGAGAGAGAGACAGAGAGAGAGAGAGAGAGAGACCGTGCTTCAATGTTCCCCATGGTCAGTGTGCAAAAAAACCCCACAGAGGGGCCCAAATGCATGGAGCATTTTTGAGAAGGCTGCCTGCATCAGCTTTGCTCAGATCTCCCTTAATCCTTCCCACTTGAACCTTAGTCCACCACAATCTGCATGCCAACAGATTAACACAATGCGCAAAGATAATTCAGCCGGCCCAGGACTGACAGTGATCTCGCAAATCTCTGAACGGCCAAGGGAAGACACCTCCCAAAAACCGAGATTAAGTCCACAGATCTGAAGCCCTAGACCCTCTTAGGACATATATTAGCATTACTGCTGGATGCTTTATTTATATATTTATCTGATTTTAGAAACAGATAATGCTCAGCTTGAGTGTCACAAAATCTGCCTTGGGTAGGATGGAGGGATGAGACCATAACCCAGATTGAGGGAGCAAGAAAAACAGTGGGAGGTGGAGAGAGAAAAAGGCAGAGTGTTCTGTAATCCATATTATATGATACCAAAGGCCGAGGGAGTTATTTAAGAAGCTCTTTGTTGTGCTCTTTTTGGAAATGTCATTCAGGGATGGGATGAGGGCGACCATTCCTATTCTGTGACAGATTATGTGATTTCAATTAAGGGGCTGAAGATTGAAGATTTGAGAAGTATTATTTCTATTGTCAAATACGGAGAGAGAGGAAGACTGAGGGAATGGTATTTGAGTCCTCATACAACACTCACATGAAATTCAAATGCATTCTAGTGTTCCTGCGAGCTAATACCAGTCTTCAGCAGTCTGAGTCAAGTGGAATCATCCAATTGTCTGTCTTGTTTTAGTTTTGTTTGACTAATTTGTCTTGCTTAGTTGTGCGGGAGGGATTTGGCCTGGTTGTTGCAAGTACAAACATACACTACACACTCCTACCTGGAGTATTGTATGAAGACTGGTGTGAAAAGAAGTCTGTCCTTGAAGTATCTCTGAAGTTCGTTCACACGCAATAGCATATGAACTAAATAGACACCATCCACTTTGAAAACAGCCACAATTTGCATCTCCACTTCCTCAACTTGTAACATTTTTTTTGGGTGGGGGGGGGGGACGCAGAGGATGGGGTGGGGACGAAGTTGCCAAACTCCTTCCCCATTGTGTTTTTCCCAGTGCGGTGCTGGGATAGTTTGGAGAGCTTGCTGTGTTCCCGCGGCGACAGACTGCGGCCTCTCTCTGCCGCGCTCAAGGGCCCTTGAGGCGACCATTATCTGGACGCCCGCCTCGCTGAGGCATATGGGTAATTACTGAGCTAATAGAGTGATGGAGAGAGAGGCAGAGGCAGGAGCCTAGGCCAATTAGATGATGCATTAGTGCTCTGTCTTTTGTAAGCACCTAATGTGTGGGGAAAGGATGGGGTAGATAGAGAAAACGTGTCATTTCTGAAGGGTCAGGATCCTTGAGCAAATGCAAACAGTCACACTCGCACATAAACACACATGTATGGGACTCACTTGTGCACATAGTAGCTGCACACACATTTAGCATGTGTGCGCAAACACACAGAGACACTGAGATCACATTTGCGCAATTGCTCCTAGAGTGTACCCCCCCCAATACACACACACACACACACACACACACACACACACACACACACACACACACACACACACACACACACACACACACACACACACACACACACACACATACTGATTACTGATCAGTGTGTGTGTACACTGATTACTGCACTTTGTTTTGCTCTTTTCTCTAAGTGCCTGAAGAGTGTGAAGTTATAATTATTGCACACTCTGGCTCTACCTCATGTCTGTATGCGCACATACACACATAAACATGCACATGCACGCACACATTCACAAACACACACACACACGCACACACCAAATGCAGATGAGTCCAAAATAACGAGGGGACCCTGCCCAGTCTATTGAGGTCTGCTATGAGAATCCACTCCATCAATTACATTAAAGAGGCTGCCTAATGATGGCCACAGCTGTAATCATGCTCAGCTGAAGCATTTTACACCCCACTTCTTTGTTTTTACCTATTATCATCCATCCCACAAAGGAGACACATTCTATCTCAAGCATCGGCACTGTGTTTTGAGTTAAGAATGTGCTTTTTTGTCATCATCCAGTTTTGTCAGATTGTGAATCAGTGTTTTGGCAGTTGCAGGTGGAGTCATTGAGGCTGGCAGGCAGTGGGAGCAGCAGAAAGTTGTCAAGTTGGTGCAGAGTTTTTCATGTTTCGTTTTTTAATCACTCTCACAGGTTGAATTGTAACGTAAAACCTGGTTGCACTTCAACTTTTGAAGTGAATTTGGCTGGAAAACTAGGATTTTCTCGAATAAAGTTACTGTCTTACTTACCGAGTGAATACTGTAAAACTTTTATTCCAATTTACTGTGAAATCTGAGCAGTTTTCTGAAGTGATATGCTTTAAACTTAAATGCAAACTTGGAGGAATGATACGTGATTACAGCACTTTAAGAGAGTCATTGCTATTATACCCCCGCCAAAGGAGCCATATATGGTAGCCCTTATTCGTCCATGTGTTCGTACGTATACTGTACAAAACAAGTTTGATGGGTTAAGTCTGTCTACATCACCTCTTAAAACTGAGGGACAGAATTCAATGAAATTCTATACAGGCTTTGTACGAGCCCTAGAAGTGTGCATCTCATAATTGGTTTGTCTATTTTTACAGTTTTAACCAAAATCTATGTCATTCTGCTATAACTCTGCTATGATAGAGGTTGTGGTCTATCCACAACAGCACAAATGGAGTTCTTCCAGTAGGCAGGGACTCAAAATTTCTTGTTCTCCCTTCAAGTGTCATAATATTCAGAAAAAGTAAGTAAGTTGTAAAACGCTTTGATTGGTCAATTAGACTGGAAAGGTATACTATAAAAGTACAGTCCGTTTTAATAGTAGTATTACAGTAACATTCTTTAATTATCACTGAATACAGGATACTGTACTGTACTGATACACTACATTCTAATACAGTTAACATACTGTAAATAAACAGTAATTTACTGACAGAATTGTGATCAATTGTGCTGTAAATTTACAAGACCATGGTAATGAACTGTATATTTATTTAAAGTAATATACCATGATTCTATAATACCGTAAGAAACTGTAAAAAAAAAAAATCTGTACTTAGCAGGTGAAGCTGCTGCCACTTAATTACTGTAAATTTACAGTGAAAAGTTTTACAGTGTACCTTTAATGTCAGATTTGCACTATAATTATCGCAGTGAGTTGTGATCTCAACCTCTCCAACTTTTGTAAACAACAAGGACATGAGGAGTCACTCGTAATGAGCGCCAGTCTTTCTCAGCACCACAAACATTTTCTCTTAAATTACATGCAAATAGCTCCATGTCATCAACGTAATTATTATTCCACAGTATTAGCATCAAAACAGTCTCATCTAAGGGTGAACACAGCCAGGACTTTATTGCTGAACAAAAGTGCATGATTGACCCTCCAAACCGACTCCATTGTTACGTATAACAATAACTCCAAAGATCTTTGCTTTCCTCTCCGTGTTCCCTCACCACAGCGTCTGACCACTTCAGTATCATTGCCACAATTACAGACACACATGTGAGTGTGTTTTTATGTGACACTGAAACTTGCATGGGGCATTGTTAACCATTCAATCCCCACAGATGAAACTGTAATAGCCATGTATTATTATTCCAAATCAGAAATAGCTGCTCTCATTATCAAACAAAAGACTCTATTACTGATATTATCAAAAGGGGAAACTGAGGAGGGGGTCTGTATCATTCAGCGTTTAAATGACTTTGTTTCACAGCCTCTAAGTGGGATGTGTTTTTTAAATACAGATCAGCCTCACATCTTTGACATTGTTGCTGCTGAGTGACAATGTGTGAGTTTTTGGGCAATTATTGGCGATGGTGAAGCCACAGCTCTCGTATCATGTGTTTTTGTTTTATGGTGGCTTTGGAAATACCTTAATTGCACCTAATTCAAGCCCATCTTTGATGACGAAAGGTAGTGGGATAAACTCAACTGCGCTTGCAGTTCCACAGATGTATTTGATCTTTTGTGCAGACAGGGGTAGCTCCAACTGATGCTCAAAGACATCCCTAGACTAAACCGCCTCAAGGAGCTTACTTGAGGGGATCTTAGCTCCGGTGATTCACAAATGAAAGCAGCTGAGAGACAGGTGTTGGCAGGAAAATATGTTTTAAAGACCCTAGAAAAAGTTTGACCAAACCAATTATAGAGAAGTGAGGATAAAAGGTTAGGTTTACGTTTTTTCTTTTACTGATTTTTCGATTTCCCACTAGTAGTATTTTTTTTTTAACCATCATTTCTGTCAGTAATATCAGATCAGATCAGATTGTGAAAAATCTGATTCTAGTCATGTTGGTTTGTGCTCTCTGAGTGCTGTCTAGATTGTTATAGTCATTTTGTCGGTCATTCCCATGCTGCAACCAGATTGAGATCTAAATATGAGGGATTCACATATAATGTAGCACAATTATATCATTTGTAAAAGGCTTGCATCACGTTTTAAGCCATGATTATGGTGACCAAGTGTTGTGGTGACTGAGGGTTCTTAGCTGTAAAAAGTGTTAAGTTTGACATCATACATTTATTAATGGATTAGTTACATTTTAACCAATCCCCTGTGTTAGAAAGATTTACATAAGCCGAACATGTTGTGTAAATACTGGTCTGCAAACAAGACGGTGGATTTACCCTCCCCTTCCACCCCCTGGTATTCGGTGATACAACTGAGTAACGGACTCTGCCGCAAACAAAACGCATGCTAATGTGTGACCTGGCTCTCGAGTCTCACCTCCTGCGATAGAGAACCATAGTTCTCAAGTACAGCCAACCTGGTCCTTATTCCATCAATGGGAGGCCCTCCTCTCTCAACATTCAGACACATACCCATCCCTCCATCCTCCAGACAGAGAGCCCTCTCCTCCTGAGCCAACCCCCCCTTCCACCCACACAGTGGCCCCTGCCCTGGGTAGGACCGGTCTCCATCTCTTCTGGATTGAAGGGCCCTTCAGACGTCTACTGAGAAAGAGCAGAGGGGTGGGAAATAGAGGGAGAAGAGACAAGCAAAGAACAGAAAATACCGGAGAGAAGGGAGAATATCTTTTGAAAAAAAAAATGACAGAGAGGTGTGAAAAGAGAAAGATTGAAGGAGGGCGTAGAGGAGATGAATATTGCATTGGTGCCCCTGAGGGTTATGGCTGTAATTCATGTTGTGTATTAATGTGTGAAGCGCTAGTATTCTCTGACATGCTAATCTCACTGTGTTTCTTTGTTGTGTTGGCTGGTGTCTACTAGTGTCACATACACTCATCTCTACTCTCTTCCTTCGCTTTCTTCTCTTTATGTGCTCGCTTTTGGAGTGGACGATCAGAGGGAGAAACAGTGGGTAAACAGTGCTGTTGTCTAAAAGGATCACATTTGAATAACTAACACATTGTTGGCATTAGCATACATTAATTATTCAGCCCTGCAAAGGTGCTATCCATTTTCCAAATAAGCCTGGGTTGTTTTGTCAATTGCTGTTTACAGAAGGAATGCTTCCAGGAATCAGGACACATGAAAGAAAAAAGAAAAAAGAAAACTGTTAAGAGAAACTCAGTTTGCTGCCATCAGCTCCGAAGACCCCGGGGCTTAACGGGGCGACATTCGTCCTCGTTTTCCATTTTCTATGTAACAAGGAGGAAAATTTCAGAGGTATGGCAAGTGTTGAATAGTCAGCAAGATGCTTTTCACTTTCCTCCTGATTACTTTATCGGTTTGAAATCTTGGATGGGAAGAATAATTGCGAGATTGAGCCAAGCCAGAATTTCCTGGAGGTAGCATATCTCTCAAGTCTCAGTTGGTGTGGATGGAGGAGAGGAGAGGGATCTCCTCCTGCATGTTTATCCACAGTAATCAGGAGTCTGTGGAACCGGAGCAGAGGCTTGGCAGTGAGGGGACCCAGCCACATTAGAGAGGAATGAGTAGCAATGTGCCAAGCCTGGCACACCAACACTTCATACACAGCATCCTTTCTGATTTGGTCAAAACTTTAGGAAAGAGAGAGAGACTCTTAATCTGGACCAAACTGGACCAGTGTTTCAGTTTTGTTGTGTTGTTTTTTCTTCTTCTTCGTCTCTCCCCATGAACTTTTGCAGCAATGCAGTGGGGAACAAAAGAAGCCGTTCTGGGTTGACAAAGAGGAGAATAGATGGTATGCGAACGACAAGCCGCCATCTGCTCTGGAGGATGACCAAAATCTTGACACACTTCAGCAATCCCACAATCCCCTGTTCCAGAAGCGTTCCAGGCGCCCCATTCATACTCTCCCCTCCACTCCCAGAGTCTGTGTGATTTCCCTTTTTTCTCTCCTCCTCAATTAAGTCATTAATTCCTTTCTTCGCCCTCCCCTTAATGACTGCAGAGGCACAAACAAGCCCTGGTTGCTTCCTATTGAGGCCCTGTGATTAGGCATAATTGTTGCGAGGGCCTAAGTATGGGGAAACGGGAACGAGGGAGGAGGGAAGCATTGTTTTTTGGAGGTGGCGAAGAGTGTGAGGAAGAAGATACACATTAGGTGGGACCCTTCCTCTCTTGACCTGAGCCACATTAGTGTCAGTGAACGTTCACCAATCCTAGATGGAGGCTCGATGACAATGAACTGAACGAATCCAGACTTCAAAGAAAAAAGGAAAATGCCAGAATTTTGTTTCATAGGAAAAAAGAGGACTGCATAAATTTCCATGTTAAACAGCAGATACATTGTCCACCTCCTAATTATTATGACACCTCATGTCTTCATTTAAGTTTCAAGACTGCCATGTGGGAAGTGCTTGAAGGAGAAAGGTGCTTTGGAGGCCATCCTTTAAAAGTAACCACATGACTGCAACATCCATAAATAAAAAGACCAGAAAATAGTCAACAAGAGTTTTAAGGTTTCATCTGTTACAAGACCTGTAAGGTGTATGGTACTCAGCATACCTTTAACCCAAACACATTGTTTCAGGCAGGCAAGTTCTCCCTCTCTCCTTTTTAAAAAAACCGGAGCTCAGTCCAGTTATGGGAAGATTCAGGATTGGTTGTAACTAGTACTGGCTCACTGCACACCACTAACATCTAATGGCTTCTAGCTAGTCCACAAAGGATGCCCTCCAAGTTAGAGGGAGTCCAGCATTCCACCCTAAAATCAGCCGTCTTGTTTGGCTGATTGTGCATTATGTGACCATCTGCAAAAAGAGTTGCGTGTGTGTGTTGTGCTTTGGTTAGAGGGGTGGGGCTGGAGTAGATGAGGGATGTGCAGGGAATTAGGCAGTCTTTAATAACACATTTTGGGGATAAAGGCATTTTTGAAATACTCACAGATTGCTCCATTTATAGATGCAGAGAAGTAGAAACAGAGAGAAAAGGAGAAAAAAAATGGAGAGGGGAACAGATATGGTAAATCTCCAGATTAGAGATTAGCCATAGTAGCAGATTTAAAGGGGTGTCTGGCCCTCAGCCAGCCTGCTCAGGCATCTATCTGGCTTCTGCTGGCCAGGCCTGCCTTGGCCCTTCTAAGTAGATCACTCCAACCTTAGTGGGGACACCATGGCACCATTGCTATCTTTTTCCCTGTTGTTGCTCAGCTCTCAGACCAGGAGACAAAAGGTTCTGCTAGAATCAGTCTTAGACAGAGGATGGAATGGGTGGAAAGCATTTTCTGGCGAGACCTCCAGGATATTTGGGTCCTCTGACATGATCTCCCTCTACAAAATAAAACTCCAAAGCCCCCTTGCTAATGTCCAGATCAGAGAAGCAGTTAAGCACCGGCACCACCGGCTCAGTTTGACTCGTTTCGGGAGGGTGGGGGGGATGAAGAAAGACGGGGTAGATGTATTCACTCCTTTTTAACATGTAATGGTGAAAATGGGTGTTTGCATGATGCAATGATGTTCCTCTTGGCCTAATGATTATCTTTGATGTTTTTAGGCCCTGTAAGTACTTCTTATTGGGAACTAATTCCTGTTTTTACAAGGGTGTAAGTAATCTGCTGTAATCATCACATTCACCCAAACACACTCCCATATTTATGCACAGAAAAGCAGTGGGTCATATAACTATTACACACTCATGGTGTAAATCTCATTGAGACTAAGCTTTAGGGGCTGGGCGAAGGGGGTGGCTCCAAAGGTGAGAGCTTAAATATGATCTGTGGGAACTTTTTCCGCCTCATTCGTTTAACCCCTTTATATCTTTTTAATCGGTATTAAAATATGTTTAAACAGACATTTTGGGCATCTGTTTACTTCCCAAATCTCTTGAGCATACGAGCTCATTGTCAACAGCTGGACACAACTGCAAGCGCACTGATCCATGGACTTAATTTAAATAACAACAGCAAATTTTTAAATTATCTGCTGTGCATCATTTTCTGAGGAAGAAAAAAATGTGTAAGCATGGCTGCAAATGCATCCAATTAAAAAAGGTAAAAACATTTGCGGATGAAACATAAGGAATATCTAATTACTCCCTTGAAATTATATTTTTTAAAAAGACAGAGCCTTAAACAAAGACTGAGCTGCTACATCTTGCCCAGCATTATTCTCCTGTAAGCTGCTTACAACCCAGTTGTGGTCTGATACAGAGATGAAATCTTGAAGAGGCGTGTCTCTGGACCCAGGAAGCGGTGGCCACTGATTGAAGAATGGAGCTCTTGGATGGAGGATGTGATCTGGGGGTATCACACACACCCAAAAGACGTTGGGATACAATGAAAAATCAAAGCTCTTTCTCTTTCCGTCCATCTGCCCGCCATGGAGCGTGCTCAGTGTGTGCCACTTGGCTTAATTCTGTCCCATCAGCTACCACAAAAGCCCTCCCCCCCCGATCCAATCGCAGAGATCAGACATGGGCCAAGACCATGAGACAGAGAGCCAAGGAACAGACTAGAATCAACAGCCCATTCTCCCAAGATCACACATGCACAGAAAATAAGACACAGTATACAGAGGAGAGGATGGCATGGGAAGTGTGGACAGAAAAGTGAAGATTATTTCCACCTCTAACAAGCCCTCTTTTCTAAGTTCAACTAACCCCAACTCTGCCTCCAGGAATGGATGAAGAGAGATAAAAGTCAAAGAAAAAATGAGAGAGGAAAAGCCACCATATGCTACAGCTGGTACGCCATTAAAAAAACAGGCCAGGAGATCAGGGTAGAAAGATGAGGGCAGAAAAATGCTTTTCTCAGATACCACACATTCTCTCTCTCTCTCTCTCTCTCTCTCTCTCTGCCTCAGCCTCTCTCGCTCTCTCACTCTCTGACTGCTAATTGTGTGAGAGCAGGTCATCAGTTGCAGTGCATTAGAATAATGGAAATAGATGGCAGAGACCTACGGATGGCAACACAAGCCATCCTCCCTATTTGCATGGCTGTGTGCTCTGGGACAATTATGTCATTTTCACAAAGTGTGTGTGTGTGTGTGTGTGTGTGTGTGTGTGTGTGTGTGTGTGTGTGTGTGTGTGTGTGTGTGTGTGTGTGTGTGTGTGTGTGTGTGTGTGTGCTGGTCACAGGTGGGCAAGTTTCAAAGTGCCAAGAAAATCTGAACTCACTTTCTCTGATGCTTTTTAAAATCACTTAAATGCTCTCTGTCCCAATGGTTTCTTTTTAAATGCTTAACATTCGAATAATTGTTCAGTATTAACTCTAAAACCTCTACATTTAAAAAAAAATTTTTAGATACTGTATTCATCCCACAGGGGGAAATTCTTTCTCTGCATTTGACCCATCCCTGAGGAGCAGTGGGCTGCCCTTACATTACGGCGCCCGGGGAGCAAATTGGGATTCTGTATCTTGCTCAAAGATACTTTGACTTGTAGACTTGCAGGGTCTGGGGATCGAACCACCAACCTTTCCAATCCGTGAACGATCGCTCTACCTCCTGAGCCACAGCTGGGATGTTGTTGTTGTAATTCCTCTTACTTTGAAAAAGCGAAATCCCTCCGAACACAAAGCTTTTGTCTGCCTTAATTAAATGCTTTGACTCATACTCTGTAATCAGCAGACAGATTAGCTTAGCATATAGAATACAAGCACGGCAAAACGTTTATTGCATACCATTTTTACAGATCAAACTTGTTCATTAGAGAGCTTTAGAGGTCATGGTAGGTGACGTTTTTAACCACTCTTTGCTGCTGAGTTACGCTAACCGACTGCTGATATATTTACCAGACAGACATGTGAGTGATATGATCTTCTCATCTAATTCTTAACAAGAAATGCACACTGTGCAAAAAAGACCTTAAAATCGTGATTCCTGCTTTCAGGCCAGAAGGAGGAATATCTCCAGACGATGCAAAGCTTGGATCAACTCTTAAAGTCTACAGTTTTCACAAGCACCATGAACCAAACCCAAACACCGGGGAATTCCCATCTTACGCCCATCACCCTGTGACCTGACAGGCTATATAGGGATCCAGACATGCCCCTTCCTCCATTTCCAGGATGCTGGTGAAAAAACCCCCAGAAAGGCTTAAAGAAAACATTCAAAACTCATCAATGACACCGTCAACTCGTCTTCCTCCTGTTCCTTCTCCACCCAACAAATGAGTGGGGCTTTTTAACAGTGGCGGGACCTCATCAGGGACCCCAGACTAAAGAAAACAGTGCTAAAAGAATAGAGGGGTGACCTTTGACTGAAACAAGTGTCCTCTGCTGTATACGACTGACACTTCCTGTACTCATCAAGAAGGGAAGAGAGGACCACCTGCTAACCACGCACAGCCACCTCTCTCATGGCGGATGCGTTTCTACAGCCTATTGAAATCACCACCAGCCACACACGTTTCAGTCTTCTTTCAAAACAGCCTGGAACACACAAAGATTATGTTTGGATGGTGGCCGCTGTATCACGGCGCCATTTGAATTTTAAAAAATTAGTATTGATATGAAAAATCTGAGCATTTATGAGCATGGACAACAAGAGGCCATTAAATCCATCAGCAGAGTCTTCAGGCTGTTTCAGTAGCGTCAGAGATGTTGGACAACATGCATTTATCTCACTAGCAGCAGGCATTGTGGAGAAAAGGTGCGAGGTCCTTTTTTTTCTGTGAAACCTCTTAGCGTCCCATAATCAGGAGTGATAATGTGTCTCATTCTATGCTAATGTGTGTGTTTTACAGCAATCAGGCGACAGGTGATGATAGGATGCGCTGAGAGATGTTCTGCTGTGTGCATGTGCGGCGGGTGTATGTGTGTGAGTGCACAAGTGTGGACGCAAGGCACCATTAGTGACTTCCCAGGTCCTCTTCAGGAATACAATGGGCGGCGAAATTGCTTTAATGGAAAAAGGCTAATGTGAGACGCACACACTCACACACACATGTACACACACATACACACACACATGAAAACACCACCTTAGCAAATCACTCAAGCCGGTGAGAGTTAGAAAAAGGGAGGATATTATCACTTACACTTGAAAAAAGATAGAGAGGGAGGAGAGAAAATAGACAGCGAGGAGAGAGTTGATGCTGCTCTCCTTCCACTTACTTCATGCTTCCACCCACTAGAGTCAGTAGTTTTCCAAAACAGAGGCGTAGATTCTCAAGTAACGATAACCTGCATACCATCCTTAAACATGCAGGTGTGTTAGATGAAATGCAAGCTATCCTCTGCCATTACTAACACATATGGTTATTGCGTCCCCACATTTTCAAGGCATTTTGTGACCTGTGTATAGAAAAATATTTAGTGTTGTTAAAAGAATCTTCTAGAGATGTTGTATCTAAAGTTTCGTCTCAATCGAGGCAGGTTAAAAATATATATTTTATATATAATAATGTCAGCATTGATACAACAGAGGTGAAGGTTTGATAAAGGTCTTTTTCAGGTTACTTTTTGGACTTTTTGGACAAAGATCCTCCACTGCATCAGAAGTTGGTGAACTTGGTGGATTGGCCTTTCAAGCCACTAAAAGACGCTCTTGAAATTGTTTTTTCCTCTCTGCCGTTTTCCCGTCGTTGCCAAAAATCCTGCCAAAACCTTTGCTTCCAACTGTATACTGATCTATAATTTCTCCAAAGCAAATGTTTCCCACCCACACTGAGCTTATCACCCACAGAAGAAGCAAGCGAAGCAAGTGAGAACTCAAAATTGCATCATTTAAGAAGAAAAGAAAAAAGGGAATTCTGTGCAATATCATACATCCACTGCTAGAGGATGAGTGCATTAATGCTGTTGAGGTAACTGTGATGTCAAACCAAAATGAATCTACTGTCAAGAAACTGAAAATTCGCATCCTCCAAAAATAGAAGATAAGCATCTGTTTTCGATTGAGGAACGTTTCTTCCTTTGAGAGACAAAGGCCTACTTTAATTCTTTACTCATAGCGGAATAAGCACAACCGCATCGTCACCACGTCACCAACAAATGCAGGTTAAAGATCAAACAGTGAAAAATGACATGGAAAGAGTGATATTTCTGTTTCATCCAGTTTCATCCAACGACACATTGCCTTCCTTACAGTTTCACGACATATCAGAGTCCATTTAATCGTAACCTCTGTATAATCATATTCATCATATCAGACTAGCTAATTCACAGCGCTAGTCTAAACCCTCTGGATGTGCAATAAACTAAAGACGACTGATGTTAATTAGCATAACTTCAACAAACAGCTCACGCTCTCTTTCTTTGAGAGACAGGCACACACACACACACACACACACACACACACACACACACACACATATGCCTCTGCACTGCTCACAAGACGAGGCACGTCCCTCCTTTGCTTCTAAATGGTCTCATCTGTGCCCCGCTCAAGGCTGGCATGGCCTGCAGCATCTGTTTGACTGCAGGCCATGCCATAAGGTGCCAGGACTCCAAGGATCCTCACACCACCCTTCACCCCCTCTCAAACCTCATCCTCAAACATTGCCCCCCCCCCGACTACCTTAGACAACATAATGTCATGGGGTCCAGCTAACTCTGTTGCACTCATTGCTTCCCAAAACTAGCTCGACCCTCCTCTCTTTATCTTTCTCACCCATCACTCATGGTCGGCTTCACCTCTCCTGCCACATCAAAGTTACCCTCTCACCTGTTTTCCTCTCTCCCTAATTTCATCTGCCCTCACCCTTTTCCTCTCCACTTTCCTGACACCCCTCCATCCTCCCCTTGTTTCCATCTAATGCCCCCTGTCAGGATGTGTGAGATGTCATCCACCTCCCTAATCTGCTTGCTCCCCCCCCCCCCCTCTCTCTGAACCTCCTCTTTGCGCTCTCCCCCGAGGGTGAGCGAGACGTCGTCTGGCTGGGACTTTGACTTGGGCTCTGTGTGTGTGTGTGGTAACAGAATGTGTCTCATCGTAAGGAAAACTTGCGCCTGGGAGAAACAGACAGATTATCGGGTAGATTCTCGCTCCCAGCGCGCCATTCAAGCGGCATTCCTTGGAACTGTCTTAAACAAGCATCACATTCCCCTCCAGGTCGCCCGTGGGCAACCCCACAACACCAAACACAAGGACAAGAGAAAGTGATATGATGGCACTCTCTCTCTCTGCCATTTTTCCTGATCTCTCTTTTCTTAGCGCGATATTTAAACGCCTGTGCCCTTAAGTGTGTCTTGGACCAACAGGAGCTCCTGCGGAGGCCTCTTGAATCCCGTAACGGAGTGAATGGAGTGAGTCAGAGAGGAGAACGAGAGAAAAAAAAAATAGGGAGGGAGAATAAAGGCCTAGAAGGAGACACGGTCAGGGGGAAGGGGAGTAAGAGACGTTGGTCTTATGGCAGGGGGGGGTCGTCGGCTAACAAGCGGTGTGGAGCCACAGAAGGTGTGTGTAGCCGAGCGTGAGGAAACAGTTGAGACAGCACAGGCCCACTGAGATGACCGTGGAGCTAATGCTATGTTAGTGGGCTGCTAACGGCATGCCTCGGCCCTGGCGCCCGGCCCTTCCACACAGATCACAGAGGCCCACAGCGCAACGAAAGGAGACACCTCGGGTCTGGAGGGAGGTATTACTAGTGACACATCTTTTGGGCACTGGTTGGGACTCCTTTACCATCTGAGCTTCTCGTATCATGACTCCCGCACAGGCATGTAAGCTATATAAAGAGATCCAATTCGGCGGGGAAGGTGAGGTAGATCAACCCTCGAAACGAGGTGTACGAAGGGCGCTTTATGCAGCAAGACACCTTGGGTAATTTGACTTGAAGGGGGGTTGAGACATCGCTCAGGGTTAGCAGGTATTTACACTGTACTTCATCTCTGTCGCTCTCTCTTTGCCCTGAGACTGTTCTTGTGAATTCTGGGGTCAAAATGGACAAATTGGATGATGATTATGAAAATAATACTTTATTGTAAGTGTAAGTGATTTTTTTTTCCTGACATCACAGCAGCTAAATTTGCAACATCACAGAAAAAAAAACAGATATTAAGACAAAAAACAAAGGAACGTCCATTTAACTTACCATTACAATAACAGAGGATCGTGATAAAGTCGGTTCAACCTACATTTGATGAGGGATTCAGCTCCATATTCAAAGAAAAATGACGAAAAAGAAAATGCTATAAATACTCTAATTTGCAGTGCAGAGGAAAGACATCACAATTTCCTGGATCCACCTCATTATCTGGATCCAGACCTAAATTTAATAAGTGCTTGCGTGATTCATGCCCCATCCTTCAACAAAGTTTCATGGAAATCTGTTAATTGTTGTAATTTTTGTGTAATCCTGCTGTCAAACAAACAGACAAACAAACCAAAGGACATGGATGAAAACACCTTGGTATCTTGGTGGAGGTAAATTCAAATGAGACAAGATTTAATAAGACCATTTTTTTTTTGTAATGAACATCTTTTGCTAAGTCATTAGATTTCTGTTAACCTTTTGCATGATATTGGTAAAAACTTCCTGTTTCACATATGTGAATTTAACACCAAGTGGGGAGAGAATCGATGAAGTATTTTGGAAAAACAGCATGTCTCTTAATAAACGTCACAAACTTGTGTGTTGAGGTTGTGGAAATGGAGAACCTTGTGAGTTTTCCTTTTAAAAAGTCGTAACCTGACATGTTTGAGTTAATTTGCCTTACATGACATTGCGTGTACTGTAATGTGACTATTGCACATGGGTGCATGACAATGTATTGTGCAGCCCTAATCTGTAATGACTCTTTTTTACTCTAGGTACAGTAGAAGATAGTAGGAATATACTGACATATTTTTTCATAACAGTGTGTATCTTTCTTTTCTCTTTCACACAAATGATTTATGATGATCCCTTCCCTATTATTCTGGACACCACCTGCTACTGCTTGTTGCAATACCAAACTACCTTTTCCACAATGTGAAGATGCAAAGGACAGAGAGAGGGCAGAAACTATTATTTGACTGTTCAAGGAAAGTGCAATATGCATTTCAAGACACATGATCTTATAATATCAGGCAGATAAGACATCAGTCAACTTGTCTGAATGTAAAGAAATGATTGTGGGACTGGAGGTAATCATCCATTTGAATTTTTCTTACACCTTTACATGTTTGTTGTTCACCTGTTCATTACCGTGTGCTGCTTCTAAAGCTGTAGCCTGTGTGTGTGTCTGTGCAGTGGTAAGGATTGTGTGTGTGTGTGTGTGTGTGTGTGTGTGTGTGATAACGAAGAGGCATTGTGTCTCTTCATAATGACATCATGGCTCTGACAGAAGCTGGAGAAGATGCCCGAGGTCCCAGAGCGGAACTCTTCAGCTTGGCTCAGAGTGTGTGTGTCCGTGTGTCTGCCTGTCCCTGGGCTATAGGAGTCCTCCTGGGCTTTGTGAACTAAAGTCAAACCGTCAAAGACAAAAACAAAACCTGACCAACAGCAATATGAAGCAGAGGGCAGGCCATTTGGCTGCTGCCCGCTCGCTGGTGCCTGTGTGCGAAAGTGATGGGTGAGAGGGCTAAGGCAAATTTGAAACGAGTGAGAGAGGTGGGAAAAGACAACAGAGAAAGAGAGAGGGAGGTCCATGAAGTTGCAGAAGGGGTTCAGGGGTCAATTCAGCCTGCAGGCCCGGGTGATGTGTTCAGGCCTCAGAACGAGAGGCCTGTATTGCATCATGGGAGACCTTGGCGTGTCCACTGAATCTTGCCTCTGACCAGACGGATCCTTCCCTGTGGCCTTGTACGCACACACAGACACACACACACACACACACACATATATATATATATATATAATATATATATTTATATATAAAATGCATCTTAGTGCTTTGTGTGTGTGGAGCCAAACAGACAGTGGTGGAAGAAGTGATCAGATCCTGTGCTTAAGTAAAAGCACCGGTCAAGGTGGAGCTCATTCAAAAGAAATAGCTCAAGATTTTTGGACATATTGTGATATGCATGCTTGGAGAAAAATGAGATGATCAATGCAACGCTAACATCTGTATGTTAAATTTTAGGCTGCAGCTGATTAGCTTAGCTTAGCGTTTAGAGCGGAAATAAGGGCAAACCGCGAGCCTTGCTCTGTCCAGCAGCAGGAAAAATCCAAATACCAGCACATCTAAAGCTGACGGACTATTTCTTGTCTGAGACCATTAACTTGCTGGAGTCTCCGCTGGAGATCTGGCAGCTGCTTGGAGTCAAGAAATAGTCGAGAGCATTAGTCAGTGTAAAAATGACAAATTATTATTTTTTACAGTTATTTTAGATAAAAAAAAAGAGATGTAATGTGCTTTCGATGTGCTAGAAAGCGGATTTTGTTACCTTTGCAGCTGTTTGCCCCTGTTTCCAGTCTTAATTTTAAACTAAGCCAATAGACTTCTAGCTGTAGTTTCATGATAGTGATACCAATCTTCTTATATAACTATTCACAATAAATCAAAAAAGCACATTTCCCAAAATTACTTTTACTTTATCTACTGCTACTAATTCTTCTATATAGTTTAGTTCAGTGGGGCCCTGCAAAGGATCTCAAAATAAATCTGAGGATGTGACATGATTCATAGGCAAGGAAAGAAAACAGAAATTCCACTACACAAATTTGTCTCTGAAACACTTCTGTGATCTTTATTTTTTGTGAAATATTGGATAATTTACCTCCTTATGCAACACATTTTTTAATAGGTCACAAAATACAAAGGTTGCTTTCTTTCTTTAATAATGTATTACATTTTATTTTATTGTTGCTTTTTTCTGTTCAAATCTTATTTGTGAAGTAGCTAAAAAAAACTATAACTTATACATGTAGTATTCCCTTCTGAATGATGGGAAGTAGAAATATCTACTCAAGTAAAGTAAAAATGTAAAAATGTCAGAAACATTTGAACCATTAGCGGATGAACCTCTTCATGTAAAGCAGTTTTAAGTATGCTTGGAGGATTCTGCGGTTATTGTGAACACAGTGAAGGCATATCTCACATCTACACTGAGTAAGATTGACAGCTTTCTTCTCTGAGCTGCAGTGAACCTCTCGCCCTGAGTGTGTGTGTAATGAGAGACAGGTCTTATGACAAGCACTAATCAGCCCAGACTCTTGACCCCGTGGCAGTGATGCTGACACAAGGGAATACTCCCCAACACTGCTAACAACTCCCCGGACTTCATGTAATGGAGATATGGCAGGGATGGTCCCAATTTCCTTCAAAATGTGAAACTATTATCATATGGAAAGGTTATTAAATCAGTTTTTTAAATAGATTTTTAGGAAGAAAATGTTAAGTGATCATAATGATCCACAAGGGAACGACATGGTCCCTCCAGGATAACCATAATCATCCCAGAGAAATACCCACATTTCACCTGAACCTCTTTTTACCTGCATCAAGGTGAAAACAGGTCCAGCAAATCAATCAATGCCACTTAGAGCAATCATTCTTTTTCTTAAGAAAGAAACTTATTTACTATTGATGTAACACTCTACTCATCTCACTCTGCAGGAAAAGGGATTTTCCCAAAACCACACCTCCAATTTGTTTTAAAAATTTCTCTAAGCTGTCTTGTGCCAACAGATACATGTACTATATGTAACATTAATGCTCCTTGTATCTGGATGTTCCCTTCTGATTCCCTTCCCTTCAATACCTTAGCTGTAGCCCAGAGGGGCCATGTGTATGAATAAGTACTTTGGATTTATCATGCTTAATGTGTGTGTGTGCATGCTGGCTCATATTACTGTCATGGTGACACACAGCAGGACTGACAGTGGCTTTCCAGGAGTATCATCAGCCCTGCTTATGAGAGGAGGCGTAGCCTCAGAACAAACACACTCACAGCTCCTTACATGTAAATCTGTGATTCTACAAAGACAAGCATCACTAGACGCACTGATCCAGGTATGTTTATTCTTATCCAGAGTGCACTGACAGACCAACTTATACAAGAGTCAGCATTCAATAGAAAACACAAAATCTGGTCTGATTAAGTCTGATAAAAAGGGTAAATATGGAATATGGACCTGGTGCTTTACAGTCAGTTAACATGTATTTATCTGTAGTGCAGTTGAGTACAACATAGTGCAGCATCTAAAGTGATTATCTGTGTATTGTTAGAGATACAAAAAGTTATTTAATGCATGTTATGAATATGTTCAGCACAATTTCTTCATTGTGTATCATATATTTCATCATTATTTATATAATAAAATCAGCATTGAGATCTGTGTGGCAAGTTGGCACAAAAAACCCCCAAAAAACCAATCAAATGAAAAACTATTGAATTAATGAGGCAGTAACTGATTGACATTATGGTAATAATCAAGGCTTTGAGACTTGGGTGTACCTCTCACTTAGCACAACGCCCTTTAAAAGGTATATTTACAGGACACACATTTATTTATTGTTCATAGATTTTTCAATGTATTAAATATTTGAAATAAATCATGTTCTTACATGCAGAAAAATGCAGTGCTGTGTAGTGCAGTCTCCTAAACTAGAAACAACTAGAATCTCTAGCAGGGCTGGTTTCAAATGTGTGTGTCAAGTCTCATCCTTCTTTGCTCTGTCTGAATGAGTGAATAATATCTGACTGTCCACACTGATAAAACATCTACACTCTCTGGTAAACTGGCCCTTCGTCTTATCTAATAAATATTGTAACCTTAACTAAATTCTGCACTATAGAACAAAATCTTGCACTTCGAAATAACTTCTTCATCCCCCTTGCATAGTGTTCATCTCTGTTTCTGTACATGGGGCTGGTTGGCAACTAAGGGAGTTGACCTAAAGAAAAAAGAAGATGACAATATTGTAGGGAGTGAGAAAACTCAACACAGCTCCTAAAGCTGTCCAACTCACAGCAAATCTCATTGGGCTCCGTGAGGAATGATATAAGTGTTATAGGTGTCAACAACTGAGTGTATTGCACATGGATAGTCTCAAAAGAGGATTTTGGTCAGTGTCAGTTTAAAAGGGAAACGTGCAGTAGTTATAATAGTGAAAACAAAAATGTCATGTTATTTAGGCTTACAGCTACTGTATGAGGAGTGTAATAATAGCAACAAAGTCGTAGTGGATCATCACTCAGTACCAGCACTTATCGTTACGTGTTCCCTGCACAAAAAAAAGGTTACACAGTAAACCCTCTGAGATAAAGAAATGAACATTTTACAAGGAAGGTAATACTGCTTCTTGGCAAGTTCCATACAAAAAATAAATAAATCAGACAAGAACATGGAGGGCGAATAGTCTGGTGTGTGCGGACAAATTAATTCTGTTTATCTATTTGTGTGTCCAATATGAAAGGAGTTCATAAAGGACAGCCCGTCCCCCAGAATGCATCTCTGGTTTCTGCAGTCCCACAATGTACAGCGTCTATTTGGACCAGTCCACTCTGGCAAAAAAAGGGTGGGATTTGATGTCATCCACACCTCCCACTCCTGCACCCAGTCTCTCTGTTGGGTTGTACTGGAGCAACTGCACAGGAGGACGAGACAGAGACAAAAGCGGTGTTTTCTTTTTTTTATTCGACAAGCAATGAGGTGAAATGATAAATCTAAAAAATAATATAACATTGTTAGAGCAGCATTTTTAGCCAATGAGCTAAAGTAGGGACTATATACTGACATTTTGCAGTGAGACTTACATTAAAAAAGCTACTACATAATGTAGCATTAGTAATATGTGATATCGTGTCTGCATGTCCACTCCTTCACAGCACAATGTAATTAGATTCATGGTTGATTTGTGTCACATTAAGTAGAGATAAATACATGATGTGTGTTTATCTGATAAAAGTTCTTCTACTCTATTTAATTCAAACAAACCACTATTACCTGCCAAAAACGTGTATTTTTAAATATTACAGATGCGCATTTTTATAAACTACAATAGATACATATATGATAATACAATAGATTTACTTTAATATTATCATATACCATGCAAGACCCCCTCACTTACCAACCCCCACTTTAAAAAGCAATGGATTTGTCATATATTTTGTTTGTGAAATGTTACCAGCACATACTGGACTCTCACCTGCTCCAGCAGCGATCGGGCCTCCTCTGAAACAGATTCGGGGATGTTGAGAGCCGTGTGGCGACCAATTCCTGCTGGATGGCACCGCAGCAGAGACTGTACAAAAGGGAAGGAGGGGGTGGAAAGAATAGATAACTCAAACAAACAAAACTCCAGCACTCCCAGATAAATAGACTTATTGTGGGCAAAAAAACATATGTCAACGTATTTCACCTAGAAGCCAGCATCAGAGAGCAGAATAGATAACTATCAATGAAAACAAAACAAAAAAAAAGCTGATGGACTGAGGGCTAAAAGGACAGATTATAGTGACACCCGCAGAGCAAAGGTCAACACAAGAGCACCAGGACTGGACAAATAGGAGGAGACCAAAAGAGCCCCAGCACCTGAAACAACACTGATCACACCGATTACTGTTGCTCTTTCTTGGAACTGCTGTGTGTGTCACGGACAGAATGGCGTGTTTGTACATTATACATCATTTATGTGAAGCAACTTTAATGGAAGGGCAAAGAGTCAGTGCATATAAAGCCTTTTCATTTGTTCAGAGTCAAATCCGACCAGGTCAAACTCTGAATTACAAGGAATTGTTGCACTCACAGAAAAATAAAAATAATGTCATAAGTGAGAGAAAGGGAGCAACAAGACCCGCAAGTGCTTTTCTAACCACAAAGCATAGCCCTATTGTTACAATAATTGAAAATAATGACTGTAATCACTGTATGTTGCAGCAGCACATCTTCCATTGCATCTATTCCTACAGAGTTGAAAAATGATACAACAGAGTGTGTGCAGCGAGCGAAAGTACACTGTGAGTGTGTTTGTGTTAGGAGCCCCTGTATAGGTTGTTTGTTTTTTTTTCCCTCCCATCAGTTAGGTCTGTTGCCTCTCTTTCTCTCTCCTGATACATGCTGCAGGAGTTCTGGCTAGATTCCTAGCCGCAGTCAAGACTGCTCCAGGCAAGATCTTATCCTGCAAGGATCAAGAGACACTGTGTGTGCCTGTGTGTGTGTATCCCTGCCAGGACTGTTCACAGACATAATCATCAAAGGAGACATCTGTGTGACTGACTTTTTTTCCAGGTAAGTGGGTGTGTATTGTTTAAAATAAAAGCACTAACCTAACATCCCGACTCATGTTTGGGCCATTGGTGGGAACCACCGATACTTGATATGAAAATATGACCACTGGCAATCAGTTACAATTTATTCAAATTAAATAGACAATAAAAACATTAAAAGGGATGCTCAGGCTCAGTGCACCTGTACTGAGTGTTGTGCCTGTGCTACTATGAACGTATATGTCCTACAAAAGAGCAGCAATTTACGATTAGCATGTGCATGTGTGCATGTATCTGTTGTCTTCCAAACAAACTCTTCACTTCCTCCCATGCTGGTCTTAAAAGATCGCCCCTCAGACAGTCCCGATCTTGCACCAGCCGAGTTCCAGCACCTTGAGATCTGCCCTGGTCTTCACCTTCCGTGCCGACCTCGGATTGGCGCGCTGAAAGCCCAGTGCTGCTCCAGGAGCCAGCGAGGAGGCCCGGGGGGAGATATGACCCCTGGCCCAGCAGATGGAGCTCAGGCTGGGGGAGAAAGTCACACCGACACCCCTGGCACTCCCTGAGAACCGGAGTAAGAGATGGCAGCCAAGACGCACCTCACACCCGCAATACACACACCACAAACAACAAACCCCTACCTACTTAAACACACGCGGACACGCACGCAGAATCACACACAACCTGGCACGACCATCAAGCGTGCGAGAGAGTTGAAAGCCAAGACACCTACAGACATCCCACAACACCTAAGCAACAAACAGAACATTTTTTTGTACTTTTTGACTCACCATGCCTGTTAGGAGCTCAAACAGGATGGCGCCCAAACTCCACCAATCGCATGCTGCCGTCTCCTCGCCGATACCTCCCACCTCTGAAAACAAAGCAAAACAGAGGGAGGACACCGAATGAATAAATGAGAAGATAAATACATCATGTGTTGGAGGAGAATCTTAAACCTAACAGATATACGCATCAGACCTCCACCATGATAATATCATTTAAGCCATCTTGTTTTTAAACTCTCCACATTAAGCACAGTGTCAGACTGACATCTTGGATTATTTAAAGTTTCATTGAATCGACACAATTCAAAATGAGCACATAAACATGGACCCAGTCACACACAGACCCACACAAACAAGTGAGTCTCATAAAAGGGTGATTTGCATAATAAAAAAGCAGTTAAATTGAGGAAACCGTCTGCTGCAACTTCACACCATCTGCATGACCTGACCTCAAACACAAGCACACACTCTCACAACACACACATTCACACACCAAGGAGCAGAAAGCAGAAACAACTGAGAACACACTGCACGATATTCTTCTTCAGTGTTCTTTACCTCCGACCTGTTCTTTTAGCTCCTGAAAGAAAATCTACACCACTGATCATTATTTTAATTTGATTAATCTGATGATTATTCCCTCAATTAATCAATCAACCATTGTTTGTTCTGTAAAATGTTAATAATTTGCTGCAAATTAGTAGAATCACAATCAAAACTGATTTTTTTTTAATAAAAACGCAACAAATCTTTAGCTTGATTTTTTTTTTAACTATAAAAAAAAAACTCATATCAACTATCAAATCAAAATATTGTATCAGTCTTATCACAAACCCTGACGGCAGTCCTTCAATAAAGGATTTGTGCTGACAACCAAAACTATTTAAAAACTCTCAATACTTACACGACATTTATCATCTCTTCCTTTTCTAAAGTTCACTTTCTTTCGCCTAAACACACAAATTACACACATGTAAAAACCGAATTTCATGGGACGTCTGCCAACTTTCAATCTAGAGCCACGTTCAGTGAGATTCTGATCAACAACCGGCCTGATAGCCCGCTCCATAGAGGGCTGTTGGGACTCCACAGTATGCGTTCAAGTAAGACAGAGAATCCAACAGTAATGCTCGTTCGCTAAAGTCAAAAGCGTACATGTGAGGGTGTGTACGTGCCGGCTCCACTGGGTACCAGATGGCCTCTTGTGCTGCTCCGCTTCCCTCTGCTCTGCTCTCTCCAGAGGGCCAGGACCCAGGGTCATGGCTGTGCCTGCCCAGAGACCAGGCTCCTCAGCTGGGGGAGCACAAGAGACAAAGACCCCTCATCTCCTGGAGGCTGCTGGGAACCCCAGGGGCCTGTGCGGCTCTCTTGCAGCTAAGGTTAGAGAGGGCTATGATACGAGTTGTACATTTTGTGTACACACATAATACACACACACACACACACACACACACACACACACACACACACACACACACACACACACACACACACACACACACACACACACACACACACACACACACACACACACACAGACACAGACAAGCAGCCAAGTGAGCAACCAGTCTTTAGGGCTCCCCAGGACGACTGTTTCAACAGCCAAGGAGAGAAGATCGTCATTGAACGGACTAGTGATACCTGCGTAGTTATGAGCTGGAGGGGAAATGCTGGACACACACACACACACACACACACACGTCTCAGAGCAAGGTCGATGTCATCACAATGGATTAATGTCTAAGGAGCTGCAGGGAGAGTACAGTGGAACCGGCTACACTTACCACTCTGTCAGAGCGAGGCAGGGAGAAAGTGAGATAGAAAGAAAGAGGATAGGAAGGGAGAATTAACTGCATCCACAGGCTGTTGGTCATTCAAACCCCCTCGTGTGATGTGGACAGCTGGAAATTTGACCATAACCCCACTAACCTTCTTTCTTGAACAGCACACGAAAAACTGAAAACAATACAGGCGTGTTGACCTTGAGGCCTCGTCTTCCCTTTCCCCTCAACCATTCAGTTCCCTCCTGCTTTGTATCTTAATCACACTCCATCTCCTCTCTTAAAGACCATGAGGAACTTTCTCTACTCCTCTCAGACAGACTTCCCTAAAAACTTAACAGTCATTGTTGTAAGCAGAAGTAAAGTGTTTGCAGGTAGGAAGTAAGGAGGGATCAGTGTGTGATGTTCCAAGACTGTACAGTTTGTGTGTGTGTGTGTGTTTGTGTGTCTTACGAAGTGGGAGAGCTCTGCTGAAATGGGGACTTTGATTGTTCATAAAACCAAATAATAGATATATCCAAAAACACACCTATCAACGGTCTATAACATATAACCTATAACAACCTTATGTTTTATTCACTATGAGAAAAGATAAAAAATATTCAAATAATAAACCACATGAAAACCTTTTCAAAACAATGAGATGACAGCTCCCTGTCAAAAGAGGAACTCAACTTTATCTTCACTGGATCACGCTGTGACTGACAGGTAAAGTAAATAAAAAAATAACAGTGAAAGCAATTACTGAAAATGACGACGCAGTCCTCAGTGGCCGACTTGTTAACTCAGAGGGGAACAATACTGAATTCCCCATTTATTAGGCATTGAAGACAATCGCTTTAGGTTTTGCTTCCTCTCAACATGACAATAACATGGCGGGATTAACCTCTTTACCTCAGGGCACAACCCAGTATTGGGGAAATATTACTTTCAGATCTATTTCATTACTAAATTGACGAAATTAGTCAGTCTTATTTTTGAAAGTTGTGAATTCTCTATACTTGTTTTCGCTGCAAGGAAGAAACAGGCGGGACAAGAGTAGATGAAGATTTCAACTAAGGTACTACACGTGTTTATCTGGTGAGTATCCTCAGGGGGGGGAGAAGTCAAAGGAATTCAGATAAGGTGAAAATATATGATCTTAAGAAAATAAACAACGTTACTTGGTCCCTTCTTGTGGCGTCCATGGGCAGTGATAAGGTCATGAGGTGATGAATGTGTCCTACAAGGTGATTAAATACATGGTAAAGTCTCGCCTTTAAAAAGGAGCCTGTCACAAATTTAGGCCGTCTTCAGTTGGTTTCATTCAAATAAAAATAAAAAGTTGTGCGGCGGTCCTCACTACAATAAACAATTTTTATTTTCTGGCCAAATTAGGTTGCATCGCAGTCACTAAAGATGCTTGTTTTTTTTAATCATATTAGAGAACATAACATAACCCATTGGATGTTTATGAATAATGATGATAAAGTAAATAAGCAGAGGTGCAGAAAAAATAGATTAATACCCACTGACAGTATTTTCCACTCCCGTGTTATTTGGGTGTGAATGTGTGTGCTTTGAAAACATGTTTCTCTCCTTCTTTTACTTACACACACACACACACAGTCACAGTAGACCCCCTGCTAGCTTTCTGGCAAACAGTCATAAATCTGTCATCAGAAATGAAGCCATCGCTAGAGCTGACCCTGTCTGGATAAACAGCAATACATAACAAGGGCAGGGGAGACACACACTCACTAACCTCGGAGAGAGAGAGAGAGAGAGAGAGAGAGAGAGAGAGAGAGAGAGAGAGAGAGAGAGAGAGAGAGAGAGAGAGAGAGTGTGTATGTGTGTGTGTGTCCATAAGCCCATACAGTATATGTATCTAATGTAGGTTTTTGCGAGGTAAATGCACGTAAGCAGAATATGTGATAACCATTATTTTGTACTATGTGAATGCACAACTTTACAACACAAAAACAAATGATATAAGAAAAAGAGAAAAAGTTGCCAGTGGTCGGGTAGCAGGAGGTAGTGCTATGACTCAACCACAGGAGAACACACCCTCTGCTGGCTGCTAATATGTAATACATACACTGATCCACGAGGGATCAACAGTCGTTTAACTACAGAGACCTTTCACACCTGGGCTAAGGTCAGGTCAGCTCCTGCTTTTCATCCACAACAATTAATTAATACTTTGAAATAGGCACCTTTAGTCCTGAAATATTTTTATTTGTCGGAGCTGAATGTAAATGCCGCCCAAATGTGATTCAAAGAGCACCGCTATGATTTTTATTTTGCGAGGAAGTGCTTCAGGTTATACTGTGAACGATGTGCAATTTATGCATCAAGTTTCATTGCCTACTCCAGCGCCTCCCATCATTCACAGCCACTGTGTCCAGCAATGGTTGTACCTGAATTTGTCTTTAAATCAAACTGCACCTACATTTTACAGTGCTGAAATTATTGGTTGATTAACTTAAGGATGTATTCAATTATAATTTTTAAAGTTAATTTATCATTTATGTAATTTGTCAAGTCAAGAGCCAAAAGGAATCTTAAAGCTTCAAGTCTGAATATCTGTTTAATTTTCCCAGTTTCCCAGTCATTTTTTAAAAAAAGTGACTACCTTCCAACTTTTTCATGGCTGCTCAGACAAAATATGACATTTGAAGACAGTGTTTGAAAAAAAATACCCATTATGGAAAATAATCCAATAATAATTTATTGAAGTCTAATACTTTTAGTTTGACTGATGCAGAACTAGCAAAACAGTGCTGTGATAATTCACTGTGAGTGAAGCGTATTTTTTTCAAATCCATCTTTTAAAAAATTCTATTTGTATACCAAGTTTATTTTTAAACCAACAAGATTTTTTTTACCTTTCAACAAGCAACACTCTTAGACATGTACAAATCTCTTACTGCCTATATTAACAAGAAAATGACTGCATTAGTTATTCAATTACTGCCGTGGCAAACATGTCGGTTTAGCATTTAGATTTTGAGCAACATTATGCATGTTCATTATGCTCTTTGAGCTGAGCATTTTTCCCCTGTATCTTTAGGTTATCTACTGCTGACTGCTATATGCCTCTATGTGCTTCTATTTCCATTATTGGGCTTTAAAACAAGCTGTTGCTAAGGGAATCAAAATGCACACTTTGGATATTAGATAGAGCAGTTGTTGCTTTCAGATTTATTACAAGAGTGGCATACTGTATGTTCTAGTCGCAAGGAGGATTTAAATCTGAAGTGACCTCCCTGGCTTGAGAGCAGATGAATGTGAGTGATAATACGAATGCGTGGGAGAGTGAATGGGTTTGAGGGTCACTGTGTGCGTCTCAGAGTGCGCCTGGTGTTTTCAGCTAACTCTTATCCATCCTGCATATTTAAGAATTAAACGCATCATGCATAATCCATCCAACAGCCCAGGTGTGAAGCCTTCCGTTTAAAGCAGCAGCATATTGGTAAACGTATCTGCCCATAGATATCAAATGTATGAGCACATATACACCGTACACAAAAATACACACAGGCAAACACAAGTGCTAAGTAGGGACATGGTGCTGTAGTCTAGCAGCAGTTTGTTTTAGGCAGCTTGTAAACAGCATGCCAGGGCTGCCACAAGCCTCCTGGGGGCAACATACATATGGAGTTACTGCGCTACTGTTGCACAACAGCACACTCTACAGGACAATCAGAGTGTCTTTGTATTTACATTTCTGTCAATCTCAAATCTCAAAGAACCAAGAAAAATGATTGTTCATCTAACTTTACTGTCGTGACTGGTTTGCGCACACTTGGATTACTCATGTTTGGCCTGAATGAGGGGCTTGAGACCATGGGAAAGTGGCCTACTTACGGCCCTGCATGCCTGCATGGAATTAACCCCACATAAACCTCCGAGCTGACACACAAACGCACACACAATGAGGTTCCTAATGGTTTAAGACTAGAGTGAGTGCAAAAGAGAAATCTGATGAAGATGCAAATTAGTCTTTGGCTAACTCTGGTACCATGGTAACATTTATATTTAATATTGAACATCGCCCCTCACAAATAAAGAAAATAATACTACAGTATGTGCAGTGATTTTTATGGAGTTTTTCTTCTTTTTTTTTAACAGTTAACAGGGGTGTTGTGCTCTCTTACTTTCAGCATGCTATTACACAACATGCAGTCTTCCTAAAAACGATCCTTTATCTGTAAAAGTACATAATAAGCGATGCTAGTGAACAACACGTCTGTTCATTGAAAAGTTACTCCAAAAATATCAAAATCATGACAACTAGACCATCAGGCGGCTTTAAACACCTCTGATGTCAAGTAGCTCCAGCATCCCGTTGTTGTTCATCTGTGCGCCGCCCCATCTTTTTTATGTGCTGCATGAGATTTCATTAAGCTTATATACAGGATCAGCTGACTTCAACCGTTCTTGTGACCTTTCACCCTTAGTACAAAGCGGAAGAAATCAAAAGACTGTACGGGGCTGAAGAGTATGGATTTTTTTCTGATTTCATAAAGGGCATGAAGATTGTACTGAAAGTGAGATCAGGACAATCAACGAATTTATTGAGCAATAATATAAGAATAAACAATAATTTCCCTCCTCTGGTAGCCTCAGAAGGCTCCATTTTCATCTCAGACTTTAAAAAGCTCTGCACTGAATTTTTATATAAAAGCCCCTGATATGCATGTCTCACCTGGCCCACAGTACATATTGGCAACGGCCTCTTTGTCACAGGACTCCTCCACATCACTCCAGCTACAAAAGTAGGTAAGCAGAACATGACCTGAGGAGACAAGAAGAGACAGAAAGTGATCAGCTCAAACTCCAAGTGTGAAACATTAATCTCATCTCTGCCTCTCTTCAACCCTCATACAGTCAAGAGTCACTACGACTCACTACTTTTCAAACTGTTTACTCTCCTTTACAGCGCTTCCTTCCTCTGTTCCTTTCTGCCTCTCTAAATCCCTCGGTGAGCTTTTCAAGCACACAGCGCCTTCGATTACTCCTGTTTAGCGGCTACCCGTTAACGCTATCATTAGAACTAATGGTGTCATTAGGTAGCCGTGGCCATTAGCCTGGGCTAGCCAGACTGATGCACCACACTACGCCGTTGATGGACCCTTTAGAACAATAATTACCACCGGGGAGACAAAAACAGCCACTCAGCTAATTAGACGCTTGTTGATAACGAGGTAGAGAGAGATTATTGTAGGATGACAAAAAAAAAAAAGAAGTTGAGGGAGAATCTGTGACCTGATAAAACAACACTTGCGCCTCTGGAAGAGCCTTCATTTTAGTAAATAGATTACATCATGATTGACTGTCAGAAACAGTCCCCAAGTCAAAAACTATGTAGAAAAAGCCGAGACCTTGACTTCATACAAGCATGACATCCTCATAGTACAACTTCAGAGGATGTAATGTTTGGCTTGCTGTGAGAGAAATATGAGCAGATGTCGGAAAGAGTCTACAGGATTCCATCCAGTCTTTAGTGAACTATTTACAGTACAATTAAAATGACTGTGACGAAACTCTAAATACACCACCTAAGAGTCTGTGAATTCTGCATCTTCTGATCAGTGCATGAATTATCTAATACATGTTTGTTGAATCTTGAAATTATTACATACTTATCACATACACAAGGCAGCATAAGATTTACTTGACGTTAATGGCTTTCTTCATTTGGTGCAGGTTTTGGCTGGATTTGGGTTTCTTAGTTTGTAAAAATGACTTACCTCATGTTTAAGATCTCTGGTCAATTATCATTGCAGTTGTGACATTTTTCTAAAACTAATCTAGATATCTTGCTATCTCTCCCTTGGAGATATAGGAACGATGTGTTAAGGTGTAACAAAAAGCAAATGTTTGGATTTGAACTTTCTCCAACCAAACTGTACTTTAATGCTAGTCAGATATTATAGCTCCTAAGAAGCTTTGGCTTTATTCTTATTTTTGTTTTGTAGCTAATACTGGAAGAATTCCGCCTGAAAGTTATTTTCATTTTCAGGCCTTTCACCATAACTTTACCACCTTTACCACACTGAGATACATTTCAAGGCACAGTAATCTCTGTGTGTCACCATGTAGCGCTGAAGTTTTCAAAATGCGAGACTGTGGGCTTCCCCTTCAGACGAATTTTGGGAAAACACAACTCCTAACACAACTCGTCTACAGCACTGTGTGATGGAAAAGGCAGAGGTAATCATGGAGGCCTAACCTTGATGGTCGAGCAGGATGTTGTTGGGATTTAGGTCACGACAGATGATGCCCTCTTGGTGCAGAGAATCCAGGGCCGTCACCATCTCTGCAGCCCAGCATCGGACAAACTCCTCCGGGATACGAGCTTGGGATGCAGCCAACGACAGCTCATCCAGCTCTGCAAACAGTTGTGATACTTCTTTATCAAATTTGCTGCCATCTGTATTACTAATAACTCTTGATGATTCACCATCGAGACTTAATAAACGCTCAATCAGTGCACAGGCCTCAGTCCCGTTTGTGGCTGAGATAGAGTCTGTGCTGTTGCCACTGATGTGTTCAACCAAGTCTGTATTTACTCTTGTACTGCTCTCTAGTTTCTCGTTAAGCGAGTCAGTAACTGGAAGGTCAAGAGGAAGGCTATTATTTTGGCATGCAGGGTAAAACATCATTTTGTCAGAGACCTCTTTCCCAAATGCCAAGCTGGAGTCATCCCACAGTGAGCTGAAAAGAGAGGAAGATGTAACTCCGGGGTTACAAACTGCAGATGCTGTACACAAAGATGATAGATCCTGCTCCAGGAGCTGCTCTTCAACTTCCTCAGGCTGGCTGTGAAGCTGCAAAACATCAGGCTGGATGACCATCGGGGGAGAGGCTGCGGCCTCGAGGCCCACGCACTCTCCCGAAGTCTTTAATTCCTCCTGTAAAGAGTGGACAGTCGCACTCATTACAGGCAGGTTGACCAAAAGGTCTGGAGGGTGACCCTCATCCTCAAATACAGCCTCTTTAAATGAGATGACTGGCACCGACTCATTGGAGCCTTTATCGCTACAGTCCAAGCCCCAAATGTCTGAGCTGTGGCCCTTGACCTCCTGAGCCAGCTCTGGAAGATCCTCTGTGACGTCTGAGCCCAGGTGAGATGTAGAAAAAACGGGGACCTGCTTGTGAGCGGGGCATTGCTCTCCTAAGTCGAGACAAGTTGCTTCACTGGCACTGTCTTTGCTGTCAATACGGAAAAACTCCATTGGCGTGTGCTTGGACTGATCCAATGACAGAAGCCCAGCAGGGGAGGGCAGAGGGCTGAAGACTTCACTGTGATCCTGTCCTTCGCTATGGTATTGCTCATTTTCAAGTTCCTGAGAGCTGATGGGTGAAGAAAGGCTGTCATTGCTAAGCTGTGAGCGGCTACGTGAGGAAGTGGTGGTCGTCGCAATTGGCACGTCCAGTGACAGCATATCCTGTTCACTCTTCTCTCCCTCTTCTTCTAATGCATCTGGCTCTACTTTCTCTTGTTCATACTCATTGCAAAGTGTCAAATAACTGTCGGTGCACTCTTCTTCAGAGTTGGCTCCAGGATATGACCGAGTCCCAATTCGTCCAATAAGCCTTGGAGGGAGAACACTTTTCTGAGGAGAGGTTATGAGGTTATGCACTTCCTTCTGCAGTCCCGAGACAGAATCAGAATAGGCAGGTGTTCCAGAACCAGAGCTGGCAGAACCTACATCCAATTGTGGTACAGCATGTAAAGGAGAGTGTACTGCTACTGTGTGGCTCTTCTGCATGAAAGGTATGTCAAAGCTCTCGTCTGGGCTGGAATTATGAAGATACTTTCCAATGTGAGACCACAGCTTCCCGCCTAAAGATGGAAGGAAACAAGTATTAATCATAGAAGAAAAAGGGAGGGTGCATCTAATGCAGCAATAAAGGGCTATTAATAGAACAAATGAGGAATTGGAGCAACTTCTGGATAATTGTGGAACATTTCCACTGCAGGAACTTTTCCTCAAATGTTTTTTAGGAAGTTCAACTACGGTTCAACCTGTGGAACCTTCCTGGTCCAGGCATGGCAGCGTTTGAAGTTGCTAACTGGTCAAAGACAAATTTCAAGGCCGCTACAGTTTGTGAACACCATCCATTCTCCCCTCTAGAGGTGCCTCAAGTCACATAAAGGCCTTTTAATAGTGGTTTAATTGTGCTTTAGTGATACATATTAACAAATGAATTTGTAATTGATGTAAGTACCAGTAACTGCCACAAAGGCAACTTCTGTCCTTTGGAGCCCTCAAAGAGTCTGGCGGTCCCCTGCCTTCTTGCCCGCTTAGACCTGCAGGTAACTTAACTTTGAGCAAACAAATAACCAGAAATCATCTAAATAGGTATCTCAGTTTCCTGTCCACGAAAACATTGCATGAAAAAAAAAAGTTTGCTTTCTACTGTTTAATGTTACCTAATATATACAGGAGGAGGAACATGAGACTTCTAACTCCTGACTTCCCAATGTGGGGCTCCTTATTTATTATTTGGAGAAAATGGTCATTAGTTTCTACTTAGCTATGAGTAACCAAGGCAAACAAAAGCAGACACGACTGAACCCTATTCAGCTTATATACGGTTGGCTTTTAGGTTCACAGTGTAATGTAAGCATGTAAACTCTCTCACACACACACACACACACACACACACTCGCGCACAGCTTTAGCGTGAGCAATTGGAAGTCAGCATCTGTTGTGTGTGATGAGAATGGATAGGGAGTTCACAGTGATGATAATGATAGCGGGGCAGCTCGATGGCTTAGAAAGTAAAACCATCCACATGTTGTTTCGTCCAATGTCACTCAGGTCAATGCCTCCCTCTGTCTGCCTGACTATCCTTATTCAACCCATCAGCTGCTAACAGCATACTATAAAAGCATAAGGAGCAACCTTGGGTTTTCCGAATCACAGAACGGGGATGTAACTGTAGTGAAATTATGCCTTTTCCGGCATTTGACTGGCTTTATTAGATCATGTTGAACAGCCCCATATCATATTCAATACGATCCACTAATATTACCACAGGGTGGTCTTAGAATGCACCAGATTGAATAGGTTACAGGGCATTAAAATATGGCTGTATTTCATTGTACACACTCACCCACATACACACATCCTAGAGAGAGCGGGATGTAAGAAGGCCCAGGTGTTGGCATAGCTAATGAAGTATGGCGCCACCTGGTATTCAGAATAATGACCTGTGACATACACCCATCTCTATCAAACATCTGTCTGGAACAAGGGCAGAGAGTGGTGGGGGAAGAGACGAAGAGGGATCAGACAAAGGAAAGAGTGTTGGAGGTAAAGCAGAGAAAAGAGGGAAGATGAGACTGATGAGCATGAGATGTGTGCGCGTCTCACCCTCAGCATACTGCAGCAACAGGAAAACTGTATCTTCAGACTCGATGAACTTCCTCAGCCGGACCATGTGGGGCACAGATTGAGGCACGATTGTCCTCTTAGTCTGCCCAGAGTCGCTGCTCTTCCTCAGACCCTGCAATAAGAAGGGAGATGAGAAGGAGGAGTGTCGAGGAGGAGCAAGGAAGGAAAAAAAGAATTTCAAGAAAAAATAACCCCTATAAATAGGATGGGAGCAGAATAAGGAAGATGAGCGTTTACGTTGTGTCGAATAAATGACCAAAAAGGAGTGTGGCAAAGGAGAAACCTCCCATTACAAAGGTGCTAACTATTCTCCATGGCAACCCAAAGTCACTGGATTCATCAAGCCACATACAGTACGTGACTTTAACAGGGACCCACAAATCTATCAGAGCCTCACTTTAAAGTTCACATTGGCCGCAAGAGTGAGTAGGCAGGCGCGCGTGTGTGTGTGTGTGTGTGTGTGTGTGTGTGTGTGTGTGTGTGTGTGTTTGGAGTCATCTGTGCCTGCGCTGTGCATTGGCATCTGGCACACGTCTCACACCTGAGAGCAGAGGAGCTGACAGGGACAGGCCCATTAGAATCAATTACACCTGCCACACACATGGGCTTCTGGAACACTTCACACTTATCGTCGGGACAAGGATGCAGGGTGCACACACACACTCACACACATCAAACTTACTTTCAGGATGAACGTCTCTTGTGTTCTCTTGTCCATGACCAAAAGAACCTGTGATGGAAGATTGCCATTAATTGCCAGATATGAATTACACAGTCTAAAATGATGGAGTGGTTATGTCCTACAGAGCAGTGTTCTTCAATGACAGGGTCAGAGCACACATGAGGGTCACTGCAAGATTAATGCAGGATGCTAAATTATACTAGAAAAACTGGCATTAACACGTTGGATCATGCTGTGCTGACCAAACCAAGTTCCAGCCACGGAACAATGACTAAAAGAATCTGCTGCACTGTGATAGCAACAAAAGGGGGGGGGGGGGGGGAAGCAATGCTAGCTGCAAAGGAACCAAACACAAAGAACAACTACATAGTACTTACATTACATAGTTTATTCAATGTCTGACTGAAAGAAAATCCAATTTAAAAAATCTTGATAATCTCACCATTAAGTAATTTACCTATGAAAAATGCTATTTGTTGATTCACTTTTGTCTAATATGGAGATTTTCTGATTTTCCATTTTATATTTAATTCAATATGAAGAGATTACATTGACCTTAAAAATTACGACTATTTCTAGCTTTTATTTGCCATTTGACAATAGACTTAATAACAATAAAAAAAATAACAGCTTATTCATTATTGAAAATAATCTGTACTTGCAGCCCTTCAATGCACCAAAAGAGGTAAGTGAGACATTAGCCTACTACACGACTGCTCTTTCACATTTATGTTAATTTATCAGATGAGCAACTTTCTTTACTATGCTGCTAAATTTTTATAATTGGAGCATGTGTTCTTTGACAAATGTGTCACAACAGAGCTGATCAATGGTTCATATCGGACACAGTAATTGTTCACAGTGATCTGTCTAAATCCTACACTAATTTCACTTTACTTTCTCCTTCTGTCTCTTCCTCACATCTCTTTTCCTCCCTCCTTCTCTCTGACATCTTCATTGCTCTTCAGAATCCCTTACCGTCTCAGAGGAGAACGTGAGCATATGTGTGTGTGCCAGCCTGCGGTTGTGCGTAATGGAGTGCATGCGTGTGTTTTGTGGGTGCATTCTCTCCATGTGACCCTGGCGGGGACCAAACAGGTGCAGGCTAAATGGATATGAATGGAGCTGTGAGTAAACAGAGTGGCAGTGCTAGCCAGTGCGCTAATATAATTAAGACACAAACATCAGGGAAGGGGGAGGTGGAGGAGAGGGGCAGTAGGGTGAGGAGATCTCTCCATCTGTCCCCTCTGTCCTCATTAAAAATGAAAAGGAGGAGCAGAAAGAGAAGGAGAAAGAGGAGAGGAAAGCCAGGTCACTTCTGGATAGAGTAGTTTCCACTTGTTTTTATTTTTTGCTGTGTGTCCGAGTTGTTTCTGACATATTGTGGATTATTTTGCCTGCACCTCTGTGGAGCAACACATGTTGGTATTGTGTCAACATTTTCCTTGGGGTTTTGTGTGTGTGTGTGTGTGTGGAGGACAAGCATCATTGATTCAATGTTGTGTGTCGCTCTCTGAGCTGCTTGCCAAGTCATTTCATGGCTGAGTGGTAAAGTTGCTTCGCTGGCAGCTGGTTGAGAGGACCAGGAACCTAAACTGACCTTGTGGTAGTCATAACTGACGCTAAACATACACACACTCAGCCCTTAACGTACCATCCAGTAAATCTATTACATTTTATTACCCCAAATAAAAAGAGATGGTCTACGAAGAAAGGACACAAGGAGGAGAAATTTGAAGATGGATACTATGTGCATTTATCTGAGCTGAGGTAAGTATTAAATAAATCAGTATCTGTCAGACCCAAGTGTAATTATTTTGTTATGACTATTATTTCTCCTTCACCTTATGAATGCTCTTCTGCCATATTTACAATAATATTTAAGAAGCAAATGTAAATGTAAATGAAAAAGGAAAACAACAGTGAAATTATTATTTTTAAATGATCAATTTTGATTATGAATGAAACACTACTATGTAAATTCACAAAATATGGCTGCAAGTTGCAGGACTTGTCGGCAGTAAACTGACCTTATCTATGACTCCCAATACCCTGTAAATTTTCAGCTCCTCTGATGGACTCTGCTGGCCTCCTCTGCTGGTGGTCGGGCAGCACTGCTCCCCAAAAGCCTTGAGGAAAAAGTAAAGAATGAAAACATGGTCACATTCATTAAGGTATCCTGACCTCTTGTAACGTGACCCAATTAATAGCTGAAACAGGGCGACGATCAGTGTCATGGTCATAGTAAAAGAACATTATGTTTTAGTTTATTTCCTGCAATATCAGATTTTATGGACCACTAAGTACACAGAAATAAGTTGTGAACACAAAACTGTCACAATTCCATATTCTATGTTGACATAGCAAATTTGTTAGCAAAAACAATTTTCAGTGATTTACAACATTTTAACGCAGACTTGCTGTGACGTTTTCATCTGTGAAAAGAACCAAAGCACTCTGATAGACTGCCTCCAATGGTTTGAAGACCCTGGCGGAGGCATGCATTGAAAGAAAATCTAATACAGACAGGCCAATGACATTTTCCTCCGACTCACCACTGTCTGCGTTGACCCTTGACCCATGTTGTTTCTCAGATGCTGACTGGATATCTGTTCTGCACGCATCAGATACTCCGCAGTCTTCTTCTTCACTGCCTCTCGCCGCGTGGGACTGGGCTCACCTGGAAAGTTGTGGGTGAGATCATTCATTTCTCTTTACATAGACATTTTTTTTTTGAGTGTGCAGGGTTAAAAGATTCTGACTCTAGAATTTAACAGTACTTTGATAAGCTAATGAAAGTGAAAGTGGTGTCTTTTTTGATTTGGCCTTTAACACTGGGCTTCAAGGTCTGACTCACTGATGAGGGTTCTTAACAACTGGGCTGCGAAGATATTGTCTAAAATGAGCCAAACATCCATTCAGTCCCTCCACTCCGTCACCCACTTCCTGCCAGGGGGAGTGATGATTTGCATTAATACCAATCCAGTTTAGTGTCTTTTTCCATTTTTTTTAGAGCAAAAAAGCTGTGTATCCACCTACCCTTAATCAGCAGCAAAAACCTTTTCTGCTCCACATGACTACATCCTTCCTTGTAAAGTTCCTCCACTGTCATGCTAGGGCTAGATGTGAGCATGCCAAAATTTGTCATTGACTGGTAAGCTTGATTTTAAATGACATTTAAATAAACTGAAGTTTCAGTTCCACACCTCTTCTGTCCATATATGCCCTTCTCTATAGTGTATGACTTCTAAAACACTGAGCGTTTGGAAAATAGAGTAAAAACAATCTTATTTTTAGCTTACTTTATCAAGTGAGTCCAAAACTTGTATCATTCTAAGTCGATTAGTTTGATATGTCTTCATAAATGTCTGGAGGGGATCTTTCACTGTAGACTCTGGTCACGACATCATCACCATCACAACTTGTGTACTTCACAAAAATGGCAGGAGTAAACTTTGAACCAACTGTTGACAGCTCTCGAAATAAAATACCACTTTAGTGTTAGTTTTGTCTGTAAAATAGTTTGCAGCAAACAAGGCAAAACAACAACAACAACAAAAAAAAGAACCCTGCTGTCCAAGAATCAAACAGCCTTAAAACTTCGTCATTGTCATATAAGTTGTGTCACTACTGCAAATGTGTAGTCAAGTAATAAATAAAAAGCAGTGTGAAGATATGAAAAAAGAATTGATTGTGGTTTTAACAACAGTGCATCTGCACCTGAACAACTGTCACAACTATCTTTAACTTTGGATAACCGGAGTAAAAACCTTTACACAAGTCAGCTACAAAAAGATCTGAAAACAACTCTTCAATGTATTTTTTTGGGTTAAAGGGCACTGAAGATGAGACCAGGTCTCTCTAAAACTGACCTTGCACTCCTTGCAGCAGCAGGTCCACTCCGCTGCTGTAGAAAGTGAAAGCTGCCTGGAAGTCTTGCTCTTTCTCTTTCTGTAGAGCCAAACAGATAAGACCACTGGCTCTGTCTAGGTAGTCCGAGTTCACTTCCTTAGGGTTGCCACCGCTGGTTTTCGTCAGACTGCCGGAGAGGAGCGGTGATCGGCCTGGCCAGCTGACATCAGGGTTAGGGGCTGAGAAAGCAGGGACTGGGGCGGGAGATGGGGTGCGGTGTTTGTGTACAGGGGGCAAGCGAGGGATGCAGCTGCTACTAATGTTTGTGGCTCCCCCCTGTGGCTGGTTTGGGGAGGTGCGGCCTGAGGCCATGCCATCATCCAGGCCAGTCAAAGAATCTGTATCCACAGCCAGAGAGGTCAGGTCGCTGTCACTGGACGGGCCTGGGGAGGAAAACAATGCAAAACAGGCAGATAAATATATACACACACACATCATAATAAGTCTATATATGACCTAAAAACTAAAATCTAGCTGAGCTCCAATGTAAGTGGGTGTTATTTGTATGCATGCAGAAACTTTACCTCCATACTCAGATGTGATAGTCAAATCGTCTGCGCCACTGAGGTCTCTTTGAACTGAAAAACATGTGCACACATCTCTGAGCCAATGTGAATGTGAATGTGAATGTGAATCATCTTTAATTTGATCTTGTTTGTAAACTGAGAAGACTGATTCTGAGGAAGAGTTATTGTGTGTAACATTACCATCAGAGCTGCAGTCTGATAAACTGTCTGCCAGAAAGTCAGAAAAGGGCTCAGCTGGTCCAATGAGCTCTGAGCCGTCGTGGACCTCACCTCCCTAGAAAAAGATTTAAAAATATAGAGGTCCGTGTTCTCTCTGGGAGTATTTTTGTGTTTATCAATATGTATGCTTGGGTACCTGAAAGAAAGCTTGGATGTGCTGACTATTGTAGAGAGCAGGGATGTTAGCAGAGAACTGCAGCAGATCCTCAGAGCACTGTCTTCTCTCTTCAATTACTGAGTCATCAAAACGACCTGCACATACAGACAGGGATAAAATAATGCTCACTAACAGCGAGAGTGCCTCTAAGTGATCTCATCAAGTACAATCCCGTTTCCAAAAAAGTTGGGACGCTGTGTAAAATGTAAATAGAAACAGAATGTGATGATTTGTAAAACATTGAAACCCCATATTTAATTGAAAATAGCACAAAGACAACATATCAAATGCTGACAATGAGAAATGTCATTGTTTTTTGAAAATTTTCCACCCATGAATTGAATTTGATGCCAGCAACACATTTCAAAAAAGTTGGGATAGTGGCAGCAAAAGACTGGAAAAGTTGTGAAATGCTAAAAGAAAACACCTGGTGGAAGATGATTGGGTATAAAAAAGAGCATCCCAGAGAAGTAGAGCCTTTCCAAAGTAAAGAGGGGGAGGGGTTCACCACTCTGTGAAAGACTGCACTGGCAAAGAGTGCAAGAATTTGAGAACAATGTTTGTTAACATAAAATTGCAAGGAATTTGGGGATTTCATCGTCTACTCTACAGTGACAATATCATTAAAAGTACACAAGGGACAAGGCGGAAAACCAGTATTGGCTGGCCACGATCTTCAGGCCCTCAGACGGCACTGCATTAAAAACAGACAGGATTCTGTAAAGGACATCACTGCATGGGCTCAGGAACACTTCCAAAAGCCATTGTCTGTGAACACAGTTCGTCGCTGCATCCACAAATGACAGCTGAAACTCTACCATGCAAAGAAGAAACTGTACATAAACCAGATCCAGAAACGTCTCCGCCTTCACTGGACATGAGCTCATTTAAGATGGACTGAGGCAAAGTGGAAAACTGTCCTTTGGTCTGATGAGTCAAAATTCGAAATTCGTTATGGAAATCATGGTCCTCCGGGATAAAGAGGAGAGGGAACATCCGGCTCGCCATCAGCGCACAGTTCAAAAGCCAGCAACCATGACGGTATGGGGGTGCATTAGTGCACATGGCATGGATAACCTGCACATTTGTTGAGGCACCATTAATGCTGGACAATACAGGTTTTGGAGCAACATATGCTGCCAAGTAGACAATGGCTTTTTCAGGGAAGGCCTTCCTTATTTCAGCAAGACAATGCCAAACCACATTCTGCACGTATTACAACAGCATGGCTCTGTGGTAAAAGAGTCCGGGTGCTAAACTGGCCTGCCTGCAGTCCCTACTTGTCACCCATTGAAAATGTTTGGCACACTATGAAACGTAAAATACGACAAGACACCCCGAACTCTTGAGGGAAGAGTCATCACTATTTCTCCAGTGGTTTCAAAGGTACAAGATTTATAGTCTTGCGCTATCAAGTTTTATAAAATATAACAGTTTTTCTTCTGTCACTTTAGAGAAGATCACAAACACTAACAACCAAATATTACAAACGTGAAGGTACCAGAGAACCAAGGTCTAGGCTTAGGTCAAATGCAAGCATTAAAAGCCTTAATCAGGGCAAATGTTTGACACAGGGGAACTGAGAGGTTTAATTTTCTTACCAAAGACTTTGGCCCTGGCAAAGGGAGGAAACAGCTCCGACTGGCAGCACACATTCTTGTGCAGCTGCCAGAGGTTTTGATGAAGCTTTCGGAAATCACTGTATCTCTTCCACACTATTATCTACAGAAAGAGAGGATAAATTGATTAAAATAGGGTTAAGTTAAACAAGTTAAGTTCCTCATCTTGCTTTTATCTTGTACATTATAACTGAAGTCACAACCTTCACACACAAACCGAGATGAAACAGATCTGTACCTCAATGGAACAAATTTTAAAAAAATGACCTAATGTTGTAATGTTGCAAGTCGAGTTTGGTAAAGTGTTGGTCAACCTGCTGCTGTGAGAAAGAATCTGGAATGAGCCACACTCCCAAACAATAGCACTGCTCAATAATGGAGGTGTGTGTTTCCAGGCAAAACTGTTCCACTCTCATACAAATCAAATGCACAACAGTAATTGACATCATGCCTACTACATTAGCGCTGGTTCCCGACTCGACTGCATTCCTCAGTGTGTGTCAAATGTAAGACAACAAGCTTGTGTCTTTTTTATGCATGTTCATAGATACATTATGAGAAAGAGGAATAGTTAATATTTAATATTTGGAAAATCACAGCCTGAGTGTGACTGTTTAAAAGATTGTGAACCTGGAATGTAAAAAATGCTCAACAAATTAATGAGTGCAGACATGGAGAACAACAATTCTCCTGATGTGGGCGTAAGTCTTCATACACAACTCACACAGCCTCTAAGCAAAGTCCTTTAATAGATACTGTAAAACTGAAAAAGTCTGAAATGTGTTATTATATTGATCTTGGAAGTATCAACCAATTTTAGGTGGAAATATAACAGATAGTTTACACTATATACACAGTAGCCATGCCTGCGTTCAACCTTTGGAGGGAGAAGTCCTTCCACAATATTCCATCAAACTCCTGTATTTTAAGAAAGTAAACTGTCTGTCTGTCTGTCTGTCTGTCTGTCCATAAAAACAACAGCTGCATTTCTTACCTCTTGGACATCCTCTGGGTTCTTCCTGGAGATTATCTGAGTGGAAAAGGTAGAAGAGAATGCAACGCTATGTCAGTGGTTGCTGCAAAGATTTTCTTGTGAGGCTGGCACAAGTATGAGCAGAGACACAGCCATGAACAATGAGTGCATTATAAGGCGAATGACAGAAGTCTCGAGTGTAAGAAGGAGACATCACCCAACAGTCATCATTACAAGCAGGATGGCAGGCAGGAGGAGAAAAAGAATCTCAGGCTGTAGTTAACTTATTGAACTAGGAGTGTGCCCGGGAATGCTGCATAATGAGATATGTTGACTCATCAAATGACTTCTTTCTTTATACCAACACTTTATCTGTGACTCATTTAAAGGAAGTGGGGAACAACTTACAAATTAAGGCCTGACTGTACAAAACTGCAACAGGTTTCTGTATGGGTTTTCTCACATATCTAAGCTATGGAGATGTACAGATGAAAGAAAAATTATTCGAGCCCCATTTTATATTAGTTTTATTGGCAAAATATACTATTCCTCAGCTGTTTGCAATAACAAAGTCAAACAAGAACAGTTTAAAAAGCTAAATATACAACAGATATTACAACTATCTTTTCCAAAATAAAACACAAGGTGGTATTTTTACTGAATACTGCAGTCTCAAATTTATTCAACCCCTTAATACAGAGTGTTTCTTGTACTTTGTGGAGCACCCTTTTGCTGTTATGACTGTAAATGTGATGCAGAGCCAGACACCAGCTTCTGGCAGTGCTCCTGAGGAATCTTAGCCCATGCCTCATGGACCTCCAAATCTTAAATATGTATTTCTGGGATTATGTACTGCAACCACCTTTTTCCCACCATCTAAAGGATCCAAGTCACGTGACCGTGACAGTCTAGAATGCTCCAAGACTTCTCCTGAAACCAAGGCTTGGTGGACTTGGGATCATTGTTCTTTTGGAATGTCCAATGACACCCAAGCTTCAGGTTCCTCACAGATAGCGAGACATTTTCTAGTAGGATTTCCATATTACCCTCTACACACTGCAGGTTTCCAGTGTCCAAAGAAGCAAAGCCACCCCAGAGCATCACAGAGCCACCACCATGCTTCGCTGTAGGTAGGGTGATCTCTTCAGCATATGCTACATTCTTCTCCTCCAGACATACCGCTGATCCACTGACCCAAAAAGTTAGAGTATTGTTTCTTAAGAGGGATGCTATTCAGGGGGATGAATCATTTTGAGACTGCAGAAGTCAGTAAAAATGGCACTTTGTGGTGAATGTGGAAGAAAACTAAAAGTCTGTTGTATTGAGCTTTTTAAACTGTTCTTGTTTGATTTTGTTATTGCAAACAGCTGATAACTATTATTAATATTTTGCTAATAAGCCTAAATACAATGGAGTTGAATCATTTTGCCTTGCTTCCAACTATAGGTTAGACTTAGTTCATTATAAAGGTTATCCACAACGTTTATTAATTATTTCAAAGCATTTCTCTGGGAAATATGCCCAAAACTAGAATTGAATAACAATATGACCCATATTTCAGATTATTGCTGGAGAGAGGACAGCTTTATTTTTGCTATAGGATGTTTAACATTATCTCCTTCTTCTTACTGCAATTAAGGTCAATACTCCTGAAGTTACACAATCTATCTCCTCTGTATGACATAAAACATATGTTAAAATTGTCTGAATGTCTATAATAGCTAAATATGAGCTGTTAACAAAGGTGTTACGACTACCAGCTAATCCTCAAGCGGTTTAATAATGTTACTAGTGTTTGCATCATATTAGCTTGGCTGGCACACCTCAGACAGCTAGCTATAGCTAACAACAAAACGCATTAGCCTTACTCCTAGAGAGCATATCAACCATTTACTTACCCTGGCGGTGACTTTATAAACAGTATAACCTCTCTGGTGCTTTTTAGGATCAGTTACAGTATAAAACCGAGCAAGTTCTCCTCTGTCCCGCTGCGATATCATTCTGATAGTGACAACATTGCCAAAGCTATCAGCATTCTAGCCGTCCACATTCATTCCCTGACAGCACAGTGACAAGCAGTGTTGCCAACTCTCGCGAGACAAAGGTTATGCAGCCGCAACTTCAAAAACAACAACACGAATGTCTTTAGTGTCACTCAATGTATTGGAGAAAATAGCGAGTATACGTTTAAAGATTGAAGTCAGATTTTCAAAAATAAAATAAAATAGAATAGAATAAAATAAAATAAAATAAATTAAAAATACACAAACATATATAACATACACATATAAGAATAAGAATGTAAGGCTTTTAGTGCATGTAAAAACAGATAAAAGTGCAAATGTGTTAAGCATGACATATGCATAGGCTGAATGAGAAAAATATACTTCTTGGGTGTATGTAATTTTGGATAAATATTAATGAAACACAGATCAAAGATCTATATCTATCGCCTATCTAAATAGGTGCACATTTTTATCACATATGTTGAAACTAAACTAACTTAAAACTGTATAAACTATATGTGTCTCCAAGCACCTTTGACCTAATATTTTGAGCTTTTATGAAACAGAGTTTAACAGCCATGTAAATATGACAATCAATATGAAAGCTACAAAATAACATGTCAACTGATCTGTGATTAACAATTGACAAAAAAGAGAAAGGATATGCTATGAAAATAAAGAAACTAAAAGAACATGGCATATAATCTCTCTATAAAGTTGAATATACCAAATTGGATACAATGGAGATTTATTCAACTGGCACTCCCTTTTATCAAGATTGCGCTGACTTGGACCTGCTCTTTCAATCATGTCACATTATTGCAGTCCAGAGAAGCAAAAGTATAACTCCTGCTGAGGTCAAAATCCAGGAAGTGACAAGTCTGCTTGACGAGTTGTAATTGTCACAGGTAACAGTAGGCGTCTTCATCATGTCCCTGATCTTGCCATTCCCATAAGATGACAAGTTGAACTGTAAAAAAGATATAATAACATAATATAGAAATTCCTTTTTTTATGATATGCTACTGCACAAAACAACATCAAACACTGAAAACCCTGCTTTGTTGTGAGTCACATGCTGTGGAGGAAGAAAAATACATACATGACTCTTTGTCATTAGACAAATGAGACACAAAAATTACATGTAGTGCATACAGTACATGCAGAGTCACACATAAGTAAAGATGTGTCTCATGAGTACAGGTCTTTAAAAACTGTATGTATCATTAATAGTGTCAAAGCTTTACATGAACAGAAAGGAACAGAACATAATAAATGGGAACACGAGGATGACATTTTTTTTAAACAATGACCATTATTAGAGTAAAATGTAACATTTTAAAGTCATAAAAGTTAATCTGAGAGTGTAAAAAAAGAAAATTTAAAATAATTAATATTGCCAATTCACAAGAGGATTACTGTATGTTGTCTACATTTGTCTACAGTTAGAAAATAAAGTTCCAGTTGACAGAAATATTTTATTATCTATAAATGGTGATAATTAAGATAAAATAAATGGGGATGCTTTCATGGCAATAATTATTTGAGGAACTTGGTGAAACAATGACTGGCACAGGACTTAATAGTTAATTAAAAAAATATATCTATACAATTCAGACTGTTACTTACGTTGTCATCAAATACCATTTGAATTTGTGGTAGGTTCTTTAACAAACTCTCGTACTTGACAATTTCATCCTGATCTGAAGTTAGGTTCTCTCCAAACATCCTGTCAGAAAATAGTACAGTGCAGAGAGGATAACAAAACACCCATGTATGAAAAAAATATATGATAACAATCAATAATAATGTTCTGTAAAGGGCTGCATCTGGTCTTACTGATAGCTTGTGCTCATCAATGGATGCATTGTATTTGGATGGCTAACGCATGCTGTGATCTCGATTGCAGGGTAGTAGAGTAAGAAGGCCAAGCACATCTCATCATAACTTCCTAACCCTTGCTAAAAGAGGAAAATGTGAACACAAAGACATGAGATTCTCTTTAAACATGTGGATTAATGTGTAATGCCATGGAAATGTACTCTTATATCACAGTATTGTTATACATTCCCTTCACCAGTTGGTTTATTTTGCTCTTAAGGAGTCAAGTCTTAGAATTATACCACATCATTTCAGAAGCAACATTTACTGTGGTACTGTTTTAACTGGATTACACTAAATGATGTGTTCATTTTTAATTTGTCCATCTCCATCAGGTTTGTAGTTTTAATTCCACACACTTTGACTGACAGATATTTCATTGATTTTTGTTTAGTTTCATCAAAATCTTTCTATCTTTCATGTGTTTCACGCAGAGAGCACTGATTTGATTTGAACCACATTGTAAGTGTAATGACTCTAAGTCATACAGAGGTTACCCACCTTAGTGACGTTGGTGCGATTGACAGTGCTGTAGATGCACTCCACTACAATCTCATCACCCTGTAATGGGACATACATAATGTGGCATCATAACATTTAGAGTATTTTAAATAATATATTGTTTTTAACAGCCTAAACAACTAATAGCTCACAAAAACAGCTTTGTAATATGTGGGCATAATATATGGCCTTGGAGGCAATTGGGACCTACCTGCTTGATGGTCTTGATGGTTCCCAAATTGACAATCTGTTGCAGCTCAAAGTTGTACTTTATATCATAAGCCAAGAAGTCAATCTGCACTCCATTTCTACGGCGAGCGAAAACTGAAGTTTAGTCCAAAACATAACTACCCTAAACTCATTATAATATTCTATAATTACCAACAATTCATTACTGTGTTTTATATAAATTAAACATAATCATATTATGTAAATCAGTTATTTTATCTTCATCTTAGACATCAAATAACATGAAGCAATCACTCTTTCTTACCTGAAGTGTCCAACTCTGACTTCTCTCCCAGTATAGTGAGTGTGCAACCCAACAGCAAATACTTGAAGATCCGGCAAAGGATTCACAAGCTATTGGGTGGAAAGTAAAGACTATCAAGAACACAGCCGTGAACAATAAAAAGATTATATCTTAACTTGTTTGTTTGTAAACCACTGCTGCAGTTTGTTTATAGTGAACTACGACAGACCTCAGAAAATTGAGAGGTATTACACATGCCGTAGGTGTGGAATCGCTTGACTTTTGGAGGGATGTTGTACGGCATTGGAAAAGCTGGTATTAAACCTGTGGTCATGATGCCCACATCAAGCTGTTGGGGTTGGGTTATAGGCCGATAGTACAGTCGCAGTCCTGAGCTGTCTGTTCTACCTATACAGATGAATATACACAGAAAGACGATGGGGGAAAAAAAGAATACAATAAGGAATACAGAAAAGGAGACGTGCACACATTTTACACATTTAAGTCAACTTACTGGGATTTATACTACTTAGCATGTGAAAACAGGTCATGTCTTCTGTTGCCCTTTAGTGAACTCTGACAAGTCTGACATTATTACCTTGCGGATTTCATCAATGTTATTTGGATAGGCCTTGAAGAGTGTAAATTTATATAAGCAATTATGTGTTACAAACTAAAAGTGGGCATTTAAAAGACATGGAAGGTTTTTTGAAGATAGATAATAGCTACAACATGAAAAATTAAAACAATACATTTTTGTAACTTGAACCATAATTATGGGCTAAAAGTCAAGATGTACTGTCCTCTGCTGCTTTGATTTTGTTCTATCCCTTGTGAGTCCCCAAACTTCACAGAATTGCAGTGCTGGTTTACCCTAACTACCCTAACTTTAACTGTATTGTGGCACTTAAAGCAAAGAGCAATTAAATCAGTGAATCCCGCATAGAAAAAATTAAATGTTAAATCTGTATGTACCTGTTTCCTTCTTCAGATTATTGTAGTGGATTTCCAGCCGGTAGAATTTATCTCTGACCTCACCTCCGATAGGGATACCTGTTTTTTCTGGAAGCTCATATTCCTGAGGTTACAGGGATAAACTGTGGATCAGCTTGCACAAGAGCAACACTGACATACTGTACGTTGAAGAAGACAACAATAGCAAACCTAGAAAGCACTTAGAGAGCACATACCTTGGCTATCTTGGAGGAAATTAATCCCAAAAAAAATCAGGGTTGGACCATTGAGGCCCCCTCACCTTTCCTCCCACTGCCCAAATAGCCACCACCTCGAAGCAGGTATTGCCTTTGTTACCCAGCTTGGAGCAGTCTGTCTCATATGGTTCTGTCACATCTGAGGGGCAGCGGTACAGCAGCAGGTGATGAACGATGTCAGGGTTTTCAATTGCTGGTTCAATCTGAGGTAATGATGGAAGAGAGTTCGTACAGAAGGTTAACAGGATACATGAAATATGAAAATCATGATGCTCCTTTACTTTTTTAGGTGTGAGATTAGTGTTATATTAGATTATGCCTACTCTTCTATAGTTAGGCATTAAAATATTACACTTTATACAGTATCAATCATTTTATTGTAAATATTTTTGTCACATTTTTTTTTTTTTACATTTGAAACCCCAATTTACTCAAAACCTGATAGTAGTTTGATGTTTAAATGAAACATCTCATTTAAGCAATAACATTTTTGGGGGGTTAAAGGTGATGGCGAGTGATGGTGATAAGATGAAGAAAGAATGATTACCAAATATATATGATGTTTTGTATTTAAGGTTGGAAGCTTCATGATCTTACAGTGGTAGTGGGTCTCAACAGGCGGGATAGCCACCTGCAAAAAATGAAAGTACACAAAATGCAATTTGTATTTGCCTTAGTTTAAACATATCAGAAATCTTTTGATTTTTAAGTTCTTCTCCATCTATTCATCCAACCTGTAAGTAGAAAAAATAGAGTAAAAACTGTGATGTACAGTATCCCAGGTCTCATGTTAGATATTCTGTTTCATTAGATAAGGCAGCTACACAGCAAAAAATTAAAACATAACGAAAGAATTTACCACATTTCCTGCAAAAATATGTTGTACGTCATTGTCATAACTATTTTGAATTTTTTTTTTTTTACATTGTTCATTGTGGCATTTAAATAATTGAGGTTGGTTAAAGAGGTCCTGGACATGTGGTTCAGTAGGTTGACTTCCTTGGTGCCTCTACGGGACTGATGGTAAGTGATGTCATCTGTTAGTCCAAAGGCATAAATCAGTTTAATGGGTTGAGCCTAAAAGAGATTAAAAAAAAAAAGTTTTATTAAAATATGATACAATACAAAAGCAACATGCACGCTATATTCATACTTCATTTCTTTTAATTGAAATAAAAGAAAATGTTCTGACTCTGCAGTTTACTGTGCCTAACAACAAATGTCAGCCAGGTTTTATTTCCAACACATATAGGATTTCAGGCGTTCAGTGCATAACAAAATCTTGTGTGCCACTTTTTGTTGTTGCCATTCACCTCATATATGAGTGGATATGAAAGACAAGGAGCATTTTTGTGAACATAACAAAAGAACCCATACAGAGTTTACAGTATACGAAACTTGAGCTTCTGATTCAGGTTAAAGCTCCATGGTGCTAAACAAACAACGTTTAAGTGAATTGTGATTATATACTGAGGGGAGTCGGTTTAAAGGCATGTTATAGTTAACATGGAAACAGCAACCTCCTGTATGGGGCAAAGTTCCACCACTCTTGCAAAACATGATTCATCATCATAAAAATGTCATTATTTCAAAATGTATTCGGCATAATTTACGAATGAAACTTTACCAGAAAAGATGAAGGACTCTTAAGAACAAGTTATTGATAAATTACTGAATAATCAATTTCATATTTGTCTCAGTAGCCCCAGTTGCCAATGCAATATGGAGCAATAATTTGCGCTGCATGTAATACCACACATGCAGAATCTAGAGAGAGAATTTGGAATGTCTAAATGTCTTACAGTGATATGAAAGTCTTGGCTGTCACACGACTGGATGGACCTCTGAAAGGTCATGATGGTTTGACCGTCACTTTCAGTCAGAGAGAGAAGAGTGTAGCTCTGCTGGTTGTCCACCAAAGGCATAGTCATCCCTGTGGCATGATAATCCTAATGGACAAAAAGACAAAACTTTGAGACAGCAGAAAGACTGATATCAGCATTGTGTTGAGTTTACTGCACACAAGAAAATTAAACTGAAGATCGTAATGTCTAAAGACATCAAAGTATGGAGGAAACATAAAACAAACCAATACACATGTAGTTTTTAATATCCGGTAATGTCTTACTGCGAAGTAGCTTCCACTGGCTTTCAAGCCCCCTATGACGATATCTGAGCCCTGCATGCCTCCGTTCGGACTGAAGCCCAAGCCGACCCAGCCTGTTGTGTTGATCACCAGTGTGAATGTAATGTTCCCTTGCAGGTCATCAAAGCCCCATTTCAGGCAGACCAAATGGTTGTGGTCCAGGTACTCCATGAAGGGCATGGTAGGGTCAATTGCCTTTGCTCTTTTTGTTCCGACCAAGAACAGGCAAAGGAAAGGGAGAAGAGAGCGCATGATGTCTCTGTGAAGTTAGAGATCTTCAAACTGAGCTTCAGTCTTTTTTCAGAGTTGCTGAATAGCTCCCTTCCCTCCTCCAACACGCCTGCGTTGCTAGAGGAACTCAAGAGATACTGGCAAAAAGTGCTCTGTCATGTAGCATTTGTCCACGTAGGACAACAAATACTGTTTATCGCGTTACCAGCGAACTCTTTGAAATTCAAGGATTTCTTCAAAGCCTATTCTCGGCGTTAAATCTTCAACCTCACCGTCTTCGATGCCTTCAGCCTCCCAATTAAATAGCTGCACATTCATATCATCTTTCTGTCTCTCTCAGTCCACCTGCTGTGGTCAGGTGGTCTGCAGATTTCACCTACTTACAATAAACGTTATCCCCTTTCAGCTATTCCCTCACATCAACCTGTTCCACCGGTTCTTGTGAGATCACTGTTGGCCTAGGGAGTTTGATATATGAGGAGGTGATGAGGAAGGAGCAGGAATGAAAGGTCTATCTCCTCTCTCTTCAGCCAGAGTAAAAGTTTTCAATATTTTGACTCTGGTCAAAAGGAAAGGAATTCCGCTTAACCTCCGCTTTCTCTCTTTTTATCGCTGCCTTAAACCAAACACTTGATTCCAGCCAAATAATTTCATGTCTTATCATGCTGTTGAATTCACAGTGTGATTTTCAAAACTAAACTTCCTCTGTCATTATTTAGAGAACATGTACCTCAATTCTCTCTGGCAGCTGATCTCTGACAGATAAATCAACTACTTTCAGCCTCTACACACCAATCGACACATCAGTTCATTTCTTACTTTTCTACTGACATTTGTATACTGATTGCCATCACTCCTTACTGACACTGAAAATATGTGCTTTAGAATATCTCTGGTGCTTTAACTTAAAATTTAAGCTTCCATCTTCCAGAATGCGACTAAAAAATTCAACTGCCTACGGTGCTGAAACCTGAAATTAAAAATTAAATGGCATTCAGCAAACACATTTTAACTGATTAAACTGGTTGAACAAGGTCTGGATTGTTTATTTGAGGAACTGAAAGGTATCAATTAATCAGACAAGAAACTGAGAAAATGTGTCCCTCTCATCCAAAATTATAATTATCAAATGATTATTTTTTAAATGTATTCATAGATTTTATTTGACTCCCCAGGAAATGCTTCCAACTCCAGCTTTGTCCCACTCCCAGTAGCACTAATAATAATGAAGTGAGAAACTATTCACATATAATGTGGCACATGTGAAGTTTTTGTTGTTGTTGCTGTTTAGACCAGAGTTACACATGTTAAGTTACAAAGTTAGATAACATGTTTTTAACGGAGCATTTCCTTGTAACATATAATGACAAATATGTATGTATATACACAGCCTGATATTATAGTATATATCAATAATACGTGCATTAAGTGATGTCGACATTGAATATACAAACTTTTTTTATTTGAGTGTGTTGGATAAAGTGTGTTTTAGCATCACCAAAGAGGAACAGTGCTGGTCGACCCTTTAGCACAGAATGAAAGATACACCAGAGCAGAGCTAAAGCAATAAAAAAAAAAATCAACAAGACTGAAACCAGTGAAGCTTACATAAGATTAAAAAAAAAACTAAAATGCAGATATTTTCAAAATAGCCCAAGATCGAAGGTAACTAATGCAAAAGGTGATCAGATAAAATCAATCAACATTTTAAAACCTTGTTACTTTCAGCTTGAGCAAGTAAATAGCAAATACTTATCAGAAAGGTGTGAGCTGTTATGTCTTTGTGTTCTGACTTAATGGTGAAATACTGTACTTGACCACTACATATTTTTATTCCTACTTTACCGACAACAGTCTTCACTTGTAGTAGAACACTAAGCCCAGCAGAGGCCGACTTAAGTTTATGAAATCGGCCCAGGGTCACTCCCTTCAGCTGTTGATCCAGCTGTTAAAAATACTGTCAGTACACCATGGGTGTATTCTAAGATCTTACACCCATGCAGCAAAAAACTACTTAGCGCCTTGCCAAATATTAAAAATTAGTTGAATTATTATAATTTTCAGCTTTTTTTTTTTAAAGAAACATTTGAATGACTGGCATATTTTCAATTTGACTGACTGATAGCCTCATAATTATTTCCGTTAACTGTTTTATATGTGTGAATATGTTTTACGTTTTTATGAAATAAGAGTATTAGAGGTCTAATTTTCTGTTATTTTTTTGAAGTGGAGGGCCACATCGGACCACTACCTTTCCGGTTTGCCTTCGCGTGCGGGTCACTCCCTCCGCTGTCAGTAGCTCTCCGCCTTTCCAACTTCCAGTCCCACTGAAACTAGTCTGTCCCCACTTCCGCCGTGTTTTTCCACAGGATTCGTGTTTTTAAGTAACAAATTGTTTTTAGTTACGTGTTAAAGTGCCTTTATTGGTGGCAGGAAACACCGCGTCTGCTCCGGTTTTAGTTGACAGCAGCGGGAGGAAATGTCCAGCTGAGAAACCGCAGGGCCTGTGTTTGTAATGATTGATCAATTCTTCCACAATGGCGGTAAAGGTAAGTCAAACAACTTCTCAAGGCTGTCGAACGTCAACCTGGGTGCATTGCCATCACATGTTTATCCTGACAGCTGTTGTTAAACGAGTAATGCGGGTAATGGACGTGCCGAAGCTCAGAATTAAAGTTTCACGCATTAGGTTTACAGGGGACGCTTAACTCGATAAGCTACATATCAGCAGTCAAAAACATTTTAATACTCTACTTAAGACGTGTGTAATGGACTCTTTCGACACATTTGTGTGCCGTAAACGTGACACGAATGTTTATGCTGTACGTGGAAAATGTGTCTCATTAAGAAAGTGTCTTGTGACATTTTACTACCTTTCCAGTGCGGGTCATTTCAACCTCCGTGGAATGCTGGGAAATGTAGTTTTGGCAAGCGTAGCTTTTTATTCATCCAGTACAGAATGTGTGTGTGAAAGAAAGTGTTAGTATTATTAGTGTAATAATGTGAGCCTATGAGTATCACTATTGTATTTGTGGTTTTATAATCCTACCCATTTAAGTTAAGCATCTCCCTTCAGACATGCTTTATAACATGTAAGAATACTGTAATATTCATTCTCATAATGCCCCCGCCAAAAAGTGCATATAGGGTTACCCTTGAGCATCTGTTTGTAATGGGTATGGTCTCTAGACATATCCTCAAAAACAGCTGGAGAGAATACAGTGAAATTTCACAAGGGCTTTGCTGGGGCCCTTAAGGTGTGCATCTTATAATAGTTCCTTCAGTTTTCTTATTCTTACATTTGCAGGCTAACTTAGGTGATTTTCATGTCAGTTTGCTTACAATCAGGGGGTATGGTCTATACACTTCAACACACATTCGGCTTTTCCAGTAGTGGGGACATCTGTGTCCTTCAACACAAATTTTTTAATTTTCTGACATGTTTCTAATCATTCTTAAAATTACATCTATTCCTGTGCAGTCATCAGAAAGTATTAAATCTAAGGATATGCAAATATTTTTCATAATGAACTTTTAATGCTTCACAGAAGATGTTTTAAAATTAATTTAAAACTACAGTATTGCTGTATGTGCAGCCTACTGGTCGTCTTAAGTTTACACATCACAGTTGCATACTGGACCATGACTGGCTTCAAAACTAGCTGCAATGTCACATCATCATACTTGTTGATACACATCTTAAGGTGAACATAGAGAAAGTTTTCCCCTCCTGCAGATAAATGTGAAAGAACAACTTTCGAGTGTCAAACTTTCAAAGTGAAGTAACAAAAAAAAAACAAAAAAAAATCATCCTGTGCAAATCACACCATGGTATCAAGCTAGGATGACCTAGGTCATCCTACAACCAAGGGGACTTAAAAACAACTTAACTTCTTTATCTAAATAAACATAATAACTGAAAGCAGAGAGGAGACTGTGGCGTTGCCTCCTGGGAGGTGGCAGGCTAACATTAAAATAGATCTCTGTTCATGGAAGAAGAACTGGCTTTGTGTTCCATTTCAATGGTAAATGTTAGTTAGATAGTCAAGCACTGTATTGATAACACATGACTTTATAGTTTTGGACAGGAACTTTCAGAATTTGAATAGTCATTTGAATAGTTTAAATCCCTGAAAATAAATGAGTGGGTAGGCCTGAAAGTCAGCCGTGGAGTAAACTGTGAGAAGTGAAGTTATATTTAGAATATCAGTCTGTTAACCTCTCATTGTTGCATGCATTGTGTGTGTGTTTGTGTGTCTGCACACCCTCAGGATCAAGGTGGAAGTGCAGATTGGTAGATGTAGGTCAGAATAACTGCAGGCTCTTGTATTAAATTGAACCATGAAATGTGATGGTACTGCTTTGTTTTTGGTTGTCATTGGAGCCTAGTTTAGAGTCAGTATAATATACCCAGGAGAACCGGTTTGGCCTGTTTCACTGTAACCAACCCTAAGTTCATTAGCTAACTTCACTTTAGAATGTTTTCAGGTCATATTTTGTCACCTTATTGACAACTTGGTTCTAAATGAGCGTTTCTAAAATGGAGGAAAGTCAGGCGTTTTCACTAATACTAAAAAAATTACTGAATGACAACGGTGTTAGTCCCTTTAGTGCAGCGATTTCTACACTTTCTGCTGCTAGAATATGCAGCAGATCATCGAAGATAATAATAATGATCATCTTCTGTTGAAAACTACTCAGAAATTGTTGTATCACAATACTGGGACTACATATCTGAGGTGTCCATCCACAGCAACTGAACAAACACTTGTGAGTTACCTTGGGAAATGTTTCACAATGTCTCGTAACACTAAGACAGAAGGTCCCGTTCATCAAACAAAATGCTTTCATAATGTTTTTCCAACTGAACAGGACTGATTTCCCTCTACAGGAGTGTGCTGCTAAATATGTACCTAAGAAACACATGTGCAACTCTTTATTGATGTGTTGTCTTCATGAAAGTGTGCATGTAACATGCGATTGGTCTTGTATGTTTTTTCTTGATTGTGTTCAGGCACAAGTTTTATATGACTTCTCTGCTGAGCCTGGAAACAACGAATTGACAGTGAAAGAAGGAGAGACGGTCACCATCACCAATCAGGTAGATTTATACCAGAACTCCTCCCCTACCTTCCCTCTATGGCTGTCTACCCTTCACCCACTGCACCTGCTGAGTGCAGGGTCTCCCTGCTTTCTTACTGTCACATAGACTTAGCTTTTGTTTTATGCTTTTTATTCAGCTTCTTTGCAGTTTTAATGTCTTTGATTGTGTTGGTGGAGCGTGCTTTGTTTATAGTGTGTAAAATTTGTATTTGGATAATTGTAGTGTCTGGGCAATAGTGACAAAAAATAAATAAGAATAATAAAGTCTTATGAGCTTATACCATGGAGTTTGTTTTGTAATTATTTTCTTTTAAGTAGCTAACTCCTTATGTTATAGTTTTTTTTTGCTTAAAAGTAGAGTTAAAGTTAACTAAAATAGCTTTATTTGTTATAGCCTCAAATTTAAATGTTCATGTGACTCATCTGTAACACCGCCATTGAAAAACAGCAATCCTTTAAAGGCAAAGCTCGCATGATCTCAGGTCATCTATGAACGATGAGTGTCGCAGAGGAAGGAAGGAGAGAGGTAGAAAACATGATGTCATTACATCCAGTCACAACAGTTCAAAGGTCCCTCACTGTGTGCTGACCCACATAGTTTTCTAATCAAAGTAGGCCTCAAGCCAGCCGGGACCGACTGTAGAGAGAAAACACAGAATCTTTTTTTCTTCACTGAATAAACTCTGTGAAGGAATTTGTCCTGAAAGTTTTCAGTGTGTTTATAGATACTTCGGTGACCTGGTTGTTGTCAGCTTATTTGCTCTTGCCTAAATTCTTAAATGACATGTAAACTTGGTCTCCTTAATTGCAATAACAAACTTTGAGAAACACTGTAAAAGAAACATGGCTATGTTTACTAAACCTGACTTCTCTAGCGTTTCTGGAAAAATACATTTGAATGATAAATACAACAGGATAAAATGAACATCATTACTTGTTGCAATGTTTCCTTGCATCGAAATTAAAATACAATTTAAAACAGAAATAAATGCATCCATTTAAGTTGAATCTGAATCCAAATCCTTAAGAAGATTTTAGGCTGCTGCATAATTCAAAAAGAGAAATAAGAGGTGGTATTTCTGATTACTGACCAGCTGCATGTGAATTTGGGTTTGATCAGGTTACTGTAATCCATTTAAACACATTCTCACATTTACATATTAGCTTTTTTCACCTGTAGCCTGGTCTCTAGTGTGCATTTGTGACAACTCTCTGTTGTCCCGATTATTTATGCTAATATTGTTTTGGGAATCATCCTTTTTCAGAATATTGGAGGCGGCTGGATTGAAGCTCAGAACTCCAGAGGGGATGTTGGATTGGTACCAGAAGACTACCTAGAGGTATAGTATGATAGACAGTCACTTTTAACATTTCACCTTCTCAGTGCCTCTATCAGTTTGAACTTTGTTATTATAGACAAGTGCTCTCTTTTTTTCACACTAAAACATCAGGATGTGCCTCATTCAGAGTTTTTGCTGATTTGGGTGTTTGTGTATGTGTGTCCAGTCTGATCCAGCAAGTTTGACTTCGTCATGAGGATATGATTCAATCTGACGACAATTCAGAAAGAGATGTAGAGAGTTTGAGTAAAAATAGAGACTGCAACTCTCCATCTGCTTTACTTTGCAAATGAATTCATGTGGATGTTTCTGTTTGTCTGACCCTAAGTTGCCTCCCCAGCTTCCCCCAGATGGTTTTGATTTTACATTAAAAGACCTATTAATGACTTTGCACTTCTGGCATATGTATATATTTAGTATAAAACCTTAGGACACAGCTTGTTTCTCATGAAACTACGTTCTATTTCAGTGCACCCTCCTTGTAAAAATAAGATCTGCATAAACGTGTTGAACTGGGAAAATCCCCAAAAGCATGGAGTGCACTATTCTAATATTGACAAGTCTCAAAGCAGATTTAGATATGTAAATTTCAGTATCACAAGGCAGTGCTTCAACACATTGGATAAACAGAAAGTGAAAAACCCATGATTCAAAGTCAAGCAATACCTAGAGACATGATTACATCATCACATAAGACTGTACCTTTAAAAGTCATTAAATCATGGGTCTGTTTTCTGTCTCTCCCTCTGTTTTTGTCCTTACATCTGTAGATCAGTCCTGCATCATTCCCAGGAGCAGGAATCACAGCACCTACTTCAAGCGTAGGAAATGTTGCATCTTCAGATCTGTCCATCTTTGATGCCTATGCTCCCCATTCAGCACCGGCACAAAACCAGGTACTGGGCATATACGTGATGAAGGCATGGAAACATGGGAAATACCTGTTTTGTGGCTGTTTACTTAACCTTTGTTGAGTTTTAAATTGGTATACAGCCATAAGCTCCAAGAATTCAATGTCTCAGACCAGCGCTGGGGGGGAGTTAACATAAATACCTTCAGTATTACCGTGCAGAGTGACCTGCCATGTTCCCATTCTCCCATTAAAAAGTGGGGGACGGGGTTATTTTGAAGAAAGAGCTGAAAGCGGAAGTGAGTAATCAGAGTGCTTTACTGACGTTCGTGCTGTGTGTGCAAACCCCACAGATGCAGAAGTGAGAGTAGCTGCTGAGTAAGATTTTCACCGTCATCGAGTCATTCATAACTGGCACAGATTTCAGCTTGAGTTCTAGTGAACAAAGAGAAAATAAGTGCAGTGAAATTCTTTTCTCATTAGCTGGCAGGAAGGTGTGAACGTACTGTAAGTGTGCTGCTGGATCAGTACAAATGTGGACATAGTAAATAGTTGAGTCAATGCAAGAAATGTCAGCCATCATCTCTCATGCTCTCTCTTTCTCCTCACCTACACTCACTCACAAGGACATCTACACCCAGCATCTTTTCAACCCACCCCCCCCACTGTGTGTAAACCGTCACTACTGGAGCTTTTTTATGATGTCACCTTCTTTCCCCTCAAGGTGGATGTTGGGGGCATAAGCCCCCAGCCGGAAACCCCTGACACCCCAGTTTCCCCCTACCTTTCGTCCCCTGATGAGGTAACCGCCACGTGGGGGAGTAGTGGATGAGGCCAGTGGCATTAAACCAAACCCTCCACCCTCACCTATTCTCTCCCCCATGCCCCCTCCTCTAATTGGTCTTCTTTAGTAAATCCCCCCTCCTACTCTTACTGCCTGCAGACTGCATGACCTCTTCGTTGACCTCGCACAACAGTGCACAGCACACATCACAAATCAACTCCAACACCCTTTATCTCCATTGTATGAATCAGCACTTAAAACTTAAAAAGCTTAAAGATCAATCTTTGTATCTCACATAATATTAACTAATCACACAGACGAATCATCAGACCACAACACAAACCTGATATTTGATATGATGATCAGAATTAAAAAAATAATCCTTAAATTGTTTTCTATGGCAGTTTCACTTACTGTTGTATAAATACGTTTATAAAAATAATGTGCTGTGTTAATTGTGTCTGTCATTGCAGTAAGTTTTTGTGATACTACCAGTTCATTTAATGTACTTCTTTGTATGTCTTTGTGCATTATTTGGTGTATTAACAGACTCTGCCAGTTGGTTTAGCATTGAGTGACCTGCAACCTTCAAAAAGCACACAATACACACTATATTGCATGCTTATGCCAATGAGGTTTCATTCCGGTCTACACAGTATACCTGCCTTGCAAGCATGGCATGTATTTGCATTTTCAGCTTGTAAGTACTGCAAGTAAAATAGTGTGAATGGACTTTAGAATGGTAGTGCTTATGTGTGAGGGTGCACGTTCATTTTAAACATGTACATATGTAGTATTTTTGGTTATTGCATATTAAGCAGCAGTCCTATCTACACTGTCACAGCAAAATGAGTGTCGCAACAGTTAGATGTCAGCCCTGCATCATTTGTTTAAAACAGCATGTTGTTTTCAGTCTACCGTCAGCTTCTCGTTAAACACACTCTTCTTTGCCTCTCCATGCTTGATCTGTCATTTCTCCACTTCTTTCGCCCCTCTCATTTTCTTTCTCTTGTCTCTTTCAGGCTAGTAACGGCAATGATCCCTGGTCGGCATGGAAAGCAGACCCGTCAGGGGGCTCCAGTAACAACTGGGCGTCCAATCCAGAGGGCACTCAGACTGGAAAGAGTGCGGCTGACCCCTGGGCTTCCACATCCCATGGCCACCCTCAGGCTTACCAGGGCCCAGGTAAAGTTTTCAGTTAATAACCATGATTGCCAGTGGAAGCATAATATGTCAGTACAGTGAAATCACTGCATATGATCTTCCACTTTTTTGTATTTCTGTCAATACCACTCAGTGCTACTATTCAAGTCTCAGGGGGATTTGTATCAGGAAATGAAGACTTTATTCCATATTTATTGATTTATTACATAATGTTTAACAGGATCATTTAAATGCATTGGCATATCAGAATTCTGAAGTAACAGACATGATGATACAAAAAATGTAGTGATGTCTTAATGTGGTTACAATCATGGTAGGATCACACACTGTTTTTTAGCTCTTTAGCTAACTGTTAGCAGATAGTTTGCTGTTTAAACTGTAATTGTGAGGACATGATAGAATATATGGCTGCAGTGGAATGGGTTGTTGTGGAAAGCAAAGACTGAGCCCTCTGAAGGTGTGAGCTTAAATAATTAAATGATCAAACTAAGCAAGCTCGTGTAACATGACACGGCAACACCGTTATATTATGTGGTTTGTGAGTCATGTCGCACATTTGTTACAGCTGCCTAGTTTGATGTCTCAATCAGCTTTCTTTCGGATGCCTTTTTTGGATTATCGCAATGCAACCCCAATTCCAAAGAAGTTGGGAAGCTGTGTAAAACATAAAAAGAGAGAATGCACTCATTGTGTTTCTGAACCAATGTACAGTAGTTATATCCTTTATACAGTCGTGTGTTTTAAGTGCAGACACCCCATCCTTGCTTATGAATGACTGAGCATTACGAGTATGCTCCTTTCACTCCCACTCATGGTACCTGTTACTGCTTTCCTCAACTTACCCAGTCTTTTTTGGCCCTGTCTTAACTTGTATGACAGGTGTTGCTGGCATCAAATTCTGAGTAAGTATATGTTAACAAAATTCAGTTAAGTGAGATCAAATGAGGTAAAACATAAAATATGTTGTCCTTAAACTGCCAGGCTGTGCATAAGTTCACCTAAAAGGTATTATAATAGAAAGAGAACTAGGGCAATAAATGACAAGGAGAGGACTTAACAAACCTTCTTTTCTTTCTCTCTTATCAAAGATATCTACCCGTACCCATACCTTATTGATTACACAGGTATCCTGTGCTAAGTTTTGTGTGTGGGCTGGTAATAAGTAACCATGAAGAGAAGCTCCAGCATATTGTTTTTGGAAATTAATTATATTATTAAAAGCATGTGTGTGAGGCATTCAGTTTGCAGTTTGATACTAACAGTATACTGTATGTACACAACACTTAATTGTGGATTTTTTTTAATTTCCTTTAGGACAGTGACTGGATTATGATGTATATCTGTATATCTTATGTATACATGTATTTATGTACATTTGAAAAAAATGGAGAGACTATGAGACTTGAGGTTTAGTTGGTAACGTTTAACAGTGAATGTATTTTGTTTTTTCATTTTACACTATTATATCTTATATACTATTTACACTATTTTCAGAAAATTTTAAAAACTATTAAATATTTACAGGGTCTGTAATAAAAACAAGAAGAAAAGAGTAATTTAGTTTAGCTTTAGCTGAGGATAAATGTGGCCATCTCACAAGCCAGCTTTAACTTACCAATGTGTTTTGTAGTTTTGCAAACTATTGTATTATCTGTTGAAAGTTTCCATGTAATAAGAATATTATTTATAGTAAAACAAATGTCAGAAAATCAGATATTCTTCACCAAATGTTTGCTATTCCAGCTTTGTTGACCAGTTGTAATGCACCAACAATGCAGTGGTTTTCTAACTTGCTAGTTGTGTTTGTGCGTGTCTGTGTGTGTGTCTGTGTGTGTGTATGTGTATGTGTGTGTGTTGATATCTGTCTTGCTTTATGTCTTAATCACATTCAGTCCTTTCAAACTGTTTTCCTCTGTTTTGATGATTTTACATCAAGATGCATGCTCTCTGGAAAGTTCCTACTGTGGTATGGAGGACATGATGTTTGAACCCTTGCACACCGTATAGTCAAACATCACAACTCATGGAATAGTTGCTGCTTATTTGTTTCAAGCAATGCTGTTTACATGCTTACACATTTGCTGCCTATGCATATCATTAAATTACAAAAATGCAGTCTTTCTGGCTGACTATGGGCGGATGCTGAATTCCTTTTAAGCAAGTGAAGCTAAGCTAAGAAATGGACATTTTGAAATCATCATTTTGCTGTATCACTCCATTAATATCTACTGAAGTTAGTAGTAGTCAAACATGTAGTTGTCTGTGTCCAATATAGCAATAATCAATAATGAAAAGAATTAAGAAATGGTTTATAAACAGACTTTATAATTAACCATGTCCCTGTCAGTGTTATATTGATAATAGAACAGAAGCTTCAGTTTGCATCAGTTCATTTTTCCCAGCAGATGTGAATTCTCACACACATTTCTAAGTCTATTCCTTACTTTTAAACATTGCACAGTTGGTTGTTGAAGAACAAAACACATACTTTGTGTGCTTGTGATTTAAACTATGTGTTCATCTGGCCTCAGGAGCAGAGGATGATGAGTGGGATGATGAGTGGGATGACATGAAGTCTACTGGAGGTTACGCTGAGTCAGAATCTGGAGAGAGTGGAGCAATACAGAGAGGAGCTCATGCATCTTCAATGAAAATCAAGTAAGATGTATGAAGCAGCAGAACAGTGATGATGCTACTACAGTGCAGTACATCACTGTGTCTGAAAAGGAAAAAACACACAAATAGTGTGATTTAGACATCTGACCTGGCATATGCTTAATCTGATATTTTCTCAGCCTTCTAGAGTTTGGTTTATTTCTTTTCATCACTGTCACTTCCAGGATTTCATGCGTAGAAACAGGGTGAATTCTTTGTTTGGATCAGCCATACTTGAAAGCTAATTGTATTTTGTAATTAGAAACTATATGCTCTATATAACTCTTTTTTTCTGCATGTATCAGCTGCAAAATTCACTCCCTGCTTCCGCTTCTTTGCATTTCCCTCTACTGATTAGAATAGTAATGAAATAATTATCATATGTAAAGTGTTCCATCCGCGGTAATATTTTAGCTTTGTAAAATACTGTTGACTCAAGCACAAAACATGTTTCGGCTCACTGAAAGTTGCCTCTAGCAACATGAAAAGTTCTCAGAGGGGGGAGGGAAGAGTTAAAGATTTATCCGGACCACCACTATTCGGTTTTCTCTCTGTCTTTGAACAGGTTCCCTGGGTTCTCTAAGTCTGGTCCAGAGCTCTACCTCCTATGCAAGCAGCTTGCTAAGGGCAAAGATAAGCTACCGATCTATGTAGGTTGTCTCTAAATAACCATACAAGGTCCAGTATTATACAGTATATCATCAGATGTCTTGTTGTTTCAGTGGTCATGTTGCAGTGATTTAACCTACCTGACTAAACTGAATATAATATGCTGTATCATAACACAATCACATATGCAAGTAGCAAGAGTTTCTCCTCAGGTATATTATTGCAGTAATATACTTCCTATGGTATATTATGTAGTGTTACAACATGGTTTGATGTGGTTTCCTCTTTTAAACAGTGTACGTCTATTTTTGGATGCCAAACAGTGCAGAGGAACAATTTTCTAATCCTTGTTATTCTCAGATTGGAGAAGTTGGTCCGGTGTGGCTTTACCCTGAAACTCCACTAGACTGTGTAGTGGCTGATCCCAAGAAAGGCTCAAAGATGTACGGCCTCAAGAGCTACATCGAGTACCAAATCACACCCAGCGTAAGTATCCAGTAGCATTTTCAAACCGTCAGTATGTTTAAACTGGATTTGAGACACTGACCAACACCAAACAGCTACAAGTACATCATGTAAAAATGTAATTTTTGCATATAAACCCTGCTGCAAATAAAGCAGCGGTTGTTGGAAGGACATCTTTATTTTCTGCTTGTGTCCAAAAACGAAGAACTCTATGTAGTGATTGTATCTAATATAATAAAATATGGTTAAAGTAATGATTAAATGTTTGCCCTCAGTTGAAATGACATACGTCTACAATGTTATTGGTTTGCAGACCACAAACCGAACAGTCAATCACAGATACAAGCACTTTGACTGGCTGTATGAGAGGCTGTTGGACAAATTCGGTTCAGCCATCCCCATCCCCTCTTTACCAGACAAGCAGGTGACAGGTAAGCATCTGACTCTGTGACTGACAGATGTAAGATTAAAAACAGATCAACACCGCTTACATGAAAATTAAATATCTTCTCCATGCGTTCTCGTCTCTTCCAGGGCGATTTGAAGAAGAGTTTATTAAGATGCGTATGGAGCGTTTGCAGGGCTGGATGACCAGGATGTGCAGGCATCCAGTTCTTTCCAACAGTGAAGTTTTCCAGACTTTCCTCACCTACAAAGATGAGAAGGTGTGCTATTCCTCCTCCACCTCCTCTCCCTTGTGCTTTTGAATTTTCTCTGCTTTTATTACTGAACAACTGGAAGATCCTGCTTTTTCTTTTTTCTTTTTCTTTTTAATAAAAAACAACCATTTGTTCAAAAGTATTATCGGATTTCTTCTTCAACAGCTGCAGGTAGCAAAGATGATTTGTAATTATGAAAACCTACGTTGGGGACTTCAATTATTGCTTAATTAAAATTAGCAATTCATTGGTGCAGGACTGGAAGACGGGGAAGAGAAAAGCAGAGAAGGATGAGACGGTAGGAGTGATGATCTTCTCCACAATAGAGCCTGACGGTCCAGACCTGGACTCTGTGGAAGTGTGAGTTCAAATTAAACCTGACTCTAAACCACTGCAAATAGAAAATCCAGGCTCAAAAAGCAGAGACAGTAGTAATGTGGCTGACCGTATGTTCACCCTTTTATGGTTTGTTATATGACAGGGAACAGAAATGTGAGCAGTTCAGCAGGTTTACCAAAGCCATGGATGACGGCGTAAAGGAAATCCTCACAGTGGGCCATGAGCACTGGAAGAGATGTACAGGCCGTATGTACACCACTCTGAAGCTTAATACATGTTTACCACACACAGCTCACACCTTCACTTTGGGCTGTAATTATTGTTTATGTCAAAGAATGGTTCATTATGTTGAGTATTGTTGTCAACTTAAGAAAAAGATCATTCACACAGCATGCTTGTCTGTGCTCTTTCCTTTTTTTTTTTTGTTCTCTACAGCTTTGCCTAAAGAGTACCAGAGAATCGGCAAAGCCTTCCAAAACCTGTCCTCTGTCTTCACCAGCAGTGGATACCAAGGTACAGCACTGAATGCAGATATGGCATATACATGTTTAGGGTTTCTAACATGTTCAGTTCTTACTGCTCAGTCTGTTTCTCCAACTGTTCGCCCACATGCTAATCTGTATGGGCACTCAGTAGAGTGCATACCTGCACCAAGGCCCAACAGTCCCTTTTAAATTGATTAAACCCTAATCCAAATTTTGAATTGCTTGATGACTATTATTCCTCTTACCTAACATTATTATTATTTTATTCAAATCAGGTATATAAATGATGCATATAATGATGGGTGTCATATGATTATCCTTTAAGATCTTATTGCTGTGTGACTTTCAAATTGTTTCAACAAAAATATCTCTTTAGTCTTGTTTCCAGCTGTTATTTTGACTTCAGAAATGGTGTAATCAAGATGCATTCTTTGTTATGATAGGAGTTGTAATCACTTCCACTAACGGAGTTATGAGATTGCGCATCTATATCTGTCTGTCTCTCTTGATTGTGTACAAGATATCTCAGAAAGTTAGTAATCTCCTGTTGCAGGCGAGTCAACCCTGACTGATGCCATGACAGCAGCAGGCAGGACATATGAAGAGATAGCTCAGTTGGTGGCAGAGCAGGTAGGTACCTTGACTGCTGTAACATACCATAATATTACTTAAAAAGCAACAAAGGGCTGAGCAGGGGTGTAGAATGTACTGCACATTAAGGCGTCCATTTTTCCACAAGTTTTTTTTGTGTTTACTTTAAATCCATTTATCACCCACATCATTATGCATTCAGTCTCTCTATAAATAAAATTCCACACAATGTCTGAGCATTTCCTGCTTGCAGTTAGTGTGGATTTGATGTCTTTTCTTATACTGCAAACCAAGTCTACCTATGGGTATAAATAAAGTAACTTTGACCTCATGTTTACATCCTCCTTATGTTTTAATGACCCGATAAAACCAGCATCCTGCTCCTGAAGTGTATCTGTAGAGGAAAAAGCCATAGGAAAACTTATCAGTGGCGTTTCCTGAAACCTCTTCTGACCTGCTGAATGTTGCTTCTCTGACCATTTTGTGTAGCCTGATCAATGTAATGTGACACCACACTTAGGAGGCTACACAAAATGGTGTGTAACACAATCAAACCTGGGCCTTTTTTTTTATTTTTTTTATGTCCAAGCAGCTTTCAGTGGGAGGATTTGTCTGGTAAGCTTGTGCTGCTCCAGACGCTTTTCCTCATTGCTCCTGTGGAATTGTTGGCTTTAGTTTAGGGATGCCTTTGATAGTAAATGTAAAAGCCTTTGTTTGCACACAGATTCATCCTAAATGTCAACAAGAATTCATTGTAACTGTTGCATAAAGCTTGCCTTTGATAAATTCAATAAATTGAATGTTACATACATATAGCCAGGTATGTATATATACATATATATAGCAGAATAAGGGGATATATGTAAAATTATTTCCTCCTCTATTACTTTAGCCACTGTTTTTGGTACTCCAGTAACTCATGGTTTATTGTGTGGCTCTGCTGGGTGTTCAGTGGAATCCAAGATCTCTTAATGGGAATCGACACTATTTTAATTTGAACTTTTTTCCAGTTTTAGTTTAAATGTAAGTTCTCTGTGTTTTTTTCCCTTTACAGCCCAAGAAAGACCTTCACTTCCTCATGGAGACCAACAATGAATATAAAGGTCTTCTTGGATGCTTCCCGGACACCATTGGAGTTCATAAGGTACGTGAGGAAACACATTCAGAAAGGTTTATCGGAGAGCAAATTTACTGGCACGTCTCATTTATTTTATATAATCCAAATACAGGTTTTGGGGCAGTTTTTTCGAGTTGCAACTGGTTCTGGAGGTTCACTGATTGACATATTTTTTATATTTTTTATCATTATGTACATATAAACAAAATAGTCACATAGACATTTACAAATCTTATATATCATTTGCCCCCTAAAACTGTTATAGTATGAAACAAGGTTGCAGCTGATGATGTTTAACTGACTTCCTGTTTACATAGTTTGTCTAGATTGCTTTTTATTGGACGGCATAACAGATGTTTTCCAGCCATCCATTCACAAATGATAAAAATGTGTCCTGAAGTATTAATAGAGCAACTCATTTCAGTTCTTAGTTATTTAGAAACGAGCTAATAGTTGCTAAAAGAATTTGTTAGGACTTAATAAATTGGGAACAAATTTATAAATAGCTGGTGCGGCATATTTCAGAAGATACATATAGCGAACACGTACAACTTCTGTTGTTAAGACATCACCTTACCTGGATGGAGATGAGGCAAAAAGTATTTGTCTTCATACAATGTACCAGAAGACTTGTGTTGTTTATTGTGTTGTTTATTTCTCACAGGCAGCCATAGACAAGGTGAAGGAGGCTGACAAGCTGGTGGCCACCAGTAAAATTACCCCTCAGGACAAAGTCAACATGTCTAAACGAGTCAGCATCATGTCTTATGCATTACAAGGTAACACAGTCATTCAGAAATAGGGCTGAGGCAACTATGAAATACACCAATAGGATTTATTATAGCTTCTCTGAACAGATATTTGGATAATAACATCCTGGTGCTCTTTGTTGAGAGTGGAGTGACAGCAAGACTGAACCGTCTCTCCTGTTCAGTCTTTATGTCCACTCAAGCACATGGAGCATGTTTCTATTAGTAGAAATCACTTGAAATTTATTTTATAAATTTAAAAAGTCATTTCTGTTCCACTGCTTATAAAAAAAATAATTTTCATGTGCATCCCTGCTCGGAAACACGTAAGTTGTTATAGAGTTTATTACCAGATGATATCTTCTTCACATGTTTTCCCCCTTTGTTTCCCACAGCTGAGATGAACCACTTCCATAGCAATCGTATCTATGACTACAACAGGGTCATGCAGCTGTACCTGGAGGAGCAAGTCAAGTTTTACGAGACGGTAAAGACATTTTTATTGACCGTATCTCACTGTAAATTGGATTTTGCCCTTTTTGTTGCCTTGATGTCCTTTTTGTTGGCCTGATGAGCAGTTACATAGTGCTTAGATAATAAGACACGAAACCATCACGTGACCTTCTTATGCTTTTGTATTCATGAGTTTGTTTTCTTCTGAATTGACAGATTGCAGAGAAACTGAGACAAGCACACAGTCAGTTCACTACAATGTGAAAGCAACGGCCTTCAGTCTTTCACTGCAAGATGAGAAGAGCTAAAGCAGCTCAACATCCAAATTATTTTTACTCACTGCATTCTTCTCCCCCTCCCTTTAATTTAAATTTCACTTCTCTCTTTTTCTCACCCTTACCTCACCTCTTCCTTTTCTGCTCGACAGTCTCAGCTCATGCTCTTACTTTTGACCACTGCTGTCAGAAGCTGAACCGTTAATGTGCAACAGCTGACAAGGCTTTGACAGCAGTGTTAGTTTTTTGTTTTTTTTAAGAGCCAGCAATGTTAGCAGAACAAGACACACTATTTACACAGACCCTTTCCTCTATCCAAGGTCCACAGCTTGTGACACAGGAAGTTAATTTCACAGTTTGTGGCCAGTTTGTGGCCATGAATGGATACATCGCACAAGTCACACTTCAAAGTTTCTCTAACATGATGCAAATCCAAGTTTTTCAGCTATGGATGCAAATATATCTCTGCTTGCATTTAATATACCGGTTATAAAGCAATACTTTTTCATGAAGGTTCATGTTGCAAAACTGTTGTCTTCACAGGGATGTAGTGATGTACTGAAACAGAAAAACCAAAGCCGTCCTTCCCTCTGTCAATAGTGGACAGCAGGGGGTTTGATTCCTGAATGCAGGATTGACAACAAACTAGAGCTTTATCTTCTTCTTCTCTGTCAACATTTAGCCTGTTTTAACTATCACATTAGTGCTACTAACATTCAAGAGAGTGCCGGCCTCTTCAGTGGAGCATTCCCTCCCTCAGAGTCTGGAAGAGTTGGCAAAGGCAGAGTGTGTGTCCTCTGTAGTCCACTGCTGGCAGTCCCTTGGCCCCTTTCATCCTGCACTTCCTCAAGAGCTAACAGGAAGCTCCACCCCCTTCCTGGCTTGCTCACGTGCCTTGCCCCTTTTAGGAAAATAGAAATGGTTGACCAAGTTGCCCCCAGCCTGTGTACCGTGACACTGCAGTTTACATTTGAGGGTTCAATGATGCTCAAGTCGGGGTTCATATTTTTAAGCATTGGTGGTGGCAGTGCCAAATATGTTTTCTTTCTCAGTTCACATGAAGAATATTTGTTCTTTTTTTTGATCAGATTATGGTGTTTTATATTAAAGTGTAACAACAATGTTAAATGTCAGAATCTGTACTATAAGAGACGTTTGGGATAGAACCATGAATGATGTCATGTATGCATTTCACCACCCAATTTTCAAACAGTCTTTAATCTATGACTCTTTGTTTTCTTATCACTTGATACATAAGAATTGTATGTATTCTACCAGACCTATCAGGCGCTTCTTGTCAATGAGATACTATTTTATGTATAGAAGTATTTGCAATACAGTGTAACTCAAAAAGGAGCAGAAAATCTGTTTGATTTATTAAATAATGATTTGTACTTATTGGGATTGTATTTGTTTTCTGTGTTTGAAAGAAACCCTGTCTTGTTCTCTGAGTGGTGCACAACACACTAAGCACTCTCTGACTTTCACAGTAAAGGCCCTTATTCATTTTAGCAGATTCTTGCATAGAGATGGATAGGAATGAGAATGAGTTGGCAGTCTGTGCGAAGGGTCAAAGAGTGTGTTTGTGGAGGAGGTGAAAGAGCTCTTTTACCCCACATTCAACTCTCACCCCCATCAGGTGCAGCTGGATGTGTAGGCCACATAAAGTAGCCAGGCAAGGAGATCTTACACACCAGTTAGTACATTCACTCTCGTATATATCGGTTATTTTTTAGTGTATGTGTTCTAGTGTGTTTAGGGCTTCTTAGGAGTTCAGAGCATTTATTTTTACAGTTTAAAAAAAAACAACAACAATACATACAACAAAAAACCTCCATTATAAGACTATAATCTTTCCAGTGAAACAATAACAATTTTATTTTTAAATTGTACAAGAGTTGAAAGGGAACTGATTACAAACCTGCAGGCTTCTTTTTTGTTACCTTTGCTCAGCACTTCCCTGAAGTATTAGCACAAACCTGCCAATAGGCTAAAGGTCAGTGAAAACCCATGTGTGAAGTAATTTGAATTAGAGTAACACTTAACTGGATGCCACAGATAAACAATAGTGTGTACGCAGCCTGATAAGAGTTATCTCTTATTTGCACCCAGTAGTTTTCAACTGAATGCTCCTGCACAACTTGAAATTGTCTTAATTTGAATTAGTGTCACATTTAGCATGTATTGCTTATTTTATTACATTGTGTATGTATACGCAGTCCTCAAATGGCATATCTTATTTGCCTGACCCCAGATTGTGAGACAGTGTACTATATTTAATATAATTCAATGATTTTATGTCCTGACATTTTTTTATTTCAATAAAGGTTTACACAATGGATTGAAGTCATAATTGGCTGAAAAGTCAAAATAAATTAAATATACATGCAAATGCAATAACAGACATCATAAGCTGAGCATTCAGTTGCATGGGCCTCCTCTCTCTGTAGAAACTGTGAGCCCCTTCACTCCTCTGTCCTTAAACCTTGTTTTATGGCTGAGTTGCAAAAGAATGTGCATCAAATTAGAATGTACAAAACAGATGTAGAAAATAAGGGAGAACTCACCCCATAACTGAGTGAAATGTCCCAAAAAGAATTCTACAGTATTTAAAGTTTGTTTTCAAGAATATGCAGCTGAAAACGAGTCCACAGTTTCATGAACATGGAGTGTACCAGTCCCTCAGAAGAGCTTTCCAGACTCCTGTAGGTTGACTCACTACAAAAACATGACTGTCATAGGGTTCTTTTTTCATGTGCTCTGTCATCACGACGACCACTGGACATCAGTGAGTCAGGGTGACACACGGTTTCGGAAGTTGCGTGGCCGGATCATCATGCTGACCTTGCGTAGGGAGTAATAATCAGAGTCTTTCCAGGAATACCAAACGATCCCATCAGGACCCAACGGACCCTGGCCTTTAGGGATGTAATGGCCTCCCTGCAAGGTCAAGTAGTGGAGGTAAAATTATTCAACCTCATTGCATATTGTGTTAATTTGCAAAACATACAGCTGTTTGCAATAACCAAATAATTTAAATAGCTAAATGCAACAGATTTTAATTTTTTTTTAAATTCAATATAAAATGTTTTACTGACTACTGCAGTGTCAAAATTATTCAACCCTCATAAGAGTTGCAAATCAGATGTCTTACAACACTGTGCCAACGTTCATAGAGTCCGGAAGTTCTTTAAATTTTACATAAGGATTCCATGCCTGAACTCAAAGATGAGACAGACGTTTTAGGATGCTGTTCTGTGGCGCATTGAAAAGAAACTGGAATTTTTCAGGCTGTGTGTCTGGAGGAGGAAGAATGAAGCAAATTTGAAAAGAACCCTCTACCTACAGTGAAGCATGGCGGTGACCCGGTGATGCTCTGGGGCTGCTTTGCTTCCTTGGGCACTGGAAACCTGCAGTGTGTAGAGAGGGTAAGATGGATTCCATCAAGTATCAGGAAATCCTAGAAGAAAACATCTCAACAGCTGTGAGGAAGATGAAGCGTGGCCATCATTGGACATTCAAAAAGGACCTCAAAGGTAGCCAAGGCTTGGTTTCAGAGGGAGTCCTGGATCATTCTAGAGTGGCTGTCACAGTTGCCTGACTTGAATCCCATGGGAAACCTCTGGTGGGATTTGAAGAAGATTTTTTTCAACATGTATACCAAGGAATATTGCAGAACTAGAGGCCTTTGCCCATGAGGAATGGGCTAAGATTCCTCAGGAACACTGCTAGAAGCTGGAGTCTGGCTATGCATCACGTTTGCAGCAGGTCAGATCAGCAAAAGACTGCAGTGGTCAGTAAAAATAGCATTTTGTATTATATTTTGGGAAACAGACACTATTTAAACTGTTATTGTGTGATTTGGTTGTTGCAAGCAGCTGAAAAATAGTATTTTTAGCCAATAAACATATTAAACAATGGCTATAGAGTAATTTTTTCCCCCAAATGTATAACTTGCAGAGTGAACTGTATACCCTTACCCTGTAGTAGACTCCGTTAAGGTTGGCATAGAAGCACTGGTTGTACCACCAACCGCCATGGGAGATCTCAGCACAGATGTTGCCGCTGTCAGGGGTGCTGAAGCCCTGCTTGTCGTGGTACCAGCTGAAAGAGTCCTGCACTGTCCCGCTGAAGCCTGACACATGCAGACGGTACTGATGCTCCTCATCTTCCACACTGCACACACATGCATGCAGAGGAACAGTAGGGGATTATGCAAGAGATAAAGTTGATTGTGCATGTTTTGCAGTAACGTACAAGTAAGTGCATGTGTTAGTCAACCATATGTGCACTGGTGCACAACAGTGACCTGAAGCTCTGGTAGAGGGCATGTTTGTGCTTGTTGCTCCAGTCCACCAGGTGGATGCGGAGGCTGTAGTCTCCCTGGGTGCTTAGGTCATGAATGTGTTCGTTACCCAGCCAGAACTCTGAGTGCAGGTCACCAAAACCATCCCTGTAGTCCCTCCAGCTGCGGTCAAAGCTCACCGAGCCATCGACACGCCGCTGGATCACAGTCCAGCCACCACCTGAGGCAAAAAGAAGACATTGCACTAGAAGGGAAAGCAAATGGTTGTTCTAATGTGGTCAAAGGGGGGAATAGAGATGCAAAAGCAAACCAAGAGTTGGAGCTTAGTGTTGCTAAACTAACTGTCTAACAATGGATGTGACTCACCGTCTGTATCCATATCACAGTAGACCTCCACAGGCGTGCCGGCCAGAGATGGTCCTACTATGTAGAGACCTGATCTCCTCACTCCATTGTAGTAGATGGAAGCACAGTCTATGGGACAATTCCTCACACGCTCAATCTCTGAGGGAAGGAGATGTGGGACAGGATTGAGTTGGACTATATCAATAGGAGTTTGGCGTCCTCTGCTGGAAGATTATAGCACAGGAGACTGCATGTACTTCATGTTTCTGAGAGCGTGTACCTGGGTGCAGAGCCTCTTGAGCACTCATCGGTGAGTTTGGTCGGACGATGTTGATAAAGCACCCAGAGCTTCTTTTGACTTTTTCCACCAAAAGTGTCAAATTATGGAGTTGGTTCTGAACAGGAATACAGTGAAACTATCAAAAAAACAAACGCCCAGGGCAAATAGGTTTGGATGTTTTTGTTCCTTCACAAATTTTAAGAACATGACTAAACCTGACAGTTGTACCTGGAGTTCTAGGATCACAGTGCCCTGTAGATGCAGCAGGTTGGTGGCTTCATTATAGTGAACCTCCAACTCATGAAAACGCTGCTCCAAGGTGATGTTCAACTGGTTCCTCTCTTCACTCTGACAACACCCAATCAAATATGCACACGCATAACACACATACACATAAGCAACAACTGAGAAACACTGAATTAGGCTTGAATCACATTAAAAATGAGTATAAATATCGAAAAGAATGAATTTGGTCTGGATTGCTTATCAATAAATTCTCAGATTTATTAAAAAAACACTGAGCAAAAACAATGTAGTTAGACAGTGGTTTCCACATTTATTTATTTTTGTATGGCAGCTTCCCATATCCACTCATAGACACTTGTAACTTGCAGAGATTTTATGTTAATATTACAAGCTGATTCTCAATCATTAAAAAGAAGCATTTTTTTGGGCAATGTTGCTGTGTAGATAATATTCAATTTAAAATAAATAAGGAATAAAAATAACTTTCATTTGAACATCAAAGTGAGATTTTTGCAGGATTTTTTGAAGGATTGTTACACTGCAGTATTTCTTTTACTCAATTGAATAAGTATTTTACTGCTGATGATATATTATTATTATAATCTTTAAGGAACCCCGTGGGCCTGGTGGGGCTTCTTTTGGGAACTGCTGCTGCCACATTTAAATTAGAACCACTTGGCCTACAAATGGTTCCTGAATTTATAAATCTTTCTCCATGCACAGACTAAAGCTCTCACATGGAACACTTTCTAGCGCTCTCAGGACAAAAAGGACGAGCCCTCTCTTCTGAAACTTAAAGCCAGACTCTTCGGTGGTCTATTCCTGGTACGGATATGGAAACTAACTCAATACCACAAATCCTTTGCCTTATTCTTATGTAGAACACATTGTAGAACTCTTTCCTCCTTTTGGCCACTGACCACTACAGAGGAGAGTAGTTCGTATGGGCTCAGTGCTTGAGACATATGAGGCAACACGTGTTTAAGAAGAGGAGACTAATCCTGTTAGTGACTAAGGTCAAGGACATGCTGGGGGGAAGCCAGCTTGATGACCAGGCACCACGTCACAGTTCAGAACTATTCTCTACTAATGTTTTCTGTACTAAAATACAAAAGAGGAGCGCTTTTATTTAATTATAGAGGATTTTCCACCAAACTGCAAAACATGACGTTTTACAGCCAGTCAGAATATATCAATCAAATGAGAGGTGAAAAGTACATTTGACATCAAACAGCACACAGGAAATACTTACTGGTGCTGAGCAGAGGAAATACATTAAAGAAATAAATATTTTCCAAGTCTCGTTTTTGAAAAGCCAATCAGAACAGACAACCCTTAATTTACAAATGAGCATAAAAGAGAGATCTGTTACACCTCCAGTCTCTAAACAGAAGCCATCCCACTGTCACAACGTCCAGTGAGCCCCAGCTGGACTAAAGCAAGCCTTCAAAGCGGTTGAAAGGATTGGTGCTGATAGTTGACCCAGGTCTGCTAAGTCAATATGGAGATCTCACCTGCAGCTCGAGGACTTTGATGCGGTGCCGGTGGTTCCTCAGCTCCTCCTGCAGCTCGGAGATGGTCTCCTTCATGGCGGCGATCTGCTGTTTCCTCTCCTCGTTCTCGTGCAGCCAGTAGGAAACCTCGTCCGTGCACCGAAACATATCCGGGCATTTCTGCTCATCCAGCTGAGGCAGCGTGGCCACCAGCCGACACATCCCATCCTCCATCACCTGTTAGATGGAGATTTATTGCATCAAAGACCATAAGTGATAATGAATAATATCACTTTAGCCTCCAATAGCTTCACTGAGACTAGGATTTTTTTTCCTCTGGCAAAAAATAAATAAATTCTATTAAATCTATCAGATTCAAAGCTGCAGCAAATGTGGTCCTAGGAACAGCACAGGTTTTTTTTTCTTTAATGTCATGTCCTTACAAACCTGGTGCAAGCGGACATCATCCTTTCACAGCTGATTTAGATGACTTTGCAGGTCAAACAATTTATTTTGCATGTGAATTAGTGCTGATATAATAAGTGAATTAACGACTACAGCAAGCACTAATCATTCAAAAATCATTTATAGCTTTACAGCACTTCTGTAAGGCCGGCAATGACATTTTACACAGACATTCACATTCCCCACATGATGAATACCACGAAATTTGGCAAAATTGCACTTGCACTCTTGCACTTGCAGCCTCCTCTACAGTACATTTATCTTTCAGCTATAATTACTACATAACATACAACACAAAGCTATAGATCAAACTACCTGTAAACTACCATCATTATTTTTCCCAAGACCCCTCAGATTTATCTTCTGACCCTGCGGAGGGGATCTGACCAAGGTTGGCAACCGCTGGACTAAAGAACAGAACTATATCTGCAGTAGATAAATTAGCTGCAACTTGATCAACTACATCTGTGAAACTACTACTTGATATCAATATTAACCATCTGATAACGTTATATATGTAATAATCTAGTCACAGGAGCAGAATTTCTGCAAAACAAGTACTTTTTTGATACTCTGAGTATAATTTGCAATACTTCTTCTGTACTTTTACTGGACTTTTAATAGTAATTGTGCATTTTTTGAGTATGAGATCTATTGTTACTTCATCTCTAGTACATGATCTGAGTACCTTTTTCCACCACTGCATGTTTAATTATGCATATCTGGCAGAGTGCTGGATTCACTCTTATTCAACACCGAGAATGCAGCCGGAAAAATAAAACATTACTCTGATCCCTGCAGAGTTGAGATGCTCTCTCAATGAGCTGACACACTTCTAAAGTAAATGCAGGAAATCGCAGTAATAAGTCCCTCCTGCAGCAGCTTGTTCAGAGAACATCACTCTGTATCACTGTTTACAGTAATTACCTGGTTTGTGTACTCCCCACACTGGGATCCCCCACCATTGCGCTGAATGGTAGTGTTCAGGTCTGCTTTCGCCTCTGGAAACAACACAATGAGGACACAGAGAGCAGAGCACACACTCCAGCCGGGAGGGTTGGTTAAAGACAGGAGAGACATCGCTGTCACTCGGTTAGTCTGTTCCTGCCTTGTCAGTGAGAGCGGGGGTGCGACACTGGAGTGTGTGCTTCACCATGTGAGGCTCTGCTTGCTCTTCCTACGAGAAGTCAAATTGAGGAAATGAGTCCATCATGCTCCTATCATGCCATCTCCTCTATCTCCTGCGCACCAAGTTATCTCTGTATGACTAATAGGACATTAAGTTGAGAAAGTGAGATTAATTAGGGGGAAGGTGACCCTCTCAGCTCCTCAGCTAACACTATAAACACTAACGCTCACTAACTTGCACATGTCACCTGGTCTTCAAGCTAAAATAGGGTTTTGACTTAAATTAAGCTCAACTAGGAAGAACATTATGTTTTTTTTAAAACATTTTGTATAAAAACATTTCAAACCTCACACACTGATGAACACATAACAGGAACAACGCAACGAAAGATTTTCTAGTTGTTGTTTCATTGTTTATGCAATGATGTACTCACCCCAGTTACAGACCACCTTCTTCCCCATTCCCAGCCCATTTCAGGCCAAGGGCTTCCCTTCATTTTCCTCCTCTCCTTCTCTTCACTTTCTCACTCTGTGCACCGCTCCCTCTCTCTCTACTCCTCTCAGTGTAGATATCTTAGTCTCTTAATCTACCTCTAAGAGGATTCACAACTACTGAGGGATGGAGGACAGCAGACAAGAAGGAAAGCAATAATATGATTATCGGTAAAAGACATGAATGTGTTCATCTTCTAGCAATATCTGTTTCATTCTTAGCTGTATTATTAAATCATGCTATACTGTCTAAACTCTCTTTACTCATTACAATAAATGCTGCAGCAATATTGCATTTAATGGTTCTAAAGCTTTTTTTTTTTTTAAATGTTATTTTACTGAACATTGTGAGGACTAAACTAATTATGTCGTAGGGACATCATAGGATTAAGGTCAAAAGTAGAAAAAAAAAGTCCTGCTAAAGAAATGAACGGTGCAGTGGGTGATTGTGGGAAAGCTTGTGAGTTGCTGAGTCTCATTCCAAGGATGTCAAACACTGACTCTGTGTTGACCCAAACATCTGCCCCTACAGTAAGTATAAGCATCACCTACAGACGCTGTAATCCAGCTCAAAGCTAGTGGTAATGAAGGCTGATGTGAGTGGGAGTGTGAGGAGTGCTCATCCTATTATAGCAGCCAAGCCGCTCTTTACATCTTTATGCCCTTCGACTATGGCTCGGCTTACATGTTCTCCCTGTTGTAAGAAAAGAAATTTGATGATATTGAAAACTAAATTGTTAATGGCCATTGAATACACTGTTATAAATATTTCTCACAACCAGCTGACTCTTCTGTGACTGCGCTATTCCAATTTGCAAAACTGTCTCGGCGACTCTCTCACCAGCTGAGAAAAACCTCTGAGCAGCTCTCCTACTGCAGATTCTCCAAATCGGACAGAGCACAGGGAGACCGAAGAGAACATATAAACTCTCAGGAATGTAAAATGCCCGTCATGAAGAAAAAAAAATAAGCATTGCTTTTATACCTTTGCTGCTTGCATGGGAGAGACACTGTGAGGTTGTGACCACATGATGGCACCATATAACAACTCAATAACATGCTGGCCTGGACAAACAATTCAAGAGATAAACTAACTATATAAATATATATATGTATATCATGGCAGCACAAGAACAGGCCGGGGTCTACCACCACATAGTAGCAGTGTACACTGAGAGGCATCATCAAGCAGCTGCTGTAGTGTCCTGGTCCCCAAGTCCTGGTGATCGAAACCAACGTGGCTGCGGACAACAGAGCCAAGATCCTGAGGGAAGTCCAGACTGACAAGCAGCTGCTGGTTAACCAACCAGACATAGTTGTGGTTGACAGGGAGATGAAGAGGGCGGTTGTGATAGATGTGGCAGTCCCAGCTGACAGCACCATCAGGAAGAAGGAACAGGGGAGGATTGAGAAGCACCAGGGGCTGAAACAGACGTGAAAGGTGAAAGTGGTCCCAGTGATGAGAGGAGAATCAGCTGCTGTTAGCCCTGGAGGAGGGGCTCCAGCAGAATTGAATTCTTGCCTGGATGTTTTGCATTTAAGATCATTTAGCTTGCCGAATTATTTATCATTAAAAAAAAAAATGACAGGCTATCATTTGTCATGATGTTAAGTGGCTTTTTTTTTCTTCTTTTCTTTTTTTCTTTTTGGTTGACGTCAAACAAACAGCTGAGGCTGAGTGACAGGACGGTGCGACAGGATGCAGGATAGGCGGTGATGGTTCAGGAGCTGGAGGGAGAGGAGATGAGCGTGGGAAGTATTTCACATCCTGTGTTGGGAACATGATGCATGTGTAGAGGACAATTAATAGAATTTACAAGCAACAAAGCACAGTTTGAATTGATTTGTCTTGCTCTCTTCCTCTGACTAACAATAGAGCCTTCGCACCATCACACAGGGTGAAATAACTGTTACTAAGGGTAAAGCAGCTGATGGTGAATGAGGATCTAATTATACAAACCTAGTGGACTGGCTGAGCTCACACACACACACACACAGCATGTTACTCTTTTTGTCCGACACAGCTTGTGGTTTCTGAATTAAATGATAAAAAGAATATGTGCCAAAAGCAAATGTGAATTTGAAGCGAATCACGGGCCATAACTCAAAAATTATTTTTTGGCAGTATTTTTTCAAACCTCTTCACAAACCTCATTCATCTATCTTCAACGGTTTTGATTAACTTTTTCACATGAACAACGACATGTGTTAAGTGAAATTTTTTTTATCAAGCACCATAACTCCAACAAAATAGTTTTTCGCCAGTCGTTTTTGAACTCATTGAACTACAGTACATATTAAAAGCTCTCCACAAAATTTAACTTTCCCTATCTTAAACGTTTTTTGAGAAAACTCGTTCAGTTTGAAGTGTGATGCACACACTTATCCACACACACACGGACAGATGGAACCTATTCCTATATCCCTGAATCACATTGCCGCAGGGGACAACAAATCCTGAAATAAATTGGAAAAGAAAAAAAATGAATAATGATGCTAAACTGCACAGAGAAAGGTCACTGAAAACTAGAATCACATTCAGAATAATGTATACCTCCCCCCGGAACAATCCTAAATGTCTGTTTAGTTTGCTGGTTTTCTATGTCTTCCCAGTCACCAGATATCAACCCTGTTGAACATCTATTGGAGACTTTAGACATCCTATATGATCAATAAATAAAAGAATATTTTTTAGGAAGGATGATGTTTCATCACTCAAGTCAAGTTTAAGACACTCTGGGAATCCCTGCAAGCAGCAGTAGAGCAGTTCTTGCAGTCAGTCGTGCCCCAACACCTCTATGTTTACCTTTGTGCACGTTTTATCCCAAAATTCCTCTGTTTGCAGCCAGTCTTACTGTCTTTTCTTGGTTTATGTCACTTTCATAATAGACGAACAATGCTGATTTTTAGTCTTTTTGACCACATATGTTCAAAAGTGAGTTTCCTTGGAAATTCTTTTGGAAATAATTATGTAATTTGGTGTTAATTATAAGGAAAATAGCAAGGATTACACAGATTTTCATGAAACCTGGCAGAAGGCTTGGGCATGTGGCAAGGAAGATCCCATTAAATCTTGCAGTGGATTTGCATAAATGAATTCAGGAACTTTTTCCATTTTTTCCCCCCCAGTTTTTGTCAATTACATTTAATCAACTTGAAGGATTACCATGAAACTATAGGTGGGCATTGACCCAAAGAAGGAACCACTGAATTGTGGAGTAATTTGGGATAAAGGGGTGGAGCCATGATTTTTTTTCCTGATTCATTGGAAGTTTACAAATTAAACTGCTTCTTCATTTTTCCTTTGGTGTAAAATTGAATAATTCTTCATACAGTGCATGGACTCGATACATTAGGTTGAATTTGCATGTGCATGAATCCAGTAGTTAGTCAGCAGTAAACTAAAGGGGATATCCATATATTTCTGAAGGTTCCGCTCTTTTTATCCACATTGAATGAACCATTCTTCTTCAGGGCTCTTGCATTCCAGAAATAAACTTCTGCTTCAATTTACACTGACATGAATAAGGAAGTCAGCATTCAGAGCAGTTGTTGAGAGACTGACATTTTCTTGAGAGGACACAGACAAGCTCCTCATTAGCAATAGAGAGAGAAGGTTCTGTGGTCAATTAACAGAACACACAGGGCATTTTACTCGACAGGTTCACTTTTAGTCTCTGATCGGTGTCAGAATTCCCTAATTGGAAAATGTTTCACATTTGGTTAATAATATGGACAAGCAGCTGACTGTTTACAGATGAATTCATTAATGTTTTCCACCTGCACTGTGACCTACACAGTTAACCTATTGCTTTCCAATAACATCATTTTGCTACAGCTCCCCTTTAACACAGATCACAAGTCATGTCATCTGTTTGTGATGCATTAAATGTGGTGAGAGGCTCTGGGAATCTCTCTCGATCAATAAATCAATCAATGCCAATGGTATTTGTTACCTGTCTACACACACACACACACACACACACACACACACACACACACACACGATCAGCCTGAGTTTTCAAGGTCTAGCTTAAAGCGTCTTGCTGTAATAAATTTAAGGAGACACTAGATGTAATCTGCTCTATTCCTCCAGCAGCCCCTTGGTATCATGTATCATGTCAACCTTATTACCTGAAATGCACCACAGGGACATATTAGACTTGAACTAATTTAAGCAATAAAGTGAAAGGCAGCTTGAAGAGGAGTGTTTCATGGTAACAGCCTCAGCTTCCATCTCCTAAGACTAAGGAGGGTCACAGAGAGCATTTGGAGAAATGGAGAAATCCATGTGTGGTTATGCCTTTTATGAGTTAACGTTTGTTTAGAAGTGAAAGAGGCAAAAGAGCCACAATCTGACAATTTTCTAACCAACCTTAAATGCAACATCTGGTTTCACCCTATCCTATGTTGGAATGCCACTTTTTTTTTTTTTTTACAAGGAAACAAGCTAAACATAATGCATCCATGACATATTCTTTTAACATTATATTTTCTGCCAGTCTAAATGCATTGCAGTAAAAACGGGAGGGCTTCACCTTCCTGTCTTTCAAACCCAAATTACAGGCCACTTCAGGAACATTCGTACACCTACCCTTATTTATCATGCCGCTGGCGAGCTGGCAGATAGCATCAACCACACAGCTGCCTCTGTCTCATTGCCTTTTCCTGAACGGGGATTACTCTTCCACACGGAACCGCGGAGGAGTATGTCTACTCATCTCTTTTAGTTTAATAAGTTATCATTTATTTTTACAGAACACACTGTGCATTAAACTCATACAGTTCATCTACAAAACACCGTTTAACTGAATAGGTCACCAAAATGATAAAAAAAAAAATATAAGACTTCCAACATCTTGTAAATGAAAAACGTCTTGAAGTAAAGGAACCACAAAAGCTTTCCAACTATGTCTTCTTGTTAAAGTTTTAAATTACTATAAGTATAAACCTTTTAAATTGATTTTATGGCCTCCCGGGCACAATTGAAACAAGCTGTCAACACAAAAACAACAACATACCGACATGAAGTTGATATGACAAACTTCTGACTGTACCTAACAGTTGCCAATTTTACACCTCCAGCAGATATGAAGATATATTAGTGTTCATTTTGAATCTGGCAACATGGTCTACTATTCACTTACATTCAGTTTTGTTTCAAACTCCTGAAGGAAATATTTTTCACTTTAGCCATTAAATGCAATTAAATGTTTACCAGCTACCAGCTGCATTTGGTGCTGGTCAAGAAGTATACAGTCAGAGATTTTAAAGCTTGAAATTTGGGAACTTCCAGTAAAAAGGTCCAGAAAGCCAAAACAACGAGCTGAAAAAAAACACCAAAAGACAATATGAGCAACCCTAGGGTTAGTTATTTAATCCATTCATTCTTTATTTTCTGGTAGAGTATATTGATCAGGGCTATAAACATATACTATACAAATAACTAATCTACCCAGAACACATTTCATTACAAAAATCATAAAGCTACATGTCAGCCACACATCTTAAAGCTAATTTGTTGTGTTTTACATCAAACACATGTTCCCAGGACAGCTCCTTCCTGCTCCATCCCTCCTTCATCTCTTCCTTTCTAGTTTTGCTGTTTGTGTCTCCAGAGGACACAACCGGCTCCATGTTTCACTTCACTTCACAGAAACTGTATTTCACACATGCAGCTTATCCTGAGCTGACAGACCAGGGGGGAATGAGTGTGTGTGTGTGTGTGTGTGTGTGTGTGTGTGTACATCACACACAGGACCATGTGAATGAGAAAAGCAGGTTTTACAAATTTAGCAGACAAGCAGCACTGTCTCTACGACAACAGTCGTTTTAAGCTCTGCATGCACAGGAACTACTGTATTTTAGAATACAGCTTCTTTTCATACAGTACAGACATAATCCTTCCATGAGAGAATAGTGAATGGACAGAATCTATTTATAAGAGAAAGATGTCAATCCAAGTCAATTATAACTAGAAGCTCAACGCTAACTGACTGCTATTGTTATCATTCCAATCAATATGCTTGTGTTATTTGAAAAGCACTCTTGAAATCGCTTTGATAGAAGAATTAAATAACATGAACCACAAATGACTAAATGATGAAGATCATCCATGTCACCTGTTGTCAAACTTCATTTACCTCTCACAGAAGTAAATAGATCTCAACGGACAGATTTCTGAAATAAGTATTGAGATGCTTTCCATATGACGTCTCCGACAAAGTAAGGAGTTTCTTTTAAAATGCGGCCTACGTGACAGATAAAGATTAATTAACATCTGAAAGGCAAATAGCTGTATGTTATTTTAAGTAAGCATACAGTATTCATTAAAACAATCATTTTGATGTGAATGATTTCACTGAATAAGCAAGCTTTATTTTTCTGTATACCATAGAGAGCCATCCATCCGCAGTTTTTCATCCACATTCCAGATAGTCATCATCTGTGCAGTATTTGCTCTTCAAGCACCAAAGCATAAAAAAACAAAGAAAATAACATTTGAAGCTGAAACATTTTTTTTAGTCAAGTAGAATCTGTTAATTAAATACCCTCAGTAAGTTGTCCTGTTCTTTATTAGAGCCCCTTTTTAAGTGGAAAACAAAAGCAACCCGAGAAGAATCATCATTCAACACAGAGATAGAAAGTAGCTCACAGAGGCAAAAGGAAAACAAGATTAAACCCACATTTCCACAAAAGTTCTGTCAGTATTGCATCCTTGGAAACCATATGTAACCCATAATTAATGGACCTAAATGGTAGATCTGTTGTTTTGGTTCCTCTACTGACAGCACTTCGGGTCGTTAATGAAGCTCTAGAGGTAACTCTTCCCGCAGATGGAAAAAAAGGAAACAGACGTTTCTTGGTGTGAAGAAGCTGCATTATTCATTGACTGGTACATGGGCCTGTTGCCTGCTGTCCAACATTACTGCTAGAAAGATAAAACCATTCATATTCACCGTCATTTTGTCTGCTGCTCTGTCTGTCTCACGCACACCTGCACACACACTCATTAAGCACACACACCTTCCTTTGTATGCGGTTGTTGATTTCAACAAGGAGACAAGTTTTGTTTGAGAAGAGGCTGCAGGCAAGGACTGATGGAGAAAAAAAAAGGAGAGTTGGGGAATTCTACATCAGAGCACAGACAACAAAATGATTCCGGTTGCTCTGATGGAATAATTAGTGGACTGCAGTGGTTTAACTCCACCATGTCCTATCGGATCAGTGTGCTGTACCTCAAGAGAGGGGCAGTGAAAAAAAAATGAATGGGATTCAATGGTTCCATACGATCTACAGCTTTGGATAATGGAAATATAAAAAAATAAGGGCTCTATTGTGTAAAGAACTGTTTGGAGTATGGTGGATATGAGGCGTATAAGTCAGCTCTATGAGTTTGTATTAGACTAAATGGTAACGGCTAACATGCTCAAAATGATATTGATAACATGCTGATGTTCATCAGGTAATATTTAGTTCACCATCTTAGTTTAGCATTTTAGGATGCTAACATTTGCCAATTTGTACATAACATAGGGTACAGCTAGGCTGATTTGAATTTTTTTTTGTATTTATTATTGCAGGTGTTTGGCTATAAACCAAGTATTGAACACACAATTCCGATCTGATGGCACTATATAAGGAATTAAAGGATTAAAATAGTGAAAACTACTCATTTTCATACATGCCAATCCATCCAACATTTCCATCAAAGTCACACTCCTCATGTAAAACTCACACAGGTCAACCCTCTCGGGATGCCCATGAGTAGAATTTCTGCATTTCAGAATCCCTATGGAAATTCAGTGGATGTCTGACAGGAAAATACAGGGGCCACATACATGGTCAAAAATAATAAAAGGGCTTAGTGGTTATGATGGTCGACTCCCACACAGATGCAGTTTGAGTGTCACGGTTGAATTTGAATTTGAATTTGAATTTTTTGGAAATCTTCTGGATTTCCAGGACAGTCTTACAGATGAGCATCTGATGAGGTTGACGTGTACGAAATGTAAAGCCATCACCACTTTAGTAGAATTCATCCTCTGTGGACCATGAATGCATGCATAAAATTTCATTGCAATCCATGCAATAGTTTAGATATTTTAGTCTGGACCAAAGTGGTGAACTGACCAGCCACCAGGCGTTACCAAAGAGCTAGCGTAGCTAAAAATACAGCACTAATGAGACCTGAACAACTGGAACTTGTTCTCTCATTCTAAGAAAAGGTTTATTTCTAGCTGCTTTCTTCTTCTTCTTTTTTTAACACTAAATCTAAAATTAGGCGAGGAGTACTGATTGAATAAGACAGATGTTTGTTTGTTTTTCCCCACCTGATGTCCTGGATGACCCTCCGGCTACATAGTAGTTGTTGCTGGGGGACATTTAAAGATCGAACAACAGGAAAACAACAGTTCAAAAATAGAAAAAAAACAAAAAACAAAAACAGACTTAGACACACCTTGTATACACACACATTGTACTGGATCATAAAATCAGATATCAAAAATATACAGTACCAGTCAATAGTTTGGATTCCCATCCACTTGAATGGGAAACTGTGTCCACATTTTTGACTGGTACTGTATATATTTTTGATATCTGCTTTTAAGATCATGATTACACAGTTACACATCATAACATATTATGATGTGTAACTGTATTAATTAATATAATACTAATCTTATCACAATGTATTTGATCATTTTTAAGGTTCTGTAAACCTCAGCAGTCAAACTGGAGGGTGAACCACAGAAATTGACATCCTTACTCACAGCATGTGAAGACTCTCCAGCAGAATGGAGTGCTGAATGAATGTTTTATGAATGTGGAGTCCCTTTGTGTCCCTCCTCCCCTCCCCTCCCCCCCCCCCCCCCCCCCCCCCCGCCCCCCCCGCCGATGACGTAAAAAGGGACTGTGGTTTTCCATCAGTTGAATTATCCATACTGACTCACATTCACTGCCTTCTCATGTTTCTCCAGATTGTGGAGACAAGATGAGGCCGCCTCCCTCACAACAATTCACAGATTAACAGATGGAGAGGGAAGAGTGAAAGGGCATGGAATGATGACACATCAGTGTTAACAAATAGCTACTCTGTAGTAATCTTTTAATCTGAAAGCGTTGCATTAGAGAAGAAATCACTGTGTATCCTTGCAGCTTTTCTCGTAATGGTAGTCTTCTATTTATGGTGAGATATTAGTCAATATCCGTGATAAAGGACTGTTTTAAGATGCACAAATTAAAGCATTTGTATGTGTATGTGTGTGAAGGTTTGTGAGTTATTTAGAATAATAATGTATTTCTCTAAATATCTAAAAGCACAGGAAGATCGTCGAAAGCAAGTAAGTTATGATGTATTATTACATTTTTGACTTTGTCAGAATATGTTTGTGGTTTGGAAAATACACTTGTGATCACAGTTTGTATACATCTTTCAAAATCTTTACTTTGTTTTTATTCGTGGATCATGGATATCGAGTCTAATTTCAGTCTAAACTCACAGTGACCTCACTGACTTCACTGTTTTGTGTCTGTTCGGTTGCTTGAGTGGAATCACTTAACCACACTTGACCACTTTCTGTCATTTACCTGAGCTGTGCCCAGCCATGAGAGTGACTCACCATTTAAGTGTTTTATGTAATCATGTATCGAGTCATTGAACAGTATGTGTTGTGAATAAAAATGCTTAATCACACACTTAATTACACACTGAATGGGCTAAATCTCACCTCACTTCACACTGAATTAGAACAACTGTATTAGCAGCAGTGGATTCCCTGCAGGCTCCTCTCTAAGCATCATATTGAACAACCTGGTAATTTACATGACATTGTCGACAGCTGGAAACTTTGTAGCCTCCAGATGTCCGGTGTATATGGAGGTTTATGCTGTTTGTGTACTTCAAGGATCAACAGATCTGTAGGAGTTATTAGTGCAGCAACAATGTCTTTCCACCAATGAACATATATAGAGACAGAGCCACTAAAAAGACCTGGAGGGTATCCCTGAACATTCACTTGTTCGCTTACACAGATATTGTTATGTTATAATGTTGCAGTTATGCATGTTTCTTGGTGACATTTGACAGGCACCAATAGACTGAGAGAACAGGTGGAGCAAGACAAAATACAATCTGAGGTAAGAATAATACAAAGACCAGTAAATTCACAAGTAAATCCCCCTATGTGAAGAATTTCACAGGGGATTCCTCCCTCATTTTGAAAAAAATGAATTTCAGGCCCTGAGATGATTACTATAACCAAATATAATTCTTTTTTTTAATATCCTCTGTATTGTTTTGCTCCCCGGTCTAACAGGAGACTGTAAAACCTCATGAAATACCCAAATTGAAAAGCTGCCCTGCTCTGAATGACGCTGCACATCATTTTGCGTGAATCCCCTCAAAAAACTTTTACTGTGTTATTCAATTATGACAAAAAACTCCACTCCATCAAACAACAGAGCAATTGTGTAATTGGACAACAAAAATGGTCCTTTTTCCTCTGGAGCTAGCTAAAGCTAATATTGAACGCCAAAGGTTTAAAAAAAAAACAACAACAAATGATCCATGAAGCATTTTGATAATGACATTTTCTTTTCTGTTTGCAGAAAGCTGCAAAAATAACATCATATCATATGCCAGTGGTTCAGTCCAAGACAAGTCAGTTTCCTTCTGTTCAGTCTGTCATATGTATCTATATGACCCAATACAAACAGACAACATAAACACTGTGCACAAAAACATGAAAATCGTTCATAATTAAACTCATTATGAGTGTACAAATGTAAGACTTTGACTTCACAAATGACATTTTGCCCGACATAACCTCGCAACCATGGCAACAATGTGAGGTCATTTGAGGAGTGGAGGCTCAGTGCTCAGATAGAGGTTAAGAAATACATAATGGAGAGAAAAATGGACAAAGATTGGTTGATTGCATCAGACTGTAGATGATGATGATGATGCATGGAAACTTGCTGCTGCCTACTGCCTTCATGAGTGACAGTGATGAATTTCCATAATCCCTCTGACTGTACATCAAACCATAAGTGCATCCTCCCACTCTGGCATTTTAACTTATAGCCACTTTGGTATGCTAATCACAGTGGCATGCATTATTTTTAATTTTCATTTGCATAATGATAATGTCATGAAGAATGTGTTTGTGTGTGTGCATGCATGCATTCTGCAGCATCTGTAATTAGATCATTCTGCTGCCTCTAACTAGGTTTATTACACAGTTGATCATTTTTAATCTCGAATATGTAAGAAATCTCTTTATCTAATAAGACATCGCTGTCGTGTGCAGTTATCCTCCTAAAGCATGAGACTTTTTCAGAGTCTACTTCTTTTTTTTTTACATTTTCAGAAAGCTCTCCAGTTTTGTAAAACAACTGGGAATTGACTCTTTTTTTTTGAAGCAAATGTGAAATAACAGTAAATAATGTATTTGTTGGGTTCTACTTCAGCAGCAGGTAAATACACATTTGGTTCTCTAGTGAGTAGCTAGAGCAATAGGTCAGTGTGTGGGATTTACTCCAAACAAACTGCACTTGTTTGGCACTGTATTTTTTTTAGATAGTCTAACACATGGAATATGCTACTTGGTAAATTAACATTTCAAACCTAGAGGATGAATTTATGGAAGAATTAGTTAATGTTCTGTCAAATCCATGAATTTAAATGTGCTTTTATTTGATTGATTTTAAGAAACCTAATATACTTGTGAAACAGGGTAGTTTTAAACATAACTAAACACTAGTGAGACATGAGTAAAGAGTTTATTTGTAAGTGGCTATTTCCTGCAATGGTTTAACATTCGGTACTGCAGTGAGTATTGAGTACATCAGGTCAGAGTATGTGGGACTGACTCAAAATAAACTTCAATGCATGTTAATGCCAATGTCAGAAGCTCAACCACTGGCATCAATTCATTGTTGGTTTTGGTCTTATCATGGGATTTTTTTGACGGTAAAATACTGAACATGTTAATCTTTAAGTGGGCAGAGAGGAAAACAGAGATGCTTCACCTTGGCAGCTGGGAAACTTGTTTTTGGAATAAGCTTAGCTAATATAGTCAAATATTTTATCTTTCAACACTTTGTAGCCTCTCACGTCAAAGCACAGTAAAATCACTTTTCAAATGCAACTCCTTTGTATTTAAAACATGCATATTAGAAAGAAATTTGAACATAAAGTCACTCATATAAGCAGAATGGATTGGAGAGGATTAAATGACTGCTTGCAGATGAAAGGGTTAAATTAAGAGTTCATTTATCAGGGAGCCAGGAGCCTCGTCGTTCCCTGGATCTTGCACCTCATTGTTGTTCAATCCCAAATAAGACTCTCTCAGCAATTGGAGCTTATACCGACAATAATTTGCAGGTACAATCCAGACCATGTCCTTGCCTAGAAATTCACTCAGGCATTCGGAGAGACACATTAGTTAGTTGCAGAGCTGTAAACAAGATGCAAGTCTCACTGCGATAAAATGTCTTGTTCACCATGCACTTCATCTTGCAACACTTGAGGCATGAAGAAGAAACACTTCTGAGACTGGTTAAGTTCATCTGGCCCTGAAAGGTCTAATGCTGTGGCCATCTGGTTTGTATATCGCTGCTCCCCAGGTTGTCTGCTACCCTTGAAAAACTTGACACAGCCAGGAATTGTTCAGGAAAACCTTGAACAGTCCATAGAGCAGAATTTTTAGTGCAGTGCAAAGAGACCTCCTCACAGCAGACAGTGCTTAAAAACACACACACACACACACACACATATATATATATATATAGACGTATAAATCATTATATATATATAATGATTTATACGTCTATTATAATTCGTTGAATATTGAATCAGATTTTTCTGTCTTCTTATTTTTCTCAAAATGTGAAAAGCTGTTTGTGCCATGTAGGAAAACTGCATGACAGGTCATTTAGTAGAAAAGACTCCGGGTTAATATGGTTCTCTCCTTTTAGTTAGAAAATACCATGACTCAAAGAGGAGGAAATAGCTTTTGAAAATTGCATACCAGAAGCATTGTGGCGCGTTCATATACAATAAGTAACTGTGTGTGTGTGCGTGCGTGTGTGTGTGTGTGTGTGTGTGTGTGTGTGTGTGTGTGTGTGTGTGTGTGTGTGTGTGTGTGTGTGTGTGTGTGTGTGTGGCATGAAAGCAAGATGTGGGATTGCAATTCAGTTGGCCTGAAACACAAGCTGCAGTTTATTGCTTTTCACTCTTTTTGTCTGTGTCACAAGCATCAAGGGGCAAATACAAGACAGCCTACCAGGGGCCAAAACACTTAACCTCCCGTTTCATGCTCTTTAAATTAGCATCACATGTGAAAACATATGGGGGAAAACAACTGTTACCTAACCCATAAAATGAGGTAAAAAAAAAATTCTGTGAATCTTAACATATGGTTATATATTCACTACCTATCAGTAGAATTGCCAGACAGATGCCGTCTGCATTCTGGCAACGTACACAACAAATAGGACAACAGTGAGCTGATCCGGTTCTCTATTTGTATTCACTGTGTCTGTGAGTGACAGAGTAAATCTATATCAGCTGTTACATACATGGCAGGGCGCACTGTGATCCCTATCCACCTCACTGATTCGAAGCATAGTGGGTGTTTGAAGGGAGTGTTTAAAGAGCAGCAATATAAAAAAAAAATGCCTGATATGCTGCAGCACATGTTGAAACGGTAAAGCACTCTGGACTAAGTGGCAACATAGGACCAGAATACATGTAGTTTTCACCTGCTGCAGAAAATCTCACGCAAGGCGCAATTCAATACGTTTTTTTTTTTTTTTTAGATTCAGAGATGGTGTTACTAATTACATACTTGCATTATCTGCACGTAAATGCATACAAAAGCTGCCTTCCAAGGATAGTGTATGCCACTAGGAAGAGTGTGTTATCCAACACATAATGAGCTGTTGCTGCGGGTTAAAGGCTCCTTGGGGAAATGGGTAACTACAAAGTCCATGTGATTGGAGGAGAGAGACAATTGCAATGGCTGCCATCTTATCAAAGTGCACCATATAATAACGTCTTTGAGCAAGAGGTGGTTGTGCAAGGTGCAAAACCCCAGTCATGCACAAAGGTTTCCCTAACGTCTGAAAGCATGAGTATATTGCAAAGAACATTTACTATTTGTCTCTATTCTCACATCATCTTTGCCAGAAATCTAAAGATCTTTTTGTGCTTTGAGGATGCTTTAGGTGCTCGTGTCTGCAAGGAAGGATGTGATGGGAGTTGGATATGAGAGCCAATTTCACTTGTATGGATTCCCCCAGTTCAGCCCTCAGACGAGTATTGATTCGTCTTTCACTGTCTCTTACTGCTGCGTGTCAGTCGCCTGTGAAGAGAGAGGAAGTGCTCAGGCGGCTGCGCGTTAAAAGCGAGGCGAAGAGTCCCCTGTGTAATTGTGTGCTCGCATGTGTGTTGCTAAGCTAAGATAATGACAGACAATGGGGGAGTAGCAGCAGAATGCAACAGTTATTAAACCCATGGCTTTTCTGCTGCAAAGACACCTCCTTAATTAATGAATCAATCTACCATCAGGAGATCATTTCTAATTATTAGAGAGAGAGATGTCATTCTGACAGTTTTTACCACACAGTGCTATCATTAAAAAAAAAAAAAAACTCTCCTCATGTGTTGTTGATGGCTGCTACCATGTACTCCAATGCATGCTTGTGCTCTGCTAAAAAACCTCCCTGTCAAAAAAGACAACCCTAAGGGAAAGTTACTTATTTCTGTTGTGACAGGATGTGGGGCTGATCCCATAATAACCTTGGATCCTGCAGAAGCAGGAATAGGCAGAAAAATGAAGGGTCTATATTAAATATATGGTTCTAATTATAGAGCATGTTTGTGCAATTGTCTTCAATAAAAGTGCATTATGTGTCTTTATTTATGAAATGTTATCGAATATATGTTTTTTTTTCCACCAGGGAGTATTCTAACAGCTTCAGCCCCACCACCTGCTTCTGTTTTATTATCAGCTGATAGAGTTTCAACCTAATACCTGCTCCCTACACCTCATTAAAGCTCATTGTTTTGTTATTATAAACCAATAAGCTGAAGAGGCCAGAACCACGCATTAAGTTATCATTTTATTGGCTGAAACACGCTTCTCTAGATTGATGACATTATATTTAGCTTCAAAAATAAAAAATTTGGAATTGAAAACAAAAGCCTGAGGTGAAAAAGGAATGATTAGTATTTAAACACTATTGGAAAAGCTGTTGCACAAATATCAGCACTAATTATATTTTCTCTGAAAAATGAGACATTAAGAATTGATAGATTCATTTATTTTGTTATTTTTTGTGTTTTCTTTTTCTCCTTTTTTTCCTCATGTCTCTTTCTCTCACATGTTTTTTTTATACCAATAACATTATATACTAATTTATTTCAGTGTGACTGCTTTTCAATTTTTAAAAGAAATTGTCGTCATTTTGCTGTGGAGAGGAGGTGTTTGAGGGTAGAAATAAAATAATCTTCAACGACACAATAAACTGGTATTAATATTCTCTGGGGAGAGTGAAGTTGGTGTCAGGTAGACCTTGTCATGTTTCCAATTTTCCACTGCTTTCTAGTTTGATGAGTTAAGAGAGTAAACTAGACTTTTATGTTTATAGTACCTCGTGTCTTGAAGGTATTGTCACACCTGTAGTAACATGTCTAGTTAGTTCAGGAAAGATTATGGTCAGACAAATTGCACAGACACAATAGAAAGTTAAAATTGTTTGTTTGTTGCCCTCATGATTTCATCTTGCCCTCGAAGATGAAATAAATGTGATCACCCTTCAGACTCCCCACGATAATCACATCAGAATTATAGCATTATGACCATATTTTGCTGTAGTGAATTATACTTTCATACATCACTTCATCCTGCATGGCCTCACACCCTAGTGGTTATCTCCTTTCACCAGCTTTCAAAATAAAATGTGTGCATCAACTCATTCAGCACAACCCTTGTAAGCCCCATATTCATCCTAATTAGCCTCCCATTGCTTAGCTTTAACTGTGCGTGACACAGCGTTATGGGATAGGTGACGGTGTCATCTCAGTGGATGGTGAAGAATATGGGGGACAGTAAATGTGCTTCTCTCTCAAAGTCTGAATGATAACAAAAGGAGAGGTGAGAAAATGTGAGGCTCACTGCCAAGAAAACCTCCCAACATGTTCCAGATAATAGAATCCTATTGTACAGGCAAATTAGCTCAGGCATCAGTGCAGTTTTTGTCCTGTGCAGTAGGTAGGTAGGCTTTTTTAGATTAAGACCTGAGCAATTTTTACATTTTTTTCCATTCCCCTTAAGACTCACAACAACATATCTAACCCCACTGGTGGAATAGTTGTGTTTTTGCAGGATTTTTTCAAGGATGTGACCAAACCCAGCGGCGAACATGGACAAATCCTACTTATGACTTTATGCAAAATCCAGAAACAATGTACATTGTGTTCCTCTCAAACTAGAACAATTGTGCAATTTTTATGACTAGAACTGAAACGCCTCACAAATTCATTCATATCCAATGTCTTTGCCCATCTAGCCTGAAATCAGGAGTCTAAAAAAAGATTTCTTCTTTTGTTTTGTTGTTTAAGTCAGGGGACAAAAGTCAGAATTCTGACTTTCACACGTATGGTCATAATGAAAGGGGAGAAGTTAAATGAGCACCAGTCTGATCTGGGCCCAATCTATGAAAGACAGAAAATGACACAAATCTCTTCTGAATCAGCTCATCTTCTCATGTTGCAGACCTCTGGACCATAGCCACAAAAGTGTTTCTAGAGTTTTGACCTCTTCAGACTTATTTTCAGCTATGCAAGAATCCTGTCTGTGGGAGTGATCAGGGAAAAAAAACCTCTTCAAGCTGAAGCCCAGGGATAATACTCACTTAAAGTTTGAACACTGACTTCTGAAGTACTTTATATTGCTATTGAACTGAAAATCAATTTACACTAACATTGATTCAACCTCGGCTACATCCAGAAGGTTCAGGTACGTCAGCTATTACGGAGATATGTAAGATAAATATTGAACACTATTTTGTTTTTGACCCTAAAACCTGCATTAACCTTCTTTTTTTTAAATGATATGAGCTAAATTCTAATTTAGCGTCCAATCATGTCAACATTGATCTGCTCATGATTTTTATATTTAATTTAATTGCAATTTTAAAACTGTACAATTGTTAGTGTGATTAAAACTAATGGTCATGCATGTCGATGAATGTTTTTATTGTATGGTGATAGTACTGTGTGTATCTGTGAAATTTGCAAATAGCAAAATCTGGCATTTCTTCTTATTTTGAGATTAATGTGACCACAGAAATCAGTATGGCACTGCAGATAAGTGGATTAATTGTATGTATTAATTGGAGCTTTGACACATAAACATTGTGTAATTCTCTTCCTTACAAGATGCTTTATAAAGACTTTCTTATCTGTATGCCTTTACTCACTATTCTAATATTCAATAGGTTCATCTGTGTCTATAGCAAGCTTCTCAACACTTATTCAGAGGAGATTCACTTTACTTTTAACCAGATTGTACCATGAGTGTCACATTATGCCTCACAGATTCATTTGCTATATGTAGAATATTAGGTCAGTGCTGGTATGAGACACATACCATACCACCACTACCATCATAAACTGTCATGTGTATGTCACTTTGAATTCTCTGAGTCCCTTATAATTAAAGCATGCAGGAAAGATTATATACATCAAATCTTTTAATCACGAATAAACTCATTAACTTTTCAGCATTTGTGTCTGTTATTGTTGTCAATTATGTGTTTTCTGAGCAACTATTACCATCTAATTATGCACAGTAATATGCAAAACATTTTAACTGTAGGGTTTTTGAAAATAATAAATCATAAATATATTCATAGACAGTATTTAAATTCAAAGTCATGTCAGATTCCTGTAAGAAAACACTTTGTAAGCACCCTTTGTCAAAAAGTTGACAAGTGAAGTGTAAAATTGCTTACTAAATCCATGTCTGGCTTTTTTTTGTGACATTAAGAGAGATTACTATGGTAATTGGGCACATTAATGCAACAATGTCACCCTTAATAAGATTACTTTTGTGCAACAAAAGCCATAGAGTATATCCCTGCTACAGGTGCGGCCCTCTTGGAGGGAAACAGTCATTAAATTAGGATGAGAGATGCTGAAGTAGGAGTTTATACATCCTGAGGAGACTATTAATACGTTGACAAAGATTCGAATGCATTCATTAAGCTGTTTTCTGTATAGAGGTACATAAATGGGACTCCTGAAGATATTCAAATACTCCTCCTGAGCCTTCAAATAAAGCTGAAGACACATCAGTGTCACTGGGTTGTCTGAATTGGTAACAAAGGTCTGGGACAGCTTCAATGGGGCCTCATTTCTCCTGATCAGTAAGGTTGAGTAACTCTAACTCAATATTGCACAGCCTCATTATATCCATAGGTAAAATCTATCAAGTCATTTAAATTACAGCTATGATTGCACACTACTATCTGCTCCATAGTGTGAGACCACACACTATTATAACAGCAAACTGACTTTAGCTTGCAGGCAATTTAGAGATAGGCCTGCTGTGTCATTATTGTATACAGCTTGGGCTGTAATAGAGTCTTCAATAGAAGAAGAGGCTTTGAAAATTGATTTGTTCCCCTTTTCATCTTGATGAAAGATAATTGTGTTGTCTAGCCACAAATTCCATCAAAGATTATCTGAAAATTGTCTGAACAGCAAGAAGAAGAAGAAGTAGAAGAAATGGAAAGTGCTGTGCAGGACAGGCCGTAGAGTCATAGCAAAAGGGAAACTGATTATAAACGGAACATTTCTTATTTATGAATTCTCATTATCTTTACCCTCCAGGTTCCGATGGTTAAAAAGGGCCGATGCTAAGAGTGACAAAAATAAATGAAAACTACAGCAGAAAGTTGAGAAACAGGCCTGCCAGCACAAACAACATAGTTGTTTGATTTACAGTGTCAAATTAATATACACTATATATATACATATGTATATATACATATGTATATATATATATACACTACCAGTCAAAAATTTGGACACAGTTTCCCATTCAAGTGGATGGGTAACTGTGTCCAAACTATTGACTGGTACTGTATATATATATATATATACAATACAATCCAGAGCCAAATATTTTCACTTCACCACATTAAAGAATTAAGACTTAACGTACAAAATATATGATGATCTTATAGAATAAGATTCTTTTTTGTAAATTAAACAACCCGTTCGTATTTAAGAAGTATTAAATTTGGCTCCACCACGACCAACTCCAACATTGACATGCTGCTCATATATTGTTATGTTAAAAATATTTTTTCAAATTCTAGGGTTGGATTTTGATGTTCATGGAGTCATATTATGAGGGTCAAACTATATTGGGACTATTGCTTTTAGGTGCATTGACATAATGTCTTATTCAGGGTAGACTGCCACTGAGTATCTCAAATATTGGGCAGTTAAAGTTACATCTATTCGCATGCCTTGATGACACTGTGTTTGAGTGAAACTACCATTTAAGTACAGTACCTCAAAACATATACCATCAATACCTCTATAGCGAGGGTTGAAGAGTCATTTGAGACCTGAAAATCAGATAAAATCACATCAGTGGAGAAATCAGAAACTTGAGAAATAAGAGAATCAGAGAATTTCTGCAACTTTGCCCCAGAAAATCATCTCATTATGCCACCAGGCTTTGTGGGGGGAATCTGTGTATTCGGTAAACTGACCTCTCCTCCTCTACCAGAGGTCAGAGGTCAAGACAAGACAGGGATTCACTGTCTGAGAGTCAAACTCAATTATTTTGGCTGAGGAATATTTATTCTCTAATCAGTCATCTTGAAAGCTAGAAACACACAATATCAACACAACAGAGACGACGCAAACCTTTACTTTCTGTGTTTTTGTAATTTCATGTTTCACACAGGGCTGCAGACGATCCATCCATCATGACAGAAATGTTGTCATATAAAAATGTTTGTACAAAAACATGCGCAGCCTGCAAGGCGTTGTACATGTAGAGGAGGATGAAGTGCAAAGAGTAGCATACAGTCAATAATCATTAGAAAATCAACACTTCTTGGCCAGTTTGGGATGCTGTCAGTTAGAGCACTCATGCCTTCTCATAGGTACGGACTGCATGGATGTCTTCAAATGTCAGATTCTGCAGGGGAGAGACAACAGTTACCATGACAGGGAATAAAATGTTCAAAGGGCTGTTGTTGACAGGCATAATCATTTATCACAATATATTCATAGCTGCATTTTGGAGCTTCACAAAAAAACTCTTTAATGTGTTTTGAGACTTTCCCTCACTTGTTTAATAAATTCCGACATCTCCTGAAAATTTTGTCAAAATCCGTTGATTAGTTGTTTGTTTTTAATCCTGTTAACAAACCAACAAACCAACCAACAAACCAACGCAAGCAAAAACATAACCTCCTCCCTTGGCGGAGGTAATAACCTGTACCAATGTGAATGAACATTAACACTATAGGGTTCCCTGTGTTATACCCTGCTTATTAGATACAGATGCAAGAGAATCCACCATGGCATGATATATAAAAGAATCACTCCAACTTGAAAAGCCTTGCACCTCAAACAACATTATATGTATCATCCACTAGGACATTTCCAACATAACTATCTAACATAAGAAAAGTCTAGCACTGAAGCCATTAATTATCAAGTCTGTGGTTCTTGGGATGGAATGGAAGCGAATATTCAACAAATTAATAGTATTTTCTTGACTTTTTGAGCTCACAGTAACATGATTGAATGTAAAATGGAATTATTGTTTATTTATAATGTGTATGAAGAAAGTATGAAGATAATTTGAACACTTGAACCTATAACCACAGAAATAATTTAGCTTTAGTGTAATGTCACCTTTCCATCTCACATGAAATGTTAACATTTATCATGAAAAGGAATACATTATCCACCTCTTGAATGATGTAGAAACCCCTCTGACTAGTGAGCTCACACCATCAAACATCTGAGAATAGCAGTTGCACATTCACCGTCAACACCCCCCCAACACCAGTCCAGGATGGTGGAGGATGAAAAGACGACTCCCAAATGAAAAGTCAGAGCTCGTATGAAAATTAATCCGCCATTCTTTGAGCGTGTGAGTGGAGGCCGAATGCATCATTGATCCAAAGTCATTTGAAGCAGAAGAGAGGAAGAAATAGTCATAAAAGGAACAGAATGGGAGAAAAAATATGGGAACGCTGTTTTGGCAGCTGACGATTCATGAGGGAGCGAGTAATTTTCTGGGATCTGGACACAATCCACTGGAAAGCCTAGGAGGATGAGCACAATGCATGTATGGATTTTTCAAAATGTTTTTTTTTTTAACTGTTATACTGCACACTGCAGTGTATTTGTCTTCCATTTACTTTTGCAGAACAGGCATTATTTCCTCACCAAACTTAAGACTGAATGTCAGCAAAAGTGGGGATTATGCAGTTAGATAAAGATTTTGTGCTTTGGTTGACACAATAAGATGATCCTTTTGTGTGTGTGTGTGTGTGTGTGTGTGTGTGTGTGTGTGTGTGTGTGTGTGTGTGTGTGTGTGTGTGTGTGTGTGTGTGTGTGTGTGTGCGTTTTCCTGTCAGAGCTACAGTATTTTCTTCGGGGAACATCAATAATATCAAGCTATCTCCCTCTAAATAAGGGGGGTCTGGCTGGTGACAAGTTAATTCATGAGGTGGTAAACACAGTCTGGTTGCAGTTTCAGCCTTTTGATTCTGTTGCTGCTAGACTTTACGTTTAAATTTGGAAATATAGTCTAATAGCAGGCAAAGGAACGGAAGGTATTGTTTAGATTAGTGCATGCAATGGTTCAGACCACTGAGCAGGATACTTACAGGGGGACAAAAGAGTCTGAAGGTATTAATGTTAAACCTGTCAGTTAGACGCAGCTTCTGTTCATCATATAACTCCAAATATATAATTTATTTAGAAATGATTTATTGGGAGGGAACTCCATGTTTGTCGGAAGTTGGAAGGGACTCGTCCCTCTGGGATCTGTGCCCATGGTCAGAGCACCAAAGACAAACAGCGCAGCTGCGCAAGCACAACACACAATTCAATTAGCTGTAGTAGCTCATACAAATCAATATTATGGACACATACCTCCTTTCTTTTACGCACACACACCCTCATGAGGACAAAAAAAGGAGCTGAACTGCAACTGACAATCAAATTATTGAGAATCTCTGTCAGCTTTGGTTCTGGAGTGTTCCCACCTGCACATCATGGTGGATAATAAGTTACATGGGACATGAGCCATACAGACCGTCTCACTAATTCAGATGAATTTAATTAATGCACTGACAACTGCCCTTCAGGGTATGAAGACACTGCAACCTGAAGGTGGCTCCTAATTAAGCCTGGATGTGAGATGGGCTTGTGATTGGGATGTCATAAATCACTGGTCCAACAAAGGAACAGCTCCGTCTTTTCTCCCTCAAAAAGCATGAAAATGCCTTCGAGAGAGAAACTGAACAAATTAAGCAAAATGGGAGTTATAACCAATTTGGTGCGTTTCTTACGCAAAGCAGGGAGAGAACACTTCGCAGCATCTGTAAGTTTGCTCTTGAGCCACGCACTTAAACCCTAAATAGTTGCTGGGAGACCACCAGGGGAAGGCAGGGCAGAGAGCCTCTTAGATGAGAGAACAAGAGTTGTCTTTCATAATGCATGTCCACGATGTACAAATGTAAGACATAAGGTGCTGAGTTACAACCCTTTTTTATGCAGAATCCACACATAACATGTCAGGGAGTTGGGAGCACTTTAAATATTCATCCAATGAAAGGTCCGAAGTGTTGGACAGCATCAGCTCACTAGCCGCTCTCTCCCTCTCTCCCCCTCTCTCCCATCTTCGCAACACATCACACACTCTCCACGCCACAGCAGTGTGAGTGTAGTGCGTAGTGCGTCCAGCGCGTCCCGCACGATCCAGCCTCCCCGTCTTTCTCCAGAGGCACCCACCTCACTGAGCACAATGGTGTCTCCAGGCACCCGCGCGGATTTCAGGCAGCCGGTTTCATCATTTTTCGCTCCATCCTAGCGCGTCTTCTGGGGAACGCCATGTCCTGGATGTATTTTATCCTATAAGACTTTGAAGTGGAGGGACGCGCAAAGCATGTGGAGAGCGGGCAAGCAGAATGCGACACTAGCATTATCTGCGCTTTTCTCGGAGAATAAAAGATCCGTCGATGAGGAAACAAAGAGAGACGAGATGGTAGAGAAGTAAGTGCGTTAAAAAAAAAAAAACTTCAGTTATGTAAAGATGAGAAATAGTCTGCATGGACTGTATTCACTGTGCACCTTTACAGGAGGATGCCAGAGAGGAATATCACTGTGTATACTGAGATCTCAGTTGTCAGTGACTTTGTGGTATCTTTTTCTGCCTTTTGGTATAAGAAAAGAATTCTGTCTTTATGTAAGGCTTGATTTTATCTGAGAAAACCGCACCTAATTCCTCCAGAAATGAATAAAATGCCCATCTAATATGTTATGTAATACTATAAATTTTGTGAAACAAAAAATAAACAGAAATATTTCAATTTGTTTATGTCTAGTCAGCTCACTAGTGAATGAGTGGTCCTCCCTATAAGTTGTGTTCTGTAATATATTGGCTATAGGACCTCATAGGAGGTTATGTAATTGCCTGCACAGTGTGACACAGTGTTTAGTTTTTAATGAGCCGTTCAGATGTTGCATTTATTTGTACTGTGGGACCCAAAATCAACAAAAAACATAAGTCCTGCAAGAATTGACACAATAAAGGCTTAGTGTACCTATATTAGAATTATGTGTAAATGTTATTCATAAAGTTGTGATTATCTATGACACGCCTCTTAATTCAGGTAGAATTTGATTCCCCCCATCAGATCCAGAGCAAAAGGGGAAGACATTCAAAAACAGAATGGCAGGTTTGATGAAGCACCTTTCACACAGACAGAGGGCAGATCAGTGTAGGTTGTTGACTTGCACTGCTCTATTCCTTATGGTTGAAATAAAAGCTTTATCATACGTGATATTAGTGTAGGCCTACGAGTAAAGACACAGATGATTTCATTTGTTTTTTAAAGGGGTGGAAACAATAATAAAGGCTATAAAGAATATTTTGCAGTGATGGTCGGGGTTCAATCAGTCCTGGAACACTTAAGTATCCACAACAGTGATGCCTTTAATAGTAAAGTTTAAAGTTCATCCAATTTTCCGGCTTTTGCCTCAAAGTTATTATTATTTTGTTTAGAGCTGAAGCAATAAAAAATCTTAAAAAGATAGATGATAGATAGGTAGATGATAGATTGATAGATAGACAGACAGACAGATAAACAGACAGACAGACAGACAGATAGATAGATAGATAGATAGACAGACAGACAGACAGACAGACAGACAGACAGATAAACAGACAGACAGACAGACAGATAGATAGATAGATAGATGGATGGATAGATAGACAGACAGACAGACAGACAGACAGTTAGATAGATAGATAGATAGATAGATAGATAGATAGATAGATAGATAGACAGACAGATAGATAGATAGATAGATAGATAGATAGATAGATGGATGGATAGATAGACAGACAGACAGATAGATAGATAGATGGATAGATAGAGAGATAGACAGACAGACAGACAGACAGACAGATAGATAGATAGATAGATAGACAGACAGACAGACAGACAGACAGACAGACAGACAGATAGATAGATAGATAGATAGACAGACAGATAGACAGATAGATAGATAGATGGATAGATAGAGAGATAGAGAAATAGACAGACAGACAGACAGACAGACAGATAGATAGATAGATAGATAGATATTGATCACATTATTACTTCTATCCTCGCAGTGGCCGCACCTGATCTTCTTGACCCGAAGTCTGCCACTCACAACTCCAAACCTCGCCTGTCATTCTCTGCCAAACCGGTCGTGCTGAACACCCCAGAGGACGATGAGTGTGACACCCGGACAACTGTCATGAGGTGGAAAACGGTCTCAGCCATCCTCTTGTTGGTGGTGCTTTACCTCATTGTTGGGGCGACGGTTTTCAGCGCCCTGGAGCAGCCACACGAGAGTTCTCAAAAGCTGGCCATTCTTGCAGAAAAACTGGACTTCCTGGCCATGCACGTCTGCGTTAACTCCTCTGAGTTGGAGGATTTGGTCAAGGTAAGTGGAAGTAGCAACATCATGTGAATAATTCAGATCGTTTGTCCTCTGCAGGAAGATGATGTGATGACTGTCAACATGTGTGTATTCAACAGAATACAGAATTCCACACACCAAGAAGAGATAATACTACATACTGAGGTTGACACTGATATTTGAACACTGGGCCCACTAAGATGTGAGCACTGTGAGAGCTTTATCCGGAAGACATTTTTTTCAATTTCAAGAATTTGTTTGTTATGCACATTCGTTCTGTGACCTTTGGAGGCTGTGTTTTGTATTTCAATTTGAGAGACTGTTCCTCATTTCTCTGTTTCCAAAAGAAAGTCAATATTGCGTCATTTAAGCATGACTGCTTTCATCCCTGAAACATAACCACCTGTTACGTATTGTCGGCTTCCTATAACCTTAACAGAGTATGCATTTTAACTCAAATCACAATCTTTCCAAACCTCAACAGTCATTATTTTAATCTTGACACAAATCATATTTATCTCCCAAACATAACTTGTTTTTGTTCCTAAACCTGGCCAAGCCTTAACCACAGTATTGTCACATCATTAAACACATCGTATAACAGTTTTAGAAGACACAGACTAATGATGTCATCCTGCTAATAGGGGTTCAGATCAGAAAATGAGTCTACATCTAACCAGGTATTTCTATGTTGTCATTTGAGGGGTTTTGTTTTTCTTCCCAAAGCTTCCTGCTGCTGCAGATCCACTCAATACAAAATAGACTGACAGTCAGTGAAACACCGTATTTGTTATGTTTCAGAAATTAGTAACCACCAGAATTCATGTTGTATGATGCATTCAGGAGTCACTTCCTATAGACACAGTTGTCTGAGCACTGAGACCCACACATTTCACACCTCAGTGACTTTATATTTCACCAAGAACAAAATAAAATCACGCCGTTGCTCAGATTTGTTATTGGACTGAAACATAAGGATTGGTTGTGTTTACAAATGTGGGCAACAACCCAAATACTGTTTAAAGTTTGTTGTAGAATGTAACACGTGATCAAGGTTACTGTGCATGAGGCGTGAGGCGTGATACAATCATCCAACACTGAAAACAAATGACAGTATGTTTTATGTGGTGTTGTTTAGCATGCAATGATGTTTATTCTTTTAATTTTTATTGTCCGCATCACCACTTCTCACTTTACCTTATCTTGGCAGCCCATTAGTCATCATAATGCACTCACCCTGTTTACTTTACCAGTAGTGAACACATTTGACCTGAAGGAGATAAATTAGGTTGGAGGCAGTAGAAATAATGACAGCAGCAAACAGCAGGAGTTGATTCTCCAATTAAGGAAGTGTGGGGCTTTTTGTTTACTGCACTGCTTTTCAGCCTCACTCGCAGCATACTGGAGGAACCTTTATGAATTTGTAGAGTTTGTGTTCTCTAACAGGTGAAGCCATAATGACTGTGGTGATCTGCCGAAGTCAAACTGTTCACTTATCCAATTTAAACAGGATAGTGAACATACAGTATACTACTGAAGATCCATGCAGATATCAGCATTTATATCTGAGCTATAAAAAAAAAAACAACTACTAGAATGGCTGACTAGAAGGGAAAACATATGACCAATATGCTCTAGCTATGATATTAGGTGAAACCTGTCTAAACTGCACAGTCTGCCTTTAGGATGCATTTAAGAGCACTTGGATGTTTTCTTAATCAGGCTAATTCAGAAACAGTTTCTACAGCATCTAGACCACAGTCTGACCAAACAGCTCTGCTCATCGTGCATCAGACAGCCTGAAGTCAGCAGCTTTTCAAGCACCCCTTTCTCTTCAGATGATTTATTGAGTAGCTTCAATACAGGTGTCCCCCCCCCCTCCCCCCACTGATCAAAAGGCAGTCAGGAGAGGATCGAGAAGAGATGTGCTCTCCAGGGGAGTGATTAAAAAAGTGAGGGATGTCAGAAAGCTCTGGTGATTCAATCTCTCGTATCTGTTTAGCTCAGCTTTGCTGATACGAAACAGCCAGTGTGGTCTTCACATAATCCTGTCTTTTATTTCCCATGGCTAAAACTAGCATGCATGCGACTGAGTGCCAAAACGGTGCATTAATATGGCCACTTTGGCTGGGAAATGAAGGCGCTGACTGAGCCAAGCCTGTCTCATTGTGGGATTTGATAAATGATGTTTTTTGAGGCACAGTGAACCGGCTGTCAGCATTTTATCTTTGAACCATCTCCTTTGTCCATTTTAGAAATGATTAACAGTAGAATAGAATTATATTGATGTGTTCTCTTTTGCGCATTATGTTTATTGTGTCAGTGAAAATCGGCCTTTCTTTTAGGTTGTGGATGTCTGGATAGACGTTTTCACTTTTTCATTTTCACTTTTGTGGAAAAAATTTAAAATGTGCCACAAAAGCTCGATTTACAAAATGCATATGTTGTTTTTGTAGATTTTTTTTTTTTTTTTTACTTCTGAGGTTTTTTTTAGCGCTTAGGAGGAGGGAAACAACCCATTTACACAACATAAATATAGATTACAGTGGACTTTCACAATTTAAAGTTGATACTGTTAACTTGTTTGCTAACAGTGCCTTATTTACACATCCAGATGACTCAGAGCAACATAAGCATTCATTTGGGGACCTGAACATACTCCCAAACAGATGCATACATGAGTGCATCAATGATGCATAGCAGTTCTGTTTGTACTACTGTCTGGAGACTGCTTTGAGGATGCATCCATACATGCTCAGAGGTTTCCCATAGCTAGATATAGTTTGGAGGAAGTCCAAAACTGAACGCACGCAGATGTCCACATCGAGCCTACTCGTACACCCTCTGACCAATTTACTTCACACAGACCCTAGCAGCCCCTCGCGCACTGAGGAGTGAAGAAAAAGTTGTGGGATGTCAAACTAAAATAATGAGCTGACATTTTACACAGAGCTGAGGGGAACTGCAGTTTCTACCAATAAGTGACACATGTAGGTGTGTTGTTTGCCATGTTTGTTTCTTTTACATGTATGTACTGGGTATAACATACTCTACATGTCAAGCAGGAAGCTGTTTCTGTCACGTTTTGCAAACCACAATGTAAGGAAAACACAAAATGATTCTGGAAGCAGAAATCAATTTCACCCATTAGCATCCATGAAAGATGGATTCATCAGATCTATCCATCTACAGCATTAAGTGCCCTTAAGAGAAGTTTTTACTCTCCGTGGCAGTCTGGTGGCAGTATTATGCCTCCTGACAGGATGACGTTGGTTCTAACAATCTGCTGTCTCGGTGGAGTTCCTCTCTATGCATTGCTGAGATTTAGGAGGTGTGTGAATCGGCCACTCTGCTTCGATAATCCACTATTACGCAATCGTCACAAAGACTTGTGACGTGTATCTCCAGAGAATCACAATACTTTCTCAGTTCCCTCAATTGGTGTTTCTACACACCAGTAGTTTGGTTTTCTTTGTCAGGATTTCGTTGGAAATATTGTCTACAAACATATAGTCCCTCTGTAAACTATGACAGCGAGGTCTTAGAACCATTATCAAAAATTGTTTTCACCTACATTGTACTGGGTTGAAGTGATATCTCAAACATATGGGCAAATGAAACGCAAGGGTTACCCTGTCGCCACACAAGAACATTTATTTTGGATGATTCTGCAAAACAAAACATTGTGTTCAGAATGAATCTAATTCTGACATTTCTAAATTTCTCACTTGACATCTGAGCATGTCAACTATGGTGCGGTTAGAATTATGGGAAAGATTATGGTTTATGGTTAACAAAAAGACTACTTTTCAGTCTGTTATGTAGGATGTAAACACTTTAAATATATTGTACGCCACCTGCATTAGCTGTTTTGTAGTATGAATAGAAGAAAAAAAACCCTTAAAGTGTTGTTTGTGCCTTTGCTTGTCAGTTTGTGTTGTTAATCTACATCCACATTGCAACAACATCTGGCCACATCTCTCCACTTTGGTCCATTATGTCATGTTAACTTGCATATTACATTCGTGCTTGGATTTCCAATCCATTATTCATCCGTTATACTCGTTCTTTACTGCCTTATCACACTCAACAGGTGTAGGTTATTGAAAGCTCTCTCGGTTTCACTTAGGATGATGAATAGCAGCAGACAGCAACCTGACAAGGCAGTGACCCAAAGCTGTGTATGTGAGTGTGCATTGTGTAGAAAAAGCTGAATGTGCTAGTTCAGGAGGACTGTGGGCAGTTTTACATGCTGTATATCAATACTGTAGCATCACTACTCTGTTCTTGAAGTTGTTTGATATTAAATACAAAAATAAAAAGAGATACTAACCCCGTAGGTGGAATACACAAGAATTAGATTATTTTTATTGCTTCGGTTGGAAATCCACTTAGACATAGGGGAATAAAAGCTTTAGTCCAGTACAGTGTTCTTCTGCTTTTTATTAGCATTGGCTCTTTCGCAGTTTTCCCAAGAGGACTCTTACATTTGTCTCAGTAATGATTCTGTATCTTAAAGAAAACTTTTGTCTTACTGCAGTGAACCGACAGAGATCCATGCAGCATTCAGGGGATCTGACCTTTTCCTAAGCCTAGTTACTGTTGGTATGCCTGTCAAATCACCCATATTAACCAGTGTTGCCAATATAGTGACTTTACTATTAGATTTAATTGCTTTTCAGACCCCGCTTGCAACTATATTTTCAAAAAGTGACTAGTGGCATATTTATCAAGTAATTTAGACTATCAGAGAAAGGACGAGAAATCTATTTAAATTCCTATGCATGCTGCTGAGAGTGATCTTCTCCGGACAGTGCTGGGGTCTCTCACTCTAAGCCCTTTGTGGTCAGCGATTCAAGGGCATACTGTCTTTACTGCACGGCACACTTTTCAGCAAAGTGGAGTTCCGTTAAAAACACATGTCCACTTAAAAGCAGAGAGGTCCAAGCCTTTCAATTCCACAAAGTGATTCAGAGTGTCATTTCTGAAGAGACAATTGATTCTTCCAAACAGAATGAGGTAATTAAGGCTACTGCTGAGCACTGCTCAATCCTGGCATGGAGCCACGTTGGTGAGGCATGCAAAGCTGCCTTTGCAAATTTCTGACATTGCAGCGCACTCTTAAGTGTCTCCCGTCATTATGTCATACATGTCCTGAATTAGCAGCCTTTTGATGTGCTGCCCCTTTTACCTTTACCAAAGTAATCAGTGGAGGAGCGTGCATGAGATGGGATCAAACAGCTAACTCAATGTCATTCTGGAGAGAGGTTAAGAGGTAAATGCTGCAGCCGGCTGCTGCTGCTGCAGTCTACATCCTCTCCCTCCCACATGCAATTGCTAATGCGAAGAGGCTATTCAGCCAAATGAGTGAGGTGAAAAACCAAACGCAGCTCTGTTCTGTAAATTAGATATCGCTTGAAGCCGGCTAGGGATACTTGGTTTGATGGAGTATTGAGATCCCCACATTCAATACAACACAGGACTGAGCCACTAACGTCCTGTTTAGTAGCGTACAGGAGTGGCTTCCACACAGTGGGAAAATAATACATGAGCTGATTCTGCTAACTGCTACATTTTCACTGCTTTCGTGTCATGTCACGCAGACTTGCTCAAGACTCGATCGTGAACCCATCCTGTACTTATGCCTCCTATGTGCAGCTTGATGCCACTTCAATCAGCAAAGCTCAGATCCCCAAGGCCTTCACAGCCTCAGCAGAATCTAGTGGCTGGTGTGTTTAGCGTCACCTTTTACTAGAACGCACTCCTTTAGATTCTAAAATAGAAACGGTAAATGATGGGTACAAACCTACTATAGCTGTAGCTTGGATGCACATTGTCTGAGCTTCACTGCTCCTCACAGCATTGTGCAGAGGTGTTTTGTTCCCTCCAGCTGGTGGCTTCTTTCCAGTCTGGTCATGGGAGTGCAGCCCTGAGTATAGGAAATGGTGTTGCTGTTGTAATTCCTGCACAGCCAGCTGGTGTAAAAACGGCCTTCACCCAAAGTCATCTGGGAAAGCACAAAATACTGACTCAGCCACTTTCCTCCTTTCAGTACAAATCAAAATAACCCAATAAGTTCACTAAATTACAGTGTTGTCTTTTTTTATTCAACCAGCTTCGTTATAAGTCAATTTCCAGTGATCAATAAAACTGTCGGTAGGAAAGCTAGGCAGGCAAAGAAATGTTCAGTTGAAGCTTCAGTTGTTTATTAAACAATAAGCTTTGCTCTTTTTTCCTCGCAGCTCCAAAAATCAATTTATCAAAACACAAAATACCTCTACACAAGACTTGGCCATTTGCAGGACTAACTGTAAGTCATCTCGCAATTCAATAACTCAAATCACAGTAAGGAGAGAATAAAGATCCTGTCTCCCTCGCAACCATACTCAAAATACTCGCGTCTTCATTCCCCTGCAGCAGAAACATCGTAGACATCAGCCATAGGATTGGTAGTAGATTTCACAAGCATACGAAAGTGTCTCCATCGACTACAAATATACGTCTGTGTATATGGCAATGTCAACACTTACTGATCCTTAGTATAATTAGACTGTGCAGCAGAACGCTACGCTGCGCTTCAGTTTAAAAAATGCTACGGGAGGATAACAGCTTGTGTGGATGCTATTTCACTGCTTAAGCAATAAAAGACCTAAGCTACTGACAAGCAATTTGATTGAGAAAACAGTGGCACTATCACCAGCCTGCTGAGAAATGTGGTTCAACAAGTAAACCTCAGCCAGCTGGAGGTTTCACGCAAAAGTGTTAGCTTATAACACGAATTTAAATGATAGAGAGCGCTGTGTAACTACAATTAGCATATCGTATTATACTTTACTGAAGATGGCAACAGTGTCTGTCACCAAAGTGTGTGTGTGGCTAAAGTGCTTAATGAATAATTTATGACGTGTTTGAATCAAATACATGCACACGATATCTCTGCACATCTTTTCACGAGCACTGAATCTTAAAGACTCTCAGTTTAGTTCTTTAGGATATAGAATCTTTTGTGAAGAGTACAGGTGTTTAAAATGAGAGATGCCTCATTGTTTCTCTCAATTAGATTTGGTTGGATGTTTATCTTGGCCATCTGCTCAGCTCAGAAAATGTATGCACGCCCCTAATTTTCTACCTCATAACACACTCCTAGTGTATGATATGATAATTTTTTGTTTTTTTGTTTTTGACTTTCCGTTGCAGCAAGTGGTTTCAGCAGTACGAGCAGGTGTGAACCCTTCAGGAAATTCATCCAACCAGACGAGCCTGTGGGATTTCAGTTCCTCCTTTTTCTTTGCTGGGACTGTCATCACCACTATAGGTAAGTGGTTTCTCATTCCTCAATTATCCACTCCTCATTCTTTTGTCCTTGTAGATGACTCTGATAATACTTCAGACTAGTTGTTGCAACACTTTGAAAGGCACATACTTTAAGATTTACAAACATTTTTCATTGAAACAAAGTGTGTTTTGTTTTTTTACATAGTCCATTTACTTATCTGTGTTAGTCTTCATGCACTAAGCCGACTGAAGCACAATAAAAGTTTGAGCATATAGAGGAGATCTACTGGTATCTATGCTTTGCTTTTTTTTATCATTTCTGTCTGTCTACCGAAGAACACGGTTGCATCACATGACCAATACGATGTAGTAACCATGGCAATTCCTGCACTCTTTATTTATTAACTCACAACAACAAATATTAGTGCTGCCTCCCAAATCGTGTATTTACATACTTAACCTGGCCCAAAAGTCTGGAACGATGGACACGTCTCACCCTCAATATACTTTATGAAGAAACTGTTTGACATAAGAGAGAGTCAGTATACACCAAGGGGAATAGGTTTGTTTAAATTAATGGAAGGAAGGACAAATATGAAATATAGATGTGTATCAGTCAAAGGTGTAAACGTGTGGAACAGCTGTGATAAAGAAATACGAATGTGTAGTTCACTAAGTAAATGTAAAAAAAAAAAATACAAATACAAAACTGAGCTATGATATTTTGTATGATGTTGTTTCTAGAATTTTTTGTTTAAACTTTCAATGGAAATTTTAAAAAAATCTTTAGAATAACTCGCTAAAATAGAAATGATATTGAGTAAGAAATGGAAATGTTTGTTTGTTTGTTTGCTTCTTTCTTTTTTGTTTGTGATTTTTTTTCTAAAATAGAATCTTTATATTTAAAAAGGGTAGGCATAATAAGTTGTAGCTTCAGCCTTCATCTTTTCCGTCAATAAAATAAAATAAAATAATATATATATATGTGTGTGTGTGTGTGTGTGTGTGTGTGTGTGTGTGTACATATGTATTTATGAAATATGCAAAACTGTAAATATGACCGAAAGAAGGAAAAAAGGACATCTCTGTCACGATTATGTAAGAAACTGGGAAGACAAATGTTTGAGTTAAAAAACGTTCCAAATGCAGACCACATGGAGACAGAGAGTTCATTCATTCAAATTACTTAAAGCAAAAACCAGGTTGAAAACACATGTATTTGTCAGGAATAATACAGGAAACCACAGGGAGGGAACACAGACGATCTGAAGGCCACAAAACGCACAGACTAAACACACAGGGATAAGGAGGGGAGGTAGGGAACAGGTGAGGACTGAACACAGGTGAAAGCAATCAACAATCTCAATGGAGGGACAACAGACAGAGACAGGAAGTGTAAAGCAAAAGAGACAACATAGAGGACATAACTACCAAAATAAAACATGAAAGAGAAAACACATGAACCGTCAAAACTCCAACCATAACAGGAAAAGCAGGATCTAAATGCAGACTACCAAGGCAGAATAAATGCTGTCCAGGGATTTAATGGGGTAACTGAGGAGCTTGCCATTTCGTAGAAACTGAAGAAGACAAAGCCAAAAAAAAAATCAAAGATAGTCCATAAGAAAATACAACCCACAAGGTGTAGTCAAAAGCAAAAATCCATGAAACAGGCAAAGTCCGGACAGTCAAAGCAAAGGTATATCCTAATTTATAAAGGAGCTGGTCAAAGGCATGACAAACAAGGAATAATGTACAAGCAACTGGCAAAGAAAGAGGGGAAGACAAACTTACTGAAAACTCTAGGAAGGCTAAAAAGACACAGGCGCTATCAATAATCTCAGAGGTGGGAAAACAAAACAAAGGCAGGAAGTATTAAGTGAAGAACACAACATGAGGAAATTTCAAAATACAACAGGAAAAAACAAACTAGACCCAAGCCCATGACAGTATCAGATGTCTGGGTTCATGTACTAACTTTCGGCGCATATAGAAACAATGCTACAGGGGCTTTTTTTTTTTCGCATTTCAAATATGTTGCAGCACTTCATTTTCTAAAACTCATTAACTGAAGAGCTCAAAGCAGTCTGACACCACATTAAAAGAATATGATATTTGAGTGCATGTGCTCATTTGCTCTTAGCTACTGTACTCAGTAATCAAGGAGCTGTCATCATGTAGCACATTCATAAAGCCCGAGACTCTAACACACTTCCCCCTTCCATCATGTTTTTTACATAAGGCTTGATACAGTAGCTCTCTCTCCGTCACCTCCGGCTGAAAGAGCTTACCAATCAGGAAAATGGAACAGCACACACACACACACACACAGAGAGAGAGAGAGAGAGAGAGAGAGAAAGAGAGAGAGAGAGTCTGGCTTCTCATCTGGCTCTTACAACAGGACCTTGACAGATCAATGCTTTCGTTCAGTGGGATGTTGAGATCCATTTCATATATCCTGTCAGACTCATTCTCCAATTAAAAAATGTAACACACTGAGTTTGAAATGAGTTGATTTCTCTCCCTGGTTGAAAGAATTATGAGTTTTTCCACACCAGTGACCATCACGTGCAGGCAGAATGCAGTCTTGATGAATATTTCAGCATTTAATTGCACTTTTTGCCAACCCAAGCCACGCTCTAACCAGTGGACCAGGTCTACGTCTGCTCACCACCACTGCAAAGATTTTTTGGCCACACTGGACACACACACACACACACACACACACACACACACACACACACACACACACACACACACATACCCATGCTGCACACAGTAAGTCTTATCTGTTTGTCCAACCAGACCTCAACATTTCAGCTCGTCTGTTTGATGGACTGATGGGCTCCACTTTGCCTCTCCATGATGCTGTCAACTCTCATTCCTCAGAGAATATTACAGCTTTCTAAGAACATATTTTTGCCCTTTGGCAATTAAAAGTGTGTATTTGCATCAAATTAAGGGGTTAACATATTCAGACAGAGAGTAAAAGAGTCACTGAGGGTTTCTCCTTTGCTCACCTCAGATTATAGACGTTCTGTTTTTCACTCTGTTGCTGCCGCGATCGTCTGAAGTGATGTTTGACTTGAATGATAATTTCTCATGAAAGGAGACAAAAAAAAGAGCTCTATGGCTTTATTCTTGTTTTCGGTACATGTATCTGTTTTAGTTTTAATTCTAGCATTTAAAAAGATGAAGTTTTATTGACATAACTGTTTTGGTAAATAACATATATTCAAAGCAGAGTGCTGCAGAAAAATTGCTCTCTGTATTTTGTGTGTATTTACCTGGGCTGCTTTTTAGTGTAAATGGAACATGATTGCTGTGCTGTCTGTTAGTAATCATTATAATTTTGCCAGATTGGCACAAAATGTTCTGTGACCACCGGTGCTTTGCAAAGAAGTCAGTGCCCATCTATTAAAAGTAGGATATAAGTAGAATAAAATGATTCATACATTTAATTCTTCCCTCTGCTTCCTTATATTCTTGCGGTTTTATTTGAAGTGGTTGAGCAAGAATTTGTATGCACGGATGATTCGATTATGCAGAGATCTTTAATTGGATGTGAGGTATTCAGGCAACGCACCACTTCCCTGAGACACTTACTTTCATCTATATACTTTATGCAGGAAATTAAGTGAAATAGCTCCTATCTGCTGCCTCCTTTCCTGCCTCTTCTGGGCATTAAGAGGTGTTTGAATGATTGATCTCACATTTCTTCCCTTTGGATTAGTTTACCGTCTTTAACTGTTATATTCCTGCTGACATTGTATAGAAGAAGAGATATTTTTTGACAAACGTGTCCCCTTTGGACTACAGATTTCCTCATCCCCTTTTCTCAAACACACATACACATACACATACACTGATACACACAGTTTTAAGTGATCTTTTGATAACAGAGCCTTGAAAAATATCCTCTTCTTTACTCTTGAGCCTGAATCTGAAGTCCTACCAGGGCAACATCCTAGAGTGGATGGAAAGGATGTATTGCAAATTAGCCATTGGCTAGAAATCTTGTATGCGACACATATGTATCTTGTAATTGTTCCTTGCATTTGTCCCTGACAAATAAACAAATTTTTTTTTTTTTAAAAAGCTATAGTTGAAAACAACGAGACACTGTTTTCCCAATTAATACCACCTAAAACCAACCATGTCAGGATTTTTAGATGAGCCAATAACCTACACAGCACTGTGTGTCATTGCTGCCATATCATTTCTCTCCTAGCATCACTTAATTAGTTTGGAAGGAAGTCATTAAACTTTTATTGTCCATGAGATGGTACAGACCCTCAGCACATTACTGCATGTGATCAAGTGATTTGTAACCCATGCCGGTAAATGGGTTTGTCCATTTCAAGGCCTTATCTCATAATTAAGTGGAAACCTCACGGTTAATGTATAATTTATGTAGGCAATGTTATAGTCAAGTGGGAAACGAGTTAAACTTCTTAGTCGAATTTTAAATTTAGATACCAAATTCGATATTTTAGTACATATTAATATATATCTACCTTATTATTTTACATTTTTAATTTTAGCTTCAAGTACTAAAATCTTTACGTTTAACATCTTTTTGCTATTTACATCCTGTTTTTCTACAATGACAACCGATTGTCTCTGAATGTCAACATTTTATTACAGCTGATGACACTGGAATAAAACACACACACAGCGTCTCTCGCTTTTCACACCGCATATTGTGATAGCATTCAAGAGCTGAGGATGTAAACAAGAATTAATTTGTTTAATTCAGTTTTTAAAAAAAAAAATAGAAATCAATGCAGCTTCAAATTACAGAGCTGTTGTTTCTCGTTTGTTTTGCAGCACAGGCACCCAGAGGTGTTAACAACTAACCCAGCATCCCGTCTCCCACTGAACTAATCATGAAATTAGTGAGACTTGATAGACAATTCTTCCCCATATTAGTGTCACTCAACTCCAATGTGAGACTGGTAAGTCATTAGCGAGAACCCTGTAGCTCTTATCCTGAGATAGATGACTCCATTAATAGAGAAAAGTGGATGCTGTTCATTATGCAGACTCTTTTATTAAAAGTTGAATAATGCTAGTCACATGTTGTTGGAGTCATGTGTAGAAGGCACAGGTCCTGAAGGTTGTTGCTTACTAGGATATACAGACTTCTATAAGATGCATCTCTACATATCCTGCATCTGCATATCTTCTCATTTTTGGTGAATATTTTGGTTTCGTTTTTCTTTCACATCACATTATTATGTAGTTGAGTCTGAGTCAGTTCTGTCACACGACTTCCATCTCTCACTTGTGACATTTCATGAAGCCTGTCTGCCGTGTCTGCGTGCAGCAATAATGTAACACAGCTGTCAATCTTTATGAACAGCTTTCTCATCTGCCCAGTTTAGTTTTAACCGATACCTCTGCCAGCTTTGATGAAAATACGATGAGATAAAGACTGCACGACAAATGGAAGGGAAAAAAATGGAGGACAAAGATACTTACTTACATACTTCCTTGGACTATATTTCTGCACTTTATTGCAAGACACCTGCATAACTTCCCTGCAGTTGTAGGGAAGCAAAAGATTCACATGAGTGCTTTCTGCTCCTTCCAAGGAAAAAGTCCAAAATGAAAAGAGCAGAAGGTAGCATCATAGCTCAAAAAAAGCTATGCAATTCTCAAAATATAACAACAACAACACATTCCTCATGAAAAAAAAATGCACAAAAAAATGCAATATCCATGCATAAACTGGTAGAGAAACAGAACTTTCACAGGATCTCTTTCGTGTGAATGATGTGTGCGTCTGTGCAAATCCAAGAGTAGAGTTAGGAAATGCTTAGCCAACATGCCAACACGGTGTCATCTGTACACTTTGCTGTGCTGCAAGCTGCCATGCACATACCCTCGACAATCCTCTCTTCTATAGGAGACTCATGCAAACAAGAGAACAAACCTGTAGCTTCAAAATGTAAAAATGTCAACTCGTTCGCGAGAGGTGAAGAAAGGCTTACAGAGGTGCAGCACAAACAGTTTGACAAATAAAACACAATACAAAACACAGAATATTTTTATAAAAAGCTACTACTACTACATGATGGAGCTACTTTATCTGACATTTTTAATGAATCGGCTATCTGTGTCTCCCTTCTGTCAGGATTTGGGAACATCTCTCCACACACAGAAGGAGGACGGATCTTCTGTATCATTTACGCTCTGCTGGGAATTCCCTTATTTGGATTCTTACTGGCTGGTGTCGGGGACCAGTTGGGGACCATTTTTGGGAAGGGCATTGCCAAAGTAGAGAAGATGATTGTGGTAAGCTTGTTTTGTATTTGTCTCTGAATCATTTGCACCTCCCTCTGTATGTGCACATGTGTTAATTTTATTGTAGACAACACAATCACATCTGGTAATTCAATCATCCTGCTCATGCAGCTGTTCCCAGTGCAGCTCCTATACAGAGAAATGAATGGACTTTAAAGTCAAGTTTCTCCTGGGAACTCAAGGACTCTGAAAAACTAAAAGCAGTCAAAGTGCTGCTTACTGCACAAAGATGATATCAGACACCAGAGACTGTCGAGACGTTTCCACACCTAAACCGTATTAAATGCAAACACAGTATTTTATCTTCTCAAAGTAAACAAAACAGGCCTGTTTTTCAGAAACTATATCCTTTGCCAAATAGAATATGCAGCTGTTTTATGACTGGGAGGATAATGAGTCATAATAACTTAATCATACAGACTGATGTAACACAAAGTGGTTCATAAACATAAGAGCAGATGGAAGAAAATATGCAAAAATGGAAACAAAACTAAACTTATGTTTAATAAACGCATTAATAACTAATAGTTTGGTGACTTGGGATAAAATATGAGATCACCAGTACAAGTAATAGATGTGCATGTGGGGGTGTCTGTCAGAACTGCACCATAACGATGAGCTTGTGTTCTAAAGTGAGCAACAGTTAGCGGTGTACTACTTTTGTGGGCTGCTGACAGACCATGCTGTGTGGTGAAGAGAAACAGCACAGTTGCTAGCACGTACACATCATTTTTCCAGAGTGATAAATTAATTACATGCTGAGAAACCGTATTCCCAGCCTATGTGGGTGTCAGAGCGCTGTGATTAGAGACATGAACAGTATGTTGGCTGAGGAGTCAAAAGAAGCAGCTTCTATTATGGCCCCAGCAGGATGAGACTGGAAAGGGAAATCCTTTTTCCACCGTAGACCCTCAGTGATTTGAGACTGTTGACAGATGGTTTTTTTCGTTCTGCGGTATCACAATCATCGGTGCACAACATATGTGTATTTACAGTAAAGCAGGATTCCTGTTGACCGTAGCTCAGGGGAAAAACACTGTGTTTCACTTGTTTTTGCATCCCTGGTGATGAACTTCCCAGTGAGGTAGGTTCAGCACTGCTAAATACATTACTATGGCATTGTATTTACCTATTTATGTTGCAAATAACTGCTGTATAAGCGTAATTTTAAGAAAAATAGTGTCATGAGGAGAGTCACATCAATCTAGATATGCTCAGAGCTGGAGATATATTTTACAGTCAATGATGGAGAATCCCAAATTTGTTTAATTTTTCTACCGGAGCTAATTTTTATAGGATATTCTTTTGTATCTGCTTACATTCATGTCTTCAGTTTCCACAGTCATGGGCTGAAACCTAAGGAGAATCAAAATCCAATAACAAGGTCCCTGATTTCAGCATAAGAGCCTCCATTTTCATCAAAGCACTAACAATAGCAATTTGCCAAGAGATCGGATACTTGGCAGCAACAGGTTAATTATGATTTGGATTCTCCGGGTTTTCCCCTCCAGGGGGGAGGATGAAGTTGTCAACTGGCTCAAACTATAGAAATAAATTGACTGGAGCTGCTGCTGGAGTAGCTGCTGTGCAGTGAAGACGCGGGTTGAAAAGCCAAATTGGCTTCACTAATCCATAATTTAGCTCACTGTAGGTCTCTTTAAACTGTAGCCTACACTACTGTACTGCACAGTGTTCTGTGCAGCGACCGCAGACTCTGTGATCTGATGTGCGCCTGCTCTTTATGCTTCCCTTGAGGCTCTGTGCTTTGGGCTTACATAACTGAGAGGGGAAAAGGGCACAATGCACAGGGAACCAGCTGAAAGTAGTCACATCAAGGAGAAAAGGCTGATGTACTGATGCTAAAGAGGGACTGCAAGCCAGTTGCCATTCTCCAAGTCACAGCTGATAACGCAGAACGGAACTGCAGTTCATTTCTGATGATATCTGCTACTATATCATCCACATCACTTTTGCTACGTCTCCACAGCTCAGGTGTAAGAGACACCTGACAGCAAAAGTTATGTCACATATGTTTGGCAGCCTGATGTTTGAGATATTAGAAAACAGCAAATGTCGCCTCAGAAGGAGGTCGAAGGAAGTGACTCGTCACAATGTGAGCTGAGTAAATGAAAACGAAAGCCCGTGAGAAATCAGTGGAAATAAGAAGAATGAAGTGTTCATTCCACTGCTGTCAACAGTTTCCCAGCTCAAGATGGGGGGTTTCCCCCCCTCTGATTCTCAGTTGTTTCAGTGAAACTTTATTTTCTCTATGAGTGAATCATTTCAACAGTTCTTTTATCTCCCTACAGAAGTGGAAAGTCAGCCAGACGAAGATCCGTGTCTTCTCCACGCTGCTCTTCATCCTTTTCGGGTGCCTCATCTTCGTGGCCCTGCCGGCCGTCATCTTCAAGCACATCGAGGGCTGGAGCACGCTCGAGTCCATCTACTTCGTCGTCATCACCCTCACCACAATCGGCTTTGGAGACTTTGTTGCTGGTGAAAAAGGTGACTTGATTTTCTGAATGATTTATATAGCCCATCTTTACGCCCAGTTTAGAATCAGTGTATTCATAGTTGAGTTAGTCCTCGGCCAGTATGACTCAACAGATGTGCACCATAGCCATAAGCCTCCCATTGGCCAACTGTTGGAAATGCACAGGAGGCACATTATTGGCTTCTTATTTTGATACAGGTATTCTGATTTTTCCTAATACACATGAATCCCTGCAATATGATTGGTGCTCCCAAACCGGACATCTACACTCCATCCATTTTCTCCCATTTATCCAGGGTGGGGTTGTGGTGGCGGTAGGCTAAGCAGGGTATTACAGACATCACTCTCCCCAGCAACACATTCCAGTTCCTCCTGGGGGATCTCAAGGTGTTAAGATGAGATATATAATCTCTCTGGCGAGCTGTGGGTCTATACTCGGGTCTCCTCCCAGTTGGAATTGCCTGCGAAAACCTCCAAAGGGAGGTGCTGCAGGAGGCATCATAACCAGGTGCCTGAACCACGTCAGCTGGCTCCTTTCAACGTGAGGGAGCATGGGCTCTCCTCCAAGGTCCCTCCGGATGTCAGAGGTCCTCACCATGTCTCTATGTCCGTCCCCCCCTCATTTCAACAGCTTGTATTCGCCATTAGGGAAATCAATAGTCATTACTGCCCAAAAAAGCTGTTATGAATGTAGTCACAAATCATAATAGCACATTCACATTGACCTGCTAAAGGCTCATAATGATTTTAGGCATGGTTCTTAAAAATGAATGAATGCTATGAGTCAGAATCCGTTTGTATCTTTTGTCCACATCTACACACCTTTCTTCGAGTCATTCCATCCAGTGAAACTGAAACGTGTCACCCACCCCTCAAAGTTAAAGGAAGAGTTTGACATTTTAGAAACATATAATGATGATTGTCGCTTTCTTACTGTGAATTAGATGAGACGTTTTTTTAATAGTGGTATGGTAAATATGAAGCTGGCGGCAGCAGCTGGTTGTATAGCTTAAAACCCCTGTGAAACAGCCACTCATTTCCATCAATTTTATCTACTGAAAAATTAGTTGTTGAAACTACAACTCTGTTATTTTGAGTGCGTTTCCATTTCCGGAGCATTCAAGCATTGGTGATATAATTCTAGATTCTTCCATTAACTCATTTTGTTTAATTTTAACTTTATATAATTTTGAAAGTGTAAACCTGCTGGCCATGGGCTGCAATTTTGGCTTTGAATATGCTATTGTGTGTTTTCGTTTCAGTTAATAATACATTATTTTCTTTATGAAAACAGTTTTATTGTAACGCATAGTGGTTTACTGGTTAGCGCTGTTTCCTGTGTGCATGTAAGCAGGTGGTATCAGCTTCACTGGAAGAGCCAGAGGCAAGTGTGAAAAATCACAAACACTTAGCAGCTATAGATGACATTTCCCTAAGCTGGCCTAATGATTGTAGATTCGATTACACCACCTGTGCCGGTAGTTACAATTACAATCAGGCTTGAATGGTTAGTTAAACCGGTGCTGTAATGGGTGGTTATCTAACTGCACAGTGAGCAGGCTGTACTGCGTCATACCAGTTGATTTATTGAGGGCTCATTCAAAGACACAGCACAAGGTAGGAGCCAAAACAACATTTATATATTAAATGAAGGCACACTGGCCTCTATATTTGGAGATATGATTAAGGTAAAGTCGTTCCATGTAGCTGAGATGATATAAAATAACATGCATCTGGTCTCAGGTGCTGTGTCATGTTCCACGTATATTTAGATGTCTCTGTTCCTGAGTCACTCTTCTGCGCATCTACCTACGTCATGACCCACACATACAGAACACGTAGTTAATCAATTTAAATTTTCATGTCAAACTTTTGACTCATTCCATAATAGAAATAAAGAAAAACAATAATTATAATAGCAACAATGATTTCATTTGTTACTTAACGTCAACATTAACGTTTGTTCATGAACCATAATTTTTTTTTTTTTTTTAAACAGGGATTTTAAATGTCACGGTCAAAAACTCCACAGGATACCTGTAACTTTCATCTGGATAAATGACTTTCTTCCTTCATCAACATTTTTTTTTCCCAAGTGACTGACAACTGACAAAAAAAATCCAACTTCCTTTAATTTAAGAAGATAATAGTTTTATACTCCTGCTTCCAGAGTTTCCCATGTTCGCCAGGTTGCCATGTTGCAGGATTTTGTGTCATTCCGTCCGGGGGGGGGGGGGGCGTGTTGCAGCAGGAGTCTTGACATGAGCACATACCTTATAGGTGAATGTGTCGCTGGAGCCTCGTTCACATCACCCTAACTTCATCCTTTGTTTTGTCACCATTTCATATCAGGCCATGGGAATTGTATAGTAATAAAACTAAAAAAATGGCCTCTACTACCCACCCCTTAAATTTTCTCCTTGGATTTAAACATTTCACAGGAACGGCCAATTTGACCCCAAAAAAATAAAATAAAATAAATCTACCAAAGAAAAATACAGATATTTGCAGATTCCTGGAAAATTGGTTCCTGCATTTTTCTCAGATGACTAAACTAATTCTTATTTTTCCTTAATTTGGTTTGGTAGGTAACACATATAAGCCAGGATAGTGTTGCAGACTTGTCTAATCCATTTATTGTGTCTTCCGTTCTACAGGTGGGTCAGAGAATCCCGAGTACCTGGACTTCTACAAGCCTGTGGTGTGGTTCTGGATCATGGTGGGCCTGGCGTACTTTGCTGCTGTGCTCAGTATGATTGGGGACTGGTTCCGGGTCATCTCTAAGAAAACTAAAGAGGAGGTATGTGCTGATGTGTGCTGCGAGCTGTGATGAATTGTGTGCTGTGATTGTAGGTGATAAGTGGAAGATAAGTGACCACTCTGTAGTAAAGGAGGAAAAAGTTAATCTCACCTTGGAGGTTTCTCACAGAGAGGTGAAGAGGATGTTGGGAGAGAAGGATCGCCTGCTAGTTGCTGGAGCCATTCTTCACACTTAAACATAAATTGTTTCGCCTTTTTTTTGTAATCGATCAAGAAGCAGCTATCCAGTTAAACCTCACTTTTCCCCAAGGCCAAATATAGTTCAGTCCAAAATCATTGTTCCCAACCAGCCCATTAGTCAATAAATGTGTCACTGTTAGTAAATAAGAGGATAACGACTTTCAGGGGACATAGGGCTGTATCTTAGGTAGTGTTCTACCAGTGCAGTCATTTTCACACCCAATGCTCACATTGTTTTAGTAGAAAATGTGCTTCCACTTATCTGTGCACCCATGGGTATTGGTCTTAAATTGAGGTGTGGTATGGCGTATTGAGGCAGCAGAAAGAGAGCGGGACAGTACTTTTCCTGCTCTTATGATATAGGCTGGTTTACTACATGCATATACTCTGACTGTTACACACCAGTGATGCACGGATCGGCTCTGACATCAACCACTGGATGTGTAGAAGAACGTAGAGCATGAGATTTAGATCATCAATGATGAAATTAACTTGCTGTACTTTGTGCGTAAATGATACAGAGGGCGGAAACGCACTTATCATTTCTGCAGATGGAGGGTCGCTGCAATCGGTGTATCTTCCCATCTGCTATTAATCAAAATAATAATTTTTATGACCCCTGCCCACCCAATCTCCGAACTGCGTTCTACATATGCCACTGGGCCTATTACACACATAGGCACGCACAGCAGCCCTCCGCATCATCAGTTAATTATCAGAGCATTTGCTCATGTGAGTCACTGACTTGGAGTCAGCGGAGGCAGAGGGCAACATACCTGCCCCTTGGTGAAAATGAATGCTGCTGTATAAATAGCAAAGCACCAGGTGCAAGCACATCTGGCTTTTGAAGGGAATGTGAAATGACTCTTGTTAAATTTATGAATACACCTATGATTAAATAAGAGACTTAATAAAACCCCTTCGCGCCTTGTTCCATATTTTGCACCCAGACTGGGGGCCATTTAACCAGCAAAAGGGACTTGGACACTTTCTAAATGCACTAGCGCCCGAGACTTTCACCGATGTGCTTTAGATTGTATAAATAGGGCCCATAACGTCTCATACGTTGATGAACTAAGCTCATGGTAAGTGATGTAATGCTAAAGATAAATGCTAAAAATGAGTCATCAAATTGTAGCTGATTATTTTTTTTCGGGGGTGGGACTTTGCTGTTGGATCCTTTGACACTGCACATTTTCTTAGGAATATCCACTAAGCACAACCAAACCAGACAAGATGAGTAGGTCTTGGATGGGTGTCATTTTTTAGCATCCTTTAGGCTCTTCACAGGCACCTCGCCTCACTGATGCAGGATAGATGATACTCTTGACAGTTTAAATCACTGCTGCAGAACCATCCCGTCCCGAACTGTGCACCAACCACACCAGATTGTGATGTTTTGTGTCAAGATGCTTTCCGTTACTCTCTGGCAGAGGAATTTAGCCTTTTTTCATTTCTTTAAGTGCAGTTGTTTCTGAGCTTTCTTTACCAGGGTGGAGATGTGTGATGACCATGATAGATCTTCTGTGATATTGACTGCTAGACAGTCTATTTGTATTGCTGGAGGGATGCAGTAAGTTCACGGGTGTGATCACATCCATCTTCTCTCATAGTGACAGAGAAATACCTCACTGTATTTTCCACTTCACTGTTCAATCCATAAATCCGAGGTGATGACTCCTCGCTGTGGATCTATAGATTAAGTAACATCTCGTCCAACAGTTGGCTTAAATATTTCTCGTGCTGCTGCTGCTGAGTAATAAGATACTTTGCTATTCTGGCACTTTCATTACCCGCACATACACATACACAACACACACTCACTTGCAAAAACCAGCCACATGCACGTCCAGGGCTAGGGGGGCACTGTATGTCAGTTTGCAGCAGGAATCCTTGCACAAGTAGCAATGGAGGCTGCACGCTCTACAGGAAGATAAATTACAGAGAGAAGGTTGTGGTGGGAGGCTGGGAGTGTAAGGGATGCAAGAGAAAAGTATAAAAAAAAAAGGAGAAGATGGCACGCAGGCATTTGTTTGTGTGTGTGTCTGTTGTGCCCACACATACAGACACACACCATAAATTTTAACCTGAGCGCACTGAAATCTTTTTTTAACAAGCAGGCTTCAGAGTCTAATGAATAATTAAACAGCCTGGAGAACGAGGCCTAATGGATTATGAAGGTTAAATCAATGATGTATTCGATCTTCTCCCCTCTGTTGCTTCTCCAGGACCGTAAACAAACTGTGTTAAGGTATATAGTCTCCAGAAATGTGCGTCATTAGGTCCCCGCTGATCTTTAAGAGGTCTTCAAACATCTTAGATTTAGTTTTTGATGATCAAAGTCTCATCAAGTTGTAAGAGGGGAGGCATTAAAGTTGATTGAGGTCGAATGAATGAGGGTATATCTTTGATTTGTTCAGTTTTTATATTTATTTACCAATATTTTATAGCCCATTGTAGGATCAGATACCCATTTTTTTGTACATTAAGTAGTTGGCATGAATTCCATTTGCTAGGTGGTAATATTTTCACTTAGAAGAAGAACTTATACAGCTTCCAATTTGCAGCGAGAAAAAAGGAAACCAAAAATACAATGTACCAAGTAATGCAGACTCCACCTTGGCTGAATGCAAATCCGTTGAGTAGCTGGCTGAAACCATTAACTGGACATTAGACATTTCACTATATTTTCTTTTTTTCAATTTCCACATCAGCAGTTACACTCAATGACAAATGAACATTTACTGGCAATAACAGATTAGACTAAAACGTTCTCTCTCAGGCATCGCTAAATGGAGAGCAGCCAAAGGAACGCTCAAAGCTATAGGAGGCGTTAAACAGTCATGTGACCAGATTAATGAAGGTGGTATTTATGCTGACAAGAGTGAACTCAGCAATCCATTTATTATTGGTGAGCTGTTCAAACAGGTGGAGCTATTGACCTTTTCTGTAAGGTGCAAGCGAACACACTTTTAATCAGACACAGGGCTTTGGTGCATGGCTCATGAGTCATTAAATAACCAAAAAATAAAGTCTGATATCTGTATTCTACATCGACATGAAAACTTTTAAACCACAAATGGTCGTAAGGACTTCATGGCCTCGTTAAATGAAGGGGGGGTTGACCTTTTTAGCCCCTGAATTGTATATTTTATAGGCTTTATATTACATTTAAAGTCTTCTACAACACATATTTAACCTTTTTGATTTCAAGGCAGACATTGGTTTATAAATATGTTTGCATTCTGCTTGCACTTGTATGCTGCTTGTCTGTTTCTTCAGTATAATAACAGACTTTTTCTGATGCCAATCGCTCACTCTAAATGCATGTGTAAATGTAGGGTATATGGATATATATAGGTACAGGCTGTGCTTGGTCACCTGCCGGCATCAATTTTTGATCTCTCTCTGCAGGTCGGGGAGTTTCGAGCTCATGCAGCCGAGTGGACAGCAAACGTGTCGGCAGAGTTTAAGGAGACCCGGCGGCGGCTTAGTGTTGACATCTATGACAAATTCCAGCGTGCTGCATCCATGAAGCGCAAGCTATCGTCCGAGCTGGGCATTAATTCCTCCATCAACCAGGAAATGACCCCTGGCAAAAGGACGCTGTCAGCTAACCTGTATGAGGACAGAGAGGCTTGTCTCGGCGTGAGTCCCATCCCGGGTGCTCTAGCCAGGAACGGCAGCCTCTACCTGAACGGCCTCAGCCCAGACTACGCTGACCGACGGCAGATCGCCGTCATCGAAAATCTAAAATGAGGAGCACCATGAAAGGGAGATTTAAGGAGCTGAGTGAAAGAGACCTGGTAGCAGAAAGAGCTTACAGACACACACTTTGCTGCTTATTGACTGAGCATCTGTGACAAGGTACTCATGCGCATTCATTAAGTGGATTATGTTCCAATCTCCGATTGAAAACATCGAGAGTGACTTGAACACGGATCAATCGTCAGGCTCCGTACATCCATGTACGTGTTTAACACTCCAACGAGAAATTATGGTATGTTCCATTCATTCTAAGAAGGAGCTCGACCTCTTTTATTTACGTATGTCTGTGCCAACGTGATCGAAAGCTGTGCCAGTCATTGAGCCAAAGCAGGAACATGCTCTAAGGAACTCATGATTGTATTTGGCATGAGTTTAACACACTTTTCTAATTGTGGAAGGAAATGAAAGCCCACACTGAGTTAGCAACACATTATTTACCCACAAACAAGCCTGTAAACACAGAAACATGTACATTCACACGTAGAAAGCAATAGATGCACCTGAATTTCCACAGGCTCTGAAATCTGCATCAGATAAAGAGGATCCTTACTGCTATAAACACTTAATCAGCAATGAACTCTGGTTCTTAAGGCAGCAGTCCTGTGTCAACACAAAGGAAAGTGTTCTTTTTTTTCCCTTCTTTTTAGTTTTTTATTCTTCCAGAATGAATTCACATGCCTTGCAATTGCCGGTCAGTCTGCCCTCACTCAAGAGACGAATGTTGACATTTTTGCTCCTCCTTGACCGACATTCAGCTTTTTACCCTAAGGAATAATCCACATGTGCCTTACACTGAAAACCACATGGAACATGTGAGGATGGTGATGCATGGAAGACTTAGAAAGGCTTTGTCCGTCCACTCATACTTGTTATATATGAGCACAGTTGTAATAAAGTCATAGTATATATAATTATAAAGGTGGCCGAGGGGCTCCGTACAAATGGCAGGACAGGACATCATAATTTTTATTCATTCATTTCATTTCATTCCTGTCTGCAAATGTGAACTGGCCATTTACTACCAGTCTTAAAACACCGAGATCATTACATTAACCACACAGTGCCAGGCTCTCTGATCAGACAGTATTCTCCCCTGTACCAAAGTAATAATGCTGTTTTTCACACAGAGAAATCAGATCTTATCAAAGAAGGATGAGGACAGCTTTCTTTTATCTCTAAATCCTCACATGCGGATTCCTTGAAATTGAGCCCACTGCTATATTTTTGGGATGAAAATGAAAATTAGAGCTTGTCTGTCCACAATGTCATTTTTTATTTATTTTTTATTAAATTGGAAAAACAAATCCCAGGCACATATGGTACGCTGCTCTGTGGTGTGAAGCCCTTACTGCTTCACAGGATGTTGCGGCAGTCATCACTACTTTCACATATAAAGTTGGAGGAAAAATGTCATTAACTGGTGAATCATTTATGTCTCATTCACACTGAATGTACACCATCAGACATCTCTATTTTTTTTGTTTATTAATTCAGAGACTAAATTATCAAAAATCCTTGCTTCACTCTGAAAAAGAAGCATTGATTTGAATAAATACCTCTGTGGGTGACGGGGTGATGGGTAAAGATTATGGAAATTGGAGGCACAGTTAATATCTCTTTGATTCTTAAAACAGAACACAAATGTCACATTTTGAAATTCAGGATATGTCAGCCTGATGAGGGAGGAGTGCTTTTTATTACATTATTTTAGGTTATGTCTCCCACTTGACTGGTTTGGATTGTATGTCTTACTATATATTGTTATTCAATGTTTTTATCCAGTACGATATTTGATACATCTGATAGTGCTGTTTACAGTATGTAGCACTAAAATACATTTACACTACAATGTGACTTATCAGACAGTAAATACCATATGTGGCCAAAAAGTCTACTAGTCTGCTATTCCAAATATCTGTAATTTATGGGTTTTTGACTGGAAAAGGAGTATGTTTTTCTGTTAAATGGGTTACATTTGTTCCAATACATTTCAGGGCAACTTAACATCTTTTGTAATTTTATTGCTTTAGCTGGTAGTTACTCAGAAATTAAAAACCTTTCACCCAAACTTGGTGATGGGTTTACAAATAGCCAGTTATAAAGTCAAGGACAGTAAGTTACAAGTTTCAATGAATGCATTAGCATCATTTTGTGCAGAGCTTGACTGACAGTATACTGTAAGGTCATCAGCTGTCCCGTGCGGTCAAGTCAAAGATGTTACGAAGACAAAACAAGAAAATACCATGATGTTCTTCTTGTGTGTCTAAAAAACAATCAATAGCCTTTCAATGCTTTACTGGTGTGCAAGATGCTGAAGGAAAGACTACAAGTACATTAATGTTGTGTTGCCTGGGGGAAAAACAATCTAAGCTCTCATGCAGCTGCTCAAAGCGAAGCCCTCAAGAATCATCTTATTGGTTTTTTAGCAGTCGGCCATGTGATTGACAACCACAGAGAGATGAGCTGTCAGTGCTGACGAAGGTCAAGGGGTCCTTTCGATGTGTTGTTATGTAATATGCCAAGCCATGTAGGGCCATGTGTGAGTATACGTGTGCATGACTGTGTTCACAGTAAGCGCGTTTGCGTTGGGGTTTGAGAAGACTCATTTAATTTCCACCCACACAAGCATTTTCACGTGGCCTCATCTTCTTTTTCCCAGGGGAACAGTCTTTTAATTAAGCCTGTGGGCTCCATCAAAATCCCAGTTAAAGCATGTTGAATGTATCTGCCCATTCATGACAGCCGAGATGAGACTCATTATGAATGTACGTACATGATTTAACCTTGTGATTTCTGTATGCAAAGAAGTTCATTTAGCTCATTGGGTATGCTGTGAAAACTTCAGACTCTTTTAAAGCCAGATGCCCTTGTTTATTTATGGAAAACAATGACATAAAAGCATATTCCAAACATAATTAGATAATAAGATCACGTCATTTCAGAAAAGCATAATTACAATGTGCACCAGTGACATTAAGATCCATTTTTTTCATGGTCAACTTCCTAAAATGCATGTTAATCTTTTTAAATGACACCCTTAGAAAACAAAATCAATCATTTACTCTTTATTTTATGAATTCCCAATAAGCTCATTTGTAAAAACCTGCCAATATACATGTGGGGGCTCATGTACACACATGCACAGACAAAAAAAACAACATTTCAACAAGCGTTGCATGCTACTTTAAATGTTACTTCCAGTGTCATAGATCAGATGTGTCTATAATTGCAGGCTTTGCTTTGATTTTAATAATATAATGACAACCATTTGTTTCCAGTATGTTAATATGTTAATGTTGGTATGTCACATCAAGTCATGACAAACTTTTCAGAGGGTTTAGAATAAAATATTTTATATGCAAAAACACTGAAGGCCACGCTTTCTTTCAACTCTTGATAAACGCTGTTTATTAAATTCAAGCATGAGGGATTGTGGGATTTTTGTAGTTCCTTATTGTCAACAGATCACATGAAAAGACCATTAGTCTGTCTCTGTTGCATTAAATCAGAAGTAAAAGGCTGAAATGTAGAGACAGAACATGAAATAAAGAAAGTGCTGAGTGGGAACACATGGGGAAACACTGAGACAAACGTAGGACTGGGCAGCAGATACAGAAAATGCAGAGGTACTGAGAACTGAGGGAGAGAACATCAAACTAATTGGTGCAAATAAAAAGGAAAGAAATTGCAAAATAAAATGGGAACTGCTTAAATTAAACCACAAATCATGACAGTCCACCACCCTCCAAGCCTGTCTGCAGCACATCCCAGAGCCGATTGGTTTCTATCCATCCATCCACTGCATGTAATTGCTTATTTTTTGCAGCGTCACAAACATAGTCTCAGTTTTAAAGGAAAAATATTCACAAACAGAAAGGAACTATAGTTTTTTTCTCAAATGTTTGTCAAACAGGAGTAAATCATTTGGGACTATTTTCAGTGGAGGAGTAATACACATTTAATGGTCTGGTAGTAAAGCAGTATGGTGTATCAGGGATTCAGTCAAACTACAGTACCGATGTTCTTAGCAATAAAGGAACATGTAACACACTAGCAATATAGTTCCATTGCACAGAAGTATAATATTTCATGCTTTAGCTACATATGCAATAATGTTAGGATCAATTAATGGTTGGTTTTGGTCTTTTCATAGAGTTTGCTGCAATAAAAAAGCAATAGAATATCATTAGCCATGTCCTTTAAGAATCACTCCTAAATAACATCAGACCCATCTGCACTGAAATGTACAAAAAGAAAAAAACATTGTTCCATAATATGATTCCATTTTGTTTTTTGCTTCCATACTGCATCACTATGCTGTCTTGTTTTTGTCCTACACCACAGCTGCACTACACACAGCACTAGAAAAACAACCTGCACTGGAAGTTCTGTGCTGCTCAGCAATAAAGGACATGGTGGTGTGTAATCACATGAACAATGACAGACCCTGGTGGATAATGGATCAGGGCTGGCAAACAGATACAAGTCACAAGTTACACACTGTTCCTCACAAGCACAGCGTGGATCGAGAAAGCTGCCACTCATGAGTTGTTGCATCGGCACCTTAATCTTATACCTCATATGATTTATTTAGAGGGTTTCTCATTGCGCTGTCTGTGTAACAGGATAGCTATCCTACAGGATAACACAGGAGTGGTGATCTGTGAGTGTTTAAACATGCAATCATGTTATTTGTTGACTTGTTAAATGTAAAGAAATTTGTTTTGGATCCGACTATACTGTAAATAACTATATTGGTGAAGTCGTGCCATCACTCAAAGCTCTCAGATGGCTTCTTGAGACATGCCGGGACGCAAAGAGAGTGTTCTGCAACATGCAGCCAGGGGACCACAAAGCCACCCTGACTGGAGATTCGTTGGTTCATTAGCGTTTCTGTCTGCAGTGACTTCAGAGAAATGTGGTGACTCAGCCACCAATGGCTGCAGAGGTACATGGTGAGAGTGGCAGCAACCTCTCACACTGAAAGGGGACTGGAATTGTGTGTGTGTGTGTGTGTGTGTGTGTGTGTGTGTGTGTGTGTGTGTGTGTGTGTGTGTGTGAGTTTCTCAGGCTGCACACTGGTTGGTAAGGGGACAGAAGTTCCAATGTATATATGTAGGGGCCAGGCCATATAGGGCTTTAAGAGTAATGAGTAAAATCTTAAAATCAATGCGAAAACAAATGGGCATCCATTGAAGGGTCATTAAAATTGGAGTAATGTGTTCCCTTCTCTTGGTATTTGTTAGAAGTTGTTGACTGATTTCAGATTCACACCTGTCAAAAGACCATTACAATAGTCCAACGGTGAGGAAATAAAAGCATCAATTATACAGAGTGTCGTTAACACTGACACGTCTAGACAATAAAGCCTTTCAGGAATAGTGAGACACTTTGAGACATGCATATACATTTTCTTGCAAAACAGACGACAAGACTGATTCCCCTCATTCCAGTGTGCTACTGTAACTATGGAGCTGGAGCCAGGAGCAATTATCATGGCTATTAGAAGCAAGGGAAATAGCCAGCCACAGTTTAACAAGACTAAAGCTTGATTTATGGCAGGCCGCTTGACATTTTTCTCTCGACAGAATTTAAATAGTTGTGTATCATTTCCAACATGCTTCACAGAAAGTTTTTTATGATGTCTGCATGGTAACCAGAGACCCTGTGGGTTTCTTACACTCTGACTGTATTTTCGTCACCTTTAGTGAAGCATTAACGGCACAGACAGCTGTTTAAATCACACTGATGTCCCACTGTATGAAAGTTTTTAACTAATGAACAGTATCTGCATTGATTGATCAGGTTCCAGCCTGTCTGTGAGCAGTATAGATTCCCCTCACTCCCTTTGATAGACTAAGGAAAAATACAATCAGTAAATACAAACACACATTTCTTCCAGTGGACCTAAAATGTTTTGGTTCTGTAAATATCTGCTGTCAGTCGACCTGGTAAAGGCAGTTGGCCGATACCTGTCCTCTGAGCTCCCAACGAGCTGCTGCTGACTGACAGCTGCTTTGTGGACAGAGAATACAGGTCAGAGATGATGTGGATTACTACATACAATGGCAGAATTTATCAGGTGCTCGACATGAAAGGAAAGTGTCAAGCATCATTTTTTTTTCTTTGAAAATATATCATTTCTGTCCAGGGACACTCATGCAATATGTGGAGGACCCTACAATAAATCAGCTGTGCTCTGTGCTAAACCACAACGTCAGTGTGATTCCTGGTGGTCAGGTCAGTTTTCAATATAGAAAAGACAATCTGGTTATCAGCAGAGTTAGATGTACATATGTATGTATATGAGACCGTAGATATTTCTGCCAAATTTAAGGGCAATGCATCCAATAGTTGTCAAAAGATTCCAGTAAATACAAAAAGATATTACCATGGTGCCATCAGAAAATGGGTCATGAAATCGGCGTTGCCATATCCTAAAACTCACAAATTAACATCTTATATCTTTGAGATGTTCTGTACCTTTTAACGTGTTTAATCTTTTCCAAAATGAACAGGAACAAACAATTCTGAATAATTACCTCCTTATGAGCTCATTGGCAAACAAGGTCCAACCACATGACAGGTGTTGACCTTTTTTAGATCTTCTCGTCTAACTAAGAGAGAAAACACAACTGCTCAAAATGTTGAGCTACAACTTCACATTTCATCAAATAGGCATTAGCTTAATTAGGTTTCTTTTCTTGTATTGAAAAGAAACAATTATAATCCAAATAATTAACGAGTGAGAATTGAAATGCTCCATTCTAAGAAAGAAACACCTGTACACCCCTTCTTATAATTGTCCTTTTAAAACAGATTATCGTATAATCTAGACACCAAATCTTTAATCCAGAGGGGATTTCAGCTTTGACACTTCCCTGAGTCTAATGACATTTTCCTGTCGTGTCAAGGCTTTTGCCGATAGGATATCCTCTCTTGCTGAGAGGATGAATGACATCCTGCCCTTTACTGCTTCAATATTCCCCATGGAGCAGGAATATATATATATATATATATATATATATATATATATATATATATATATATATATGGACATTTTCAGTCTTAGAATAATCCTATAAATTCAAAATATATTTTGGAGTATCTCATCTCAAAAACTTGCACATCTAGTGAGAGCTGTGTGTAGGAGGAAACATTTGCAAAATAATTTTTTTTTTTAAAAAGAATAAAGTCACCTTCACCAGGTTTGGACAGATATTTGTTACACTGGACACGTTTGTGATTTCACAGCACAGGCATCAGAAGTGCTTCTGTGCCCTTGAAAGTTTTAGGAAATTGTCTGCAACAATTTATGAAGATAATCTCTTTGAAATTGATTGAAGAAAGGTTGTCCCAGCTCTTCTTTCTATAAAACTATTCACAAAAGAGGTATTGAGAAGGATTGTGGGAGTGGAAAGCTTTCATTTTGTCCTATTTTACTGTTTTTAAGGAATAGTAAGGGTGGCTTAGGTCGAACTCCAAGTGCAGCACTCAGATAGTGGAGTTCAATTCAATTAATGTAATTTTGTTAGCTGATTCGACACAAGGCTTAACAGTAATAGAATGTTTAGCTGGAAATGCAATATAAAGACGGGTTAAAAAATACCTGAGGTATTTTTAGCTAAAACTAAGTTAAAGCTTTTGAACATGGCAAGAAACAAGAGCAGGTTCTCACCAATCCTTTGGGTCTTTAACCCGGCATCAGCAAATGATTTCACATTGACAATCTAAAGGCCATGTGTAATGTGAAGGCCATCATTAGCATATATACGGAATTACCACCTGACTATACAGTTACCCCCAGCTCTACAGAGTGAGTTACCTTCTTTTCACCTCTTTGTCAGCCACAGCAGACATTTGTTTTCATCAGAAAAAGCTCTGACAAATGCCGGGCACTGGGGAAAAGGTCAGACGGACAAAGTCAGATGTATCCCCAGGAGGTGGTAGAGACAAAAATAGAGCCAAGAGAGAAAACTTTGGACCTAAATTCAGTAGGTGGTCTGAAAAATGTCTCAATTATATTGATAATGTAAACACATTTCAGACACATACGGTCATAATACGTCACAGTCATAGCAACCAAAAAAGCTATTAATGTTTGAAGATGGTTAGATTTAAGTAATTTTAGATATCTATACATAGATTGTTTTTGTTTCAGACTAAAACCAACCCAGTGCAGACTATACTTTTTCCTCCATCTGCATTAGGCTGGTGTGGAGGGAAGTGAGCCAAATTGTTTTTACTTTTCTGTAAATGCATGTTTCAACTAACCTCTGCAAGTTGAACAGATGTCTCTGTCTGCGAGGTGCAGACAGACACCCTTTAATCACTCAGTGAATCTATTAATGACACTATTCTGGACAATTCCTGCAACTGAGTTGTAGCTATATTATCCGTCATTGTCAGCAAATAATAAGAAAAAAAACTCAATTCAATTTATTAGATTTGGAAGGGAAACTAATAGGTCATGCATCCAGAATAGACTGTTTCTATTTTTTGTTATTGGATTTTGACTTTAATCGTGTACATTGTTAAATGTTTCCAAAGTCCCCTTAGAGGGTACAGTTAAATACAGGAAAGAGGAAAGTCCTTCCTTTCCACTGTAGAAATGCATTTACAGCAGTTTGTTCAGTCTCTTCCCAAAACGTCCCAAAAACACTGGAATAGGCTCCAGTTTTGCACTCTGAAAAAAGGGTAACCTGTATCCAAAATAATTTTTAAGAAAAGTGTCAGACCAGTAATATATGTAGCTGCCCTGTACAGCCTGGGATGACAGAAAGAGCTATTGAATCCTATTTCAATTCTTTTCCTTCATGGCACAGTTAATCGAAAGTACGTCAAGCATAGCAGTCAGAGCTATGGCACACAAACCATTTAGCTTTCACAGCCCGCGTGTGTCTGAACAGTTTGTTTATGTGGAGAAATAGAAGTGAGACATTTTAAGCACCTGAAAAGGCAACTTTTGCAGAGTTATTCGAGTGCATTTGTGCGTAAGAGAAGCCAATCACTGAGTCCAAATGAGGAAGCAGCTTTAGATGCATCGACATGCAGAGAATTCATGCACGGCTAAACTCCCGTGACATTGATTGGTGTGCAAGAAGCATTGGTCTGCTGGGAAATTTGCAATTACAGTTGGCCTTTCGGGAACACGCAGCATGCAAAATGATTGCGTTTATACATACAAAAGAACAGCAACCCCATCGGTATTAATGTGCCTAGATTCAGCTAAATAACTCTAAAGATAATTATATTACATTCTTTGTTCCCATGTGGCTGCATAGGGAGTGAATGTGAATCATACAATAATTCAGTTGTTCAACATTTGGATAATGTTTGTCATCTTAGTCTCATCATTGTGAATGAGCAGGGCTTTCATCAGAGATAAGGGTGTAATTGAAATGAAGGTCAATCAGCAAACAGACTGATTCAGATAACATACACTGAGGAGCAACTTAGTTGTCACCCGTGTCTGACGAGCTATAATGAGCAATCAAAGATGAAGAAGCAACATCACTGACAATGCTGTCATTCAAGACGCATTTAATTCAAGACGGGGACTTCCTCCATGAAAGTGCTTCATAACTGTTACTCAACTGGTACAAGCAGGAAAGTGAGGCACACTGAGGGGTTAAGGTCCTGCATGCAAAATATATGCTGCAAAAAAGGTACACTATACTTTGTGCACTTCTTGTGGAGTTACTCATCTGTTGGGTCGGTCCGGGTTGTTGCTTTTTAAACAATACAGCTATATATATATATATATATATACAGTACCAGTCAATAGTTTGGACACAGTTTCCCATTCAAGTGGATGGGTCCAAATTTTTGACTGGTAGTGTATATATATATATATATATATATATATATATATATATATATATATATATATATATAAATAATATATATTTTGTGTACACAGCAGCACATATAAAGGTCAAAAATGAGGGCACATAAAAATCTGATTAACTTTAGCATTTAGACAGGACTAATGAAGAACAGTAAAAAATTAAGTTGGATTAATTGTATTTTTAATTAAATTTAAATGTCCCCCCCAAAAAAGATTTTTTTAAATGTCAAACGTGCTTAGACAGTCACACATCACATGTTTTTGTATTTTATTGTCACATATTTCAACTCTATTCAAAAAAGACTAATTGCACAAAATATATTAAAAAGAGTTGGTGGGTTTTTGCCAAGGAAAAAAATCTGAATCTGTTTTGCACTATTAAATGTATATCTATTGAAAATGATTAAAATAGATGTGAATTCCTAGTAAAATCACTACACAGTTCCCTTTGATCACTTTGGATTTAAAACTTTGGTCTTTTTCAGTGGAATGCACCCTGATGTTGATTAGGACTGGGCTTTAATTAGCACTTTCAATATTGAACTTATCTCTTAAACCCCTTAAGAGGGCCCTTTTCCAACTGGAACTCCCTCTGCAATGGTGCTTCATGCTCTGAAATAGGAAATAAGAGCTTAATTTTTTATTGAAAAAACTACTCACTTAACCAATAACATCTGTTCATCTACATTACCTTTTGAGAACCTGTGCAGTTGGTAATAAGAGTACAGATGAGAGCCAAAGGACAGCACCCAGCATGCGAGGATCTCTATCCATGGCAGGGATGCCAGCTGAGCCTTTCGTTTAGATGTCATCAGGCAGAATCCCTGTGGTAATGATGGACCTAAAACACAGCGAGTCATTTCATCACTTCTGCTGTACAAGGAGTAATTGGTACCAACAGTGACACTACACAATTTGTATGTGAACCTAAAAAGACTATTTATATCTTTGAACATCTGTTTTCAATATTTTGTTTCAGAAATCGTCATTATACAGTGTATGGGGATGGAATGACATGTAAATATATGTTTAATTTATGGTTCTTTTAAAGATCTTGTTTGCCCCAAACTTATTTATTTCAAGCAATTTTAAAAAGTGTCACAGCAGCTAAAGAACAAGAAGCATAAGAATCTTTAAAAATCTTAAGATAATAATAATAATAACAATGCATATATTGAAAAGTCTATTACACTTATACAAAAATAAGAGCCATCAAGAGATGACATATCCTCCAGCGTGCATTTGCACAAATACAAGTTCTTTCAGTTTATAGAAATAAATATCAAATATCAAATGGTGCTGATCAAAACTGGAAAAATCAATATCAAGATAGAAATCAAGAGTTGAGGCTATGTTTTCATGGACCTCTACTCTATTCTGACCAGAAATAAACAACATCTTCCCCAGTAATTAGCAAAAGACATGTTTTGTATCATTCCTGATATACATGTACAATTTGTCAAAGAACACACAGTTTACAGGATGTGATTCAAAACGAACCTCATGCTTCTCATAAGAATATGTATAAGTTCACATTCATCAACATAAATAGTCATTTTAAGTGTAGTGAGACAAAAACTTGGATTTACAAAGCAGGGACGACACAGGGACCCACATTAACAACATATTCGTGTAGTAATATGCACCACTAAGTCACATTTTCCAGGCCCAATGCAACAAGTGGGGGAAAGGTCAAATGAATAAGAGTTGCCAACTCTTCCAGGCATTTCAGTTCAAACACCCAGGAGAATGGCATGTAATTAGTGAGGGGAAAACAGTGTGAAGGAAACCTCGAAGGAAATCTCACACATGAATGGAGACGAGATGAGAGTCCAGACTCCATAAACAGGAAGAGGTGTTCTGTCACAGTAAAACACAGGAGGGTTCATCGTCACGTGCAGGCACAGAACGGTGGCACCGCGATGGCATATGTGGATGCCATCAGTTTATTTCTCATACTGTCCCATAACATCCTGTCATTCACATTCCTATTTTCCTGCTGTCATTGTCTGGGGTTGTCAGATGAGTTATCAGCCGTTCCCATCAGCTGGTCACATCTATCCAAAAGCACAGTGACACATCTTCATTGTTAGCTTATCTTCTTGATAGAAAGAATCATATTTAAAAAGACCTGCTGTCCTTTTAAATATGATTCTCTCATTTATACGGCTGTTATCCATGCTCTCCAATCACCACCCAGTCAGATTCACCAACTTAATCATTTCCTCAGCCTCATTGGTCTCAGCAGGTCATCAGCCACCACCACCACCAATAGTGTCTGGACTCCACGGGGAGATTTATCTTGCTGCAGCTCAGGGCAGATGCCCTTTGGTCACAATCTCCATGATGAGTCTAGTCTCATATCATCTGCTGAAATAAACAATTATCTTCATGCATTTGTTTCTCCTGATTGAACTATTTTTCCTGTACCTTCCTGCTTTACATTTTGAATCACTGCACATGTGAGCTTGTAGCAGTATTTTTGAGTGTGAGTGTTTGGTGGAGTCTCTGTTGGTGTCCTTTCTCACAGTAATGTAGCAGTGAGCAATATTTTTGTATTAATAATGAAATGATTACGTGAGCAATAGTTTTGTATTAATAATGAAATGATTATATATATATATATATATATATATATATATATATATATATATATATATGGAATTCAAAGTGATACTTTTATATCTTGTAAGTAAAATGAGTAAAAGGCTCTGTTGTAGGACGATATGATTCGATATTGGTATGCAGAAGCACGACAACTTGGTTTGACAATGTTTGCAGCCAACAGAAAAATAAAGAAATGAAGACAGATGATGGACCTCCTACACAGGAATACATCTGTCTTGCTCTGCACCCCGAGGTCTGGGATGTTCTGTAAATGAAAATGACCTTTTCCAGAGAATGTTTTGGTCAGTAGGAGGGACTTCTGTACAGTTTGATCTGTTATCTTGGACATAACCAGCTCCAGAGCATTTTAGGTGTGCAGCATACATTATCATGTCAATGCACACCGGTAAGAAGTGAACCAGCATCCTAATGCTGAGAACCCAGGGCTGATCCTGAAGTTACTTTGCAAACCACAAATCCTGCTTTGTGGTACAGGTCTCTGATGTCTGTGACACTGATAAAATGGGAGGCTCACGGAAAAATTTTTTTTATTTTTTTTTATTTGGTTGCTCACAATTACAGTCTAAACAATATGATGTGAATGTGGTTTTATCTTCTCCAGGTGGCTGTAAAACTAACTTTAGATGAAGGCTAATATTGCATTATGTGTGCTGGTTATATAGGAAACTGTTTGTTAACACATTCACATTCATAAGGTGACAATATGTCTGTTCAGCTGCTCCTAAGCAGCCAGAAATAAAATCTTTGAATATTGCTATGAGGGTTTTTGTGCAGATTATTTGTAATGTAGTTAACATTATTGTCCCACAGACTTAAACCCAACCATCCTGTAAATGGAAAAAAAGTATATTTTATAATGTTTCCTATATAACATGAATGTAGATTCAGACACTCACACCTGCACAAAGGCTTATTGCATGTCATAAAAAAACAACTTATGAAAACGTGGCTTTTATGTTGTATAAATCTGCTTTTCCTACAGTCTCAGGGAATAACATCCTAATGGACATGATAGAAACAAACCAGCAGTGTGATGCAGATCTCAGTAAATGTGGGGAAACATGAATGGGAGTTGGATCTAGAGGTATTATGAAGACTCAGTACTATAGTCTTTGTCCCAAATATGAGGCAAAAGACAGAAACAGTGGGCAATAAAAAATTACAGGAGGTAAGAGGCTAAGCTAATCATCTATCTGGATAACCCTTTAGATAAGCCACTGCCCACTAAGACCTTTCAAACATTAGAGAAAATGAAAATTAGGGAGCAGACAGTGGAGCCTAAGTAGACTCGACACAGGGCACAAACCCCTTATCAATCAGCACAGGTGTAGACACTGAATTTAATTATCTCAACCCTGCTCTGTGAGAAAACCCAGAGAGAACATCTGACTACAAAACAAATAAGAAACCAAGCAAAACCCTGCAGTGACACAAATTATCTGCTTTCCCTGGATGGTGTAAACCGCAGGCTGCAGCAGTCAATCCTCTCACCCTGGGCGCAGCAGAAGTTTCACACAGAGATATTCAGAGAAAAAAAGTCAGTGGCAGGCACTATTGAACGCACAATTGAGCTGTTGATTGGTGATTTTTTTGTTGTTTTTTTTCTTTTTAATGCAGTCTAGGTTGGTTCGATTAGGGTCTACAGTAAGAGGCATTTGCACTGATTATACCTAACAATATAACACTCCATGACACAATACGTGAACTACAGAATGCAACGCTATTCTGTCATATAATATCACCAAGGGCAGGTGTTAGATTTTAGAAATGAATATAAATGGGGTATTTTTTATTTTTTAAAAGGATATATGGAAAAGTTGGTCCAAGAACAAAACTGCAATTACTTAGCAAATTAATAATGACACACGTGTGATTGAAACTTCCTGAGAAGATGTCTCTCAACTGAAAAGACAAAAGATTATCTTTTAATCCTGTACACTCAGTTTCTTTCATGTGGCTGACTACATGTAAAACCACAAACAAATGTTGATTCCACTGCAGGACAACAGGAAACTAAATGTGCAGAGATCATTTTGCGCAGTACTGTACATCCTCTGGGCCACTGCTGTCAATGCATTTAATTCTAGATTTCAATTTGTTTTTTTCTGCAGGAGGGAAACATCTGGGTGTGTATCTTTCCCCTATGACGATACAATTGCTTTCATGTGGGTTTTTTTTTTTTCTGATGTGGAAAAATGGTCTCAGTCGGCGAGTCACATGCATTAAGAGGAAGGAACAAAATGATACCTCCCTACTGCCTTAAAACCTGCTGGAATGACAGACAGCTGTGCCTCTCCAAACGATACAGTCTGTCCCAGACAACTTCCCTTTCTGATAAAATCTTTATAAACACAATATTTCCCCTTGTGTTCTTATCTCACATCTAAGCTGTTACACTTTAATTGCATATTGTATGCCATAGATGTGTGTTCTCTATCTCGCTCTCCACCAGGTTACATATTCCATATATGCAGGGGTTTCTGTCTGCAGCTGGCAGATGATGTGGATCATTTTGTAAGACTCACGAGCCGTTGCCGGCATGCACAAAAAGTCTATATAAGAGACAGATGTGCGTCATCACTCTAATTCTCACATCTCCACTGGCAGTCCGAATGTGATGATTAGAAAAGACAAAGACAAGCAAACAATAACTCAACAATCTACTTAAGCGATAGGCAGCTTTAGATCCACTGCCACATACAGACGAGAGCTGGTGTCTGGCTCCTCTTAGGGTGCTGTCATTTCTTTCTTCTCTGGGTTTTGACCAAGCTCTCAGCACACCACCAGTTTATTGGGCGATTCTTACTGACACGCTGGGGTGCAGCCGCACTGTGGGAATCGGTGCTCTTAGGAAAACCGTGAGCCATGCTGAGTTACTGAGGTAGAGCACAGAGTGTACAGAGGCATATTGCTTGGTGTTTCCAGCTTAAGCATCCTTGTGTAAGCAGCAGCGGGAACCGGTTCTCCGGGGAAAACCGCTACACGTGTTGGGTGTCAAAGTCTGAAGCCATAAAGCAGAGAGAAAGTGAAAGGGGCGTTGAGGCGTTGAAGACACCGCTACACGGGTTTCACTGTGTACAAGAAAAACAGGGACAAACTGACCGTAAAGAATATAGGTGTGATAAAGACACTTTTTTTAAGTAGAGGAAGTCTGTGGTAAAAGGAGTAATTTTAAATACATACAGAACAGAGTAAAAACAGAGAGGGGGGTGGACTCTGCAGACATCACTCTATAGCTTGGTCTGCAGTGTGCGCATGTCCTCTGAAGACACTCATGACCATTGCGTGTCCTGCCGGGGAGACCTATCCTCATGAATTAATTATTCTGTCAGCCTGAACTAGTGAAGCTAGACGACTTTTCTTAAAAGAGGAAATGAGGCTAGCAAATTCCACTAATCACGATTGCCAGGCTAAACGCCCCAAGGGGGAGGTTCTGGAGAGTCAATCAGGCCTCGCCCCCACCCCTCCTCCATCTGCTAAAATGAGAATGAATATTCTATAATATAAAATAGTCTCTCACTCAAAATGGACAAAAAGCCTTTAGAAGTTGCACAGCTCTGCCTGGGGTCCAGGGGCATTTGGAGACTCTACCTGTGCCTACTAGGACTGATGGCAGCTGTGGTGCAGTTAGTCCCATTAGCCCGCCTTTATATGCACCCAGTGTCACAAGAGATGTCCCTCCAAGTGGTTAAAGTTCCTGGTCTGAAGAATCAGGCAGAGGACCATTTGTCTAGAGGAGGTCCAAGCCCTGGGGAATGGAGACTCCACCCAAAAGTGGTGGCAGAGATATGGCGCCACTGTGGGATAGCGAGCATGGACCTACTCACATCCAGGAATTCAACTCACTTGTCCCTGTTCTCATCCCTGGGGAGGTACATCCCTCCCCTCGGCATAGACACGCTGCCCTTTCTTCGGTCCTGGTGCCTTCTGTGGCTGCTCTGCCTCTTCGAGAGGTGTGTTACAGAAGTCCCCATACATATGGATTATGTAACCAGGTGGAGAGATAGTCTCCTCACTCAGAGAACATTGGTTACAATGTAACCTACAGATACAATAGCAAAAAAAAGAAGAAAAGCTGTATACAGTACTTGGTATTCCATTGTAATGCAATGATGAGTAAATATGGGAAACAAACTCAACATATAGAGCACATTTTATAAGAGCACTAGTAACTAAACTTGAGTCATGTAGACATTGTTCAGCAGGATGTTCTATGATTTTTTTTTTTAAAGATCAAAATAAACTGCACACAACAAGGGGGCAGATAATCCAAAAACAAAAAAATGACCATTTAAAATAAAAGACAACAACAACTCTAACAATAATAAAGCATTTAACAGCTTTTTATGAGAAGGTAAGTATATTTTATCGCTAAAACTAACATAGATCCCAATGAACAACAACCATTTGAGAAGAATACAGATATGACATCAGAGCTGGCCTTTTATACGTATTATAAAATGTGTATCAAGTCGTTTTTTCTCAGCTAGCAAATACTTGAACCAATGTTTTATTCTTATCAGTCTTAAATGGATGATGTTAATAATACTTCATCAGGCACCAAATCTTCCTGCACTGCATTTGGAAACAGAGTGTCTGAACATCTTCTAACACCTCATATTTTTGGCCATCCACCATATAGATGGTTGTCTCTCTATAGCAACAGAGAAGCTTCAATAATGATGTTGGAAGCATTGATTCCCAGCAGTTCACTCTAATTTAATGGTCAAATTAGCATGAAATGCTTTATGTTTTGTTTCTTTCAACATGAAGTTCCTACTACCAATACATGACAGTGTTTTGGCTTAAAATGAGGCTATACTAATTCAGTTCCATATATGGGATGATGTGGGCATCTCTTGTGGTCTTTGATTTTTTAATATCAGAAGTCACGGTCCCAACCAGAGAACTCCTCCTCTGCTTTAGAGTGATCAAGAGGGAAACGATCAAAGTTTATGTAGCAGGGGCCCTGGAGGAGGAGGAAAAAATAGTTAATTGAAAATTGTGGATTCGTTTAACACAGTCATTTTTTTTCTATGTACATAAATGGAGCAGGCTTCAAAAGTCTCAGAGAATTAGAAATAAAAATTGCCAAGGAGTTTGGCTTTAAATTTGACAGTCAGTATTTATATAAACACCACACATACACACACACACTAACACACACACAGACCTGATGGGGCACATTAGCAGAGACTTGAGGCAAAACAGTATCACAGCAGTTTGTGATACAGTCACAAAATACAATCTTTAGAATCTGTGTGCATAGACACATATTTAAAACTTTATGGGAAAAACATCATGACTTTCACGCAAATACTGAATTTTTTTGATTGAATGAAACACAACATTTATTAACTGTGCAGCACACAGCAAACATCCAAATGCAGGACTGTGATATAAGAACGAATCTTATGATATAGTCATGAAATTTGATCTATGGGAGATTCATGCATATTGACACAGATTTTCCCTTAGAAAGTCGTGCCTGAACTGGTGTCGTGAAAAAAAATTGTGCCCATGTGCACAAATCCTATAGATTCAATTTCATAATTCCTAAAAATAATGTATTTCTTAAAAATTACGTTTGGTTGTTACACATTTTTGGAAAGCCTGTTCAAAATGATAAAGAAAAGGGCAGACAATATGTCTTAAAAGGTTTCCATAAAATATTCTCTGGAACCAAAACCACACAAAAGCCACATAATAGCCGTCAACTCTGCTAATGGTTTCTGACTTGCCTTGCGTATGAGTCGGACTGTGGGGGCGTCCAGCTGACCCACACGCAGCTTGTGCCAGTTCATAGTGCTGAACCACCTGATGGGAAAAGTTGAGATTACTGGTCAGACATACTGAGAGTGAGAAATAACTAGTGATTCATGCCGAGTTGAAATGCTCAGTCAGAAGTAGAGGAAATTAAACTGTCAAGAGAAAAAGGTAAGTAGTTCAGCTGGTGAATACTTAATGTACCTTTGCACCTAAGGGCTATGTGGTATCACACTTATTTTACCATTTAAACCTTTATATATATAACCCGTTACCATGATTACCTGTGATGCCGGACATCTTTGATTCCATTCTTAGTGTTTCCTAACCTCTGACCTGGTCGAGGTCTACAAACAAAAACATATCAATATGTTATTAACATTTACAGTTTTTCATGAGATTCTACTTTTAAAGAGATTTACATTCAAAAACCATTAAAAAAAATACAAGTGCATATTATGACATGCAGATAAGTTACATTATTCACTCTCCACACTGTGATTCATTCTATGTAATGCTCAAACCTCTATGTAATTTTCACATGCATTTTACATGACCCAGTTCTGTTTACTGAGACAGCTATTCAGACAATGTATTGACTTGATTTTTGAATTCATACAACAATGATTATGGTTGTTTCACCTGCACAGTTTGCTGATAATGGACTTGGCTGCCTCACTCAAGTAAGGTGGATACTTGAGCACCCCGTCCAAAATCTTGGCATAAATCTTCTGAGGCTCTGAACTTGAAAAGGGAGGGCTGAGAACACAACAGAGAAGAGAGAGAAGTTGTCATCTTTTGGCCACCTGACATAAACATTCCTCAGAAAACAACCAGTTAGTCAGCTGCAGTTGGGCAGCCTGAACCTGTGACTGCAGACACTGAATTCTGCTGTCAGTCACACTTCCCTGCTGCCATCTGCTGGCTAACAGTGACTCATTCATCATTTGTTCTCATTTCATAATACTTGTGTGACTCTCATGTGGCAAAAAATATTCTTTTGCTTATTCATACACGATTTTATAGGCCACACAAGACAGCAGATAAGCTCGTTTTATTGTTAGTATTACCTTCCCACTAATAGTTCATAGATCAGGATGCCAAGGGACCAAAAATCAACTGCAAAGTCATGTCCCTGGTTCTTGATGATCTCTGGCGCCATGTACTCAGGAGTGCCGACAAATGAGTAGGTTTTCTCACCGCGCACCATCTCCTTGGCAAAACCAAAGTCCACCTGTACAGAGTTACACACACATGCACACAAAGAGGGAGGGATATACAAATCCTGCTCATTACCATTTGCATACCAGCTGTGCAGATGCCACAAGGAGCATTGGGGACAATCCATGTAAAATTATTAATTTGCATTACATATCCATAAGTCAAAAAAACATAGCTAGCTATAGCTTGTTAAGTTGAACCAAACGGACATAAGGAAATGGCTCAAAACCCCATCTGCACCTCCAGAATCTTAGCAGAATACTTAAGTCGGATTGGTCAAAAGGTGGGCTTTAATTCTCAGTAACCTGCTTCAGTCCAACCAACAAAAGTGTGATAAGGTTACACCGTCAAAAAAAAAGAAAGACAAAAATCTATGACTGTATTAAAAGGGTTTCTCACTGGCCACCAATGAAAACCCTGTGCCCCCTGTTGTTAATTGTCTTGTTGCCATTGCTGCATATCAGAAAACATTAGTGTGTTAGTGCATTTCTTCAATATTTAATTGTCCTGAAAAGTACTGACCAGTTTGACGTAGCCCTTTACGTCCAGCATCAGGTTCTCAGGCTTCAGGTCTCTGTACATGATGTTCTTCTTATGGAGGTAGACGTAGGCCTCCACCACACAGGCAGTGCAGAAAACAGCAATGGGCTCATCAAAACGGCCTCTGAAAATCCCAGAGACACAACAGGTTGAAACATCCCTCTCAAACAACCAACTCCTATCCTTGCATACAAATAAATACATTAGCTTTACTTTTTTATTGCTATTTCATTTGTCTTTGCACCAAAACCTCTTAGGAACCTCTTAAGATTATTTCAATGTCATCACTATAAAATGCTGGCTAAAAGCATTAACTGTATTTCTCTGTGTCTGATACTGGCAGCTACTATAGGTGCAATTTCATTTATATTATGTGGTGATCTCAACATGTAACAATAGTAATGAATTAAATTTCCTTCCTATAAAGTAACTGATATTTCACAAATTAATCCTGGTTTACGTTGCGGAATAATTCCACCTTGTGAAATCCCAATAGTCTTGTTAATCAAAAGAGAAAATATCTAAATCTAAAGATGTGAGACAGTAAATTCTTTTGTCTGTGTTTTCTCACACTTCTTTGAGTTTGGTCCAGATCTCTCCTCCACCACAGAACTCCATGACCATGTAAATGTATTGTGTGTCTTTAAAAGCAGCATGAAGCCTACAGGGAAAGAATAAAAAAGCAGGATTAAACGCCAATTGAGGAACATTTCCAAGTCTTCTGTACATGAACCTGTATTTATATGTTGTAATTAAACGACTGTGTGTGTGTGTGTGATGGCAGACACCTGACGATGAAGTCACACTGGATGGCTTTAAGGATCTTCTTCTCAAACAGCATGTGCTCCTCCTGTCTTTTGTCAACAATGTGCTTCTTGCTGACTTTCTTTATGGCATAATATGTCCCATGATTCACTGTGGTCATCTTTGGGTGGTAAAAAAAAAAAAAATGATTATTGCTTAACTTTTATTAGTCAATGGTTTTTGTCTTTTTTGAATATGATATTGATATTTTTACAAACTGTCAGGCTACCTGATAGTTTCCTAAACCTGCATATTGTAGGTCAGTATTAAAAGAGATGTGGTAATTATTAGGGGGTCAACAGAGGGGGTTATCCATTTTAATTTTGAGAAAAAGGAAGGTAATCCTACATTTTTGGTGAGCATTTTTTAGTTTACTTTTTCCAATCCCTAATTTTTCATTTCATTCTGCTCTTAAGACACTTTAAGAAAAGCAAAAAACATTATTTTCTTTTGCACCATTTTCCTTATCTTTGCCATAGACATAAAGTACTGAGATTTTAGGGGGGAGGCATTGTGCTTAGTAAGGGACATTCCAAGGAAAATATGAATAACACAAGGAAAGGTCTTGACATTCTATAAAATGAAATATTAGACCCGTCCCTCCTTTGCATTTCTCTTTGTGGGCTTAGGTGTCATGTCTTTCATCCAGTAACAAATGTGCTTTCAAAGTTTTCTAAGAAATTATATCAGTATGGTTTTGGACAAGTAAACTAATGCATTTCACGTTCCAACAAATATCAAAACAGTGAAACAAAAAAATTAAGTCACCAGCTCAACACGGCCAAACCCTCCGACTCCCAGTGTGACAGGATCTCCTTGATAGCGACCCTCCTGATACCACACAGGGACCAGATCCTTAAACCTCAGAGTAGAGCCGGGACTGATAGAGACAGACAGACAGAAAGCTTTTAACACTACTGATGTCTGCATCCATGTCCTTATCATCTCACACAGGATCACCCACCTCGGCTTCACCGGAGCTTGTACCTCCTGCAGCACTTTGGAGCTGAGAGTAAAAAACAAATAAGAGTACAAATTTGATGAGGAAACAAGTCAGGACAGTCTAGTTCATTTACACATCACTCTATTCCCTGTTCTCACCAACATGGAGGAACAGATCTATAGTTAAATGAAAAGTGCTCTGCAGGACTTACTCATCAAATAGCTCCAGGTGCTCTATGGGAATTGTCTCTTCAAATACCCTGAAGAAAAGGAAGGCATTATTAGTCAAACTGCATCAGAAAAAAAATCTTATTCACGAATCTTCTCTCCAGGAATCACAGCTGCTGACAGGAGTATTGCATCAGTTTACAGTCAGAATTTAATGTTGAGTCAGACTCACTCCTTGTCGATGGAGAAGCAGGTAACAGGGCCATCAGCAGTGCAGGTGGCCGTTCTCAAGACTTCCCTGCAACAGGACAAAACATTGCCCATGTCAAACTAGAAAACATGTGTGGCATTACTGTGCATACGCATGTCAACATCAACATCATCACCAATATCACCCTTACACACTGTAATCAAATATTACGTTATTCTTCCGTGGTTTACATGCTGTGATATTTGTTTCTGTGCAGTAATACTGAAACCAACAACAACGTTTGAACAGTTAAACACTTGCACGAGGAATTTTCCTCTCCATATTATCTGATGACAGCAGTCAAGGAAAGTGCACAGGGTTGGATGTTGCACAAGGCTCTAACAAATGTCCTAAGGCGTGTGTTGTGTTGCCATGGTTACCGTATAAGGGCCTGTTCCCCGAAATGCTCCCCTTTTCCCATCCTACGAATTTGCTTCTGATGCCCGTTCACATTCTTACTAACCAGCACCTGAGGGGGAAACACGCATGAGGGGGATTAGAGAATGATTCCTTTATATATATATATATCATCCTATATATATATATATATATATATATATATATATATATATATATATACACTGTACTGTATGTATGCATATAAATACACATACAATATACACACCATTGCTTAAAAATGAGTTTGTACACACAACATGACACCATGTTACCTCTCCTTTGAGGATGATGTAAAATGTGTTTGCTTCTGCTCCTTCTCGAACGATCACATCTTTGTCCTGGTATTTCACCTGAGGAAGACAGAACAAAATACCAGCAAAAATGTATCAAAGATGCTTGTCTTGAAAATAAAGGTTGTATTTATAGGAAAACCAAGCCACAAATTTGATGCCTTAAATGTGCCTTAAATAGGGGCCTTTTCCCCAGGTTGAAAACATTTATCCTCAAATGTATATGTTTTAAAGTCTTAAACATGACACAGGCTTTCTTTACCATCACATTGTTGAAGGTTTTCAACCAATCAAGTTATCATTTATTAAAAAGTGTCTGCTATTAGTATCTAGGTCACATGACCTGCTCCAAGTAGTCTGTCATCGTTTAGTCAGCCTGATGTGAAATCATCCTGGCAGCCAGTGGTGCTGGTCATGCTGATCAGGTGGTAAGGAATTTTATATATATGCTGGTTAAAAAAAAAGGTCTTACTTTGTTTGTTATGTTATCTTGTGAGATATTTGGGCAGCTTTGACATAAATGATCAAATAAATTTTAAAACCTAGAAAATGTGATGTAAATGATTAAACAAACTAACAATGTATCTCTTCTCACTATCAAATAAAACCTTAAAATGCTTATGATTATGACGCTGTTTATAGCTTAGGAAGGAAATGCATTATGGGAGATAAGCACTCATGAAATCCCCCCAAAAAAACAACTTATTTTGCAAGGGTTAAAATGTGTTTGATAAGCTCACCAAAGCTGGATTTAAACTGTGTTTTCACATGACAACATATTCATATAACACTTAAAAGTCACAATGGGACTGTAAATACACACCTCCTCCATTGAGTCAATGATTTTGGACAACTGGACATCATTCAGGTCTTTTAGAGTACGAGACCTGTGGCATACAGTATAAAAAAATAAAGCAGCAGAGAAATAGTTCTCATATGTTCCATGAAAAAGTGGTAAAACTGTTATGTCAATGTGGCCTAAGAGGAAACTACAAAATCTCCCTGTGGAGGCTATAAACTTACGTCTTCAGGAAGCCCATGAGCTGCTCACGTCTCCTCTTGGACTTGTTGGCTATGATTGTCCTGTAGGTCTGTCGCTCCATGCACCACACCCGTACTGCTGTCTTTGCTGCGTAAGTAAAAGTGATGAAAGCTGATGTTAGGACTGTAATGTTATCATTGGAAAAGAGGGAAAGATCTTATTAGGGAGACAAATTGAAGAAAATTGAAACCACAAAAATACGCCAGTGATAATCTCACACTCAGGGCCGTATCTGAGCCATTCAGGGCCTGAAGAAAAATTTTATTTGGGTGCACCTATTTTTGCAATAAAAGGGTAGAGTGACACGATTAATACCTGTGGTACAAATTTAAATAATTCTTTTGGCATGTCCTTCCAGGATTCATTATTACAGCGGCTGACCTTTAACTGTTGCTGTCCGTTTGCAGTTATACAGAATGGCTAACTCCCCGAAAACATCACCAGTGGTTAGGGTACGGAGGTTCCGGCCTGCCTGGGTGACATTGAGCTCACCAGCTAAAGGGTAGAGGGAAAACAAAGTTTATTTAAACAGAAATGGTTCGAATTTAAAAGATAATTTAAAAGATAATTCTGGATAAAATGCTCCATAGCCTACAGCCATATCCTCGCACACCCATGTCCCCCACCTGCTACTATGTACATGCTGTGTCCTTCAGAGCCCTCTTTAATGACGTCATCCCCCGGTTGGAAGTTAGACACCACTAAGAGATCCACCATCATGGCTGTTTGCTCATCATCCAGGCGACTCAGGAAGTCATTCTTCTGGATGGCTTTGACGATTAGATTTGTCTCACTGATGGTAGGAGGTGAAAGAGAAAAAGTCATCTTGATCCGAGGTCAGTGAGATCTTAGGCAGCTCCCATGCAACATTCAAAGCCATCACACATTATCAAGGTGCAGAGGAGGTAAGTCGATCAAATTAGCCACAACGGCAAAGTAAAAACCCATCAACAGTACTGATTACCAACCTGACAGTTTTCTTGATCCTGGTACGTGTAATCTCCAGGGTCTCAGGGATCGGTTCGGGGGCGATGACAGCTGCACGGCTCTTCCTGACCTCCGGTTCAATCTCATTAACACCCTGGGAGGGAAACTCTGAAATAGACAAACAGAGGAGCACATAAGACGACTTAAATACTGTAAATGGCTTCCATGTTTCAGCTGAATGCTGAATCAAAGGTCACCTCGATCGTGTGTGTGTGTGTGTGTGTGTGTGTGTGTGTGTGTGTGTGTGTGTGTGTGTGTGTGTGTGTGTGTGTGTGTGTGTGTGTGAGAGAGAGAGAGAGAGAGAGAGAGAGAGAGAGAGAGAGTCACTGCCACTGGTGCCCATGTTGAACTCACGCAAATCATGATATTGACTTTGCAGATCCTGTAAAAACTTTTCTTTCTCCTGCAGTCGTTGTTCTAGGAGGATAAAAGAAGAGAAACATATTTAGCACTTGGAACCTGTTGTATTAGTGCACGATTTATATTCTTCACTCATGACACTCATGGATGAAAGATGTTACTTGTAGAGCCATCCAATACTTGATTTCTGAGGCTGATTCTGATATTAATACTGTATATTTCAATCCAACAATCTGGTTATCAAACACGATATACAGTATATAAAACAGGACAGTTTATAGTTGAAAAATAAAGGTGTCAATGGTCTCTGATGGACAAACTATAGTCTCTTTCAAAATTACATAGATCTGTTTATTTTCCAGGCTGCATTTTATTTTATTTTATTTATTTCTTTATGGTGGCATTAATAAACCAAAATACACTGATACATGTGGGAGAAGCTAATGTCAGTATGTGTGTTTGTGGTCTCGAATCTGTCTTTTTAATTCTGAATTATACTATAATTATTATCTTTTTTTTTACATTTGGTGAGATACTAATGAGTTGATCAAAAAATACCTGCATTGACAAGTGACTGTACTCAGTCTTACTGTTCAGACCGCATGCAAGGTGAATCTTTGAGTTGATGCAATTCCACACAAAAGGAAGCAAAGTCGAAGAGAAGAGACATCTATGTGAATTCAAAGTGTTAAAACTCAGGTGAAAATTTCAGACATATCCTGGGGCTTTATGTACCTGTTCCATAAAATTACAGAGGAGAGACTAAAATCCAGGGGGGGCCTGGATGACAATAACAGAAGGAACTGGAGTTTCTGGTGCATTTGGAAATCAGAGCCTGAGTTATACACAAACACTCACAAGAACACTTGTACTGGTCAGTGCATATGCAGTATGCACTACAGTTAGCTCACAACCAGTTCAGCATTAAAATACATGCACTTTTTTTTCAAAGTGGAAATTTGCTTCCCTTTATTTCTGAAGAAATGGTGGCTTTACTCTCTTTATGCTCAACTCACAGTGCAACAGTAGTACAACCCCTATTCCAAAAAAAGTTTGGAGATTGCATTAAATGTCAATAAAAACAGAACGCAACTAGAAAGCACTCGGAGAGCGCAGACCTCTGGCAAGGCAGCACAGTTTCCCCATGTTGCCATTTCACTCCAAAGCAAAACTACAGTCATTTTATCGTCCACCTTGTGGAGCCTTGTAATCATTACATTACAGAGGTACATGTGGTATAACTTATAAACTATTAAAAAATTCCTGGATCCAGACGATGATCTGGATCACCACCAAAATCTTGTTCCTTGGGCCACTTCCGAACCCTCCTGAAAATTTTATCAAAATCCATCAATAACTTTTTGTGTTATCTTGTTAACAAACTAACAAACTAACAAACCAACCAACCAACGCCTCCATGGAGGTTATGACAACGATGACAACATTCCCATTTGAACAATAACAATGAGGACAACATTCCCATTTGAACAATAACAAGGACAACATTCCCATTTGAACAATAACAAGGAGGACAACATTCCCATTTGAACAATAACAACAACGACAACATTCCCATTTGAACAATAACAACGACAACAACATTCCCATTTGAACAATAACAATGACAATAACATTCCCATTTGAACAATTGTAACAGGGTAGATCTGTATCACCACACTAACTCACCTTCACACTGGTAGTGGTTTTGTGTGTGTGTGTGGGGACATGCACGTTTGCTGTGAGCTTAAGCTTGATTTGATGTGATTGTGCACAGGTGTGTCTGGGTGTGTCTCCTCCTCTAGGAGGTTATTTAAGTGCGTCATGGTCACCACTGCTGCCCTCTCATTTTGCTGTTGTTTCTGTGTGTGCAGGTATGTGGAACGCATGTTTTAATGTAGAACATAGCCCTCGTTTGTGATGTGTTCTGGATTGTGAAGAATGTCCACATGCGGCCCTCTCATTTTGCTGTTGTTTCTCTGTGTGCAGGCCAGGTTCCGCCGCATGTGTTGCAGCCTTAAGGCAGGTTTGGGCTTCCCAAAGGCTGAAGTGAATGCCGGCCTTTATATTGCTGATGGTGTGGACAACACTGCCATCAGTGAAGAGATAGAGTGAGACTGTGGAAGCAACCAACTAGCATTGCAGCGGCCTGGACCTCCGACTCCTCTCCCCTAAAGAGTTGGAGGAACCACTTTTCCCTCCTTTTAAATGAACTCTGAAAAGGACAGTGATTTTTTTATAGTTATTCCCCTGAAGTCAGTCCAGTTATTTAGTGTATATTTATGTAGTTTAATAAAGTGTATTTTAAACTGCTTGTCGTTGTGGTGTTTCTTGCCCTTATTGGCACTGTATGGTCAATATCTAACCTGGCTGTTACAACTGGCGTTGTCGGCAGGATTGACCACCAGAGTCACTAGTGGGCAAGAGCAACATGACTGACCAGAGTGAACCACAGACTGGCTCAAATAGGGAAACCTCAGCGCCTAGTGCAGTATTCAGACCAGTTGGTATGTTTCCCATGCTCAACATAGCTACAGCTAAATTTAAAAGGAGGGAAAAGTGGTTCCTCCAACTCTTTAGGGGAGAGGAGTCGGAGGTCCAGGCCACTGCAATGCTAGTTGGTTGCTTCCACAGTCTCACTCTATCTCTTCACTGATGGCAGTGTTGTCCACACCATCAGCAATATAAAGGCCGGCATTCACTTCAGCCTTTGGGAAGCCCAAACCTGCCTTAAGGCTGCAACACATGCGGCGGAACCTGGCCTGCACACAGAGAAACAACAGCAAAATGAGAGGGCCACATGTGGACATTCTTCACAATCCAGAACACATCACAAACGAGGGCTATGTTCTACATTAAAACATGCGTTCCACATACCTGCACACACAGAAACAACAGCAAAATGAGAGGGCAGCAGTGGTGACCATGACGCACTTAAATAACCTCCTAGAGGAGGAGACACACCCAGACACACCTGTGCACAATCACATCAAATCAAGCTTAAGCTCACAGCAAACGTGCATGTCCCCACACACACACACAAAACCACTACCAGTGTGAAGGTGAGTTAGTGTGGTGATACAGATCTACCCTGTTACACCATAACAACGATGACAACATTCCCATTTGAACAATAACAACGAAGACAACATTCCCATTTGAACAATAACAACGACGACAACATTGTCCCATGATTTAACCCTCTGAATGAAGTCCTTATAAAGTTTGACGGGAAAAATAAAAACAAAATCTTTGCGATTTACTAAAATCTTTATTTATTGTGGCTGTTAGGTGTTCATATTGTCATCTCACATGAATGAACTGCAATTCTACAACACGTAATTAACACTTGCAACACTTGAAGAGTTGTTACCAAACCAAATAAAACTCAGAATAAGCACCACACATTTTAAATGAGGCACAGGTCTGGAGCGTGGGAAAGGCAGTCTAGCACCCGGACTCTTCTGCCGCCGGGCTGTTTTGAGGCATGTGACGTCCCTTTGTCCCGCTGTCAATCAAAGCCATGAATGACCAATTGGCCATTGGCCAACTGTTAGGATAATTGTATATAAGTTATCATTTTTGAATGTGAGTTATCATTATTCATATATTGTGTGGTGTGAGTTATCATTTTTCATATATTGCGTGATTATAAGGATTTTCATTATAGTTTGATATTTCAGTCTTTGTTATGAGACTTAGTAGAGCGTGTCCTTGAGAGCAGCTACACTGAAACTGCATGTCTACTAGAGAGAAAGTAGAAATCACACCCGCACGCAGCTGTCCGGTTTATCTACTGCAGGCACAAAGCACTATTGTAGTCTGAAAATATGTACGCCTTTTGTGTGATAACCACCCTACCTCAATAAAAAAGCGATGCAGGGACAGCATCAGTGGGGAAGTTCACTGAGCTCCTTTGCTGGTGTCTGTCTCCCCTTGCAAGTAAAAAGATATCAAGTGTGTACTGTGTTTCCTTACTGCGTTCTTTATTAATATGTTTTAGGAAATTGTTTCCTGACAAGTTTCCTTGACATAACTTGGTCCTTCGAGCCGGATGCCAACATATCCGAAGTCCTGATGTAGCAGCGCGAGGCAATCGAAGACTGTGCACAGCCCGTGGAACTAGGTTCACGCCGTAGTGAATTCTGCGTCGGCCGATTGACCGGGCTTTGTTCTCAGGACCGGGTTGAAGGCATCCGAACTTTTGTTAAAGAACCACTAAGGAGATCGCAGGTATGACACTGTTTTGTTAAAATCCAGAGATAGAGTTCTGGTTGTTTACTGTCTCGTTGTAACAGGGGCCGAGGTGTCACTGTAGAGATAAAAGGGTTAGAGTCCCTGTCCAGGGTTAGAGTCCCTGTCCTTACCTGAAGGGTTAGAGTCCCTGTCCAGGGTTAGAGTCCCTGTCCTTACCTGAAGGGTTAGAGTCCCTGTCCAGGGTTAGAGTCCCTGTCCTTACCTGAAGGGTTAGAGTCCCTGTCCAGGGTTAGAGTCCCTGTCCTTACCTGAAGGGTTAGAGTCCCTGTCCAGGGTTAGAGTCCCTGTCCTTACTTGAAGTAAACAAATGCATGAGTGAATGGAGTGAACTCAGTTGAAGCAGCGGACAGTTGGAAACCTCAGGGTGTCAACGTAAAACTGTCGTCTGTTGAAGTAAACTGAAGTTCATCTCATTAGGAGATTAGGTGAGAAGAACAAAGAGTCTAAAACGCTTTTCTCTCTCGGGATAGAACCCCCAGAGTAAGACCGGATCGGACAACAGGTCTGACCTAGAAGCTTGTCTTACTGAGAGTGGATTGTGGTCCACAGAGAAATTCTCTTGTGTTCTGATCACGCTTTGTAACCTATGACTGATAGATTGAAAATGAACAATTGTTGAAAAATATAAACTCTATAAATAATTTGATAATTATTCTAAATAGAGCATAATATTCTAGTATATTGTTCCAAAGTTTGGGAATTTTCACATTATTAGAAATATTAAAAATAATTCAAAAAAGAGAAAGTTAATAAAATTTCTCCTATACCTGAAAGCAGAAGCCTGATAGAGAAATAGTGGGCAGGATGCAAGTCTAGTGGACGCACTAGCAGGCATCAAGCATTAAATAATACACGAATAGTCTGAGAAAATAACGACCATTGTCCGGACAATAATTATACTAGTAGTAGTGTATTCATTGGTATTTATATTATATCAAATAACGGAAGAGTAAAATCATGGGTAGCGGGAATAGTAAAAACGTTGAAGTATCCGAGGATGTTAAGAACATGATCCAACAATATCCTGGATCAGACAAATATGTTAAAAAGTGGATGACAAAACATGACTTTGACGGAAAGTTAAGTGTGCCAAGTTGTACGGCACTAGTCCAGGTACTACAGTTAAAAAATCAGACAAAGAATAAAAAGACTGACGGTACAGAACTACAGCATGCCAGAAAATGGTTGGCTGAAGCACATAAACGAAAAAATGGCCAGGAAAAGACTGAAATAGAAAAGACTAATCTTTGCACAGTGGCCAGAACTGAGGACAATGAGTCTGCGGTAACAAAGGCCAGACCGGCCTCTCAGCAGCTTCCTCAGGAACATGCACGAGACCCCATTACAGGGTCTCCTCCATCCTACAACACTGTACGCTCCCCAGCGTCGGCCCCCCTCTACCCGCAATTGACAGGATTGGGAGCCGCCGCTGGAACGAGTTATACACCTCCGATGACCAGGTCAAAACAGACATCAAAATTAAATTGGAGCAGCACTTTAGGAGGACTGCTTAGTCCATCACAGACTGTGACTGAAATAGACCTTAACAACTGTGACGCTTATCCCTTAATACAAGTACCAAACCCACAGGCAGGACAGGACGATGGACATAACGGTGTTTTTCCCCCAACCATGTTAGTTTACAGAACATGGACCCAGGAAGATGTAAAAAAAGCCGTAGAAGGCGTGACATCATACAAAACAGACGCTGAAAAATTCTGTCAAGACATGATACAAGTACAACGTGCTTACAATTTAAATGGGGCGGAGACACAACAGGTGTTCATGACTGCATTACAAATGGACTGGGTAAGAGTAAGGGGTGACTGGAACCCCATGGACGGTGCTGCTCCACCCCAACCGCTAGCATATGATGGCCTACTGTTAAGAAACAGAACCACAGAATTATGTAACCGTATACGGGAGGTTTTCAGAAGGAGAGCTGATTATGGGAAAATTGGTCAGTGTAAACAGGGACCAGGAGAGACAGTGGTAGAATTCAGAGTAAGGTTTGAGCAGGTATTCCAAGAGAACAGTGGACTGCAGGAAGATAATAATGTTGATGGAGCATACCAACAACAATTAAAACAAGCCCTATTACTGGGATTAAGGACAGAAATACAACAGTGGGTCAAAAAGCACTATATTAATTTGACCTCAGGAACCCTTGCAGAGTTCATGAATCATGCCATCCATGCAGAAAAGGTAGCTACAGACAAAAAGGTAGAAAAAGAAAAGAGAGCAAAGAAAGAAGCAGGTACATTCTGGCAGGATTTTGCAGGTAGAGTGGCTGGAAGCAGTGATACGTTCTATGAAGGACAGGAGAGCCGAGGAAAATGGAAAGGGAAAGGTGGCTATAGACAGGATGACTGGAGAGGGAAAGCAAAGGGAAATCAGAAAGGAAGGGAAGACAGGGATAGACACTACAACTGTGATGACAGGGATAAATGCCACAACTGTGGTGAGCATGGACATTGGGCCAGAGAGTGCCCAGAGGGAAAGAGAAGGAGGGAAAGAGAAGATTGACTAGATGGTAGCGAAACAAACAGTGCATGGGAAAAATTGGGAAGTGACTGGGAGGGTTCGTATAAAAAACACCCTGTAGGAGATGACTCAGAAGAATAAGGAGAGATAATTTGTGATGAATTTTTAGATCTGGAAGACCTTTTCAAAAGCCACACAAACCACAAACCAGAAATAACTCTCTATGTAAATGGAAAACCAATGGTCTTCCTATGTGACTCAGGAGCTTGTAAAACAGTGCTGAGACAATGCGAAGGAATTACACCATCAAAAGAGCACATCATAGTCAGATCAGCAAATGGGGAAGTAGAGATAAAGAAATTAACCTGTCCCATATGGATAGAAAATCCCAAAACAGGTGATAGAGCATGTGCTTCAATGGTGATGGCGTTGAATTGTCCCTTCAACCTTTTGGGGAGGGACATCATGCAGAAATTAAAGATTGGCATTTTCCCCTCCTGAGATGGAGGAATGAAGGCTAGACGATGTAGTGAGGCAGAAATAATGGTGCATAACAGCCCTGACGATCCCCATTACTACTGGACACTTGATTTACCATCTAACGATCCTGTAAACACTAGCCAACAACTAATGAAAGAAGTTAGAGCTAGAGTCGCTACTACTGCTGATTTCATGAAGCCAGAGGAACTACATGTCACATTAAGATATAAACAAGTTCCTGGACCAGACCATCCCTATGATAAATTGGTCAAGAGGCTGGGTCCCCAGAAATGTGTACTCACTAAGCTCTATTGGCATAAAAATACTAGCTTCTGCAGCGCAACTGTAACAGAGGCTGCTGCGAAACTAATGAACTGGGGTGCCAAACCACATGTTTCTTGTTCAAAGGACGAGAACGGCAGGTGGAAAGACATAAGACATTGTGTTGTGGAAACTGAGAATGTGACAGATTGGGAACCTGAGGGTGAAAGTGGTATTTATACCAGCAAAAGTACAAAATTCAAAATGAAGAAACTAAATTGGGTTGTCACCACCCACCTGATCGACAAAAATAACAGCTGATCAGATCACTTTCTCACTGTAGAGGAAGAAAGTGAGCTTGAAAGTCTCCCAGAGACATTGTGGTCCAGAGGAGCTGCTGATGCAGGACTAATAATTAATTGTCCACCTGTGATAATAAAAGGAAAAAATGAGTACAGACCTAGAGTTAAACAGTATCCCCTAAAACCAGATGCAATAGCAGGCATAGAACCAGTAATAAAGGACCTGCTAGAGTCAGGCGTACTAATTCCGTGCCCTGACTCACCATGCAACACACCTATCTTCCCTATAAAGAAAGAAGCGCCATCAACTGGATGGAGGATGGTTCAGGACTTAAGGCCGGTAAATGAAGCTGTAATTCAGCGTGCGCCTAATGTTCCTGACCCACACACACTATTAAATAGTATGTGACCAAAATCGAAATATTTCTCTGTAATAGACTTGAGCAATGCCTTCTTCTCTGTTCCTCTCCACCCTGATAGTCAATATTGGTTTGCATTCACATACAAAGGACAAAGGTATACCTACACTAGGTTACCTCAGGGTTACTGTGAGAGTCCAACTATATATTCTGAAGCAATATCAAATTGCTAACAATGTTTGAACCTCCAGGAGGCAGCCAAATTCTAGTTTATGTTGATGACATTCTTATAGCCTCAAAAGATGAAAAATCATGTAAAATAGACACTCTAGCCTTATTGCAACATCTAGCAAACACAGGAAACAAAGTCAGTAAGAACAAACTACAGCTGTGGAAAAAAGACGTCAAATATCTAGGACACACCCTCACTAGTGAGGGAAGGAAGATAAATGAAGACAGAAAAGCAGCTATTCTATCTGCACCACAGCCTAACACAAAAAACAAATGATGTCCTTTTTAGGACTATGTAACTACTGTAGGATGTGGGTTTCTAACTATGCAGAGATAGCCAGACCATTACAAGACATCATATATGCAGAGCCAATGGCGGCTAATGACAAGTTGAAATGGACAAAAGAAGCATTAGATGCTTTCTGTACATTAAAACAGACTTTGGCCAACACAACAGTTCTAGCATTACCAGACTATGGCAAATCTTTTGTGCAAACAGTAGATTGCAAAAATGGGTTCATGACATCAGTGTTGACACAGAAACATGGCAGTAAGATGAGACCTGTGGCGTATTATTCATCTCAATTAGACCCTGTAGCAAGAGCAGCACCAGTGTGTGTGCAGGCAGTAATAGCAGCAGCTATGGCGGTACATGCCTCAGCGGAAGTGGTATTGTTTCACGAGGTGACACTATTAGTACCACATGCAGTTTCAGTACTGTTATTACAGTCAAAGATGACCTTCTTATCACCTGCACGACACTTATCATGCCTAACTACTCTTATGTCTCAACCACATTTGAAACTAGAAAGATACACAACATTGAACCCTGCCACGTTATTACCAACGATGGATGACGGGACCCCACATGACTGTTTAGACGTGACCACAAAAGTATTTAAGCTCAGACCTGACCTTGCAGATACTCCTTTAACTACTGGAACGACTGTATTTGTTGATGGTTCAGCAAGGAAAGATGACAGTGGGAAAAACAGAGTAGGATATGCTATAACCACAGGAAAAAAAGAAATACTCCAGTCAGGGGCTTTACCAAGCCAATACTCAGCACAAGCAGCTGAACTAGTAGCTTTGACTGAAGCATGCAAACTCTTTGAAAATAAACCTGTTACTATCTACACAGATAGCCAAAATGCCTATGCAACCATACATGTATTTTGTGGTCAATGGAAAAACAGAGGTTTTAAAACCTCAACTGGAAAACCAGTAACACGCTTTTACAGGACCTGCTTGAAGCTGTAAAATTACCCTCTGCGGTAGCCATATGCAAATGTGAAGCACACACAAACAAGAAAGATCCAGTTTCATTAGGAAATGCTTTTGCTGATAAAGCTGCTAAAGCAGCAGCAATGATGAAAACTGTAGATTGTAACACACAGGAAATGACAGTAGACGTTCTGCAAGATATGCAAAACAATGCTCCGCAGACAGAGAAAAACCTATGGAAGACAAAAGGTGCAATACTGAAAGACAACACCTACATATGACCTGAGGGGAAACCTATTCTCCCTAAATCCATGTTCAAATGGGCTGCTATATTGAGCCATGGGCAATGCCATGTCTCAACAGGAGGGATGGTGGGGCTAGTACAACAATATTACACAGCTTATGGATTTAATCTCTATTCAAAAAATTTTTGTAAACAATGTGTAACGTGCCTTAAGCACAATCCTCAAGGTAACATGAGACCAAAGAGAGGACAGTTTCCAACACCACCACATCCATTTCACACAATACACATGGACTTCTTTGAACTGAACAAATGCAAAGGGTTGAAGTACTGTTTAGTGATCATAGATGCATTCTCTAAATGGGTTGAACTATTTCCAAGTGCAAGCCCGGATGCACTGACAGTAGCTAAAGCACTATGCAAAAGAATAATACCAACACATGGAATTCCACAGATCATTAGGAGTGATAATGGAACACATTTTGTTAATGAAGTGATTAAGAAAATAGGTCTAAACTTAGGAATAGATCTAAAACACCATTGTAGTTATCATCCACAAAGTGCAGGACTAGTTGAAAGAACAAATGGTACAGTTAAATCTAAACTGAAGAAATGCATGGACGAAACAGGCAGGGCCTGGCCCGACTGTGTTGACTTAGTACAACTCAGCATGCACATAACACCGACAGCAGGGAGCCAACTGACTCCCTTTGAGATTTTGTATGGAAGACCCTACAGACTACCTGATTTAGACCCAAACCAACAGCATTCAGGAGATGACGACTTGACCTTAGCTGACTATATGAGGAAGACTCTAGTTAGCAGAGAAGCTCAAAGTGCTAACAATATGCCAGATACACCTTTTTCTCAACAGGAGGGTTCTGCCATCCAAGTTGGGGACTGGGTGTTCACAAAGGTGATAAAAAGAAAGTGCTGGTCCAGTCCGAGGTGGGAGGGTACAGGTGCTACTAACTACTCCCACGGCAGTCAAGGTAGCAGAAAGGCCCACCTGGATCCACCTCTCACACTGCAAAAAGAGGAACCTGGAAGGAGCAGAGTCCATCAGTTAGGGAGGGGAAGTCTGACCGCAAGGAAGGGCAGGTGTGTAAATCCTGTTCATCCCCACGTCAGTGAAGCACTGGTACCTTCCCTAACCTTAGAGAACTCTCCACTCCTACCACACACACAGTTCCTAGACACTGTTAAAAAAAAAAAATAGGAGGTGATGTGCTAGTAACCTCTCCCTCCAGAAGATAGGCCATAACCAACATACACACAGTTCCTAGACACTGTTAAAATAATAGGAGGTGATGTGCTAGTAACCTCTCCCTCCAGAAGATAGGCCATAACCAAAATCAGAGTGAGGTGAAACTAGCGCTCACTCTGCGACAAGGGGCGTGCCAAGCCCCCAACAGACGCACTCAGACCACCCAACAGGAAGAACATGGCGACACCTAAATGGTTACAGTGTGCTATTCAGTGTTGGGTAATATGTTTAATCTTTGTGGTGCCCTTCCTCCTGGTATGGTATCTTTGGGAATCACAGGGGACAGATATCACAGGAAATGTCACATTGTTTCGGGGCCCACGAGCCAAAGAAGGGTCCAATAGACGCAAATACTTAGATTGGTATTTTAAAGGGGCCAACGTATCCACATCTTATGACTTGAATCTGTGGTATAGGTATGCAAAGAACCTAGCTGAAACTGCTAATAAAACCAACTGCTATGTTTGTACACGAATGCCTATAGCCACTAAAAATCCTCATGTTGTACCTAAGCCTCATCATAATACTTCTGTTCTGTTCCCCAACATTTTGAATTCTGCAACCAACCCAGCACTACTGAATCAAACCTATTGGTATAAAATCTCTGGTCCACCTCCAAATGTCGCTACTCTAAACCTTACCGATCTTCTGAGAACAAATAACACTGTTAACACTCCCATCTATGGTCCAATGCATGTCCCAGACGGTGTCAAGTTCGAATGTTATTATAACAACGGCACCCTTCTGGCGAGTTCCAATAAACGGACCCCAATAGGAAGTGTAAGCACCGCTCACTGTTCATCCATAGTAACACCCTGCCTAAAGTTATCTAACGGCTCATATAACTCAACTGGACTGCCCAGTGGGGTCCAGTGCCGTGACTACTTCACCGCCCCTGATGTAATGGGAACGATGCCCCAGACTAAGTTTGTTTGGATGTGTGGGTCGAATGCATTTTTAGCATTACCTGCAGGCTGGACTGGAACTTGTGCTCCAGTCGTCCCTACTGACCATTCGTTCATAGTCTCAACTATGCAAATCAGGAGATCTAGGAGAAACGTCTGGGGTAAACATGACTCAGTGTGGGGAACAGATGTCCCAAAAGATCATAAGTTATGGTCAGACGGAGACAAAGTGGTTCTGTCCCTGTTTCCATGGTTGGGGGTGGGCAAGGTGATGTTACAGATAGAGACGGTGAATTATGAGCTAGGCTCGTTCATCAATACCACACTCACAGCGTTTGGGGCCATTAAAGAGGAACTGACCGCCCTGAGACTAATGGAATTACAAGATAGAACTGTGTTGGATCAGCTGACAGCAGCATCTGGGGGAGTGTGTGCTATGATTGGTACCTCATGTTGTACGTTCATTCCTGAAAATGACAAAAATGGAGGCATGATTCAACAGGCTATTGCAAATTTGACATCACTTAGAGACTCTATGGACAGCAATTATGTTAACGCAGGAGATTTTCTCTCATGGCTCTCATCGGGGACATGGTGGCAAATTCTCCTGAAAGCACTAACTCCTGTGTTCGTCATTCTGGTTCTCTTCTGTGTCTTTACTACCTGTGTGATCCCATGCTTAAGAGTGATGGTTAACAGAATGATAGGTGGAGCAGTGCAGAATGTTATGATGAGCAGTGAGTACCAAGCATTACTGACCGGAATTGAAGATAACCATACAGATGCTGTTATGAAGGATGAGTATGATGACACTAACTAACCTCCAAGTGTAAATTGAGTGAAGGTGTTATAAAAATGAAGATTTCACAGAAAATTGTAAAGAGATGTGTTATTGGATGTGAGAAATGACATTCATCAATGATAAACAGGAGGGATTTGTTAGGATAATTGTATATAAGTTATCATTTTTGAATGTGAGTTATCATTATTCATATATTGTGTGGTGTGAGTTATCATTTTTCATATATTGCGTGATTATAAGGATTTTCATTATAGTTTGATATTTCAATCTTTGTTATGAGACTTAGTAGAGCGTGTCCTTGAGAGCAGCTACACTGAAACTGCATGCCTACTAGATAGAAAGTAGAAATCACACCCGCACGCAGCTGTCCGGTTTATCTACTGCAGGCACAAAGCACTGTTGTAGTCTGAAAATATGTACGCCTTTTGTGTGATAACCACCCTACCTGAATAAAAAAGCGATGCAGGGACAGCATCAGTGGGGAAGTTCACTGAGCTCCTTTGCTGGTGTCTGTCTCCCCTTGCAAGTAAAAAGATATCAAGTGTGTACTGTGTTTCCTTACTGCGTTCTTTATTAATATGTTTTAGGAAATTGTTTCCTGACAAGTTTCCTTGACACCAACCCATATAACTCTGCTGTTAACCATTTGCTTTTAACCAACCAGTTTTAACCAACTGTTGACGTACTGAAATTATGTGTTTTATAAGTGAAGTGTGCGATGTTGGTGGATGCTGGCTCTCGGATGCATGCACTGTAAGTTCTGTGCATGTGCTGGCTGACACATCTGAATATCTGCTGTACAACAAGCAATGTGTAATGGGTGACTGATGATATTTTGTGTGTGCATAGGTGACAGCCTATGAATGTACCTTATGTATTCTTGGTGTTGTATTCTTAACAGTAGATCTGTATGGGTCCAAGACAAAGTTTATCTTATTTTTACAAAAAATTATGAGGAACAAACTTAGATATATTGTCTGTACACTCTTCAATTGAATTGAATATCTAAAATGATAAGAAAGTTACCATATTCTGTTTTATTAATGTTTTTTTATTAATGTTTCATCCAAAGTTTTTTGGAATTGAGGTTGTAGCATTGCACGATAGTACATAGCTATATCACAGGTAGATGTGGTCACAACCCAACTACAGACCACACCAGGCCGAGATGTTGGGTGTGGTCAAATATGAAGTTACTCTTTAATGTAATATCATTATGGTTGCACCCACCAAGGTCTTTATTTTGCCTTTGCAGCTCCTGGTTGATCAGACACTGCTTTTCTAGCTGCTGCTTCAGCTCCTCTAGTTGCTTCTCCATGACTACAGGGGGGAAATAGAAAATAAATAAATCAATAAAGATATGGGAGGAGTCCATGGCATGACAAACAGATACAAGGCAGCACAATCAGTAATAGGCAGGTGGAATAAATTCAAATGACGCATCTGAACATAGACATAAAATACATTGGCAAACATGCTGATATGTGTGGATACTTAGACACAGAAATCCCCAAATATCTTATTCCAAAATAGGTTATTGCTATGCTTTTTGCTCAAGGCACTGAATTCTACTCCACTGCCTGCACCCAGCAAGAGTCCTGTTGAATAATGCACACTAATAATGGACAGTCAGCAGGGTGCTGAATGCTGTCACACCCTCAGCTTTTCTGTTACTGTACCTATGACTGATAATGGAATAAAACCAGTGCTAGAATAAGCAAATTAGCTTCCTTATTTTATCTTTGTATTTCTTTATTCTCTCTGCTTGTATTCAATTTCATTATATTAACAGCCTCTGCTATACAATTAAGTGTTTAAGATGCAGAATGGAAGCAAGCAAATGTAGCAAATGCTAACACATTAATTTTCCACAGATTCATTAGATCTGCACAACACCTCCGATATCTTTGTTCATTCAGGGGATGTGTTGACTAAAGACCTGAAAATGAGGCTTCAACACCAGGAATGTTTATGACTCTACTAGCTGGCCAAACACTATTATCATCACAAACACAACACCAATGGTTACCAATACCCTTACCACACACACCTCTGCTCCAATAAAGCCTGAGCTGCCAGTCATCACTACGCTCATCACATGACCCCAGTCACCATGGCCTCACCCTGAACATTGGACGGCTCTGAGATTAGACGTGATGTTGAAGCCAATCATAAAGTTGCTGAGCCATAGACCAACAAACTCTGATGGGGGAAATATAAAATGTCTCCTGTCGCCTAAATTGGATGTGATATTTTCCATCACACCAATAATTCACTATTAAAGGAGGCAACGATGTGATAATGCAATCGAGCACAAATCACAGTGCACCTGCAGTTCCAGGAGATAAGCAGGCCTGTGTTACAGGGAAGACGAAGCCTGGTGGTCATTACAGTTTTACAGGCAACAGAATGTCAACAAATATGTCACCACATGTTGCACCACACTTGGGTGTCAGGGTTTTTTTTTAACCCGTCATAGACACACAGAGCTGTGCACAAACACAATTTGTGAGCTTTCTAGGAATTTCCAGCAATAAAGAAGAAGAAGTGGGACAGATTTGGATGATAAGCTTTATTGCCTGCTGGTCAACATTTAATGAAGGACAACCAATAGGTTAACTCTGCCCTTTAGCCCAGGGCAACTGGAGTTCAAGCAGTGATCCCATTAGTAGCTGCACACATCTAGTTGTGCATTGGTTGTTTTATTCTTTTTTTTTAATGTGATGCAATGACGATTAAAGGCTGAGATATCTCAGGTATATCTTCAATAGCATTAGATCAACACTAAAAAGCATTGACATATTTCTTTGTAAGCTAACAACATTCACATGAGCAGCGATTCTTTCAGTAAACAATTTCCTGGTAATGGGAAATCAGCAAAGTCAGACAACTGACAAAGAGAGAGATATTTCTGTCTGCTTTTCAGCTGCACAGCAAAAACATGAGGACTGGACTGATCACCATTACACAGGCAGCAAAGTGTACACTCCATACTGCATCATTACTAATTCATGACCAAATGTAACTACAGCTGAATTCTCATAAGATGCTCTGTAAACGAAACCTGGAGAGAGATTTTTTTCTACTTGGGTAGTGTGCTTTTAAGGTGCACTCTTTCACCGGATATTCGGGTTTTCTGGCACATGCAGTTCATCATATTATTTCTTGATACATAATGACTGCAAGTTAAAGGGTGTATTTGCATTTACTGCATTGTTGTGAACATGTAAAGCAAAGAATCTGTACTTTAAACATGTTCATCCAGAGCACAGACTTAACCACAGCTGTCCAAATTCCTCTCAAAGACAAATTAATATGTCGACAGATTAAGACAGATTAAGTCGCACTCACCTGCAGGCTGTGTGTGGATGAAGATGGCTATCTGTCCAGCCTATAAAGGTCACATGGATCATAGGAGCCAAATATAAAACCCAAACTGCTCACAAGATCCACTTTGAAGTTGAAGAGAAATATTCGCTCTGTTCAATTTCTGTTGATCCCCAGCCTGTCTATAGATTGAACACACCTGAGCAGATACAAACATGCAGTCTGCAGCCTCTCTAGCATTACTTCTGCCTCTTCTGCTGCACACTTTCTCAGCTTACATTGCAGCGTCTGCACTACAGTTTTACTATTTTTACTTCCAGCTATCTCTCACTTTCAATCTTTCCTCCTCTATCTGTCAATCTCAGCAGCTCTTGTGTTGAATCATTAACAATAACCTGAGGTCCCTCCCATCACACCAGGTAGAGGAACACAGGCATGGAGGAAGAGGAGGAGAAGGAGGAGGAGGATGAACTGGAGAGAAAGCTGAAGTTGGGGTGTACAAATCGTGTGCAAATTTTCTTTGTGGGGTTTCATTGCTTTTTATTTATTCTCTGTCAGATGTAACTTGTGCGTTGTGTTGGTTTTCTCCACTTTGAAACATACCTGTAATATTGATTTGTGATACTGTGACATTTAAAGGCAATTCATCTTTTACTGCTGACGTAGATAACAGAGAAAATTTAAGTGGAGACATGAGTAAATAGTGAGGTAGTCACTGTAAAAGATGACAGAAAGGGGAAGTGATATGAAGATAGGAGAGGCACACAGGCAGCAATGAACAATTTTATATATTTCCTCTTAGATCTACCTTGATTTTTTTTTTTTTGAAACCTATGAGAAAGATCCAGTTTTCTCTTTATTAAAACGATCATGCTGAGAGCTTTTGCTCTGAGAGTGACACTCACATAAATGACAGCTGGGCTTGAGGGAAATTACCAAAGCTGAGGGCAACCAGGACAACTCATAGATTATATGTGCCAGTTACAAAGTGTCTACTCCATTAGGTTTCTTTTTTTTTTCCATATGCCACTGGATGTTTTCCAGTCACTGAATGAATCTAAATGAGGCTGAAGGGTTACCATTGTGACAGAGGGTGTGGGCTTTTATTGCTCACAGTTAATTATTGATACTCTGTCTGGTTAATCAACGACATTAACGACCCCACCGCTAGGAGATTAAACGGCTCACATTTCAGTTGTGGAACCAGAGGAACTCGATGACAGGCCGTGCGTGTGTTACGACATTTTTCCATTAGCACCAACATGGTGAAATGTATTAATTAAAACAAACCCAGGATGAATTAAGTGTTGCTGCTGACCACAACCACTCATGAGAAGGAGTTCATGTTATTCATGGTGTAAAAATCAATGACAGAAATTAAAGTTTGTATTATTGTCATCCTTTAATTCAAGTCTGAATCAATAACAAAATAGTTCATAATGCCCAAAGTAGTGGTTACAGCTTATACAGATACAAACACAGCACACAAAGTAAAGGCTAGTGAATGTAAAGAGCTGATGAGGAAGTGAACTCATTAAGCCAGCAATTACAGTACCAATATCTGCTGTTGTCATCTTAATACATTCATGTGTTTGATTCGGTCAGGAATCAAGTCCAACAACTGCTGGTAAAAATGACATAAGTCGTGGTTTATTGGCATAATAAACTGGTGTGTTCATGTCATCAGTGCACCATTGGTGATAGACTTAATAAAACATATATCCTCAAATGATTTTAAAAGACATTCAGTACACACACACACACACACACACACACACACACACAAAGACCTGGTCCCTGTAAAAAGATTTAAGATCAGAATGTCCTCCTATAATATTCACATTCACGCTACATAAACACACCAAATACGTTTCATGTGGACTGAAAGTGGCTCATATGACAGATCATTGATGTCGCTGAATACAACACAAAAATTCAGAACTACTTGCTATTTAATTGTTGACCCCAGGTGCAAGTTTTACACAGGGGGTCATCTCATTTATCTCTACCATATTGCATAATTTACACCTCAACCAAGCATACTGCAAAAGCATATACAAGCAAAAAATAAATAAATAAATAAATAAAAGGGAAATCCATGAAATGTAAAGCACTGTTGTATTTAATGGATTCCCCCTTTTTCGCTCTCAAACCAAAACTAAAATGATAAAGCTAGCTTGCAATGATATTAGTCTTTTTCTCCTGGCATACGTGTACATTTCTGCAGTATGGTTGAGAATTGACAGCTTTTAAGGGTGAGAAAATTTGCAGTATTTCTGAAAATAGTTCAGCAACATCTGAATTTACCTCAGGCTCATGTATGCAATGACAAATTGCAAAGTATGCAGGGCTAACATGGGTATGTACAATCCTTGAAGGCATGTTACACATTTCAAAGAAAACAAGTAAGAGGCAAAACAATACCAATAAGACAATATTAGTGTCCTGATGTTGTCATTCAATTCATTTCTACTTAAAAACAATTTCAAATAAATCTGAAATCTAAGCACTTGTTTAACAGGGATTATTTGTGTATTTTATTTTCTATGTACACTACTATCAGGAGGGCGCGTTGGAGAAACTCTATAATTAAAAGCAAATCATATTAGATTGACAAATAACAAACAACTTTTCAATTGGCTGCAATGATTTTTTTGAAGACATGAAAAATAAGTTCTCGACTTAATTAAAACTTCTTTGACTGCTGAGAACCTGAGACAATGATGAGGAGGTAGATTAGCTTAGTAGATTAGCTTAGTTGCAGTGAGGTCTTATAATTGTATATCACAGTTGGTCATTCTTTGTGAATAGCCAATACATCTGTGGTGAGGTAACAGCATGGAACGCTGAGCAATGCTTATATTAAATAGTTGCCGTGATGTCAGTGACTTCGTATTCTTCGTAACTTGCACTCATTCTCCGTGTGGTAAAAACTGTGTGACAGCGTGAAAGGCGATCATCTTATCTTCTCCTCCTTAATGCCACAGGCTTTCTTGATCTCCTTCGGGTGTTCAAAGACGGCGTGGACAAACTGACTGAACACACGCTCCATGTAGTTCTCACCGCGCGGAAACAAACCCTGCAGGAAGGCAATGTGTCCACCATGGGCCGTCACCAACAGAGCAACATTAGGCAGGTCCTTGACTATGGCCAATGGGAAGGCTGTGGGGACATAACATATATTTTTTTTAAAAACAGAGTCACATTTAGTGAGTGCAGCCAAAATAAAACAGACAGGAAACATACTGGGGACTGAAACTGCTTCAGTAATTCAAAAACTGCTGCAACTGGAAAAAACATTCCCCCCTGCATATCTGTTTTGTGGTTCTCCCATTCGTATTGTCAACAAGTTCAGTTAGCAAAGAATGGTACCTGAGGATTCACAGTTGTGTATTTGCTGTCCTGGGAATGCACACATGTCAACATCATTCCAGCCTTTAAACAACCGGTACAGTGTGTGCACCTGTCATTGTGTAAATTGTAAATTGTGCAACAAACATGTGACTGATGACTGCCATCGTCATCAGTCTTTTAACCCAGACTGCAACTAATAAACACACACACACACAACACTGCAACCTGGTTTCCACTTGTTTTAAAGCCTAAATATAACATTTGGGGGTTCGCAGAACTATAGTTACATATGTAACCCTCATTTTGACATCAATACACTGGTTGACAACAGCTCGTTTTCTTTTTTTTCATTGCATTGAGTTGCATTGAGCTATTCCTGCTCTCATTTGCATGCTCTACATCTTTCTATATTCCATACTGTCCACACTGCTAACAGTTGACTGCTTTGATTACATGTAATCATGTCCTCAGATTGGATTTCAGACCTATTGAGAGCTCAAAATCCACACAGAGATGTAGACTTGTTTGCATGTTTATTTGGTATCATTTTTGAAAGAAATTAAATAAATATGACCCCATCTGGATATTGGAATTCATTAATCACACCCCAGTTCAAGTCCAAACATGATCACCATGTCAGTCTTCTCCTATTTTCTACTCACCACTTTGGGGAGAGAAGGGATCATCTGCAGCGTTGAGACACAAGATGGGTACTGATGTGTTGGGGAGTTTTTTGTCCGGGCTGGCATCGTGATAATATTCTGTACAAGATTTATAACCAAACAGCAAAACAGTGATGCGTTCATCAAACTCACGGACTGTCCGTGCCTAGAGGAGAGGGATGTAATGACATGAAAATGGAAAGGAGAGGCGATCACGCATAAACGAGATGAAGAGAAGCTAAAATGACAGAAATGTTAAATGGGAAGAAACGGGCCTTACCTTCAAGACATAATCGATGTCCACCACTTTCTCCAAAACCTTCCTGTGCCTGTGAGAAACAGATTTTTTTTAAACCAAGTCAACAAGCCTGAAACTAAACTTCTTAAGCTAAATATAAAATCAAGCATTTAAGAAACTGCAGTTATCTGACCTAATGATGCCATAACACAGGTTGTTGGTGAGGTATCTGTTGAAGAGCAGCCAGTTGATTGGTTCCTCCAGTGAGGCAGTGGACTTCGGTGCATTCCAAGGGACAGAAATGGTGAAACCCGCGACCATCCCCGACTCTGCGCGTTTACGGCCCAAGTAGTTTAACAGCAACATGCTGCGCAGGAATAAAGAAGTGGAAAAAAAAGACTTAATTTATTCAAAGGAGAAATCGAAGGAAAGGAAGGAAAAACATTAAATAACTTTTTATGCTATTTTCTCAAAGAAATGTGAGCAGTTGGACACCATCACACCCTACAACAACTCACCCTCCCAAAGACACACCAACACCAAGCACAGGGGCGTGTGGGTAAAGTCCTTTGACATGCTGCACCACACGCTCAAGATCAGTCGTGCTGGCTGCACTGTAGGTGACAGGTGTCTGAAGCGAGCAGAGGAACACAGCAAGAGCATTACAAGAAGTGCTCAAGTTCCAGATTTAGTCTCTGAACTGCTATAGGACCCATCATACTCATTTTATCGTATTGTTTAAGAATCCACTTAAAAGATACACATTAATACACATTTGGTGCTTCAGTAGAATTCACAGTAGTAATGCAGAGTAGGACACCGCTATAATCACCCAAGTGGTTCCTGCAGACTGATAAACACAGATCAATGTGAGGCTATTTCAAAATCAGTCAGAAAAAAAACAGCAAAAAGAAATTTAAAAAAATAAAATTTGACATGACCATGATTCATTGGATTATTTGATGCTTTTTGCTATTTTTTAGGTTGTATCCACACTGATGAATCCAGTGATTGTAAGTAGCTTTGGATAGAAGAAGCAGCTAAATAAATTGCATACAATATGCTTACCAACAATTCCTCCCCTCCAGCACCTCTGTTGTTGAAGACCACACATCTGGTGAAAAAAACAATTTTTAAAAAAGAAATGTAAACAGCTACAGCAGCTACTAGACATTCATTTTGGTGTTTACATTTCACCCCTGATTTCGGCACACGAAGAATTTCATCATATAAGACAGAGAACAGGTGAGGAGAACTGACCTGTAGCCGTGGCGGGAAGCCTGCCTAATGGCATGGAGCACATAGGACTGCTGGCTGTTCCCTGTCAGGCCTGGGAGGATCAGTACCGTGGGGCGGGTGGAACATTCTGGGTAGGTCACACTGCCCTGATTGTCAACCCAGTCCAGAGAGATTTGACCACCATCAACAGTACGGATCAGCTCACTAAAGGATGAAGGGTGGATTATTATAGTGCATTTACAACAGAAAAAAAGACCATATGACCAAGACTTTATTTCATCCACAAGCTCAGGACACATAAATGAGAGAAAACATATAATAACACGATGACTGTGTCAGCCAGCAAAAGGAACATAAGAGAACAGCGGGAACTCAGGGGGTTCATCCTACTTGCGATAAGCGACGGGTGGTTTGGACTTGAGGACGGCAAACATCAGCGTTTGAAGGCGGCCTCCCCAGCACCACGGCGTGGGACTGAAGCACTCCGCCACCACAGGGCAGTGCTTACGGAGGAATGCACTGAAGCCCTTGCTAGATACGAGGACTGGCGTCTGGTAGGAAAAGAGACATAATTACAAGGTATAAAATCACACGTAGCCTGAATAACAACTGTGACACACAAGAATGCATGACACACAAAGGCGGTTGGGCTTAAGACCGCCGACAGTATGAGAGGTATGACCAGCAACAAGGTGTGTGTGTGTTTATGGATGTGGCAAACAGTAGTGTTCAACAAATCCTCTGACTAGGTATCCATAATTTGCATATACCAGTGTAGTTGACTGGTGAAGAAATATTTACTATAATTATGTAAGATTATAATTATGTTAGATGATGCATTCATTACCAGAAGTTATTGACAAATCTAATTAACACTTGCAAAGGCCCTTAAATCTCCTTATCATTATATCATAAGCATTTATGAATTGATAATATGTTGCTCATAGATGCTGAATAGAGATTATAACAGAGTTAATATTGCAGGCCTGAACATAATAAGTAAATATAAATAAGGAATTAGGTATAGTCTATAATATGGGTATAGGCTACTGTTATTTATAGATAGATAGATAGATAGATAATAGATAGATAGACAAATACATATATATATATGTGTGTGTGTGTGTATAAATGTATATATATATACATTTATACATATATAAACAGAAATGTTAATATAAAAAAGCAAAAATATAACACAATAGAATAGAACAGATAGGAATCAAAATAAATAGGAGGAAAGAACAGAAAATGCAGTGGATACAGTGCAGTCATAATTACCGCCAGCTTTGACCGCAGTGACTGACCTGACACTTGCGGCCCCACAGATAGAACACTGCGGCCGTAAAAGAGCAGATTAACACCGAATAAGGTCTGGAAACAAACTCCCATGTTCTCCATAGCTCCAAATGTGACAGAAACATGGCTATATTCAAGCTAGTTACACTACAGAGCTAACCTAGTAAGGCTAGCTGACGGTGTGTAAATGACGCAACACAATGGGACAGACAACTAACACACAGACGTGTTAACCTGCCTTCATAACCACCAGCTAACATTTTAAGCGTTTCACCACTCCTACACGTCCCATCAACTCTGATGATGATGATGGTGAAGAGCCGGTCTTTTCTCCCGGAACTGCTACTTCCTGCTTCGCAGATTATAGGTGGAGACGTTCACAGAGGATTATCCAATGTAAAGGTCCGCTTTAAGTTATAGTACGCCCCCTATACACTGTACATGTACAGCATAACACATTACATGACACAGGGCAGCCTTTACAGACAGAAAATATGGAGTCGCTCATACGCATGCGCACTTCTTCCTCCCTTAGATTGGGCGCTATACCGCCACCCACTTTTATACAGTAATTTGAATGTCTGTACTTCTTTTTTTGCGCTTCTTTTGTTGAAATCTTCTACACAAGATTGGTACTGTTGGAATTTTTATATTTTACATATTGATAAACCATGTTTGTCCACAAAATATCACAAAAAGTTGTCAATGGATTTTTATGAAATTGTGTGTAGTGGTGGATCTTCAGCCAAGCAAGAGTTGATTAAATTTTGAGGTGAATCAAGGCTTGGATGCAGATTCCGGGTTACTTTTTCACATTCTTCAGCAGAGCAAGATCCCTAGGTCCTTATTTACATTTTGCATATATCGTGGAAAATAATAATACGTCAATCAAAATAAAACCATTCATTACATTCCACTACAATGCAGAACTGCATCCAGATCCTGATCGTAATCTGGACCTGGAAGATTTAAATGGAAGGGGACATTATATGTTGTGTCACAGTACAATAGCAGAGATACGTAACATTTGGTAACATTCATAACTGAAACACTAAAATTATTTGGTAAATGTGGCTCTTAACGTTGTGGGTCTGAGAAACAGAAGCACATTTGCCATGTTGGAATACAACAAGGGCCATAGCAGTAAACAAAAATGCAAATCTCCATATGACATGTAAAGGATCTAAACTGGAGTATCACAGTTTCACTCAAAAAGTCACACTTACACCTTTTTAGATAGCTTGTTTTATTACAGATCTTTAAATTGGCTGTGTGAATCTATAAGAGCGTTCAAATAAAGCTAGAGATCAGCATAATGATTTATACAGAACAAAATATCCAATCTGTCAACATTTGCCTTTAAATGCAACACCTAATTCTCTTACAGAATGAAGTTTTCCTCATTGACTTGATTTGGTGATCGTTTGCAGACAGAACTCATTTATTCTAGTTGAGTGGGAGTCCTGTAACCACCTCTGACTCGATACCACACTCATCAGTGCCACGCTTGATCTTGAAGAATCCTGAAATGGGAAGACACAACTGTATCCCTCACCACATTGACAGAAAATGAGACACTGATCTGTTCTGCGCTTGACCAAGAAACAGTCCCAACCCGTGGTTTTAACGTACCTTTATCTCCCCAGTCTCTGTTCCAGGAGTTTGCGGCGAGCCAATAGGGCGTCCCATTCTCCTCTCCCCAGCCGAGGAGCTTGATGGCGTGACCACCCAGCATCTCCCCTGTCACATGCTGGTACACACCTACAACAACATTTAGTATGATAACACAGAGCTTAAAAGAGGTGGCCACCAACCCTAAGTGTCAGTATTTGACGACCTCCGAACGAGACTCAACAACCAACCAAAAGTGGCAGACATTATTTTCCCACATTTTATGACATTTACTACAGATTTTGAATAGAATATTAATTGTGCTTTAAGACTGAGAGTCAGCCATCAAAAATCACTATATGTTGTTGGACAGTCAATCCCACAGGGACTTAAATCTGAGATGTCATAGAACGATAGAAGAAAGAATAAAACTGTTGTAATACACAAAATTATGTTTAGTTTTTCTTACTTTTTTTAATTCCTTTTTTTGTGGAGTTTCTGGAAACTGTTTTGTATGTTGGGGCTGTATGATGCCTGAAGATCAGCGGGATTTATTTTTTTTATCCGTCTGTATTTATGTTTATTACTTATGCTTATATGTCTGCACCTGTGTGAGCCACCTTGGCTTGTCTTGTAGGGGATCGGAGGGTGGAGGTGAATTTAGTAAATGGAGTAATGTGAGAAAGATGGAGAGTGTTTGGGGACTAAAAGAAAAGCAACTGTTCCTTTACCTGTACCTCTCCCCTTGTTGTTCTGTTTCTAGCCTTTTTTTGACAATCATGGCTATATATAATAAATATTTGCTCTAAAAATGTGAATGCTTTTAACTTATCTGTACAAATCGTACAACTTTAACAATCTGGTGAGGAATAACACCGATTGAACTGCTCACATCTCAGGTCCACACTAAGGCCTCAATATGTGAGGAGGGGTCACATATCGCTTCATTTTAAGGAGTCACAAGACAAAAGGTTGGGAACCGTTGAAATTAGGAAACTACGGAAATAGGTCAGCATTAGCATGGAGTATATGTTGTATCTTATAGATTGTAGCTGATGGATTTAACATACAGTTTCTGACTGATGCTTAAGTCACCACACAGTCATTCAGCCTCACCCGACTTGTACAGCAGGAAATCTGCATATACAGAGAATGCTGCCTCCACGGGGCCGTTCTGGTACAGCTCAGTCATGATCTGCTCCTGCTGGGACGGGACGCTGTATGTGGGTCCACCTGCAGAGGGAGACACAGACAGAAAGAACACCAGAGATAGAACCCAACAAGGAATGACAGATAAGCAAATCGATTGGGGTAGAGGATTTGAGAGGGCTGTACCAAAGTGTTTGTCCTTCCGATAGGATGGCGAGTATCCATCAATGCACTTCTCATCACACTTCGGAGTGTCCTGTTCACCCTTACAGGGAGGAAGAGTTCCATTTACATGATGCTCACAGGGAGGGATGCTGTAGGGCCGGCAGCCTGTCAAACCACCAATTTGAGTTCAGACTTGAAATGCTACGGCTGTCTAAACCCAATTTAAGTTCACACTTACCGACTTTGGAGCCAAACAGGCCTCCTGTGACAAGTCCTTTCTCTACCCAGAACTCCCAAGCAGTAGAAGGGTAACCACCGTAACAGCTGCACCCAGAATAAAATAAAAACACCACAGGTGTCAGTCGGTGTCCTTTTTTAAAAACTGGTTGTCCACTCATTTTTGTTGCACTGATACTCACCCCATGCCACATTCATCACAGCAGGACAGTAGATCTTCAACAGAGATCTCCAGAGAGACTTTGCCACCGCTGTGGATGCACAACCTGTCAGATATCGCTTCAGCTGCCCCAAAGGCCTGTGAGAAATCAAAATAAGGAACACTGGCTTTAAAAATAAGGAAGTTGTTTCCAGAATACATGTGGTTCATGTTTTGGTTCCCCTCATGCTGATTCTATGACCTTATGTACTTTCATTTGTCTTTTTGTTGGGTTGCCTTACCCAGCAGGAGCCACAGGATCCCTGGTCTCTAATCTGTTGGATTGTGGGACAGTTGGGCCACTGCTGACGCGGGTCAAAGCTGTCTGGAAGCTTTATGTCTTTAATGTCGTGAACCCTGAAGAAGAAAAGGAAAGTCACTGAGTGCTGCAGATAAAACCTGTGACTGTCATCTGTTCAGGCATGTGACAGACTGTACACACCCTTATAAAAATAAAATGTGAAGTATTAAAAGTAAAGGTTCTCAATACAGACAAATGGCTCCTTTGACTTATATTATTATATTATTTGATATGATTAGATTATTATTATTCATGCAATAATGTAAAAGTATCAACTAATCAGTTAATCAACTAATTTCTTGTTATTTCTGCACATGTGTAAACTGTTGGGTAGTTTACTCTATAAGAAAACAAAATAGAATATATGTGGCATGAAAAGAAATGTCTTGCACTTAGTTACATTCCAGCACTGTTTAAACTTACACCTCTGGAAGCCTGGGTCCATTCAGTAAAGTCCCAAACAGTCCATTCACGTATCTGATATCAGAGTTAAAGAAGTTCTGCCCAGTCTGGAGCAAAAGTAGTGGAGTTAAAGTTAGCGATTACAGGAATCACAACATTCCTGGCAACTGTCACGAGGCCTCTGCAGAGATGGTTATCAGATATACAGTAAATACTCTAAGAACACAGATCAGATGATCGAGACAGGCTCACCGTCCAGGTGGTGTTAGCCTTGTTAATTAGGTCAACCATCTCTGAGGAGAGGAGTGGAAGATGACGAGCCCAGGTGACAGAAACTGTCACAAGGACACAGAGGAGAGCCAGTGAACGCATACTGTAAAGCAAATGACAATGACGGGCACGGTCAGGATTTTCCTCACTATCTTTGCAGTAATTTCACTTAACTTTACATTTCCTTGTTGTTTTGACGAAGATCTGAATTAACCAAATATAGTAATAAAATAAGTAAGGTAGGATTACAAATGTTACATTACAAAAAGTGTCTTCTCATGTTGATTTTAAAAATTCAGATATGCTGGTTTTTGTGAGAATTGCCAAATTCAAACCAACTTAAAAGGAAGGAAATCGTGACTAATAATTAATAATCTATAAAACTATCATAATTTATTTGAATTTTCAGCTGAATTTGAAGAATACTTGTCTGTATAATAGTCTGTATGTACAAGTGTGTACAACACTGAACTCTTCTTATTAACAATCAAGTCAAAAGTAAAGGCATTATAAACACATTAAATATGAAATTAAAGTCATAATAAAAGAACATGTCACATGTCTACGTGTTAAGTTTTACCTGTGCTGCAGTTTTTTCAGTTGATGTTTCTTCCGAGCAGTTCCTTTGTTCAACTGAATGAAAACAGAGTAAACCCTGTTCTAACAGGTTATGGGATCACATGACACATGTTTAACGAATGCATCATCAGTAAACTCATGTGACTAACAAAACGGAGGACAGGTGATCTTAAAATTATGTAGTGAATAGCACAGCAATAGTGCACAGCTCCAAAACAATGACACATTATTTGTCCTCACTACATTTTGATGTGATATGAACTTTATAGATTTATAGTTTTCTACATTTTTTTCCTTGCTTTTCTATGCCCTCCTGTAAATTCAGATCATGTTCATGTTCATGTTGCATCCCCATTACATAATAGTCTGGTTTTAGACAATGATCCACTACTGGGTAGGTTGATCACTTTATTACATAGAACATTTATTCATTTATAAGTGTATTTATTTAGTACATTTTGCATAGTGTGAGGCATACACTAATTCTATTACGATTTTTCCTCAAAGGTGGGCATATTCCATGCAAATGTATACATCTAGATGGTTTTTTCTGAACCATGTTTTGTCTCATAAGTTTCCAATTTATGTGCATCTTCATTTATTAATGTGGACTGTATAGCTGTATATACAATCCCTTGCTGTATGCTTCCAGTGAGCATTCATCCATTTTCTTACGCTTATCTGGGGTCAGGTGGCAGCAGGCCATGCAGGGTATTCCAGATGTCCCTCTTCCCAGCAACACTCTTTCCAGTTATTGCCTTCCAGCTTTTGACAGTAGTCATTGTTGTTTTCTGACAATTGTGGTCAGACCTCTTTCATTATGAGAGGCCATCTTTGGGTGATTCATCACAGATGTATTCCATGATGCAATTACTTTATGTTTCTCTGGGCTGATTGACATTTGAACCTCACATGTGGTTTTAAATTGCTATGATTTGCTGTTTTGGAGTGCTGGAGTTTTGTTTGTTTTTTTGTCTTAAAACTATGAGCTGGAGAAGAACAAAATATATACGCATTATTAGTAGCTTTTGAAAATCTTTTTATTTTTCTTCATAACTGACTTCATATGATATGAAAATTCAAATGAGGTGAAAAATGCAAAAATTAGGAAACTGCAGAAACCCATTAGATGTGCATATCTTTAGGCCCCCTATTAAGCATGTGTGTAATTTCACTGCATTCTGTCCAGCGGTTTATGAGGTGTAGATAGACCACACCCTGGTTTTGTACAGACAGACATATATAAAAACAAAGTCCAGCTCAATATATGAGCTGTGGTGTGAAATATAATTTTACAGTCTGGAATTTAGAACATCAAGTTTAACCAACAGGCTTTAGACCAAAATAATGACGTGTGTTTTATACAGAATCACCATTCAGACTGTTTAGATTCATTAAATTCTTCTTTTAATCAAATATGTACAAATCAAAATTACATTACATAGCAATGTTTGTAGCTCTCCTTTGGTTCTGTACAAGGTTCCTTTTTGCTACCCTTTTTACTCACCAAAGCTGTGTTAAGGTCACTTTAGCTAGCAGTCTCAATATGCATTTCTTTAAATATGAAACGAATTTGTTCTTTATTCATTTTAACAAACAATGTCAAAACTACATTGGAATTGTTCCTTTTTTCCCCCATTTTAAAGGACTAAGTGTTGAAACTAATCTCTGCTGTCAGTGGATGCTGTCATTATGCCAACATACAATGACACTAGACAGTACATTGGTATAACAATTCACTTGAGTGTTTCTCCTGTAGAAACATAACAATTAGAATATAAAGCTATTTTTCTATCTAACATGAAAAAACGGGCAGTGTTGTACTATTCATTTCACCATTCCAGCTTCTCTTAACCACTTAGAGAAAAAAGAATGTATCCACTATTTTTAAATATTCAAACATCCTGAATTATTTCACTCAATTTAAAGGGTCAAAATGTTTCAAACAAAATCAAACAGACAAATAAACATCAAACAACACGCCCTGAATTGTTTTGATATGCCTTTTATGCAGGTGAATACGACCACACAAGTATCCAGAGGTCGGATGGACTACGATAAAACCCTATCAAATTCTAATGAGTCCAGCCTGCTACCAGAACCCATCCATAATCTAAATATGTCCATGGTCCTGTTATGGCCATACTAAAGAGGGTAAGTTATGAAGAAGTGCTTCAGATAGCTAGACTCAAACCAGACCTCCAGAGGGGGCAGCAGGGCTTTCTGAGTCTGTGGGCCCCAGGAAAGGTGAGTGTAAATGGTTCAGTGTCCCTGCATGTTGCCAGTGCCCTGTGCCTGTGCTGCAGTGGTGCTGAGGTACTGCCAGCTGAGGGCAGCGAGCAGCATGGCAGCAGACAGGTACATGGGCGACAGGTAGTGTGTCCTGGTGGGGAGGTTGGACTGCGACAGGGCGGACTTCTCTCGGATTAGAGCCAGGATGTGTAGGGTCTTGTCCCTTGATGGGTCAGTGAGGGAGACCTTCTGTAAAATCTGCAGAGAGGGAGATTGTTTTTTGTTAAACTGCACCAATATTGTAAAAAAAAAAAAAAAAAAAGAGCAAACACAAAGACGCACACACCTGCTGGCTGTATTGGGCTAAGATCATTTGCACAGCTCTCATGTTGGTGGCCTCCATCATGAGTGTGACAGCCTGTCCCTTTCGGATCTTCACCACTCCCTGGAACACCATGGGGTTGTTGTAGCATGTTGATAGCGTAGCTATTGCCATCACCTGGTCAAGAGAGGATTCACATGTAGTCAAGGTGAAGAAATCTGTTCAAATATGTCTTGCAAATCAAAGTCAATCTTTGTTGGATTGCAATAAGACATGAATTAGTGTGTACCTGTGGAATGGCGCAGAAATTGAAGACGCTCTGGTTGCGCAGGCGGGACAGGTAGGCGATGACATCAGGGACGTGTCGCAGAGCATCAGTGACCAGAAAGTTAAGACAGCAAAGAGCCGACTCCAGCTTCTCGGGCTTGGCCAAGTCCTCAAGACGATCTGCAAACTGACTCCAAGCCTGCACAGGGACGCAGAGGACACGCGACATTAACACATGGTGCATTGTTCTTATTCAGTATTTAGCAACAAGTGAAATGAAAAGAGTTAAAGGAGTGAAAGGAGTATTAATAGTAACACATCTTGTAAAATGTACTTAGTAGCGTCATCAAAAATGTATACATTTATATGTATATTAATTACAGTATATTATTATATTAATTGAATTTTAACCATATTATGCCATTGTGCCTTTTGATAGTTTTACTTTTATACTACAGTAATTTTTTGTGTTTGGTTTCCATGGATACATGTTTTAGGTGACACTGAAGGCTGGTCATCTTGTCTGGATCACATCTGACAAATTCTACATTATAGCTTCTCACAACTTTACACATAAATGAATCATGATAAATAGTCGTGCCTTTTCATATTTAGATCTTTTTTTTTTTTTTAAACGTGTTCATATTAACATCACTATGCACCAAAATCAAATGTTGAATCAAGGGCCATAACTTCAACAAAAATGATTTTTCTGCAGTCATTTTCAAACAATCTACAACAACAGACGACACACCTCTTCACAAACTTTAATTCTTCCGTCTTAAACAGGTTTTGAGAAAACTTGTTCACAGGAACAACACAACACTGTGTGTTCAGTGCAAAATTCTACTGAAGGGCCAAAACTCCTGTTTCAATTCTCTTATTCCTAAGAGACACAATCTGTGTTAGACTGACATGTGTGATGCAACTCTACATTCTGCTCATAAAATATGAGTAAACATTTAAGTTTGAATGGATTCAACACTGAAACGTATTGTGGAGTTTTTTTTACATTACAACCAACTGTGGGGCTCAGGTCAGTCACAGCTAAAACAAACACGCTCTCACCTCATGCGGCCAGAAGGCGCGTCCCTCTTGTGTGTCCTCCAGATAGTCTCGGATGATGTTAGTCTTCTGGAGGAACAGGCCCATGGAGTTGGCCAGCTCTGTGTCCCGTCCCACCTCGGGGTCCTCCAGTTTGGACGCAGAGAACAGCTGAGACAGGCCGATACCGACCAGCCCGGCCACGTAGTGACAATACTGCACATAGAATGAAACAAGTCCGTCTCTAACTCTGTTTATAGGAGGGTTTTCATGGTGTGTGGTAAGACTAACATATCATGGTAACACAAGGCTATCATTTACCAGGTCCAATTCCTTCATGGTGCCCATTTTCTTTTCCAGAAATTCAGCCATTCCCATTCCCATACGGTGGCAGATATCCGAGATGACATCTCTGTACTCCTGAGCGAGGTTTCTGAACTCCTGCGATATCTGGATTGGAATATACATTAAGATTATTGTTTGTCTTTTTTAACAGCTTTTAATGTGGGTAGACTTTTCTATCATGTACCATCATAGAAATTAGATAACCAGCTTACAGAATAAATCCTGTAATTAACATGGCGTACATCTTGTCTGCAAATCAGTCATTGAACACAGACTTCATCAGTAACTTAAGCCATGTAAGCCTCTGTACCACCACGCAGTTCTACTGACCGTGGGGAAATCCTCCAGAACCTGTCGGTCTTTCTCTTGGCTTTCAGTGAAGCACCACTCATCCTGGTACAGGTAGGTGTGGAAGTCTTTCAGCATGGGGACCTTCTTGTCCAGAGGGATGCTCATGTCATCCTCCACTGTGTCCAGCGCTCGCAGCACCAGGTAGAAAATACAGACTGCATGTCTGGATCGTGGAGACAGGAGGGAGGACATGAGACATACTGAAAACCTGACTCGTCACAGATTCACAAGTCAACAGAAATAGCAGGCGTGTCAAACAGGTCGTCGCAGATCAGGTCAGCGTATATGTAGAGGATTCCTCTTGACCAGGGATATATATATATAAAAAGTGCATACATGCACACAATAGTGGTGTAACTGTCTACTGTGCACCAACAGTTCTGACCCGAGTAGTGACCATATATTAGACACCCAGGAGCAGCAGCAACAGCCTCCTGGTGTTTGTAATATTAACAGTTTGCTTTAGGATTCTTGTTGCAGGTTACAAGTTACCAAGACACCACATTAAGTCATCTGTTACTGGAGGTTTAATGTTACCTTTACTTACTTAAATCTCCTCCTGCATGGCTGCACTAAAAGCATTTGTTGCTACAGTGTACCGGGTTATTATTATTATCATTATTGTTATTACTACCTCCACCAAGGAGATTTTGTTTTCACTCATGTGTTTGTTGGTTGGTTGGATTGTCAGCAGAATTACACGAAAACCACTGAACCGATTTCCATGAAACTGGTTGGGAGGATGGGTCTTGGTCCAGAATAGACCCCATGACATTTTTTTTTTTGCAGCTGCTGTCAGATTCCTCAGGACCTACTATCAATTTCCTTGCAAATTATTGTTTTCTGAAGTAATAAAACAAATGCATTAAAGTCTAAACTGTTCATGGTTGTTTAAACGGTATCCATATTATCTTCTGTTTTGCACATGTCACGCAGAACAAACATGAGCGAAGACACAGGAAGTAGCCCATACGACGCCACTAGTTCTGCCTTTCAGGAAATAAAACATGTCCACTGACACACCCCTCCTCACCTGGGGCTCAGCTCAGCGCTTTAACTCACCTCAGCTCCCCGTCCAGTGCTTGAATCACGGCTGCAAAACTGCGGCTGGTTTGGTTCAGGTACAGATAGCACGTCCGCAAAGTTTCACTCATGGACTCCTGGCAGGAGAGACAGAGAAAGGCCGTGCGTCGGTAAAAGCCTGCAGGTTTGAAGGCGCTGGAGGGCCGGGCGGCCTCCTGAAGGCTCCGCTCCCCCAGCCTCCAGCCCAGAACGTGGGACCGAGGAGCGGAGCTGCAGCCCCGCGGAGCCACTGAGAGAGAGCGCTTAAACACGGACAGAGAGACTGGACACTTGCAGCAAGCTCCGGCCATACGAATAACTTGACCCTGCCGCTATAATCCGACCATGTCGTCGACACGGTTTGTGGGGGACTTTGACACCCGCAGTCCATGCAAAGGACAAGTGAGGTGAAACACTCTTATGGAGACGTGGAGGCGACAGAAAACAAGCGCTACACTGATCTCAAAACAGCCTAAGCTCACTGTGTGAGTCCGGGTGTCTGAGCACAGCATTTGTATATCTGCTGTTATGATATATTCGCCCCTCCCACCTCCACCAGAAACAACACCAGCTGGGCCCGAGGCCCGAGGGGGATGTGGATGGGGGGGCCACTTCTGAATTTATTTTAAAGTCCCCTTGCAATAAAAAGGGTATTTTCTAGCTACTCCTACAGATGTCTGAGCTTCACCTTGTAGAATGATGAGTTCGAAAGAGTTTTCTCTGTTTTCTGGCCTTTTTAAAAAAAAAGCTGGCACAAACATACCCTTAGTAAAATGACTGAATTGATGATTAATACTATTGCAGCTTGTTAGCACATTCAGTTTATAGCTAACATTAGCTAATGTTAAATGTCAGAAGGGTAACGTAACAAGGCTAAGTTTGTTATTTATTTGTCTATTAAGTTTGTTATTTGCCAGTGTAAAAGAGTTAGAATTTATCTCTATTATGAATTTCTTCAAAATCCATGTGTTTGTCCATCTTGTACATGTTTAGTGCCACCTGGTGGTTCAGTAGCGCAGCTGCACAGATAGGGATCCTTGTAAAGCCGTACGTGCCTCGGCAAAGGAAAATACTCCTGGGCGGGAGGTAGGTGCGCATGAGCAGTGCGGCATTTGATATTTTGATGTTTAATGGTTTAAAAGTGTTCTTGCAGCTATTAGTTAGATGTATTTTGATTGTAAGAATGACTCAAATGTGAGGTGGAAGTTATAGAAATGTGTGCACTGTAGATTTTTACACCAGGTAGTCATTGTTAAATGTTTGTTCACAAATTGCATTATATAGGACACAAAATGACTCTTATTACTAAGGTGCAGCATATAAAATCATATATGATATCACCACCATACAATTACATGTTTGGTTCATAGGCCAATGTAAAGCCTCTGCAGATTCATATAATCTGTCTGGATTTTACATTTGCCAGACCTGCAAAGAGGTTAGCTATACTAGCCAGCTTGTTTTATCACCAAAATAATATTATCTGTATTATTTGAAAACTTTTTTTCGTCCTGTCCTGTTATCGTACCTCCTGATTCTTGTTTCACACTGATACATGGATGCTGAGTGTGAGCAGCAGGGCACAAACTACTACAACTGCAAGGTGCACATCTCAGAGCTTGTAATTTGCATAATTATGCCTTTTTCTCACATCATGCATTAAAAAAATATTTTTTTCTGTTATCTAAACATTACAGGTTGTGAAAACTCTCATTTGAGATTTTACTGGGGCACAGCAGATCAATACTGGGCTATGTGGCCAAGTAAAACTGCTCTAGTGACGCACCTGGGAATTGCAATTTTTATTTAAGCATTTGTCCAGTAAAATAATCGAAAATGTGTGTTTGATAACGTCAAATAATCTAACCGGTCACAGCAAAAGGTGTAACACCTGTTGAACAGCAGGTTCCATACAGTGAATCCATGCCTGGTAAGTAGATGCACCTCTGCATACTGTAGCTGCCTTGTTTGACTGTGGTGGTACGACCTGCATTCGGTCTGTCACCTTGGCCCTTAAACAAAACTGCCAAACACAATAAAGGCCTATTAAAGACTCGAACCATTCTGCAGTCTGTGCAGTCTCTCTGTCTCCGGGTCACACCGGTGTTAAAACAGCGGGATAAGCCTTCAAACATGCGCACAGTATCTCCTCCCTCCACTCAACCCTCCAATCTCATTATGTAACGTAAATCCAGAGTCAATGGTCATATCTGCTTGAGCGTATCGGAGCTAAAGGCAGAGCGCAGATCTAATTAGTCCAACTAGATGACTCCTTCCATTTGCTAAGGTGCAGAACTACATGTTAATACACTATGTGGTTTTCCGTGTTGCTATTGTAGACTCAAGTGAAAGTGAAACGGGAACATTACGTTCTTGATCCGCGATGCAAATCTGTAATGAAACCATGCTTCCAGCATTTATGTGGCTGCTGTCAAGACAAATTTATTCTCTGTATATATTTTCAGAAAGCGGGTTTACTCACATAATCCAACTTTGGCATCACGGCACTACACGCCCCCATTTTAAACTTAAACAGGTTGAGTATCTCCTCCGGGTGGCCTAGTGACTTCAGGATGTCCATGTTGTGTTCAGCACCAACTCTGACAAACTAACGTGTGAACCGGGCGAGATATTCCGCATCAAGGGGATGCTCGCTGGATAGGATACAGCCGCTGCAGCAGCAACACACGGTTCTCTGTCTCAAGTGTCGTCACATCGACTGACGCCTCTGATTGGCTGGAGAGTCATCGTTTTAGAGGGCAACGTCCAATTAGAGGCCATAGCTTCTGGTGTGATGCCCCGCCTCGGTGGAGTGTCAGTGAAGCGCGGCTTCTGATTGGTCGACTAATCCAAAAGCGAACCCCTACCTGCTCAAGTATTGATACCTGTTGGTTAGGATTACCAGATGGGGTTTAACCATAAAACATTGTCTTACACTATGTATATTTATATAATTATGATACATATCTATAATTACTTTGTATATTATTTCTAGATGTTTGAAAAAATTAATCTGTCTTTTTCTTTTTTACATATTTTTTTGTTTTGTTTTGTTTGTATTGTCCCATTTCATACAACTATATTTTATAAACATTATATATGTATAAATTCTATACTAATGACCTTTTATTAATTTAATCTTCTATTACATATTAAGAAGACATGTAATTAGCAGTACATTTTATAAAATGTGTTTGTTCCCATATAGGCAGCAGTAGTACAACAACATATGTATAATCTAGATAAGTTTTTTTTTTTAAATAGAATATATGTTATGATCATCTAATTTACACAGAAAAAAAGAAAGTAAATACCATATACAATAATCTTTTAGGACAAAATAGTCACAAATAATTTAGGAGACCTTGAAGTTGTAATAAAAATTAAATGCAACTTAATGTTATGTACAATTTAATCGATTATTCAAACCGTATTTTATAATGAGTTAGAATTATGCCACAGATAGGTGTTGTAGCACATGCACTGCTACATGTGAAGTAAAGCCTGCTGAGTCTGAATTAAGCTGAGTTGCTTTATTGTCATGTAGCTCGTCAGCAAGTCATTAGAAGATCTATCGGTTATGTTGTAACCACTGTTCTCTGAGTGAAGAAACTACCTCTCCACCCAGCTACATGTTCCATATGTGTGAGGATTCATCCCCATCTGACAGATTATGAGGATAATTCTAAACGACACACCAGCAACGCTTCCAAGCACAGACTATTTGAGTCATCACCAAAGTTAGTGTGATCCATTCTCTCAGGACCATGATTTCCACAATAAGATGTCATGGCAGTCCATAGTTGTTGATATATTTCAGTCTTGATCAAAGGGAAGGACTGAACAACAGATTGATCAAAAATGCCAACCCTACAGCCATGCCTCTAGCATGGTTCAAAACCAAAATAAATGTAAAACCTTAAATAGTTAACATCCTGTTAAGATCTTAAACAACCATAACCTTGATGCATAGATTAATGTCAGAATCTAGAAACTCCCAGATCCTGTCTAACATGTTACTCTGCATTGTCTCTGTTTTAATAGCAAGTTTCCTCGCATGTGGTCACATGTCCTTAGTTAATGTGACGCTGTCTGTGTATGCTCATCTCATTCACCTACAATAACATTTTAAATAAACCACAGGGAAACACAAAGGAGATTGATGCTTGTGGTGTTAAGGATTGTACAAATAAGCAAACACAAAAATATAAACAACCACAATAAAGAGCCAGAAGTACCAGACCTCTACACGTGTTGTTTTGATCAATTCAAAATGGTTTTAATATATCATATGTGTTGTTGTCTCCACCGGGCAATGTTAGACAGACAAAGAAGAAAAGTGCATCTTCAGTTGTCCCATTTTTGTTCCATCTCGATATTAGAGTTACAATAACAAAAATAAAAACCCATTTGAATACACAAGGTGAAGTGAAGTGAATTCATCCAAAAGGTTAACACACTTTTATGACTTTAGTATTAAATTGACAGTTTAATACACACAATTGGGTTAATATCCTATGTCAGCCATGTAAATGCAGGACTAATCGTTTAATTATAGTTCAAGAGATTTTGCTGAGGGGCATATGAAGTTGTGGATTGAAACCAACACAGTATTAACATCACTGTGTCTTCTGTGAATCATTTTAATCCCTAAAAATGAATCGTAAATACAGTTTCCTTTTTCTTCTTCCTTCCTTTTATTCTCTTCACCTTGTGAGTAAAATGAATTTGCTAAACTAGAAAAAGGGGAGGGGCACAGAGGATGCCCCGAGAGGACACACACACACACACACACACACACACACACACACATTGCCACTGTTGAGGTATTACAGTAACTCAACAGTGTGCAGTTTAAGTAATAACTTTATAGCCAAGAGGAGGAGCTCAGTGTTCACGGTCACTAACTCTTCAACATTTTCCTGAGTGAACAGAGTACGTAACCATTCAGTTGTTACATGACATAGCTGTCACTCTTCTTATCAACTGAAAAATATCAGGACTGACACTATAAGAGAGAAGCGGAGCCAGATTTTAATTGATTGCACGTTTCCTGAATTGGGCTGAGGAGTCTGGATGGATCTCCCCATGTGAGTGAACGTACTTAACTTTGACAACTTAACAAAGAAGCAAAGTAACATTTTGCATCCTAAATTGTGTCCTTTTCATGCTGAAATAGTCTTGTATAGGCCCCTAAATTCCTTTATACTTTCAGCAAAGCCACCAGAATCTTTGCCCATAAGAAGTCCCATTAAGCCTGCAGAATTTGGTTCATGTTTAACAGACACACTGTGCTCTCATCCTGCATGTTATAATCAGGTTGCTTTTGTTCAGGTTGAGCTGTAAGCGTCCTCTGTTTCGTGGACCTGACAAGGAAGATCCACTTTTCAAAAAGAAATGTTGGTGGAGTTTGAAAACTCTGCTGGACAGATATCAGACTGACAGAGCCAGACTGAGGTAAGAGCTGATCAAAGAAAAATGACAGAGTACGTTTCAAAAGGCTGTGAAACTAAACTCTTAATGTGTTATTTGAGTGCCTAGTTTGTTTAATGTGAGACGGCATTTCAGGTATCTCATCTTCAGTCCCTGTTGGCATGACTCATGCTGCAGCAATCTCAGAGTATGACAGTATCATATTATATGATTTATGATGCGCAATAATGTTTTACATGTGTTTTCCCATATAATCATACGGGAATATGTATATATAATCATACATATTATCATATAAATCAATCATCTCAAATATGTAAACAGTATATTTGAAGCCTAGAGTGCTGCTTATATAAATGTAATGCATTACATTTACATTTTGGATCAGATCTTTCAAGTCCTTGGCACGTCTGTTTAGTGATTAATGAAATATTGAGCCATAATGAGCTCACCTGACATGTTTTTAAAGGCATATAAACCATTTAAAGAAATACATTTGTATGTTTATTGTATGGCTAAAATACATTCATGATTAACCTGTTTTTTTGTTTTGTTTTGTTTTTTTGTTCGTGTGTGTATGTGACGTCTTTGCCTCTCTTTTCTATATTTTTGTGATAATCGTTTATCTTTGCTTCAATATTTGCACACATTGAACAAACAAAATACAACATGTTAGTTAGTGAGCTTTAGGGGTGTTGGAAGGTAGATTTTGTAAAGGTTGGACCAAGCCAGGCTACCTATTTCCCAGTGTTTCCAATCTTTATGTAAAAGTAACCTAATTCGCTGCTGGCTGTAGGTGTTTTTAGATGTGAGATGCCTCTGCAACCATTGTGTTTGTGATATTCATCCAAACTTTTATGCCTATAATGAGATACATTTGTGTTGCAGGACAGGCTGTGGTCACTCCTGCCTACCTGAAACCTGTGTGAAAGGAGACACAAAACACCCGACTGACATAAAGTGCTTCTTTGAGCAGATATCGTCCTGGGCTTGCACAGAATACTCTGTGAACAAAGTACTGAAGCATTTCAAGTTTAGACAAGCCAATGATGACTTTTTCCTAGATGACTTGGTGAACAAGAAATTCTTGGAGTTTCACTATGACATAACTGAAGAATGTGGTGCAGAAGATAAGCAGCATTCATGGGCCGTCATTGAGAAGCGGGAGGAGATTGTCATGTATGGACCTTATTATCCTAATTACATCAATGGAGAACACAGCGAGGACATCATTATTAAACAAACCCAGGAACTTCTGGAGTCAGACACTGTCTCAGAAGACTGGAAGGTGTATGTTTTCACTATGAACAGCCCATGTTTGGCTAGAAACACTGAGCCATGTATGCTCAACCTGGTTCAGAAAGCTCAGGAGTGGTGGACTGTGTATGGAGTGAGGACTCATATTGGTTTTGTGAAATGCTGGGGCTTCAAGGGAACTAAAGAAACTCTGTTTAGGGATATTAACTACAGTCAAGTGGACTGTATAGATCAGAATGAAGACCATGAAAGCTATGTTAAAGCAGTTGAAAAGAGCCCTGATCTTACTCCTTTACGTGAAAACCTGTTTGCTGCTGTTAAACGCCTCCTGAGATCAGCGAGGTTCCCTTCGCTGAACATCGTGCAGGGCCAGGACTGTAAGAGTTATTTCAAAAGTATGCATAGTGTTTCACCAGAAAACACCCAGGAGGTGAACACCATGATTGAAGCGGCACAATCACTGCTGTCAGAAAAAAGTGGAAATTTTCAGGAACATTTAGAAAAAGGACGGGCATTCGCATCCAGTTACACTTTTAGTTCACCAGTATCTGACGCCATCAAGGATCAAATAAAACTCACGTTTCAACAATGCTGGAAGGAGACGGTACAGGACAAATACGCAGAATTCATCAGGGAGAAGCTGACTGAAGACTTCAATCAAGCCACTGTCCGGCTTTTTATCAAAGAAGTCGTTAAGTTCACAAAACAATACTTAAACATCGGAAGATTACAGTTTTCGGATGAAGATTCAAAAGCTCTACAAGTTGTCCAATAACTAAACCCTTTTGCCAAGTCAAGACTAAATACTTCACAAATGTTTGGTATGCATTTGAAATGGAATGAATGACACCAAAGCTTCACATCATACATACCATTTGCATTATGTCAAAATGCTTTGTCTTTATTAGTTTCCTCAGTAGAGCTACAGTTGCACACAGAGGAACAGGCATCAGGTAGTGTTAGTGCACACTGAGAAATGACCATCTCTCACTGTATCTTTACTTATAACGTATCACAAATGGTGCATTACAATTATACTGGAGTGGAGTTTTTACACATATGCTCTTATATTTGTTATTTTGGTAATTACATGTGCCGTTATCCCACATTTACACACTGCCCTCATGCTTGCCACAAGAAAAAAGCATCAGAAATTGCTGACTATACAAAACTATACAATCTTGACACAGTTGGTTTATTGAACATCGATCAGCTAATAGACTATAACTGAATGGTTTGGATTGTGTCTCCAATAATAAATATCAGCTGCAGAAAGGCTTAAGTTTTCTTGCCTGTCACATCTGCGCTTGTGTCTACAGAAGGAGCTATGTGTCATTTCCTCAACCCACATTCATCAGGTGCAGCTTACGTCCTGCTTATGTAGTTTATCTTGTATTTTTTCTCCATGAGTTGTCAAAACTATTTTTTGTACACTTTAAATCAAAAATATAAATTTAGATAGTTGAGGCAACAGATCCAGACACAACAAAGCCACCAGAGAAGGTCATGTTTACTGAAGGTTACATCAGTGGTGTTGAGGAGTGATGGATGTCTTGAACAAGTTTCTCACAGTGAGTGTATGAGAAATGCTCCTGATTAGCTCGGAGGATTGTGCGCGCTGTGAAATTGCACCTTTGCATCACAAATAAGTGACTGCCATCATAGTTTTTGGTTTTATTTGCTTAAGTTGGAGACATTGGGGCTGAGAATGAGCCACGTTACTACAGCTTAGATGGCCGTCTATGTATAGGTCGATTCATCGCCATCCTTTGAAGGGCTAAATAGCTAAAGTCCTTTACCAGACACTGTGTAACACAGACACCTCACTACCTTTCAACAGTTTTAATCACCTACCAAACAAATAAAACAATGAAAAGTGACAACATTCGAGTGGATTATTAGATAACTAGTATAACTAACAGTTTGTTCTGTAGAGAGACGTAACTTTTGACTATTTGAAATGAAATTTTCAATGACTTCAGCACCACAAACAAATGTTCATTCTCCTCTTTGCATTGTGGTGGAATACAGGTAAAGAACACTTGTGAGTGTGAAAATATGAAGTTGTTTTTCTTATTAACATGAACTGACCCTTTGGCTACACCTGCCACGCCCCCTACAGTAAGGTTTGCTGTTGTGTTCATCCCTTTATGGGAAAATGTCCATAATAATATGAGAAGAATGAAGAGAGAGATATTAAAATAAAAAAAGTCTGACCATAACTGTTGTGTGTTACAGTAATATGTTACAGTATTTATCACTTAATGCCCCTGGACTGGTAGAAAAGGTGAGAGTGATGCAAAAAGTTCCCTTTTTTTTCACTTGTAGTTTCATATGAGGAGTTGTGTGTTTAATCACAGTGCTGCTCTTTATTGACTGTCTAAAAGAAACTCCTCAGAAGCTGCGAAAGAGCACACAGTTATCTTTGCAGTCCTTTTCCGGATGTCCTTTTCTTTCGTGGCACTCGTGTGTTCATCCCAGAGCGTTGTCTCGAAGGAACAGTACAGTGTGACGGCTGTGGGAACGACTGCATCCAGAGCAGCAGGCTGCTGCTGTCAGGAGACTGTCGTCTCTCAGTAGAGTTTAATCGATATAGGTAGGTTGATTTGAGATGTTGGGTTGCAGGTCTTCTAGGTCAGGATTAAATTGTTCCAGGGCTCAGATTTGGAGCCAGAAGACCCACTGTGGCCTCCAGGAGACATCTTGAGAGGAATGACCCCACCTTGAGCTGCCATGTAGGCTGGCAGGGCTGAAATCTAGAGGGATGTGGAAGGAAACAGGACAGGAATTTATAATGACATCATAAATTAGGGCTTTCACCTTTTCCTTTTCTTGTCCTTGTGTAGGTGATACAATTTCCTATGTTAATTAGACTATTATATCTGAATGTCATGAGCAACAAGAGCCTCAATCTCTTTTGTTGTCACAACTAACAAAAATACATTTTGGATGTATATATTCTATGAAATTTGACGAAAAAGGTGTCCAACCTGTGCATGTGCGCTGTGGTGTGTGTACAGGCTGTGAGTGTCCGGCTCCATCTTGATCTGGCGAGGCTCCTCTGTGGTGGTGGAGATGCGGGGAGTGCTGGTTGGTGTGACTGGAGTCCCCTCAGTGCCAGGGGTCACTGTGGGGAACAATCTGAGGTCTTTACATGTATACAGTATATACACGTGAAAGGGTCTTGTTTCATGTTCACGTATGATATATACTTTCAAATAATATACAAATCGCTTGTTCATTTGGTAGGGGTAAAGTCAGAAAGTGAGCCCCCCATTTACTGCTTTCATTTTTGAACAGGATTTGTTTAAAGTCTATGAAACCCCTTAAAGTCTGGCAACCACTGCTTTATCTGATTAATCAGACAAAATACAAACATTCCCTACTCACATTTTGTTTATTATAGATAGAATAGTGACAGTGAAGCTCACCAGTTTGAGACTTGTTGAGGTTCTTGGGTTTGCGTTTGCGGGTCTGTATCCCCTCTTTCTTCATAGCCAGGGGTCGTGGTACCTATCAAAACAGCAAGACAAAAACTTTGACTTTGGTCAACCAGCATTCTGAAGTAAGAAAGTGTAGAATCTGTGAGGGTGGTCAGGAGAAAAAAAAGGATATGGACAAATAATGGATGGAAGACTATTTCCCACAAATTTCTTATGATATAATTTCAAAAACTCTGGGAGAGATTGTACTTTTATCCTCTCTATGATTCCAACAAGGCACTCATCGGTTTATAATCGCCCACCAAGAAGTGAATGGGGGATATTGACATGGGTTCTGTCTGTCCATGTTTGTAGGTAAGTGTTTGTGTCACACTTCAAACTGAACAAGTTTCTCAAAAATCATTTAAGTTAGGCGAATTGAATTTTGTGGAGAGCTTTAATATCTACTGTAGTAGAATGAGTTTGAAAATGACTACCAAAAAACTTTTTTTCGTGGAGTTATGTCCTTTAGTTTTGTTTCCGCATAGTGTTGCAAACTGAACAAGTTTTGTCAGAAAGAAAACTGGTACACTTAATGGCAAAATAGCTCCACTGCGCTCCCTAGACAATTTCAAAAAGGCAGCTCCCACCATGCATCTCACCTATAAATACAAAATCTGATACATGTGTGTCATGTTAAGATCTACAAAAAAAAGCCCTTTGTTGCCATGAACTAAACCCAACAGGATTCTATTTTGAATTCAGGATAATTGAGCAAAAAATTATTTTTTTTAAAAACAACCACATCAAAACTTTTAAGCTGAAAAGGTATCAAAGGTTTTCTCATAACTTTGAAAGGTGTGGTCATGGCAGTGCAGCCAAATTCGATGTTTCACCCTGAAATAGGAATTTATTATATAATCCATTGTCCAAGGTCCACATCTGGCCCAAATTTCACATTTGATAAGAGTCCCACCCTGAGGACATCACAATATGCAATTTTATAGTGATAGTGCTCAACCTTTAACATGGTGCTTAAATGTGGGCATACATTCTTCATGTCGATATATTTAGATGCACTGCTTTTTTTTTAAAGGGTGATTTTAGGTTCATTTTGAAAAATAAATTGGGTTGAAAAACTTTTAACCTGAAGTAAAAAAAATGTGTTTAAGCTGATTATGCTGGAGATTTCGGCAGTCTCTGAAATGCAGTTTCTCTCTCACCCCATGGAGTTTCATGTACAGGCCACAGGCGTTGCAGACCGGCTCTCCCTCTGCATTTCGTCGCCACAGGGTGGTGGTGGTGGTGTGACAGTTGGTGCAGGACAAGCCCACCCTCCTCGAGGCAGACTGCAGCAAAATGTGGCAGAGACATGGGTTAAAAAATTAAGAAGAATTTTTTTTTCTTTTATTTACGAAAAAGACAAAAATATCTCCTCTGCAGGTGAATTTATCCTTCACGTAACAGTCTATTAAGAAAGAGGTTCAGTGGAAAGTGTTCTCCTGTCACCCACCAGCCGTCTTTGAGGTTTGATAAGAGGTCTGTTGATGCCATTCATCTTGTGGTACAGTCCGCAGGCGTTACACAGGTAGTGGCCGGTACCATCCCGCCTCCAGAGGGGCGTTGACATCGCCCCACAGTTCACACACTCTCTGCCCTCAGCAAAGTCATCGAACAGGTCTGATGAAAGAGGACAAGGAAGAGATGTGATGAGCCAAAAGATCAGGTTTTCCTTACACTAATCTACGTCTAACAAGGAACAAGTACACCTACTCAAGTCCTCTATGTAAGAACATGTCTGTGTACATTCTCACTCATCCAGGTCTTGGTGATCCTAAGGGCTTAACACCTTGTGAGTGGTCATCATGTGTATAATTAAATCAGCACTATTGTGGGCCTTTGGAGATAAGTGACTTATGGTATCAACATTAGCCAACGATGTTAGGGCATTTCACAAAATAAACTTTTCATATATAAATAGAGGTGACTCTAGTCGGGGATTTAAGTAACGCACACAAACGTTTGTTCTTCCAGCCAACAAGATCATGGAAAACTATTCAGGGAGAAGATTTCACATCTCCTCTGGGCTATGGCGATGAATGCTGACACCAACCTTCTGACCTCAAGCTCAGAGCATGGAGAGTCGATTCTTAATACCTGCACAGACATATAGGTGTTCAGGGTTTATGGTAGGCCTTGGCCGTAAATTAATGACCTCTGCTTTCAATTAAGACTGATTTTGAATTTAATCACTGTACTGTACAATATATCCTCTACATGTTCTCATTCCAATCCAGAAGATGAACAATAAATGTGCGTTTTCATCCACTATACGAGAGTTTCTACCTAAACACATGTTTATATTTTTTGTACGGGGAAACAGTGATACCTAATCAGCAGTCTGTTCAGGAGGGAGCCAAGGGTAAATTGAATGTTTTAACATTCAATCTACATTTTTCTCAATAAATAGCCATCCATCCCTCCATCTATTTTTTATAACGGCTTATCCTGTGCACGGTTCCGAAGGGCTGGAGCCTATCCCAGCTGACACTGGGTAAGAGGCGGTCTGCACCATGGACAGGTCACCAGTTCATCACAGGGCCAACACATAGAAAGACAACCATTCACACTCACATTCACACCTATGAGCAACGCAAACTCCACACAGAAATGTCAGGTCTGGATTTGAACACACCTTTTTGCTGTGAGTAACCAGCATGCAACAAAAATTGCACAATTCAATCCATATTATTATCTCAACGTCAATTCATTCAGTGTAAATTGTTGGAAATCTTTCTTTTTTTTTATTCTTAGAGAAATTAACTCCCATCTTCCATCATCCCACGGTAGATTTATTTCTACCATCCTTTAATAAAAATTTCCTGCCTCGACAGGGCGACGGTCAACTGCAGGATCCTTTCTACACCAGCAGGAGGTGCAGGTTACAGATCCACACAACAGCAGCCTGGAATCCCTCCTTATCTCCCTGCTCCCCATGAGATAAATAGTCAGCTGGAAATAGAGACGGAATAGAGCTCCATCATATTCAAATAGAGACTCTGCGTCTATCACATGTCTTTCTCCTTCTCTCTCAGATAGCATGACATCCGATGAATGCAATCTCCACTCTTCCACTCTAGCATCTGGCACATAACAGAGCATCTCCCAAGAACTACTTAGCCACTCAAGGGAAGGAGACATCAATCTGTGGAGTGGAAGTGACAGCGTTGCTTTTTTTTATTCGTTTAGCAGAGATACCAACAGAACAGGTTACAATACTTAGGCCCTATCAGATTTATGAGGTTGTGCTGAGAATAGTTTGAAGAAATGTGGAAGACACGAGCTCATTAAACAAACTCATATTGTTTTTAACTTTGAACTCCGCCGTGTGTGATTATTCTTCCTGTGATAGTATAAATCTGGCTTCCATCTGGTCTGTGGAACTGGAATGGCACCGATACACATGCAGGCCTCCTCCAAGGCTGAGAGCAAAACAAAGACAGCAAGGCAAACTAACCTTGAGCCAGGCAGCAATTGTAGCCAACACAAGACAGCAACACAAGACAATACACAAGCAAAAGTGTCAATCTGAATGGAGGCGTATTTTTTTCCTTTTGCATAAATGTCGGTGTGCGTCTTTATCAGAGTGCAGTTTAAAAACACAGCAATATTATTAGAGGACAAAGGTGAAAAGATACACAGAAAAGATTAAAGGTTCAATCTACTGTTATATGTGAGGTTAATGAGGAAATACAGTGGCAACATTTAAAATTAACTCAATTAATTTAGGCAAGTTGTGTTACTTTCACTTTACACAAATATTTCCTTTTTCTGAGATGTTATACTTTTACTCCACAGCATTTCAGGAACTTTTATTTTTCCTCTCTACTCCTTCTACTCCACATATATCAGAGAAATAATATACTTTTTATTTCACTACATTTATTTAACTGTAACATGGTGAGTTCATAAAATATTTTGCATTGTTGTAAATTATAACTCGGATACTTTCGTGGGTACATTTTGAAATAATAGTGCATTTAATTTAGTCCTGGAGTTTTATTTGTCGTGGAGCATTTAGTTGCGTATATTTATTTATTTTTCAGAACTTCAGTGCTTTTGCTGTTCGTACTCAAGCCCATTTTACAGTCAGTGCTTTTTCAACATTGTATTTTTCACTGCAGTTTCCCAAATGCTGACAAAGCTGTCTTGATTTCAAGCATGACACAGTGCAAAGTGAGAGAATAATAAAACTACTGAACTGTCTTTTCATCTTATACAATAGGCAGAGGCTGCTTGCATGTGAGGGAGACACATTTAATTTTCAGTGATACAATATAATGTCTTTATGAACTTTTTTTTAATTTAATCATAATAAAATGCTTGTAGTTACAGGAAGGGCATAGATGTTAAAAATAAAGATCAAATAGGAAGAATGATAAGATCTGAATGTGAAAAACTAAGGATCATTTTTGTAAAAATGTTTGTGAGCTGTTTGTTTGATCAAAGTTGTCATGTTTCTCTGGAAAAACAAGACCTAGAATAATAGAATGATAAGGCATTTCTTTGTGTTTTATATGTATAAAGGAAAAAGCAGTTTTCTCTGAATTATGTGCATTATTGATATTTTATGTGATGATTATTAAAACATTATCATTGTGATTTATTTCTTCTTTCAATCACTTCAGTGAGGTTCCAGCTGAGGGAGTTTCCCCTCCTCTTTCCATGGATGCTTGAACGACCATTTAATCGAGCCCTGAGATTTGGTTAATTTGATGTGATTGTAAAACAATGAGGTGAAGCCTGTTCACAGTTTTCCCCCATCAGTGAGTGAACAGGTCATTGTGATTAAAGTGTCATTGCAATCAGATGAAGAGGTCAGTGTGGATCAATGCCGTTATCGGTTACACTCTTGCACAGTTGATCTTTTTCTTTCTTCGTCAAACAGATGATTTGCTTTGTGAACGAGGCCGTTTAGGAGGTTTTATTTCATCACCACACACACTTTTCTAAGTGTCAGTAACGTGCTTATTAATTAGAGGCCAGGAAGAAGAGCAGATATTTATAAAGAGGAAGCCACCAGTCTGTTAATCAAATAATGAGTGATATGTATAATCTGGCCAATAAGATAAGGTACTTTAATGACAATGATATGGGAATATATCGTATTTTCAAATGTAGAGCAAGAAAACACAACTGACAAGCTTCCAGCACTGCAGAAGATATGGATAATGGAAGAAATGAAGGAAATAAATAGCCTATATGAGGTGCAAGTCGCAGTCATTGAGAAAACTGACAAGCTAAGCAAATTCAATGTGATGTGGTAGTCCAGAGTTCACCCTGCTGCTACAGACCAAATTCACTCCTGGTACATGAGCATAAACCTGAAGGTGTTACGGTTCAAATTAAAATTTCAATGTTTTTTTAAGGAAAAGGATTTGGGGTTTCCTCTCTGACAGAAGAGGCTCTGCGATTGAATCCTGAGCTGGACTCAGATGCAACTCAAATCAAATCAAATCTGACCTTATCTGGAGGCCACAGTCAAACACAAGTGATAAACTATAATCACAATAAGCTGTGTCAATTCAGCATCAGATAAAAAAAAATCATTATTATTATCATGCATATTTGATTCATTATAAATGTACAAAACATTAAGTTACCTGTTTGTATATAGTTGTATGTTTGGCTCACTCTGAGTATGTTATATTATTTAAATGTCATTAATATTCATTCTGACCTATTGTTAGATTTTATTTATAAAGGATCAAATATGGAGGTTTATTTTCCCCGCTGCATAAAATATGTTTCAAAGCCTCCTAAAATAGAAATGTTCTTATGGGCCTAACGACATTGATTTTGAAATCCACATATTGTGTTTACGTGTAAAATTCGAAACTTGGAAACAAGTAGGCAAGTAATCTCATCTCCATGACTCTAAACTTACCGTAAATATTATTAAATGACTCAATGTAGCTTAAATAAATTAAATTTTATCCCAAACAAAAGTGTACTTTCCATATCATATTAACGGACACAAATACGTTGAATTAAAAATCGTGTTGGCTTAATTAAAGAGATAAACTTCCAAACTATTTTCAGAGGTGACAATCAGCCTTTAATCCTTCAGCAAGGACTCACTGTGGTGAATTTATATTATATCACGGCACTGACTCATCTCATGTGCTGTAACTTTACAAAGAAATAGCTTTTGGTTGATGTGTCGTTTTAATCAAATGTAATTAACAACAATAAAAACACGGACGTCCAGTTGCATTTAAAGTCGACGTTATTTGCAGTTCTGCTTTAATTTGATGTAGCCTCATTAACCTTACAGGTATGGGGATCTTTTTTCTTTTTTTTAATGGTCCTAAATCTGAACTTGTCTCATTATTCAATGATAATTCATTCGTTTTATGCGAAATTAGTTTTTAAAGAATACAGACGTTTAAAAAAAATTAATTGGAAAAATATTATAGTAAATATAAAATGATTTCCTGTTGCTCACCTATGTTTTGGTGCCTCGCTGTGCCAGGAGGAACGCCAGATTGTAGACCGTGGAGGACCGGGCTATCAAAGGGGGACGCCGGCCACGTTCCACCCACGTTCGGGCTCATGTAGGCCGGGTAGGGACTATGATACGACCCACTGAGGCTCCGTGCGCCATAGTGATCCCTCCCGTTGGCAGAGATGTTGAGCGGGCTGGTGTAAGAAGTTGCAGTCTCCCGCACCGTGGCCACCCCGGAGGACAGAGGCGGGCTGGTGGAGAAGGCGAAGCGCGAAGAAACAGGGGAGTGATTGTACGAGGGCATCGAGTCGGCACCCGGCTGTGCCCAGGCAGAGTGGCTCGACACGCTGCTGCTCTGCTGCGACGCGCCGGGCGTTTGGAGGTAAGGCAGCGCCGGGATCATGGGGGTGACCACCCGGGTGGTGGGCACATAAACCGGAGAGGTGCCCGCCGAGGCGTTGTGGAGAAATCCGGGCTCATAGGAAGGGTGTCCGTGGTTGGTTGTCATTATGCCCTGATACATATCCTCTCCTTGAAATTGGACATCCGTGTTGATAGATAGTGATAGATGACTGCAGTTACGCGCAGGTTTGCTGAGAATTAACCTAAAAATATATGATTTATAATCCGTAGAACTCTATTGTCCCGATTCAAATAAGAAGTCAAGCAAAGGAACGGTTTGAGAAAATTAAGAATAAACTGAAAGAGGAGACACGAAAGAGAGGAGTGAGAGATTATAGGCCACCTTCTGATCAAGATCCAGTCGTTATCATCTCTCTCTCTCTCTCTCCCCCCCTCTCGCTCTCTTTCTCTCTCTCTCTCTCTCCCTCCCTTTTTCTCTCCCCATAGTACCAAAAAAGAAACGAAAAATTATTTTAATGAAACCAAATAATTTTACAAAAATAATTTCCATTTTATAATAGACCTACTATATGCTACTATATATATATATATTTTTATAATATAATAATAAAATGTATAATACAAAGTGTATTTTTCTTTCAGCCACTCCTTTATCATGTTAGATAGGCCTATCGGAAGACCCGTATCATTGTCTAATGGTAACTAGAGATTTTAAAAAGAGAGGGTTTTTTTTCTTACTCGTTATGTCCTTGCTTGTTCAATTGTTTGAGTTTTTGGATTTTAGTTGGCTAATCATATTAAATTAACGCGTTTTTAGAACAGAACAGTTTCTAATGATTTGCGGGTCTAAATGAAAATATTTTGAATATAACGCAACTTTTACTCGTTGGTGTTAAAGACTCGTTGAGTTTCGTCTTAATAAATCTGTTTCACTAAATACCAATTATCTTTGATTCGTCAAGATATTTGCTCGTTAATCTGAAATGACCAAAGGATAGCCCATCCACAGCCCAAAACATTCTCTAAATTGTCACTTAAATTGACCTCGTTCTTCTTCTAAATGGTTATTGGTTTATAATTCCTGAGTGATCTCTCCGAGAAAATCACAGTAGGCCTGTTCGTACATGTCGGCGGTGCTTTTATAGTGAGCTCATTTTTTCCCAGTAGGCCTATTTAAAGTTATAATAAAGATATTTTTTCTGCAATCGTCATGTTTGTTGCAGAATACTGAAAAATCTTTTGTCCTGTGGTATTTGATAATATTCTGCAGCAGGGTCGCGCATTACGGCGTAAACTTTAAGTAGTTTAACGAAGAGTTAAAGTTTTTTTAAGTTAATAGACACGTGGTATCAGCTATTATTGAATTGTTTATGGCTCCTTTACCTCCGTGCTTGTGCTTGAACTGACATTTAGACTGTGTATTATAAGCAACATTAAGGCCTGTGCTTTTTTTTAATGACAAATATGATGTATGGTGCTGGATGCTTGACGCGCCTTTGGTCGGAAGTCTCCGGCCGTTGTTGTCCTCCTGAGGACAGATTTATACTTGTCATCAACACCCGTGAATATAAACACACGAGGCCATGTCATTGTGCAGCCACTTCCCACAGACATTGAATTATGTGGCTTTACGCGTGTGTGTGTGTGTGTGTGTGTGTGTGTGCGTTGTGTATTAGGAGGCTACCAGATATAATGAACAGGCCTTTTATCAAGGCCTAAATTTTCAAATTGATTTCATTTAATTCTGTGCGCAAAAGAAACAAATAATGTGTTGACAGAATTTATCCAGGTGACTGTCTGTTCTAATTTCTCTTACAAATGTAGTTCGACAAATCTGATCTGTGCCACTATGCACCTTTATCAAGACTTGTCATATCAGGATAAACACAGTTAATAACTAGTAACATGAATTGTAACTCCATTACATTTAAAGGCACACCTAAATATAATGCAGCCATCATTAACATAAAAAATTACACATGTGATTCTCTTGCTATGAATTTTAAAATTCCTGTGAAGGGGCGTATTGAAAAGTAACAAAGTTGTGAACAATCACATCAAATGAAAAGTTTTAGGTGAAAAGAATGAAATGAAAAGTCTTCTGAAATGTATCCTTTGTTGAATTTTAGCAAATCAATAAAAAAAATTTAAAAAGCTAAAAGGCTCATGAAAAGAGCAAAGATGTGGCTCAATGACTCGCTAAAGGACAACATGTAAATTAAACCTTGGAGGTTTTTTTTTTTTTATAAAAGAGCCAATTTAGATACTTGGTTAATCTACACATTCTTCTTCCTTGTTAAAAAAAAAAAACCTGATGACTACATTACCCACAATGCATACCACTTACAGTTGAGATACAAGTGTGATATGTGTTGTGAGGCTAGTGTAACCTTGAGCTGCTAACCTCAAGCAGAGATGAGGAGTTGGATACAGAGGTCTGCTTTAGGCAGTCCAGGCAGTTTATTATCTTGGGGAGCTCCCACTAGAACAGCAAAAAGTATATATATATCTATAGATATATATATAGATATATATATATATATATATAATGTGTTATTGATCAATGTATTTTGCAATTTTTCCGTCACCAATGAGATTTGGGGAGATTGAATGATCCACCATGTTTCTTTGTTTGTCTATGTGTTTGTCTGCAAGATATCTCGAAAAGTTATCAATGGACTCTGATGAAATTTTGTGTCGGAGTGGATCTTGGGCCGAAGAAGTATTGACTAAATTAGATAGATAGAAAGATAGACAGATAGATAGATAGATAGATAGATAGATATTTTGTGGGGGGCTATAAGTATTGGGCCACAGGACGGTAACAGAGAGGGTAGAGATAAGGCACTTCAAATTTTATCACAAAATCTATCTATCTGTCTTCTATCTATCTATCATGTACAATAACCTCTTACCATATTCAGCAGTATTCATTCACTGCTCCCCTCCCTCTCTCAAACAGAGCAATATTGCCTCATTGGAAATAGGGAACTGCCATTAATGAGTAACTGCAGACTGATAACAGAACCACCAATTGGTAGCTAATAATATCAAGGCGTTGGTCCCTGTTTGCCTGCAAGGGCATAAAGTAGCACCAAAGTCAGAGATGATTCATGCTTTTATGGCTCCAGTTAATGTATAGATGTTCAGTCTTTGAGCCATTATACTGTAAGTATAACACAGACACATGGAGACATTTCTGTTAGTTCTGCATGGCCACTAAAGTCTACACTTGACTAATCTGATCAAATATAGAGTGAAAAGTTTACAAAAATACCAGAAGAATCAGAGTTCATCCTCTTTTCATGTTATTGTACAGTGCAGAGTGTGTTTTGATTTGTGTGTTTGCTCATGCCAGGCTGTATCACTGACAGTGACAGAGGCCAGAGCCCACGAAAACTCTGTGTATGTGTGTGTTTAGCATTCTGCACAACTGTGTGTGTTTTCACTGTGTATGAATGAAGAGGTGTTGGGTGAGGGACAAGATAGAGATGCTGGTATGTGGTGGATAGCAGCAGACTGTTGGTGAGGAGAGTCTCCTTGTGTGTGTGTGTGTGTGTGTGTGTGTGTGTGTGTGTGTGTGTGTGTGTGTGTGTGTGTGTGTGTGTGTGTGTGTGTGTGTGTGTGTGTGTGTGTGTGTGTCCGAGCCAGGCACCAGGAAAGCTGTCCCCGTCCTGGCTGGGGTAGAGACTCAATCATTTGGGGTCGGTGACTTACTTTGGCCCTTCTTCCTTGCATACACACACACACACACACACACACACACACACACACACACACACACACGCATACACTGAGGTTAATAGACTGGCTTTGGCTCCAGGAAGAAGACTTCAAATGCAGAAGCAGGAAAAGCCAGGAAGCAAAATAAGACGAACACACACACATGCACACACACACATGCACACACACAGTACTCACAGATATTCTCCGTTGGTACTCTGTTTTGCAGTGTAAGCAGTAATCTATTCCCGCTGACCTCATCTATTTGTCTTGTTTTATCTGATCAGATTGATCATCATGGATCCACTCCTGTGATAATGTTAATGATGAAACAGGGCTAATCAATATTAACTGACTGACTGTCAATTGGGCTCAGACAGACGTCTGATTACATCTGAGGACCGTCAAACTTTTGTCCCTTTTGTGTTTTTTTTTTTTTTTTTCTTCTTGTTTGATAAACTTGAATTGACTTTTCTGAATGATCAAAATTACTTTATGAGCCAGAATTTCAAACTGGACAGCAGTATGTGCACAGATCACATGATTTAATTTGTCACTCTGAAAAGGTTATGTATTCCATCAACTATTGGCTTTTAAAATCAAATGTTATAAATGATCTGTTGTGATTGGGACTGTTCTCTCGCTTCTCTGAACGCTTTAATAAACCATTAAGGAGGTTATGGTTTCACCTGTGACTGTTTATTGGATGGTTGTTTTTGTCAGAAAAACACCCTATTTTCAATGTTTTAGAGAGGGGATAAAAGCCTGGATCTGCCCCTTTATCTGGATCCATCCTCCCACCAAGTTTCATGGAAATCTGTTCAGAAGTTTTTGCATAGTCCTGCTGATAAGTCAACCAACAAATGGACACGGGTGATGGTGGAGTTATTAATACATGGATCTTGATGTTAAAAGTCAGGGATATTTAAGGGTTGGTATCTATGAGTGGGTCCAAATAAAAATCTGGAGTCACCAGATTTAAATATGTTTTAAAATAGGTAGTCTGCCTTGTAAATGATGGTTACAGGGCTGAGTTTGATTTTAGATGAGCCTAGATTGAATTAAATAGGACTGATTGGGCCTTGGTGGAGGTATGTGCTCTACTGAGTTCCATTCTAGTTTCTATTGCTGTTTCTAATGTGTTGAAATATCAAAACCTATATCATCAATTCATTTATTCTTCTCATGTCATATGTATGATTTCATGTCATATGAACATGTAAATATACTTTCTTAAGTTTTGCTTCACTTTTAGGGGTTCAAGCCTCAGTAAAGATAATTTGGTTTAGTTTGGGTGAACCATTTATTTAATTTTTCTATCAGGGATATTCAATCCATCTATTTTCTGTAACTTCTTATCCTCTGGAGGGTCACGGGGGGCCTGGACCTTATCCCACCTGAAGTAGGGCGAGAGGCGGGGATTCGATTTATTTGAAAAAGAATACTGGTAAAATTGGTAACATTTTCAAATGGGATCATGTCTGTGCGCGTATGTGAGTGTGTGGATTTGTGTGTTATTCTAAGGCATCTGTATGTTATACTTGTGGATTAAGTGTGTTTGACCAGGTAAGGTCACACTGGTCACACCAGTGGGGAGACACCTGGGCTTCAGCAACACAGATCATCTCGCTCTCTTAACTAACACACACACACACACACACACACACACACACACACACACACACACACACACTTAACCAGGAGTGTGAGTTTTTTTTTCGTTTGAATAAATTATTAACTCCTCAGTTGCAGATTCTCATGTGTGACGTCCTCAAGTGCTGAGTTGGAGTCTTGGTTCACACTGTTTGAAGAGCAGCGCAAACACATCACACAACACTTAATTACTGATGATAAGAACTCAATATTAAAACCTCTTTTGTTCTGATGGTCTCCACTGTTTGGAAAGCTACTCACTCACGCAAACGTTTGAATATTTCTTGTATGCTAATATTTGAAATTCCATTCCAGGGTGTTGTTGCTTCAATCGCCAGCTACAAAATTGAGAAAAATCCGAAGGGACTTCTGTTAGTGACTCGTTATAATCAGGTGCGTGGTGTGCAGACAGTCCCATGTGCACAGTTCATCACCCACCAATCATTATTGGCTGGTTATCTGACTGAACAACTCGAACGGGGTGCCCCGTGATACCAAAAGTGAGTGTGCATGTTTGTTTGTGAGCTATGGTGAGTGTATTTTTAGCAGTGAAGACACAGGGATCCCAGGACCTCTCCTTTTGATAAGAAGTGGCCAAAGTCCGTAGGTTAGCCAAGGCCTGAAGAGCAAATAGGGAACACACACACACACACACACACACACATAGAAATGCAATGGCAGCGTCTAATATGCTGATACGTGGGGCTTAGCTGCAGTGATGTGGCAGGTAGAGGGAAAGCTGTTTGTTTGTACGTGGAGGGGCAAGATAGAGCCAAGATTCAGGTTAAGTAAAGGTGAGGTGACATCATCAAAACAATAGGTTCTGGTGTGTTTGGAGGGTTCATGCAGGGTTCAGTCAGAGAGGGTTAAAGAGGAGGCTGGAATGGTGTAAGAAGATGCAGAGTGTGTGATGGAGGAAGAATGACAGGAGAAGTGTGAGAATTCTTTATCAGTGTCAAAAACTTTCTTCTGCTGTCAGTCAAAGGCAGGCTCCGCCTTCTGTCAAAACACTGTAAGAGAAAACAAAAACACAATGAGGAAGCCAGAGGAGAAAAGGTTCCTCAATCCAGGGATGGTCATAGCGCACATGCCCCGATAACAGCAGGAATATTTCTGTTTGGACAAAGACGGGAGGGGTGGTGGAGGAGGAGAAAAGTTTAACAAATTGGTTACTTCTGAAAAAAAGTGGACAGAAAAAGAGGGAATGTCGGAGAGAAGGAGAAGGGAGATGCCACCAGACAGGAGGAGCAGTGGAAAACAAAAGAGGCTCCACACTCTGCTCTGTCTTATCTGTCTGAGGGTCTTATCCACCACTGGCTCTGTTAGTGTAACCCCGATTCCCTCCCTCCCTATGGGCCACTCTCCCTCCACCTCATCCCTCCATCCCCTGCCCCCCTTCCTCCCTCCTCCCAACCCTCCGCTGCTTGCTACGGACCCTGTTATCAGGCCAGGGCTGACGTCAGGGGGCCCGCTGGTGCTGGGGGGCCGGAGACGGAGGCTGATAGCGCGGCAGAGGCTGCCTCCACACAGGCTGTGGGAACCACGGACCCAGCCCACCTCGACCCAGTGGCCCCGCACGTCCACCACGAAAACACACTCAGAGGTGAGGATATACAATTAATTCATTAAAGCACTCACACGTTTTGTGATTTTATTTTGTTTTTTTGTTTGGGGGGTACTGGAGATAGTTTCTACATTCAAAAACATGCAAATGGAGGGTCATTTTTAAAGCTGAGATCAGTGTTTTTACACTTAAATGGTTATATTTGTCTACTTTTAGGCTGACAATAATAGAAGAAATATAAAATGAATTCAGCTTAGAAACATGATTTAGACCTTATTGTTGTTGTTCTTTTGTTTTGTTTTTTGATGAAGACGACGGCTCGTGGTCTGAGAATCTCTCAAATCTACAGCCCTGACCAGCAACAGCACACCTTGCACAGAGATAAAAAGGGGAAGGAATCCATATCTAAATTCAATAAAGACCTTGTGTTTATGTTGATGTACAGTATATGTTTTCATCTTGCACATCTTGAATCTAATCCACAGCCGATGCAAACTGTTATCCAATCATCAAAGTTGCTGAACATCTCTTCTCATGCACTTCTATGAATGAATGATTCATTTATTATACATTTATTTTTTTGTCTCAATATATCTGCAGTGATTGACTTTTATTTTGTAAAAACAAAGTGCAAGTGCAGGGAATCACTTTATGGATCATAGATTACATTTTCATCCTCAGTCTTAGGAGATCAGGCATCTTCTTAGTCTGATAAAAATGTAGAAGACAGATGCTGACGACCATCACTCTGATGGACAACCAATCAGTCCTATAGTACCAATAACCCTGTAGAATACATACCATCCACATACCATCCTGAACTGTCACTTTAAATTAAATCCTGCACACTGTATATAATACACATATAAACACATAGTACAATGCTGTATATTCTGTACATTCTGTACATTTTTTTTTACCAGATTTCTATTCCTGTGCAAATACCATGAGTGCAATGCAAAAACCGGAGTCAAATTCCTTGTGTGTGTACACATACTTGGCCAATAAAGCTCATTCTGATTCTGATTCTGATTCTGATCAGTTACCTGGAGAATGACACGCCATTTAGTTTGGAGATAAAGCTGAGGTTACATGACACTCAGCCCATGTATTTCCATAAAACACTGTGTGGTTGATTATTATGTCAAGGGGGATTTTAGTCCATGAGACATGAATTACCAGAGGAAAAATCAGGGAATCAATTGCCTGAGACTAGGTTAAGAAGGCACTTAGCCCTGAGTAGTGGTGTAGCTGTGTGTGTGTGTGTGTGTGTGTGTGTGTGTGTGTGTGTGTGTGTGTGTGTGTGTGTGTGTGTGCGCGCGTGCGTGCGTGCGTGCGTGCGTGCGTGCGTGCGTGCGTGCGTGTGTGTGTGTGTGTGTGTGTGTGTGTGTGTGTGTGTGTGTGCGTGCGTGCGTGCGTGTGCGCGTGTGTGTGTGTGTATGCGTGTGCATGTATGTGTGTGGGTCAACAGGTGCAAGTTTGATCTGAGGGGAGTGAGAGGAGCGTGGAGGGCTGAAGTGGGCCAGTTTCAAATCATTAGTTGCAGGTGCAGCAACTCCCAAAATGTGCAAATACACATACTTAAATACAGATCATGTCATCTAAACCTTGTTAATTATCATCCCTCAGCATCAAGACACCCACTGAAACTCTCTGGTTTTACTCATTTACAGTAATGGGAGTAAATTGAACCATCAATCTGCCAGTTTAACACACATATATTTCCACATCTTCCTCCGTGTGTCTCAGATGTTTTCGGAGATGGATCTGTCGGATGGGGAGTGGAGACACACTTATCAGTTGTGTTGTCCTCGATAAGGCGGAGAAGATTTGTAACGGTTGCAGTGTGTGTGTGTGTGTGTGTGTGTGTGTGTGTGTGTGTGTGTGTGTGTCTTTTGCTCTCTCTTACTCTGACCTCTTCTCAGCCAAGTAAGTAGGAGGAAGAAAAGAGCGGCCTTGACAAAGCGAGAGGAGGGGTGAGATGTAAAATAGGAATCGGCGAAAGAAGAAGACCGTTGTTTTCTGGGTTGCATATTTCTTTACCTCCACCTCTTGCTGTCATTTTCTCTCACTCTCTTTGTCAGGCACACACTCCCTAAATTTCACCGGTGGCAGTGATGTCCTTGGAGGTAAATAACGATAAAATAGAGGAATTGGGAGTAGAGGTGAGTGTAAGGAAGAGGGAGAAATCAAAAGTGAACTTAAGATGCACTCTAAAATTGCTTAAATGCATGAGAAATGCAATTTGGCAGAACGTTACAGCTTTAACTCTGAATTCTCTGCAGGTTCAATATAAAGTTATTGGTGATATGGAGACATTATCAACAAGTGCCCTGGAAAAACATATGTACAGTTTCTCCTTTAACTGTTTTGAGTGTATCAGGAAGCACACACATTTGTTGGATGTTAAAGTCAATGCAAAAGCAACTTATGGTGGATATCCTCTAATTGTTTATATAGGACATGTCACAAATGGGGAAAAAAATCGCCAATTTCTTATGAAAAAACAATAAAGAATGCACTTGTAAGCAAGTATAGAGGCATCTAAGAACCTGTTGCAACCAAAAATATCACTAAACTGGACTGTTGAGTCCGTATCTGCACCGAATCTGTTCTTAATAGATATACTGTCACTGTACAGTCAAATCTCTAACTACACTTGCATCATATATTTCAGTGCATGAATCAAGTAGCTTTTGTAGCTAAGCTTGTAGATGAAATTGTATAGACACACATGCATGTGGTAAACTCCACCTGGGTGTACAACATTGCTCAATGTCTGGAGAAACCATGCCAATGTCATCTTATTGCTTGTGCACATGTTAACAAGTGGAGACAGCACAAGTTAGTGGCAGCAACCTCGGTCAATCAGGAGCTAATTAGTTAATTCTCAGGTTCTAGAAAGCAACACTGGAACCAACCACATGCTCTGTAATGAACTCTTAATATAGTAAAGCTTGAAAAGTGGCACATTCAAGCATATTAGCGCTCAGCCATGACTTCATACTTTACCCCAAATTTGGATTTTCTATCCAAAAGATTAAGTAAAAATAAACAGTACCAGTGAGCGTCTGTGGGGGATGTTCTAGAAGGTGTTTTAAAAGACGGATTAATTAACGCTGATAGTAAATAAATCATTTGATCACCTTCCAAACAACAGTGTATCATCTCCACACTTTTCATAGCCACACTGCCTGCCTTGCTGAGCCCCTCTTGGCCCCCTCAGTGAAATGATAAGCATGGGCCTCATTAGTCTTTTTAATTGGTCCAGAACAGTTTTAGTGAGCCGGTCTGCAGCCTGGCCACATGCCAAGCTGAAGTAAACCAACCCAATGGAAACAGCGTACGGCCGACCAGCATTTCACAGGGAGCAACATCGAGCTAGACAAAAACAGATTTGGATTTAGACTAAACTGAAAGGGGGAATTCATATAATACAGCATTCTTTATCTTTAATTAACACAGTTGATGCTGAAAGGATTCAAAAATTAGGGTTTATCAAATGTTTCTCATAGACATGGTTAGATTTTAAGAGGGATCCATTTCTTAACACATCTACTCCCTTTACTTGACATCTTGTTGGCCTCCTCTTACACCCATAAAAGTTTGACCTGTCTTCATAGCGCTGAATCAAACGTTTTTGTTTCCACAAGATGAGTGCATAAAAGAACAATATTAAAGTCTCACATGTAGCCATCTGCAGCATTAATTACTTGTCTATTCATGTACTGTAAGTAAAGGCTCTTTGTTAAAGGTAAACACTACAAACAAATATATATATATATACATACACATATATATACTGTATATATATATATAGTTTTATATGACATTAATTATATATAAATATACATACATATATTTATATGTGTGTGTGTGTATAAGGAGGAATTTATCTACTTTTTATGACTTTTTTTAATGCTTTTCTAGTAGATCTACTGTGCATGTGTGACAGTGTGTGCAGAAGCATGCATGTGTGAATCGGCTGGTTTGTGTGTATGCGAACGCACCATGGCGTCTATAGCTTGTGGGGAATCCATCAAAGCTTATCATTATAAGTAAACATGACAGAGTGGACAAAATGTCTTGTGCGCCGCCAGACCTGCTATCTAACCACAAGCCATATCTGTGATGATGGACTGATGTGGCGCTGGCTTGGACTAACCAGAGTCTGAGTATGAGAGTGGGAGTGTATGTGTGCGCACGCACAGACACATATACACAAGAACGCACACATCAAAAGGCGTACACATGTAGATTCTCAGACACAGTAAGCACACACTCAAGTTACCTTTAACGTGGCCCTTATATCTTCCGAAACTCAAAGGAATACTTAACAATACATGCAAAGTTGATTTATCGCACCATCATAAATAAGCAGGGACACTCGTAAGTCAAATTTATAGCTGTTATTTATTAGCCAGCGTTTGCTGGGGTTTATAGTTTTACTTATGTGTTAAGCAGAGCCTGTGCTCTTCCTTTAGGGAGAACGATGGTTACTGTACAAGAAAAGTCTGCATTTATGGCAGATGAGATCAGAAGAGAGTTAAGGAGTTGGCGAAGGAGATTTATATGTAACGTTAGCCAATAGTTCACAATCTGTACTCATTACCGTGGTTTCCCTATGTGTTAGAATGTAAACCTCTGTGAGCACCGACGAGTTAATGTCAAGTAAGGTTACTAAAAGTCAAAGAATGACTCAAGAAATCGAGTCTATACCATTCGATTTTTAGCTTTTTTGCCTTTGCCTAGGGTGAGATTTGAAGCGCTGAGGTCAGCCTGTGTGTCCCTCTACTTGTTACAACACCACTGATAAGCAGGGTAAACAGCTATGCACTGTTTGCTCCCCTACCATGGCCATTTGATCAAAAACACTGATGTGAGGGTGTCTGCGTGTCTGAGAGGGTGATATAGTGCTTATGTCCATCTCTCCTTAAGGTTTCCTACACCATCTGCTCCTTCCTTGAGGCGTGGCTCCTGCACTGCCCGGGCATTTAGCTTTAAGAACGAAAACCCAGCAATAGATAACCTTTCCCCTGCTGTTCAGTTCCTGGGTCAAAGGTCATGGCTGCAGTGCTTCAGCTGACTTGGCAGACTGACAGTGGGTGTAGTGGCACTAGATGGTATACAGTATAGAGTGTGTTTCAAGACACATCTCCATCACTTTCATTCCCCTCTCTGTCTTTGTTACTGGCTGGTGCAACAAGTGGCCGGTGTGCGTGTGTGTGTGTGTGTGTGTGTGTGTGTGTGCATGTGCATTGTGCGCGTCTGTGTTGGTGTGTGGGCGGGTCATTAACCTCATGGTAACCTAGAAGGTGGTCTTTCAGTCAGTCTGGGCCCTCCTAGACCACCTAGGGAGTGGTAAACGTGTCTCCATCACATCTGAAATATTGAAGCCTGTCATATAAAAGTCTTTAAAAACAATGTAAAACAATATTCCTGCTTCTGCCCAAGAGTTGAAGGAGATTACCCTCCTCGTTCCGATATGGTAAATGTAAAGCTACGATCAGCAGCTGGTTAGCTTAGCCTAGCACAAAGACTTTTTTACCTCTAGCAAGGAGATAATTTTCACCTGTGTCTGTTTGTTTGTTGGTTTATGCAAAAAAAACTACAAATGGATTTCCATGAAACTTAGTAGGAGGATGGGTCTCGGGCCATAACAGACCCCATTAAATTGTGGTGCAGATTCAGATAAAGGGATGAGCCCATTATTATCATTATTGTCACTTTTTTTAATGTGAGGATGGCATTTTTTGAGATTTTCTTGAATTTCTCAGGATTATTACACGGATCTGAATGACAAACAGGTATATTTAGGGGTTTGTAATGTATAAGTGCAGATCCTAATAAAAAATCTATAGATACATATAGATATATTATATCTATATCTGCAACCTGCTGGTAGTGGCTTAATATTTACCGTATTAAACACTTGAATATAGTATTGTTCCTCTCATTTTGACAAGAAAGTGAATAATTGCATAATATTTCCAGAAATGTCAAACTATTTCTTTGAAAGACAAGAAATTACTCAATGGTAAAAACTTTAGCAAACCTAATGTATACATCAGCTGCTTGAATCTGCAAGCAGTTATTTCCTCATTCAACTTCGTTAGCATTACATTTTGTGACTTGATGAATATTGTGTTGTTTTTGTGAAATGCATCAACAATGTCTCCGCATCCTGAACAGGTCATCTTAGTAAGATAATGTCAGCGTCAGCAGATTTCACTTATCTGCACAGTTAGTTAGGGATACTCAGAGCAACTTTTCTACCTTCACACAATTGATAGTTTAAGTTGTGCAACACACTTTTAATTTATCAATTATTACATTTATTAAACAGGAATAGGTGGAACAAGTCAAACATAAAGATGAAAGTAAACTGGAAAAAAATTTAAGCTCATTTGAAGTTTAAAGCTTATTTATTACAGGCCCTTCTCCATTACTGTGTATTTTACTTTAAAGACCACCAAGGTATACAAATTTCATTACAGAATTTCCTGATGTTGAGCTTGACAATAACTGGACAGAAAAAAATTGCTGCACATTTTATTCAGAAGTTAGAGAGTATTTGATCCAATATTTCACCTGATCCATGGCTTCTACTCATTGTCGACAGAAACCCTGCCTTCCTCACCCAGTTTCAAACGATTAAAATCTCAGGACTCAGTAAATTAATTTATCAAATTAAATCCTCCACTTGCTTCCTCTATTATTTTGTATTGATTTTAAAATTCTATTCAACACAAGGCCTCGCCCCAATTTTATCTGCTGCCCTCCATCTCTGTGTTTTTATCTGCTGTCTTTTCATTTTCTGTGAAGCGCTTGTGTGATATATATAAAGTTTATTATTATATACACAGTCAATTATTTGTACAAATGAATTGGTAGACAATAGAAGCATCACTTTTAGTTTAAGTGACTTTTGAAGTGAAAACATATACTTTTATTTCAAGCAAAGTCTTACAAATCTGATAAGCTGGTGATGGCTGTTAAGTTTTGTAAGTGGGACTCTCAATCCTGTTTTATTTACCAGTAGCTGTCATTAGCTTCATTAATAACAACTTGGCTGAAGTATTTCTTGGTTTTATTGCATAACAGTCTATCAGCATTCTTACAACTTCCTATAAACATACAGATAAAACACCATCTGATGCCAGATTTTATCAAATATAGCTGCATTTCTTTACAGATTTTTGTTCATTATAATGACTTACGTCTCCCATTATTTCCTATCAATTCTCATTTGTGTGACATATCCTTTTTTCAGTGTTTAGGTTTTGCAGCTTCTTGCTGCCACAGCGTACTTGAAGTTATCAGTGTTTGTAGTCTAAGCTAGAAGTATGTGACGTCTGAGGAAAATGATTTTAATCCTCTCCAAGGCCTGTGCTGGGTCCGACCTTTGTGTCTACAACAGTTTTAAACGATATAACAAAGATTTTATCTTAATTTACTCTAACTTAGCAAAACAAGCCACCGAATAGAATGAGAGGGGATTTTAGTTGCTTTCATTGTCATTGTTTAAATTCCCCATTCCAATACAGTTGAAATGTGATAATAAAAAAACAGTCTCTGGTTTATTTTTACATATGTACTGAAAATGGTATTATTACAAGAACACTTATGTATTCTTAGTATAGTACAAAGAGAAATATGACAAAAATGACAGTACCAACACAAAAAACGCTGTCATGCTACCAAGCTGCTGTGGGCCCTCATTGTACAGTACCATAAAAATGTTATTATCAGAGGCTGAAATGAAACTAACTGTATACTGTATAGATCCTATAAGACAGGAGACCAGGGGCACTACAAATATGATGGACTAAGACTATTATTATAGGCATCTGAGAGCCACATCTTGAAAACATTACTCAGTAAACAGTCAGACATTTACATTTACAGCTCATCCTCTGCTCTTTTTATTATGCTTAAAATCCTGTGAAGAGATCTCACTCTGTCTGCCGTAACGGGATTTCCTGTCCTGTTTAGTTTGTTTTCAAAGCTGTGCTTAGAGAAATGAAAAGCAGAAAAATGCTATTTAACTTCCAATTCAAATCTTGAAGAAAAATATGAGAAAAACAAGAGCCTTTAAAAGAACATGGATGGTGACATTTTGGTGGCTGTCCCGTGGTCACATGAACATTTCTGATTGTCTTGAAGGGGGACGATGAAACCCAGAGGCCTATGGTCCCTGCCAACACAAACCCTGCTCCCAACCAAATAGCCCCCCACAATCCTTTGCTCCAAGCAGGGTAGGGAGAGGAGGGGGTGGAGAGTGGTTGATGAGAGTCTGAACAGGATGAAGGAGGGACACACCGGCGCCATGGCGATCCCTAAGACAACTTATCTCCTCTCTCACAATGATAGCGCCTGTCAAAATAACTGCTAAGATACGTAACCAGCCAGGAACTGGTTAACTCCTGCCTCATCCAATCAGAGGGCCAGCAGCATCTGTCTCTGTCTTTCCCCATGTTAGAGGGCTCTCTTGGACCCAAGTTCCACAAACACACACTATCTGTGTCTCTTGCTCTCTATCTCAAACAGGTCTGATTCAACTAAGCTTTGATGGAAGGAGTGATAGAGAACTAATTACATTCTAGGTGATGTCAAAAATATGTAGAGAATATTGGACGTCCAGTGCAATCTGAAGAAATATACAAATAAACACATTTCTCCCTTGCCCCCATCTTCTCAGTGTAAAATGCTGTAATGAAAAGGACAACTTTACTCCTCCAACACACTGTTTTGAATGTGGTTTCTTCTTTTATTTATCAGATAAAGACAGATGTAATAATAAAAAAGTAATTTAAGTTACAGGACATTGTTTTAAGGTGCATTATCTTTCATGAATTAACTGTTTTATAGTGTAGACCTACCTAATACAACAGGCCTTCTTCCTCACCATGCAGACCAACGTTTCTTGTACCATTTCTGGTGTACTGTCGCCACCTGTCGGTAAACTGTACCTGGTTAACAGCTCAGGAGTTGATAAGGAGGTGTCAAAGTCAAATACAGTGTATTTCATACTTTTGTTTAATCAGTCATTTGTAAAACACTTTGAATTGCATGCTTTGTTTAAAAGTTGCTACATAAATACAGTTTCTTTGATTGATTGCTTGATTGATTGATTGATTGATTTACTCATTAAACAATTAGCAGAGGCAATACAAAAGCCTATGAAAGTAGAATTTTTGGAATACAAACAGAATACAAACATTTAGAATAGACTAGAATACAAAGAATACAAACATTTAAGACAATGTCTTGTTGTGAATGTGGGTTAAATAATCGGTACCTGCATTACGCTAATGATGCATCTGTAATGCTTTTGTGCAGGTTTCACTTTTTCAAACGCGGCACATTTGGGACCTTGTTTAGTTAAACACTTAAAGTTAAAACGATGGTAAAACAATTACGGGGAAAACGACAGCACAGATACTACTGCTATGACTGAAGGCATTTAATTTGTTAATAAAGCTGTAAATCACAGGTGTGTGAGTCGTGGGCTATCAATTTTTAAACAATTGTTATTCTGTCAGGCACGTGCGACTAAACTCTCATGGGATGAAAAAACACATGTTCCCTGACCGGGAATCGAACCCGGGCCGCGGCGGTGAGAGCGCCGAATCCTAACCACTAGACCACCAGGGAAGTGATGTAAAGTCTCTTGTAGCTACTTTTTAATCTTTAAATAGTTAAATATCGTTTATTGTTTGAACATTTATACATTAGACATTCAACACAGCTAACATTAGCCAAATAAATCGCGCTATCGTTACTTCGAGGCAAGACAGTTTAGCGTCAGAGGGGAGCTAATTTGTGTTTTTACAGTGACTTTGACACCAGAGGGCGCAGTGAAGACGAGGGGGGCTCCTTTTCATTTAGCTGTTTGGGGATGCACGCAAGGTATGTGGACGGATTCAGCTACCTGTTTTATGATCAGAATCGGTGTTTAAATGAGTCGTTGCACTTCAAAGTTTAGCGTCATTGTTAAACTAGATAGCAAGGACACCAGTAAGTTGACTTATTTCAATAGCGGATCGACCGAATAAAATATCCTTACCATCTCCGCCAGGTTGCTATTGTCATGTAAACAACGTGGCTAGCTAGCACAGTTAGCATCAGCTGTTTAGTCAGCTGGGAGACTGTACCTTGTTCTTTCCCTGTGCTTGTGTTTGCTTCGGTAGCACCGAGGATTTTAACGTTTGCACAGCTGGATATTTACCTTTTGTTACTGCTGCATCGTAAGAAGAGGTCAGTCCGTGTATTTATTCGTAGAGGAATTCCAGAGCAAGCTGCAACGGACTGAAAAATTACGATAGCTAGGTGGGGTAACGTTGCCTCAAATCTAGCCGTGCCTCTGTGATTAGCTATTTACCTGTTACATAATGCAGACTACACTTGACCTGGTGTCCACACTTCAGGGTGTGTGACATGCGTGGAATGTTGTTCTTGCTTAATCCTGTGATTTTTAGAGCTAGCTGGTAGTGTAGCTGTGGTCTGAATGTTTACCTCACCCAGATTCCCAAACGGATGCTGCTAAGAATAGACATGCTAATTAACATTATATAATAAAACATATATTTACTGTGGCAACATTAAGTAGCAGCAGATGTATCTTTACTCTAACAGAGGGATGCATTTTCCATCCTTTTGTGTCAGCCATTATCAGCTGAGTGGCCTGACACGCTTATTATTGGATGCTTTCATCGCCCTCCACTTAGACTGATGAGGCTTCCCCATCACTTATTGGCCTTTTGAATGCTAGTGAGTGTTGTTGAGTGAGGAGGCACACTCCCCTTTCTTATTTCCTCTGCAGGACAAGAAAGAAGTGTGAGGGTGCTGTGCGAGAGGTGGTTTTCCCATAGTTGTCTGCTGGATTGGACACACTGAGTGGGTGTGTAAGGGTGGATGTTTGTATGGATGCGTCTGACTGCATGCAGATTTAGGACCCTGGCCTGATGGAGAAGAGAGACAGGAAGCCGGGATATTTTGCAAGGTAAGGGACTCTTGTCTTTGTTTTGAATTTGCGACGGACACATTCAGTGTAGTTGTTTTTCTCGCAGTATAATTTCTTATCTCCAACATTTAGGTCTCATTAATCTACATGATCTGTGCTTGTGACAAATTGTTTTCATCTTACGCTGAAACATTGAATCTGTCACTACCTAATGAATGAGTGAATGTAGTTTTTTGTTTTTGTTTTACATTAACGATGATTTTCTCTCTTTTCAAATTACCATGTAGGTATAGTTAAGTCAATTTTAAAAACCCTGAAATCACAGATCATGCATACAATTTTTACAACTTTTTGTGACCTGCTCGTCTTTAGATCCTCGACTTGGGTAAAGAAAAACTACCAGGAAACTTAAATGGGGCAAAGAAAAGGAGGAGGGATTCTGAGTACACAGTTATAGCAACACATGATAACAAATTTTGGTAACAAAATGTGTTACACATCTTTTGTCTGTATTAATGTTTACAGTGCAATTACAGTGTCAGATTTCTCCAAACGCTTCCTAAAATGACTCTATGCATCAGACATCGGTGCCATGAAGCTCAATAACACAAATAGTCATTTTAAGGGGTGAGTGTTTTTTTTTTTTCCCAGACATATACTATAGTATGTCTGATGGACGGAAGTCTCTTGATGTCAGTCTGCCCAGGTATCGCATACTGGAGTGTACAGTTCAAGATCAAAAGTTTTATAAACAACTTCTGCTCGGTACATTGCTTGTTAGAGGTGACATTGTGGCTTTTCATTGTGCTGCATGTTCATTTATAACTTCAGTCAAGGTGCATTAGCTAATTATTCATCCCCACCTTTTTTTTTAATCATGGATCCATACGTTTAAGTCTCCTGTCTCTGAGCTGCACTCGGCCACTGCATACAGCCTCATACGTCAGAGATCTTGCGAGGATTTACCCAGTGGTATTGTGTCGACTCAATAATTGGATTTTGGTAGCATTGCGAAACCTGATAGCAGGAAGTGTGCGGAAAGTCGATTGTCACAGCTACGGTGAATAGAGTGACAATTAAAACGGCAGGTCCTGAACATAGATCAGCCTTTGCTTTCTGACGTCTGCGCAGATGATGCGTGTCATAGAGGCTTTTGGAGAGCGGATTGAATATCTTAAATGGATAAACATGATTAAGGGGTGTACTTGTGTGCAATGTGGCTTGGTTGTGTCTAGAAAGCCTCAATATAGTTCTTGTTCTGCTTCATTAATATCCCATCCTTGCTTGGATTTTTCTACACCGACCATATATTATAGCATGTGAAACATTAACTTTTGTGCTTATTTGCAAATTAAGGCCCTGAGGTAGAGCAGGCAATCTGAATCAAAACCAGATAAATAAGCTGGTTTATGGATAAGCAGTATTCACGTGTTGAGTCTGCTGTCAGTATCAGAGTTGCTGAGTGTGTATTTGTGATAAATGTTGTAAGGAAATGCAGTGCAGCCTAATGGGCTTTATTCTTTCTCATGTCTCAGGTTACTTTCAGATTTTGCCGACAACCTGGTACAAACCTGCAGAGTGTCTTGTGTTTATGATTTGATCAGCTTTAGTTGAAAATGTTTCATTATGGAGAGAATTAGTTTTGTATGGTGTCACATTTCAGTTGCTCTCTAATTATTGGGGCTGGCAGGACATTACATTGTAATGGGAAGCAGGCTTTCTGTTGAGTTAGAGGTGGTGTTTTCCTGCAAAGGGAGTGTGCGATCATGTGGGAGCGAGCAGCAAAACAACAGTGGAAAGGTTCGAGATGTATGCATGGGACTGATGCAGACCTGAACTCGTGTTAAGACCAATAGCTATATTGTGTCCAGAGATTGAACATGTCAGGAAGGAAAGTCACCCTTATCTTCTCAAACAGCTACTGCTATAGCAGCTCTCCCGCTGGTTGCACCATATGCTGCCTCGCTTCCTGTCAAATAGAGCAAAGGTCACTGTAGCGCATGCACATCCAACCATAGCAAGTATTAACTCATCATAGACCTTTTCATGATTTATTGTTTTATAACAGTTAAACACAGTGTGTTTAATTAGATTTGGATTTTTTTGCACCAAGCAAGGTGCGCTAAATCAAGTGGAAATTCAAAACATGAATTAAATGCATGAAGATATTCACTCCCTTTATGTGGCATGATGTTTCTACAAATCACAAAATAGGAATAGGAAGGTGTGACAAGTACTTTTTCTTTAGGTTAAATATCTGGACGGTCCAGCTGCTGGACAGGCAGTTCCTTTTGAAGAAGAAAAATCTATAACAAGTTGCTTTATCTTCAAAATCAACGAAGCTACAGTAAGCACATTAGGACCTGGAATAAAAATGGAAAGATTATAAATTTGCCAAGAATAGAGTGCGCACCAACCACCAGGAGACTCGTGGCAACTGTGAAGGACCTACAGAGCATCATTGCTGAGATAAAGAGATGCTGCAACTGCACTGCATTTGTTGCCTTGGAGATTTCATTAGTCACAGCTTAATCGCTGTTCACAATTTCAGTGTTTGCCAGAGGATGTATAGGAGACGTAGGATGCATCCAAGTGGGAAAATAATTATTTGTGGCCATCGTACTAAACTTGATTTGTGTATAACTCCAACTCTGCATATGAGTGGAAAAGCAGAGTTTCCACTGATAAGCATGGTTGTGGTAGCATCATCCTTTAGGGATGTCTCTGAGCCCTCAAGAAAGTTGGGAGTAAAATGGGTTTTACAATGTTGTCATCGTTGGTATTGTTCAAATGGGAATGTTGTCGTCATTGTTATTGTTCAAATGGGAATGTTGTCGTCGTCGTTGTTCAAATGGGAATGTTGTCATCTATGTTATTGTTCAAACAACGACAACAACGTTCCCATTTGAACAATAACAACAGCGACAACATTCCCATTTGAACAATAACAGCGACGACAACATTCCCATTTGAACAATAACAATGATGACAACATTCCCATTTGAACAATAACAACAAAGACAACATTCCCATTTGAACAATAACAAGGACGACAACATTCCCATTTGAACAATAACATCAACGACAACATTCCCATTTGAACAATAACATCTACGACAACATTCCCATTTGAACAATAACATCAACGACAACATTCCCATTTGAACAATAACAAGGAAGACAACATTCTCATTTGAACAATAACAATGACGACAACATTCCCATTTGAACAATAACAACGACGACAATATTCCCCTTTGGTCTGTTGTTAGCACTATAAAAAGCACAATACAACCAAGTGTTGTAAGTCGAAGAGCTTTTTTTGTATTTTTTTAATTGTAATTTCCAATAGTGACTCATTTCCCTTCTCTGTTCATGTGTTGGGAGTTGATACACTAGTTACAAACGGAAGGGCAGATGAGATGGCAGAAATGGTAATATGAGGAAGTGGATAGTGACTAAGGGACGCTGCAAAATGGCCCAGAGTGAAAGAGACAGTGCTGCTGAGAATGTGTCTGCAGATTCTTGAGTTCACTCCCAGGTGTGCTGCATTCACTGACGTTGGAGAGTGACCCGAGGCAATGGCAGAACTCTGTCTGTCTACAGCCTTATCGACCCATCCTTGCCTTTCCATTTAGGCACTTGAACACTTAAAACGCTTGTCTTTTCATTGTTCTTCTATCTCTTTCTTTGCCTGGGGCTGTGCAGAACAACACTGCTCCTATCACTCAAAGCTTATGGTAAATCAATTTGATCTCATCTTTTCTTAACATACACACATCCACCCTGAAGCTTCTAACTCATAGAGCTTACACTATCCTTAAGTGCACCACTAAGCCTTGGCTCTGAACTGCAGTTTCCCCCCTCAGTGAGCCCCAGCAGGGTCTGGAGATGTCTTTACATCGTTCCTCTACCTATCAATGATTTAACAGAGAAAACGGAGTGTCTGAGAGGAAAATGCAGCTGACGCAGCAAAGTACAGACAGAGAAAAGGTTAAGCTCGATGCAATAAGTTTGATCAGAGTAGCAGCACGTGGACAGAAGGGTAGCTATATGCAGCGCTGGTTGCAATCCTAACAATCCAAATGTTTAAATCAGACAAGGAGCTAGGCAACCATTTTAATCCTTTTTAACGGATATTTGATACCAATGAGTTTAAACAAGTTGATCAGATGACTTTGACCATTTCTACCACTGCACTTGATGTGTAGGGTGTCCGACAATTGGCTTCCAGGCTGTGGAGCAGTCAACAATTGTGCCAGATCAGTTTCCTTACTGGCATTTAGACCTGTGGTCCTGACTTTACTGCTTTTGACAGAATTAGCTAAACTTATTACAATGGAGATGATGGGAGTCTGTGGAGGATTCACTTGCTCTCACTTAGCATATAGGAACAAAAGAGAAGTTGTGCACCTCAACCTGATTTTTAAACACCTTGATGGCGCGTTTTTTGCCATATATCATGAAAAAAAGACTATTCTGAAGGAGGTACGTTTTGTTTCATGCTTAATTTTCTTTCCCAACAGAGTTTACAGAAAGAAGAGTAGAAATTACAAGTTGATATTTTATTATTAAAAGGTAATCGAGTAAAGCTTTCAGTTGTTTCAACCATATGCCTGTGCACATGCTCATGCATACTGTGCCTGAGTATGAGAGAGTTATCACGGTGCATATGTTGCAACAGAAGTGATCAAATAGCCATCTATGGCTATGCTTCATTCTTTTTTTGTCTTTGTTCTTTATTTTACTGAACAAATAGATGTTAATATGTCGTCTCTTCTGCCGTCCCATCAGGCTGAAGAAGCGTAGGCAGCTCAAACAGAGCCAGTCGGAGAAGAATGTGAATGAGGTGAGCCCGGCAATCATCTCCTGTCCAGACATCCCCAATGACGGTGACCCCAACAAGAAGACAGACGTACAGAGAATCCCATCGAAGCCACCTGCAGGTTCAGGCAAGACCTGCATCCAAAACTCACAGATCTTTCTAGCATACCCTGAAGCTTTTAACTGCCTTCTGATACCCTAAAATAGCATAAATATTTTTAAAAATACAGTTAAAATGGAATGCAATCTGTAGTTTAAGGTATGTCTCCAATGATGTTTTGCTATAATTACACTGTAGGTGTACAGTGTAAACCTGCTCTGTAGATACATGGAGGGCTCTGTTATATCTCGTGTGCATCTCTTAAAGGATATAACAATGCAGACTAAATGGACACCTGAAGAAGTGGGACTCTGCCTTCCAGTGTCTGTACTATAATAGTACGTGGGTGTTAAACTAATGCCTCATGGTTGCCTGAATGCAGGACTCTCACATTTACAGTAGCTTCAATGACACTGCTGGGATAATCAGTAGCTAAAGCTTGTGAGAATTATAAAAAGTTAAAAACTCAGCACATCCCAGTATTATGGTAGTTGCACTTATCCTTGGTGTAATGGCTCCATTCAAAGCAGGTTTACCACCCAATTGGAAAGGAAATACACTCTATCCTTACTACAACACAAGTGCTCAGGATTTCCCATTTTAAAACAAGCAACATGTCATTCTAGCAGTGTCAGTGTTACTTTAAATGTTGATTTTATTCCTCCTCTGCTCTGCTTTTTGAAATCATTGCCATCTGACTGATCTGCAGCACAAGGGTCCTCTGTGTTGACAATGCCCCCAGCGCTTTTAAACAGGAAATTGTATAACATTTAATCATGCATTCTTCCACAGTTGATGACAACGTTGCTGTCTTCACAAAGTTTGCGAGCGCCAAGAGTTGCTGCGAGTCTTAAATCACTATAGAAATGCTACCATGCCCTTTGAAATAAATCATGAAATGGAAATGACCTTAGATAGGACACTAGCATCTTTGCCATTACTACGATGCTTTGACCCTCAGAAATCTTTCAAACATCGGATAAAATGACTGAATGACTTGCATGATTTACATGAGTCACAGCCCAGTATAAATTCAGTGAATAAGCTTCACAGAAGCAACAGTGATCTTGTCTTTGAATGCTTGTTACAGTAAAGAAGAGACGCAGCTGGAGTCTAATGGGTCTCTAATGCTTAGTCATACCCTCGGTTTCCATGGAGGAGGCAGCAGTGTAATTACACAGTCAGCCAGTGGGACCATAATAGCTTCTGTGTTCTTGGCAAGAAGAAAGTGCTGACTGAGGACCTTGTCTACTACAAGGGTCAAATTGTTTGTGAGTGTTTTTATGATAACATGTGTGGTGCAGTGTTTAAAGGCTGGATGGGACAAACAAGCATGGGAAATGTCTCAAAAGCCAGCTATAAGTTCGCCCCTGTTGGAGTATTTGGTTGTAGCACCCTCATTTGATTGTGTTCATTTTTATGCCTCTGCTCCAGCGATAGCCACGGCTGGAGGCATTATGTTTTCGTCTGTAATGTTCCATTCGTCATGGACGAGATATCTCAGGAACAACTTGAAGGGAATTTTTTCAGATTTGGCTCAACAGTCCACTTTGAATCAAGGATGAAGTGTTGAGATTTTAATGGTCAAAGGTCCAGTGTCACTGTGACCTAACATCCAGGATTTGTCACAAATGTCTAACTGGACAAAATGAAGTGATTACGGTTTATATCCAAAATGTCACAGGTCAACCTCAGTGGGACATCACAGTGTTCTGTGGAACTGGAGGGGACATTGTGATCATATATATCTGATTATCTGAACTGGCGACACCAGTTTTGCCCACCTTGTCAATAATTGAGGTTTTTTTTAATTTGCAGTTGTTCTCACTCTGTAAAATACATTCCTCTTTTTCTTTTTCACTTGTAGATGATGGCTGTAAAAGTGAAAATCAGGCAAAGAGGGAGAAGAAGAGGCCGCCAGGGACAGTGGAGTTCATTGTGAGTCAAATTACAGTAGTAACACCTTTCACGTAACATACTGGCTTATTAGCAGAGAGGCTGTAGTTTGCCATGTTATTTCATCTCTCTTTACAGGTGGGACCTAATGATTCCCTCAACAGCATTGCACTGAAGTTCAACATCACCCCAAACAAACTGGTCCAGCTGAACAGGCTCTTCTCCCGCAGCATCTACCCCGGTCAGGTGAGAAGAGAAGAGAACCTCTGCAGTAACACAGTCTGCTGCCGCCTCGGTGTCATTCTGACGAACCCTCTTATCTTTATCACAGAAACTGTTTGTCCCTGACGTGAGCCCATCGGAAACCGACCATCCCTCCGTCAGAAATTGCTTAGAGAATGCATCACATGTAAGTATGAAAGTATTCATTATGTTCAGACGGTAAGCATTTAGGGACAAATCTGTTTGAAAGATTTCAGTTCACAGACGATTTATTGACAACATATACATCCACATTTATTCTGACTACTGTATCAATTATTCCAGAAAAAAAACACACCAGATAGAGGTAAAAATGTGTCTTCAACCAAATATCTTCAGGATTACATTATATTGGTACAACAGAAGACAGAACGGGAGTCATGTGTGTGTTTCAACCTTTGTCCAAAGTTGTCCATAAAAATATGGCTCTGAAGCTACAAAATGTTTTATTATTGTGTCGAAATTCACTCCATGGTATAAGTAAACACTTTTTAAATGCAGGCAGTTGCATTGGCGGTCTTTTAGATATTTTGTTGATAATATTTTAAAATGTGCGTCGTCAAATTTCTTGCTCTGGTGGCCCTAAAATCAAAGACTTAATGCAAGTCTGAGATTCAGGTCTCTAATCTATGCTTCTGACTTTCTGCAGGATGGTGTCTCAAACTGCACGTTGGCAAAGTCCCTCCGACGTGAGCTCTCCCCAAACTCAGAGGACGAGAGCCCGGCAACGGTCAAATTCATCAAGATGAGCTGCAAATACTTCACTGATGGCATGGTAAGAAGTGTAGAGCGTGTGATAATGTCCGGAAATGATCAACACTAACTTGTTAGTTGATCAACCAAATTAATCTGTGACAATTTTGGTGATGCATTTTTTGTATTGTATTACGTAGAAATACATATTTAGTTGCATATACTCCCAAATATTTCTCATATTAGTATTTGCTTGCCTCCGCTTAAACTCATGTAAATGGAAAGTTTTTAAGTCATGTTAAGTCAGTTGTGTTAAAAATGTATTATTATTAGCTCCAATATTGACCTAAAATTGATCCTACAGTTACCACTCTTGTATTTTATTTTGACCTAGATGTAGTCATTGCCACCCTCAGCCCTGCTGTGTCACGTTGTTATTGCAGGGAGTGGTGGGGGGCGTGCTCATCGTGACACCCAACAACATCATGTTTGACCCCCACAAGTCAGACCCTTTGGTGATCGAGCATGGCTGCGAGGAGTACGGCCTCATCTGCCCCATGGAGGAGGTCGTCTCTGTGGCGCTGTATGATGACGTGTCGCGTATGAAGCTCAAAGATGCTCTGCCATCGTAAGAGCGCCCCAAAGCATCTCCCTTTTCTCATGTCCTCCTCCTTTCTCGTTCCTCCTTTGAGTTTTGACAGTATTTTTCTTGTTCTTGTTAAGAATAAACTTTGTACAAAGCCCTTTTGTTTCTAGGATTTCTCACATTTACTACATCTTTTTAATTCTAAATACAAAACCTTTTAGATTCCAGCTGTGCTAGTTTTTTAAATTTTTAATTTTTTGAGTAGTTCTTCATTAATCTTGCTATTATTTACTCATTTGCTCATTTACATCACACTTGCTGTTTTGTTTGCTGATATTTTGTATCATTCTGGTCATTTATAATTTATGTTGGAACTTTTCTGTTCTTTTGTTTTTTTTTCCCTTTTCATTTTCATCCATCGTTTGTGGTGCGGTATATGTGATGCCCCGTGACCCTGCAGAGACCTACCCCAGGATTTGTGTCCTGTGTACAGGCCCGGTGAGTGGGAGCAGCTGCCGTCAGAGCGGGATCTAAACCCTTTTAGCCGCTATGAAGCTCTCAATCCAAAGCGACCAATCGTCTTAGACAACATCGAATCAACCCTCTCAGAAACTGGTAACATCATGTCATCCGATGTCAGATACACTGTATTGAGTCCAACCAAAGCGATCCTCTTCTTAATGAATCAAATTATTTAAAATTGGTGCTAACTTTGAGTCATAATTCAGCTTTTATATGCTTTACAACCAGTTTAAACAACTATGTTTGGGATGTCTCCTTAATGAATTTAATTGTCTCATGAATTTTCAAACTCAGCTCTGTGAAACATTTTGTTTATTTCTTTATCATTGACTTTGAGATATATATATATATATATATATATATATAGAGATATAGAGATATAGAGATATATATATATATATCAGAATCTTTATTGTCACAACGAAACTGGAATATATTTAATATATATTTTATTATACTAATAATATATAGTCAACAAAAAATTAAAACATGTAAAAAAAAATCAATTTTGAAAATAGATTCATTGTTTAAGTTGTTTATGGAGCAAAATCTTCTCTGATTTCAGCTTCTCAGATATGAAGATGCTTTCTCAGTCTTTTGTGATGGTAAATCCAGTAACGTTGGGTTTTGTACGGTTGGACAGATTACTTGATGGTCATTTTCCACTATTATCTTATAGAACCCAAAAAATCTGCATGTAGATTAATAATGACAAAACCCTCATTAAATGTCTTGACATTAAACAAACTGTTAAACAAGATTTTTTTTCTCATCTTCCTACCAGGGAGCACAGAGGGCGAGCAGACGGAGAGGTCTCCCTCAGAAGAAGGATTCACGGAGTTGGAGCCGACTCTCTGTTGTAGCACCGAAGAGGCAGAGGTGTCGCCCTCCAAAACACCCAGCAGTGTCAGCGGAGACCAACAGGAAGTAGGTCCAAGCTGCTCAGGCCAGGGTGACTTCCAGGACAAGTCAATGCTTAGTCAAACTAAAGGGAAGCTGGATGATGAAGAGGGTGAGGGGCTAGCACAGAGCAACCCCGCTGAAGATGGAGAGTCAATACAATCCTCTTCAGAGACTGAAAAACAGGGTGATGAACCTAAAAGACAAGAGGTAAGTGAAACCAAAGATATAAAACCTAAAGGGACTGAAGAGCTGCTAAATGGTGCACACGAGAAGACAATCGATGCACCAGTGGACCAAAACAGGAAATTGAGTCTGAAAGAGGCCTTGGAGGATCACGGGAACCCTAGTCCGAAAAATCAAAGCCCAGACAGACCAGCAGGTGGAGCTGAACTCAGTGAGGAGGAGACACGTAAGAAGAACTATGAGGCAGAGGTGAAGTCATGGCTGCTGGAGAGGATACAGGCTCCAATACAAGGTAACAGTCATGATCGGTAAATCTCTCACAGGCATTGTGACTGACGGATACTAACCAAACTCGTTCTCCATTTTCTAATAGACATGCTGTTCTCGTCAGAGGAGAAGAGTAAAAACCCACCTATGTTCCTGTGCTTCAAAGTGGGAAAGCCAATGAGGAAGTCCTTTGCCTCTGGGATGAACTCTAGTCCCGCCCACTCATTTGGTGGACGGGGTAAACAGCCGGAATACTGGTTTGCTGTGCCACAAGAAAGGTGATTACACATTAATAAATGCCCGTACAGTACACTGTCATATTGGTCTTAAACTACTTTAATCTACAAACCCATTTATAAAAAATGGGCTTGTGACTTGTGTGTGTTTTATATTTTACACAGCATCCTGTTTTAAATCAAGGTGTGTTTGCTTGTGTTTGTGTTCCAGGGTGGACCATCTGTACTCCTTCTTTGTCCAGTGGTCTCCGGATGTATACGGGAAGGAGGCTCGAGAGCAGGGCTTCGTTGTGGTGGAGAAAGATGAGCTGGACATGATCGACAACTTCTTCAGTGACCCTGCATCTTGCAGCTGGGAGGTGAGCTCAGCACTAAAGCAGGTAGCCTCCTCTGTTTCCATCACAGAATAAACACCAAGACTCTGTGTCTGCTGAAATGTATAAAACCGTCACAGTCCTCTCCACCTACTAGAGATACCGTGTTTTGCAAAGGCAGTGAAGTCCTTGTTTCACTTATTTCCCTTTCCTCATATCCTTGTTTTGCTCCTAGATCATCACCATCGATGAAGCTAAGCGTAGGCAGAGTTTCAGCAGCTGTGACGGAGACTTCGCTGTGGATACCCTGCCCCTACTCAGTGATTCCAGCGATCTGCTGCAGGACACACACATTGAGAAGGTTCTTGCAGCTGACTGAAGTTATCCACTTGGTGTCAAGGGAATGACAAAAATTCAAATTGAAAAAAATATCTACAATCTGTTTGCCCTTAAGCTCGCCTGTCGCCTGCCAGCCCGTGTGCAGGGTTACCACTGGAGACTGGCCTACAGCACTGTGAAACATGGGACCAGCCTTAAGACTCTGTACAGGAGCCTGGCAGATGTGGACAGTCCTGTCCTGCTGGTCATCAAAGACATGGATAACCAGGTAAGTCCTGTATGTAAATGACTTGATAGAAATACAGTAGGTGAATAGGAGCAAAGACTGATGATCAGTAGATGGTGTTTTTGGGCTCAATGCACACACCACTTTTTATTATAAGTGAAACAAATGCTACTTACAGAACACAAATAGATTATGCATTTTTTACATTTCTACTAGAGAGTATGATATTAGTGAACTTGGTTGTGTTTACTGGTTCTTTATTTAATTGTTGTCTCCTGGATGACTATCATTTTGCACTGGGCCTTTATTTGCCTGCTGTGTCATCCCTGTGTTATTACCGTGTTTCAACTCATCCAACAATACTGCTGTTGATGATGGTGAACATATTTATCCTTACACATATTATCCATACACACCCTTAATCCTCACATAACTAAATAAGTCACACCTCCCCAGAGCTCTACATAGAGTTTTAGGTTCGTAGCGGTTCATCAGTTCAGTGCGTGTGAGTGAAAAAATGTGTGACTTTGGCGACTCCTTGGGGTGATATTAAGAAATGCACTAGTTAAAACTTGGGCTATCAGAATGATTCCATATTTCCTGTAATCATAAACACTCACTTCAGGTTTTTAACTCCTGCTTTATGATTCTTAGTTCCAAGTCAATAGTCTCTTCATCCTTAAACTGAATCTGATCACAGACTTTTGGAGCGTTCTCAACTCATCCCTTCAGAGTGAGTGAACACTGCTACGGCACAGGGGAGACATTCCTGTACAGCTTCTGTCCTGAAATCAAGGTTGGTTCTGCTACTTAGGTTAAGAAGTGACGTTGGGTATTCAGCTTTATTCTTAAGATATCAGACATCGTTTGCGCTCTGTTTGCAGGTGTACCGTTGGACAGGAGAGAATTCTTACTTTGTGAAGGGAAATATTGATTCTCTGCAGATGGGAGGAGGAGGGTAAGGCGAAACTTACTGTGTCTCCATTGATTCTCACTCATCCTGTTCATGGTGAATCTAAGGGGTGAAATAGAAGGTTGAAATTCTCTTTTATTTGTGGATGAGACATGAGTCAAAACATTTTTTTTTCTTGTGACAAAGCACAATATTATATTGACAATCTAAACCCTTTGACGGACAATGAAGATAACATACACCTGTTCTTTAACTCTTTGCCCACTCCTCTGTAGTGGTCAGCTGGGTCTGTGGCTGGATGCTGAGTTGTACCGAGGCACCACCACCAAATGCGCCACCTTCAACAACCAGCCACTCTCTGCCCAGCAGGACTTCAACATCCACAGTTTGGAGATCTGGACCTTCGAGTAGCCTCACCCGCTTTAGCTAGTTCTACATTCGCTCTCTGCTCCAAACCTTTGAACACCCCCAAGGCAAACCTAGCTATCCCACAAAGACACTTAATGTTCTGAGAGGAGAGAGAGAAAGCATCCTGTGCAGTTGTTACTGAAACCAGAACAGAAAATCTGTGTTGAGGTGGGTTTTGACCCGCAGACAGTTTGGCCAGTTTTGTGTCTGGTTCATCTGTGAGGAAACGTTGCTCTCAGCTCATTGGCTGCCTTAGATAACACCTCCATCTTTTCCCAGCCATACCGCCCTAAAGCTTATGAGGGGGAAGAGGAGAAGAAGAAGGCTGCTGATGTTACCCTAAAAGATTTAAAGAGTGTGTGAAAGAGGTTTCCCATAATGGTTAATTTATGCAGAAATAATGGTGGATGTAATTTGTATGTTTAGGAATGTACAGGAAAATGAACTGAGAGAGATTTGATGTGAATCTTTTTTTTTACATCACAATGAATTTCAAGTGGAAAGGAAGTGGAAATAGGCAGGGAGATTTTTTAGATCCTCCACACTTAGATTTACTTTGACCGCCGGAATTTTTACTATTTGTTTACAATGGAAGTGTTGTACTCCCTTTTAAGGCCAACTGGTTCTCTTTTTTTGAGTTTTACACCAACTGAGTGCTGATGTTCCATAGCATTTCCCCATAACTACATATGCTCTTGTTCCCCGTATAGACCAAAACACGTGGTAAAGCCAGGAAACGTTTGCAATGACCAAATATATTTTATTTTAATTTCATATTTGTTGTGAGCTCATCATATTTTATAAAATATTTTAGATGATTTATTTTTACATGTTTTTATGTTCTCTTTTTTTTATCAATAGTGCTCAGTTGCTTTTTTAATGGTTGTACTTTTATAAAAATGTTGTGTTTCTGATTTGACCCAACAAGCACTAGAAATGGCTGTTGTCAGTATTGAATTCATATTGCACACAGACTAATTATGAATCTCTTGATTTTCTTTTGTGGTCCTTGATGTTCAAACAATCACAGCCAGTATAAGTTCATCATCACTTTGCACCACAGGAATAAATAATAACACCCAATGCTGTGTTGTAGCCCTACATAATTAGTTATCTGCACTTCTTCACTGTAAAATTGTTACTGAATGTTGTTTGATCACCACTACGTGAGGAAAGCTTCAGATTCTGCGTTCCTTAAAAATGGGTGGAAAAGGGGATTTCCTGTTTTTGCACTCTGTATGCCACTAACTGAAAATTCAGACCTACTAACATGGAAAAGAAATGTTCATTGAAAACCTGTGTATCTGACACAGGCTTGTAGTGCATGAATATGCAATACCGCAAACGTCAACGATACCTGCCATACTATCCAATAATGCCAGTTATTGCTTCATGTGAAAATGAGCTTTGCTGTCTGTAGCCGTTCAGTGTTGTAACTGTGAATGTTCCCTGAATAATTATTTCTTGTGAACCCAAAACTGCTGTGGTCTGTAATATCATTAAGGATCTATTTATTGTCATGTTATTGCAACCACATTTAAAACTAAATAAATGTTGAATATACAGGCTAATGGAGCGTGTTGTTTGTGACAAACTTTTATATGTACGTTCTTGCCCTTCAGTGAGAATTAATGCCCAGCTCATGTTAATATAGAAGATATTTATTACCTGATCAAGGCTTCCTATCGAAGATCGCTTCTTGAGAAGATGAGGCACTCAGTAGATTAAAACTAACTCACTTTCAGATCAAGATGGTTAAATATGTAAGAAAGAAAAGAATCTGATTAGCTGCAATGAAAATGAGCAAATAAGTTTCGTTCAACCTTTGTTTTCAGGCACCACAAATTCACCTGTACCACAAATAAATCAGGCTTTTGGTAAGAAAAACACTCTTGGTTATATTTCATTCTATTTCCTGCAATGAAATCTTTATGTGCCTTCATAGAAACGCAACACATTGTTTTTAAGCTCTTAGTTTGGTAGGTTATTATGTGCATTATAACTGAACTGAACAGCTTTAATAATAGAAATATTGCAAATATTCACATCCACAATACATGACAGAGCACTAGGGTCACACTAAGAAGTAAAATATAATCTGAACTTTGGAGGATAAAGTCGAAATATTACAATAATTTAGTCCTCAATTAAGCTGTAATGAATTTTGTTTACTTCTTTTCAAAAGGCCAGTCAAATTCCTTTACGTCTCCGGTTACAGTGGTTGGTTGGTGGGTTCAGGGAGAAAAAAAAAATCTAGTGATGTAGCTTCGCAAACACAGAACATCTTTGATGTACGTAGGCTACAACCTGTGACGTGGATTCCGGAAAAACCGAAAGGAAAGGAAACATTGTAAGGATGGCAAACAATAAACCGGACTCAGAAGAAGAAGAAGAAGAAGAAGAAGAAGAAGACTGTACTTTCTGTTATATAGCCAACGATCAAGACATAGAAGCTGAAGTCCTTAAAAAGGTAAAAATAATAATAATAACTCGATTGTAATGATCTAGAGAGACGTGAATTTAGGTATATTGGGATAGCGTACGGAAACGGCATTTGACCTGTCTATTGTTTTTTTACTTGAACTTTATTTATAACATACAAATGTACAAATACGTCAGACATGGCATGAGGTACCGGTACTGGATGCGCGTGACACATGCGCGTGACACATGACATAATTCATGGGACGTCCTATGTGAGCTGGGTCTGGTCTGCATTAAACAAGCTTCATTTTAATATAAGGTCCTACAATTTAATATACGTTAGGTTTAAGTGATATACAAACATATGTGGTTTGATATTTCACCAACATAAACTTATGTTATTCCCAATTATCACTACTTTTTTTTTTTTTAGTAAGGACATTTTTTCTTGCTGTCTGAAATTTCCGCATGTGGTGTGTTATTACAGCATGTTTCGTGTCAAGTGGGAAAATGTTAACAGACTATTAAAATGAAATTATCACGAGTATATTCATGTAACCTGATACAAAGATATACATACATTATTTATTACTGTTACGGTTCAAATACAGGTAAGAGTTTCCACATATGCTGCATTCAATGGCCTCTGCGTTAACATACGTTTTCATCTCTATATTTCCATTCCCTTCAACAGAACAAGGAGCTGGTGTGTTTTAAAGACATTTACCCTGCTGCCCCTCACCATTACCTGGTTGTACCCATAAAGCACATAGAGAGCTGTCACTCCCTCCACAGAGGACACATCAATCTCGGTCAGTTCTAGTGGATAAAAGTACTGTAGGTAGAAGTACTCTAAATACCACTGAAGCTCTGTTTCTACTGAGCTGCTACTGCTTGTAGTGATACTACTACAGTCCCTGTGAGTACTGCTGCTGATACTCTTGCTATTACTTTTGTAACTAGTTACAGTAGGATGTCTGATAAGGTGATATTTAAGATACGTCACGTTGCCCATAAGTTGTATGGAGAAATAACTAAGTCATTTATCCAACAGTTAAACAGATGGTCCAGATGGGGAAGGCTGTGCTACAAGACCAAGGCATCACTGATATGAAGGACATAAGGTAGGTGGAGACTGGTGTGTGTGTGTGTGTGTGTGTGTGTTGGTGAACGTGTTTTCTTGAGTTTAAAGGAGCGGTTTGACATTTTTAGAAATGTGTTTGTGCTCTTCCTGGTGGAGTACGTAATTAACAGACACTCTAATGTGTGTACACTAAATGTACTACAGTTATAATGTCAATAGATTCCCTCTTACATAATAGTGAACTATTAAATTTCCAATGATTAAAAAACATTTGGTCAGAGCCAGGCCAGCTGTTCCCCCTGTTTCCAGTCTTTATACTAAGCTAAGCTAACTCGCTGCTATCTGTAGCGTCACATTTACCCTAAAGACACGAGAGTGGTGTCAATATTATCATCTCTCTGCTATACAAGAGAATAAGCGTATTTTCCATAATGTCAAACTTTTGATTTAAGTCATGAAAAAGGTTCATAATTGTATCAAATGCATGATTGCAATTACACAGTGGGGAAAGCACACGTTTTCAAAAATCAAATGTCATCTTTTGCTGCAGTGCTTCATTCTTCTTCTGTAATTCTTGAAGCTCAACTTTGACTTGTCATCATTGTCCGGAGCCTTGCATTGATTTTGCTTCGTCCACAGGCTGGGGTTCCACCAGCCTCCCTACACTTCAGTTGATCACCTCCACCTCCATGTGCTCGCCCCCAGCAGCCAAATCTCAGAGTACCTGGAGTATAAGTTCATTCCAAAGAATTACCGCTTTGTAACTGTGAGTGCTAAGGACGAGAAATTCCCTCTTCCGTTTTCCTTACTCCTTATTTAATCAGTTTATTTCATTAATTCTCTCATACAAAGAATATTATGGTCATTGCAGTGTGAAATATGGACTCATTGTACTTGTCAATTAGCTGTTTTTATAAGTTATTATGAATGAAATGTCAGACAAACAGATATAGTGACTTTTTCTTTTGATATTGACAACTTTTATGTACTTTCCCTGCTCCTTTACAATGTGATCCTTTGCTCTTTGCAGGAAGAATGTCTACTGGAGCGTCTGAAGTATGAAGCTCCACCAGTCGACTGGACTTCAGAATCACCTAATTGCCGATCTGTATGTTGTTTGCGTTTTTGAGCATGTTACATGCTCTCCCCCTGCTGGTCAGGTGGTACCTATATTTCCATTGATACTGTTTCCTCCTCATGTGTAGGTGATATGATTCAGAACTTTTGGAGGGAGAAGCATTAAAAATGGACAGGAATCCTGGCTCTCCCTTTCTCTTTCTTCTACCGCCTGGCCTTGGATACAGCAATCAGTATGAGAGCTGACTGAGAGCGTTTCTTCTGATTTGTTCAGTAGACTTATGTCTATGGATTTATTTCACTCAGGTTGAGTTTGTTAATGCTGTGATGGGGCAGAGGGTTAGTGCAGTCAGACGGCCCTTTATGAGCTGGTCTGGGTCTCTGCTCTTCTTTTGTTCTTTTATTTTATTATGCCTGGCCCGTCGGCCTTTTCATTTATTTTATATATCTGGTTGATCTGGTTATTGAAGTAATGATTGCTTTGTTTGGCACATTTTAATAATAATAATAGTGTTTATTCATATTTTTGCTGTAAGCTGACTTGTGTCATTATGTTGCTTGTGTAGATTATCATTCAGTCATTATGTTGGTCCTCCTTTTGGTAAACACAATCTGTACTGGAGGTCATAACAGTGTATGAGTGTATCTACACTGACAAAATGAATATGAAAGAAATTCCATTTTTATTGCCATTGATTTAAAAGAGTGAATTAAGTCCATTGAACAAAACAAAATCTTCTTTTAAAAAAAAATATCTATGCCGATTTGTATTTGTGTGCACAACTACATCTTATCCTCTTAATATTTAAGATATTTAAGTTTTTCACTTAGCATAGCACAGCTAGTCTGTCTCTGTCTGAAGGTAAAAGAAAACACCTACCAGCACCTTTTGTTTTTTGTTTGTGCAATCTGTACAAGCGTGACACTGTGTAGACTATTTCCAAGAAATAAACTTTTGATTATGGATGTAAATGAACGTCATTAATATTCTGAGCTTGTGAGATGATGTCCGCAAATAATTTCACAACCGGCATTTCTTTATCACCTTTTGTGTGCATGTGAAATATCTGACAGTTTGATTGTGTGTTTTGAAAAGTGTGTGCAGATTCGTTTGTGAAACTGTAAAAGAGTTATCGTCTGCACATGTTTGGTAAAATTCTAGAATTATAAACAATTTGCACATGCCGATGCACATGTAACTGTCTCTTTTGTTAACATCGGTTGTACATTTATATGTTGACCGGCTTTGTGATAATTCTCAACATGCTTGACTGATTTTGTGAGTAATCTTGAGTCTGAAGACACAATCTTTTGAGAAATAGCTACAATAGTGCATCTACACTAGTGTTATATATATTATATAAATATCAATGGTGATGGGGGACATACTGATTACTGATACTGAGCAACATAAGAAAATTGTATGTCTCTCTTTTATCACTGATTTAATTAAGATAATCATTTGAAGTTAATGAGGAAGAAAATACAGGTTGTCATTTTCATACATACACTACCTAAACAAAATTGTAAATAAACTCAGTCGTCTCTGGAATATAAACAGTTGGCTGATTTGCTGTGGGCTCCTTAATGCCATTTCTGACAGGTTACGCAGCTCCAAAGAACGCAGCGCTGTACTGGGTCGATTAGCTCTGTGATTGGCTGGTTGTCCTTCCTCCTTCCCCACAGACACTCCCATGCATGATTCATGCAATGGGCCCAACCTTTCAAAGTTGATCTCATAGTTAAAAAACAATTGTACCAACACTATAATGGGGACTCCGGACGCGTCTGGGAGCGACGATTGTCCTTTCTGTCTCATAGCGATGAACCAGAGCGACACAGAAATCCTACTTAGTGTAAGTACTGACTGTTCGCTCATGTGTGAGAGAGAATCCAAGATTTCTAACTCTTCCTCTCTGCTTCCAGGATGATGAACTGCTTTGTTTTCGTGACGTGAAGCCTGGCGCCGCGCATCATTACCTTGTTGTTACCAGAGAGCATATCGACAACTGCAAAAGTCTCCAGAGGGACGACATACCTTTAGGTGATCCGGAAGATGTGATTCACATTCTGTTAACAAGCCACAGCTATAGATAGAGGTTCATTAGAGAAAGATGAGTCAGCAGTAAGGCACTGCTTCATTCCAGTGAATTAGTTAATAGTTTTATTTACCAACAAGATGTTTACTTCTGTCAGTGAGTTAGAGGAGGTTCTGTGACCACACACGTTTGTTTGTTTTTTGTCTGAAAGACAGTTTTCAACAGGTTTTGATGAAACTTTGTTAACCATTGGTGGTAGTTGCAGGTTTCTCGTCCCATTTGTTACCTTACAGCAGCTGGGAAATGATTACCCCCTTTGAAAATATATGTCAATCTGGATTTTTATGTGGATCTGCACCAAATTGCACACACTCATAGACACTAACCCCCTAAATATGCCTGATTGTTTTCATCAACCATGCATTATTCCCTGGGAAATTAAAGAAAATGTCAAAAAAAAGACGCCCAATCTTGCAATGTTAAAGAAAGCGGGGGGAAAATCATGGAGCATCTTTATCCGGATCTGCATAAAAATTTGATTGGGTCTATTCTGGCCCAAGACCCATCGTCCCAAAAAGTTTCATGAAAATCTGTTCGATAGTTTTTGTATAATCCTGCTGATAAGATAGCCAAGCTCATTTAATAACCTCATTGGCATTGGTAATAATAACAGGTCCATCAAAATAAAAATATCCAGGTATGGACAATGTATGATTTTCCACCACTATGTGCAATTTGATGCAGATCTGGATCGTAATCTGAATCATAATCTGGATCTGTTGAATTAAATTTGAAGCTGGGGGGAATATCTCTTTGGTCACATTATGGCAGCAGTGAGGGATAGAGACCTGGCACTGCCACCAATATGTAGCTGAGATAATGCAGAGTCATTCCAAATAATTTTATGTATCTGAAAGGTAAGAAGTTACATCTAAACTAAAAATATATCCTGGTCCACAATCATGGAAAATCATATTTTTGTTGGTAACTCATAAATTACTGATGATAAACACATGATTCCAAATGTTAGGAGTAGGCTTCTGGGGTCAGGGAACTAGGTGGTGTTGCTGAATCTGGCATGAGGTAGATCAGAGTAAAGTGAGATCATCATGGCGGTGATTCGCTGTTCAGGTTTTAGTGACAGTGGCATTGGTCGAGGTCTACCCTCTCTGAGTTCTTTCTAGTTATGTAAGTGCTTGACTTGAATTTCCTGTTTCATACCTGTGAACAAAGTCAGAGAGTGTCCTGGCTTTTGGTGTGATAATGAAACCAGAAAGCCAGTCACTGTCTGTGATGAGGTCATTTAAAAACTATCCTTTCATTATTTTGTAATAAAAGTCCTGTACTCAAGAATGAATTTGAGGTACTTGCAATTCACATTAATATTTCTGTTTTATTCTACTTTATACTTCTACTCCGATACATTTTGGAAGCCAATATTGTGCTTTTTTTTACTCCAATACATTTATCTGGCAACATTAGTCACAAGCTACTTTGCAGATTATAAATGCAAAATGTAAATCAGCTAATAAATTATGAACTGTACTACTGTATTTTTTTTAGGCTGTGTGGATGGGCCATATTAATGTGTTTTTTTCTTTATAGTTGAGCGGATGGTAGAAATGGGGAGGAGTGTACTGGAGAAGAATAAAGTCAGTGACCTAGATGACATCAGGTAAATCAGTTTTCTGAGATTAAATCACCAGGATTCTGACTCTACTAATTGATTTGGAAACCATTGTTAATCCTTTTCATTGAATCTGTGCAGGATGGGGTTTCACATACCTCCATTCTCTTCTGTTCCCCACCTCCACCTCCATGTGCTGGCTCCAGCCAGCATGATGATCTTCAAGTCACAGCTTCGCTACGGGCCGCAGTCTCACTGGTTCATCAAAGTGAGTGATGTCTTCAATTATCTGTGGAGGCTGGAGTACAAAACAATTGTAAATTTAATTTGATCAGTATACCAAGATTTATTAATTATTTAGTTTTTAAAATGGAAATGTGTTCAGTGACTTGTTTTCTTAAAGTTGCATCTTTTTTAATTACAGACCTGCAGATACTGTGCCAAACATAAAATTATACTAATTAGGAATACCATCTTTTTATTTCTTTTTAAATAAAAAAAATAAAGTATTATTATTATTATTATTTATGTTGTTGTTAATAATAATAATGTGTTATATCTTCTGTGTTACATCTTGTATGTCTGTTTACAGCTGGTATTCCATGTACATATGTCATTTAAAAGATATTGTTATTACTGCTCTGTTGCAGGTAGACAAGGCGCTTTCTCAGTTGATGACTCGTGGCAAAGTCAAGTGAAGTGAGAGTCTGACACCGGAACACTCTTGTTTTATGATGACACTGTTATTTCTTATCATTCTGTCTCGCTGAGTGCAATTTTAAATCAGTTTTCCATTATTGTGATACTGAGTTATAATGATGTATTTTCCTTTATGCTGCTGTAAAGCTGTAAGATCAACCTTTCCAAGAACATTTATATTTATTTTATTCCCTTGTCAAATGCCTTGTTGTGTAATTTAGCCATCAATGACGAAAGTTTTCTAGCTTTTAGGATATGTGTTATTTATTTTAAAACACACCTTGAAGACTAACCTGAAAACATATTACACATATCTTGATACAGTTTGAAAAGTCAGAAGTCAATCATTTCTTTCCTTCTTTCATCTTTTTTTTGAAAGAAGTGTTCTACTTTGCACATTAACCATAATTGATGGACTGGTGAACAATCTTTGTTTTATTGTTATTATGATATTGATAAAAGTGCTTGAGAAGCTCCAAATAATAATGGGATAATCTCTGACAAAGTCTTAATGGCTGATTGGCCCTGTCACCCACTTCACAAACACAGGCTCAAGTGTGTGCAGTTGTGTATGATTGTGTGAAATACAATTGCAAAGGAAAAAACATGACTGCATTAATTAGGTACAGTAACCATTAAATACCACTGTCATATTCAGACCATGGTAGGTGTCCAATAATGGATTCAGAGAGTATCTGTAAAATATCAGACACTGGATATTGTTGCTATACACACAGAGCCAGCCAGATACATAAGCGATAAGCTGCTGCTTAGGGCCCCCGTGGCCACCAAGGGGCCCCCCAAGACTACTTGAAATGTCTTTTACACATTTGACCTTTTGTAGGTGTACATTCTTTTCAAAAATAATTATTCAGCTTGAGGTTTTATTCTTGAACCATTGCCGTTATCTTGTTACAGGTTCCACTTATCTATTTAATCTCTTAAGTTTAGTATTTTTGTTTTTGTGCAGTTGGATTTATTGTCTATATAAGAAGATACTGTTTATTTTAAGTTATTTGACTTCATTTGTAGCTGATCTGTCGCAGTTGTTCTTCAAAATTACACTTTTTTCCACAAAAGCAATTAAAAAGAAATGAAAGTGGTTAACTTGTTTACAGTGAATGCATTTCTACTGGTTTATGTTGTTATTTTCCAGTACACCATATTCAGTGTGATACACAGTGCTGTACAACTTTGAACATTAGAGTGCACATTAACACGAGACCATTCCAAGATTAAAAACCATAGAAGAGTAAAAACATGTCAGGCTGACTTTATAATGATGTAAGCAACAGACACAACTAGTAAAGTAAATAATGGCTATGTTAGAGTGTCAGTGTGCAAATGAAAAAAAAATGTTTAGATACTAATGACATGCATAACAGTAACTGTTCATGAAAATTGGAATGTTTTACAGGAAGTTTCTCTAAATTGTAAATACATATTAATAAAAGCTATTATCATCCTACGGCTTCATACACATAAGTTGAAATGAAGTTCCTTAATGACTTTGGATTGGTCAAGTATCTTTTGATCCACTTAATTTTAAAAGCGGAATGTAAAGTATGAAATTCATTGAATCCATCAGAACCAAGCTTGTTAATTGTTTGGTTTTTTTGGGGGGGGGTTTCAAATGAGATTAGATTTCTTTTTCCAAATGAAATCAAATCAAGGTTTTGTCAATCTTTGTACAAACATCTTTGGAAACATCAAGAGCTGAACTAACATAAACAAAACGAGACATGCCCTCAGCTTTGGAGAGTAGGCCTCTCTTTGAATCCATAGATTAATCTGCTGTAGTGAAACAATTAGTGGATTTAAGTTTTCAGACATTCTTGAACTCTGATGTTAATTAATGGTAACACCAAGGTATTTAACTTTAAACTTCACACGGATTCCTGATATTTTTAAATCACTTTAGGATTTTGAAAGTTTGAGAACGGATGCTGCTGAAAACGTATTTAAGAGTTTAACTGAAAAGTCCATTTGAAATGTATCCTCTTAAAACAGGGCTGAATCAGATGCAAGCTGCCTCAGAGATGACCTTTCCTGCAATCGAGATGTCTTTTAAGCCACTTTTAAATGTTATTTGCAAGAATTTGCAAGGGAAATAAAAAATAAAGAAGTGGAGTTGGAACATCCCTGACGGACCCCTGTTCTATTCTACATCTCTTTGTGGTTCCATGGGGCAATTCAATCTATTACCCAGAACATGGACTATTTAAAGTGCTCTTTCCAAATACAAATAAATCAAGAGCTTTAAACACATGTTCATGCTCTATAGAGTCTTAACACTGGTTGATATATTGGTATCCTGACTGGTGACGTTGATTCATGACATTTTACGTTGTTGTGACGCGGTGGCTGCAACACGCCCCTCCTACCGTCAACAACTGGATTCCAGCTATTTGTATTTTCCTCAACTAGCATTGCTAGCCTGCTAACGATGATTCATTGCGCTCGTAAAAAAACTGCTTAGCCAATCTGAATGGACATTTAATAATCTATGTTTGCTTCAAACACACTCCGTCGATAGCTTGTGCCGATGTGCAGCCAATGCAAACTAAAGGACCGACGAGAGCGGAGAGATTGCCGTGCACCCCGTCCTTTAGACGCGTCTGAAACCAGCTAACAGCTAACACCTTACGGTAGCTGGCTGCTGACAGCTGGTTCGGCTAGCTGCGTGCCTTTTAACAGTAACGTAGCCGAGAGATACTCCCTTAAACAATGATTTGTCTCTGACATTGGTGAGTATAACTAGTATGTCATAACTTAGTAATATGTAGTTATTACATGTAATTAGTGTTGACTCGCTTCAGCGTTGTTTTCCAAGCTAACTGACTGGCTAACCATCAGCTTGTTTGTAAGAGCAGCTGCTCAGAGCCACGCCTGGAACCTTTAAATTTACGATTGCGCCTGATAACATTATTTATCTTGGGTGTCGACCACCTTACAATGCTCAGTTTTACAGCACTAAAAATAATTTTTGCTGTTGTGATTTACAGAGAGGACTGAGGCCCAATTTGTTGTCACATTGGAGTAAACAGAGCTCCTAACTAGTAAGGTGGGTCTTGGATGAGAGTCAGTTTGCCGATGCACCCCTGGTTTTGACCTGCCAAAGCTGCCACTATGATGCCGGTAAGTGCAACCCCTGCTCTCCTAGCATAAAAATGTGATGTTCTCTCCCAGTTGTTCTTTCAAAATCAGTCCCCGCACAGCTAATGAATTGACTACCTTCTTATGCATAAGATTAAATCTGTGTAGAAGGAGGAAATCATCATGTTCTGTGGAATTGGGGATCTTCATTCATCTGTGATGATCATGTGACTTCTCACTCAAAAAATATAAACGTACCAGATCAAGGTGAATAGCACATTTTGACCACTGATGTACACTGAAGTTGCAAATTCAGACAAGATTGATATCCACCCACGTGCATTTCACACTGTCAGCTAAACTAGAAGAGACATCAGTTCCTAGAGATAAAAAAAATTAACTTTACTTTTTGTTGTATGGTATTTGTAGCCTGAGCCAATAGCTACAGGACTTACATTTTCCATATTGTATGTTTATAATGATTTAAACATTAGGAAAATATGTACAAATTCTAAATTTAATGAACAGTGAGTGGTTTTTCTGAAGTCTGTTTGCTTTTAGCACAAGGAATAAAAAAATTTTACTCACAAGATTACACTACAGTACTTCACACAATCTCCTCTTTGTATAATAATCATAATGAATTTGTGTTCCATAATCTAAAAAGATGTATTGCTATATTAAGTCAATTGTTACAATAGGCTTTGGCACATGTAACTATTTTTCTTCTTTTGTGTGGCGTTATTGTTCAAGATGCTCAATGTGGCAAAAAGAATAGAAAACCTGAATGGCAACCCAGCCGGAGTCATGCTTTGTGGGACCTCTTTTGTTATCTTTAGTGCTGAGAAGGCAGCAATGGATTGTGGGAGACGCGATTGTAGACTTTTTGGCCTTCAGGGAGAGGAACATGAACTCAGATGCAGGATAGGTTTACAGTAGCTTCAGTACGGCGTCATCAGAAATGGAGGTGATATCATCGGAGCCAGTTGTCTTTGCCAAGTGGTTATGCTTTGGTTTGAAAATACCGCATTACAGTAACGCTTTGTTCATTTATAAAATTGCTTTGTAGTACAACTTAAGAGAGGCATGTAACCTCTCAGAAGTACGTACTGTAGTTACAGAGGAGTAGCCCCATATTTGGATCGACTGTGATGGTAGCCTCCGTGGACGTTTGTACCCTGTGGCACCAACAGGCTATCAGAGTCAGCGAGCCAGTCGAGCAGAGAGGCAGCCCTGCACTCGGATCTCATGTGACTCCAGCAGCCAATGAGACCTTGGCAGATCTAGGTCTGTGTGGCTGCGTCGACTAATGCGCTGTTGTTAAGGGGAACTTTTGAGCTGAGTAGATTGTCAAGTGGCATCAATCTCACACAGAGGAGCTTGGCACAGCGTGACTTATAGAAAATGTAAACATTGCATCTTATTGTCGCTTTTACCATTTTTGGCGGCGAGTTGGCCTAAAATAGCATCAGCCATGCCACCAAAGTTATATGGTAAAACACACAAAAAAATCAAATGTCATAAATTGAAGTTGTATGATTATTACAGTTTGACCTTTTCCTCAAACTCACTGTGAACATATGAATAGATATTGATTTATTCAACCGCCCCCACCTGTTAAAGACTGTTAAATCTCTTTTTGCTCTGGCTGAAGTAGTATTACATTATGAATGAGACTTTCTTAATGGCTTCCTCTGATGCACATTAGTCAGCTTTCAGTCAAAGGGACACATCCAACCGCAGGTCAAGTCTTGTAATGACCTTATACATTACCTCGCCTCTATCCAGAGTTATATTTTCTCCGCGTGGAAAGCAAACATGTTTCCTGATAAAAAATTTAAAGTCTCAAATGAGTTTGTGCTTGATGGCTATTGACACATAAGCTCTCCAAGATTAGTCCCTAACAGCAAAGTCTAGTTACAGCCTGGGTTGTCCAGCTTTGTAACAGAACATGCTCTTAGAGCGTCTTTATTTGAAATTTGAGTTTGTGCCGTGTGAGCACCAGTGTGTAAGTGTGCAGCTAAAGCAAAGACGTTTACATTTTTACATTATAATAACAGCATTATTTTTTGCCGGTTTTTTAGAAACCCTTTCTGGTTTGTTTTTCCAGTTTGTTTCACCTCGTGTCACATCATTGCCTTATCTTTCCTCCGTATGGTTCAGTGCCATTTTAGACAGATATGCAGATGTCGCACAAGTTTTTCTCTTATTCAGGAATGTCAAATGCAACCATCTCATGTCCCAGTGAATAGTGAATTTTGGCAAAAAAGGATGCTGCATGTTTCTATTCATGTACAGCCAACCCAAAGTATAAGGGAGAGCCCTTTGGTGTCTCTACATAATAGTTCCATGACCTGCTTGCCAGTCACAGCTGTGGCCAAACTATTTTCATTAGTAGGGAGTTCTTGGTGTTGCAGCCACTGGCACAACTTCAATTTGTGATCGAGGGACTTGTCTGCACCTTCCTCAGCCTACCATCATGGCTTTCTCTCTCTCTCTTTCTCTCTCTCTCTGCCCCCTCCCTCCCTGCATTACACATACAGCTAGTGTTTATTCCTCCCAAGTCTCCTCTGCAGCACTTTTCCAATGCACGCATCGCTGTCTGTTTCAGAGGTCTTCTAAGGATGGCATAAAAATTTAAGTCTCATGCCTGCAAAAGCGGCAGCGCTATGATGAAGAGGTTTGTGACGATAGTGTTACGCAGCCTTGTTAGCCTCTCCAAGGAAAACCACATTTGGGCAAAGGAGCACCATCGGCCACCAAAGAAGGAGATCAGGAGGAAACGCAGGGCAGTCAAAAGAGCCAAGACCATGGGCAGACGCAACTTAGTGAGGGCGGTTGGTATTTCCCCAGTGGTCAGTCTGCTGGATCACTGATTTTTTTCACTGTCACTCTCTGAATTACACATGGTTTGGTAGTTTCTATTATGTAAAGGGACATTTCAGCATATTCAGGATTGAGTTTGAACGAGCCCCTCTTCACCAAGAGATGTTTCTGCATTTGTTCTTAATTGCATGTCCTGATTTAATCGAAAGACGTGATCTGGAGGATATTCATGTTGCTATGTGATAAACTGATTTGATTGTTTGTGTGTAGATTATGAGGGGCTGTTTGGTTTTTACTACAGTATCTTATTCTATTTTCTAACCTTTTGTGTTTCTTACATTGAACACAGAACATAAATGTAAATAAGGGTGTTCAATATTCCCACCACAACGAACATAAATAATGGCATGAGGCTCATCTGTATTCAAACGGACATTGTTGGCCTGTCAGGGCTGTTTTTTGTTTACTGTTTTTATTTATCATGCAGCTGGTAGCACTGCAGTATCCAATGGGAATTAGCAAAATAATTATCTATCTGTAAAAGGCAAACAAAGCTAGTCTCCAGCATACTTACAACACTTTCACCTCTTTGCTTCCCATTAATTGTTTTTCTGTTAATGCTCTTGCACATCAAGTCCCAGACATGACTTCTGTGACTACTCCACACGTATATCACTGTAAGAAGCAACATGATATCATATGTGTATGTATGGATGGATGCATTTGTGAAAATAAGTGCCTCAGCTCCGGCACTGTTTTATCCTAGATGGTTTCTGAACTTGCCAAAGTGTGAGTATTTAGACTCGTACTCAGCTGGGCGAGGTTGTCATAAGGTTTCATTTAGGCTGCTGCAGAAAATGTCAATGAATCACACGGATGCGCCGTTACAAAGAATGAGTCGATTTGTCTCGGAGAAAATGACTACATTTAGATATTTTATGACGGTAGTGTTCGCTCACAATTATTGTAGCACTATGTGAACCTTAAGGCCGCATGCACAGTTATGCATCAGTGAAATGTTATTGAACTTAACATTTCAGCACCTGATAAATGAAGTACATGTAAAACACCTTTTTGCAACATACTGGAATTTGTTCTTGGTTGAAATCAGGGCTCCATGCATCCACAAGTCTACGAATTGTGATTTAAAATTTTCAATTGTTGCACCAGTGGTCCTGAAATTTATCAGGCCTGATAAAAAAAAATTGTGTTTTTAAAAAAAAAAGTCTTTTTAAACAACTGAGTAAGCAGATGTGTGCCAAATATTATTTGTTGTAGACTATTTTGTAAGCATATAGCAGGATTTTGTGTACATCTTGCACATGTGTTGTGCTTGTCTGTTTGTGTGCTTGCATGCAAATGAGAGAAAATCAACCATAAAACATAGGCCCTTTCATTTTGATTTAAGCTAATCATTTCTTTTTTTTAATCAAGAGAAATGATGCGGTCCCTGACAGCATAGTCAGAGGTAACCAATCCGTTTCTCTCCTCTGCCCACGGTCCTAAGATGCCTGTCCACAGTGATTCCTCTCCTGATGGGCTGTGGGAGGAGAGGAAGAGGTAGTGATGCCCCTCTTAGATACAAAGTAATTTTACACTGCGCTGGCAGCTGGATTCAGAACAATATGTTCACACATATTGCCCTACCCATAACAAGCTGTCTGACTGTTAAAACACACCCGATATCCCCACCTGAATGGAAACCTTTTTCCCAATATAGGGCTGTTCTCCCGAGCCGTTGGTATTACCATAAACACACAATATGAGTTTTTTTCCCTCCGTACCATGTCTGACTTCATTCTTCCTTTCTATTGGTCATGCAGCCAGTGGAAAAGCCCCCTTGGCGCGGTGCAAGTCATTAGAAATAATGGGCGTCAGAGCGCAGCGGTGTCGTTGTTGTGCTCAGTCTGAAGACCACTGAGACAGCCCAGAGAGAGAGGTGACCCATGACCAGATTATCATGATGTATAAAATGCAGCAGTGAAAATTCAGCCATTTATTTTTTTTAAAAGATGCTGTATAACGTAGACTTAACGATGTGCACTCCACCGTGCTGGGCCTGTACATATAAGTCAGCTGTCTGTTAGTAGTGAATCCAGTGTGCATCGAAGTTCATATACTGAACTGATAAACTAGATGACCTCTGTCCGTACTCAATACATATGCTACACTCTGATATAGCATGTTCAACCAGCTAAGGGTGTACATGAACTGTGAAAGTTTTAACAGGTTAAAAGCAAAGAAATTAAATATAAGGAAGCCAGATTTTCCCTTTTGTGCTCTTGAATGACATCTACTTGAAGTTGATCAAGCTCACACAGAGGTCAGAATGAACTCCTCGCGGTAATCGATCAGTCTTCAAAGGAAGGAGATTTGGTTTTTGGCGGCGTCGAAAAATGGACTGATAAAGAGAGCCAAAATGGAGCGCCTCTTTGACGTATAACTCGCCTTAAAACGCACACGTACAAAGACAAATGAGGCGGCATTTCTGCTCTGCGTTCACAAATGTTGTCCAGCGAGCGCAATGCCGTGAGAAGGTCAGACTAGTCTCACTCTCCAGGTTGGCTTTAGAGGCTTTTGAGGTGGGGACATTCGCCCCATCTCGCTTATTCACAGGTAATTCTCACTGAAGCCTCAAAGCCCCAAAAATGGCATCAGAACATTCTCCTATTATTGAGGAGAAGTAACGCACACCGAAGGCTTTAGTGATCACTAGACTTAAAGTGAAAAAAAAGTGTTGCACACTCTGGCTCCATATGCAGTTTTTCTTTAATTTGATGACGATTCGGCCCTCAGGCCTTCGTCAAGATCATCATCCTCAAGTGAGCAACACTTTTATCAGTACATTCTCCCTAACAGTCCCACACAGTCCTGTTTTTATGGCCCGGCCTACACAAGGCAGATGAGAGATGAGTCACGTTAATTAAACTGTGACCATCAGCATGACAGCATCGGTGGAATAACTTTTAGTCGTCATTCATTTTGTGGAGATGACTTCAGAGGACACCATCCACTGCTTCTCTTCTCTGTATTTTGACTTTATTCAACCCGGATGTTGATCAACATCATCACATGATCCGTGTGCTTCTTTACCCTTTACCCTGTGCTTCTAAACTGAGTCGTCAGATTGTGAAGGTGCATTGTTTCTCCCATGTTTTACAATGTAAATTCAAGGTTGAGAAGTACTTTTTATTATGCCCCGGGGAATGTTTTAATCCAGTGAGTCATTGCTTTGCAATGACCTAATCCTCTTGGATATGTTTTTATCTATTTGTACAATCTGAACTTTTTCCACCCTTCTTCCCTTAGGGATTATATTTGACAGGCATTTGAACTAGTGTGTGTGTGTGTGTGTGTGCTCTTCTTCTAATAAACACATTTAATAACATTAATTATGTTATTAAATTTAAATCCCAATCCCAGTATTTTAATTCCTGTTCAGCCCCAGCCGTGAGCTGATTTTCTATCTATTCTACAGGTTGATTAATCACCCAATCATTTCATCCCTTTTATTCTTGCTGAAGTCACAAACTATGCATGCGGTGCTGTATGGATCAGTCCATAGGTCGTGTGCACATTCCATTTACTTCGCCTCATCACCATGCTTGTTGGCTGAGGATGTTCAGACAGGTAGTCTGACGGCTGCAGGTACAAACGTGCACATGCGGCAGTTTGAATTTACACCGTCCTGAACTTATCCTCGTCCTCTCCCTCCATCCAATTACATTTAGCCATTTTGTAGCTCACGTCGAGGATGTTATTTTGAAGGCAGCGCCTTCAGTTTCCTCGGCTCAACATGTCCTGAAAGTTCTTTGTTTACAGCTTGGAAGGAAATGTGTGATCTTCGCTTTTACTTTCATGTGAAAACAGACCGAAGCCTGTGGGGGCCTGCATTTCTTTGTCTCGCCTCCCAGCCTAAACTGTTTTATCTGAAACACAATGGCAGACCATAATCATAGTAAACAGAAATGTGGCAGGCACAGACACGAGTCCACCAGCGGCTCGAGCTTGAAGTCGCTCCTCTTGAACAGCAAAATGTAGCATTTAGCACACGTGGCTGTGTACAACGCTAGAGTGCGCTAAGCTTTGTCCATCAGACAATTATGTCTTCCATATATATCTCAAATAACTTCATATTTCTTACAGAACACATTTTCATATAATAACATGTTGCCATTATAATCACTCTTTCACATAATCACACATTTTTTCTTTCATGATTTTTCTTATGTTTTATTCCCTGTCAATGTGACCATTAAAGCTTCATCTCCTCTCTCTCCTTCTGTTTTTTTTATCCCTTCTCCAGATGATATTAACAGTGTACCTCAGCGATGGGGAACAGGCTGTGACCGAAGTACCCATCACCCCTGAGACGACGTGCAGGGACGTCGTCGAGTTCTGCAAAGAGCCCGGCGAGAGCGGCTGCCACTTGGCTGAGGTCTGGAGAGGCAACGGTAAGAGCTGGTCGAAACATGTGGTGCATGTAACGGAGAACGAGCCTTACTCACTGATCAGCCATGTTAAAGAGGAAGAGCAGGTGGGCCTCACCAGTAATACACGAAGGTGATCACCAAGCTTCACTTACATGCACAAGAATTCAACTTTATGATGTCGAAGCCTTTAGCCTTCCCTTATTAATTATCTTAATTAATAAAGAATAAAAGTTGAGCAGGGCCATGTATGACTGCATGAGTAGAGGAAAATTAATGGAGAAGTAAGGCAAAAGTTTCAGAAGAAAAACATATTTGATCAAAAATACGATTACATCGCCATCATCTATCCTCGGACTAGAATAAGTCACTTGAAGCAGAGATTTTTGTGAGTCGGAAAAGGCTCGTGCTGCTACAGTCTACTGCACTGTCACAGCAGATTCCACTTGGTCCAAGCGATTTGCTTCCATCACCACAGTCGTGCGGACATTATTGGTGTTATCAGCATTTTTTGCTGAGGGGCCACTTCCCTGTCGAAAACAACATCCCAGTCAAGGGCTTTATTAGCCCACGTTATGCAATCCCGTTCGGCTGGTGCCTGACAATGCAGCTGTCTGCCCCCCCCAAACCTCCTAAAACCTCTCTGCCTTTTGTCTCTGTCTCTTTGTCTCTCGCCCTCACTTTGCATCAGCACTTCATTTGATTCTGAAATCCTCCACGCTGCCAAGACCTAAACAGATGACAGAATATAGTGCCTCGGATCACAATTTTGTTTTGTATGATGATCTTTACTTTATTCTAATTTTTAAAAATTTTATAATTTCTTTTGATTTTATTTATTTATTTATTTTTTTAAATTATCACAGTTGTCAGAAGCAATAAACACAGCCATAGTGTGTAGTTTGGGCTGCAGTGTGCTGCCTGAATTATGCGTTAGTTAATTTAATACAGGTAACAGGCAAAATGGATAAATCTCACACAACATCCCACATCAGGCTATTTTCCAGCTCACTGACCCAAAGATTATATTTGGTTACGGAAACAACTCAAAAAATATGAGCAAAAAATAATAGTCCTTGTGACAGGATCAAATTGCTGCTTTGATAAGATTAAATTTTTATATTTGAAATAAATAGTTTGACATTTCGGAAATGTGCTTATTAGCACGAAGACTGGAAACAGGGGGAACAGCTAGCCAGCCAATAAATTGTCTTGCACATAACCGCCTGTGAAATCACATTATAGTTTTTATACTTATTTGTTACACTTTTTAATTAGTGAGGTGGTGGTAATTGGATTTTGGTACAGAGCCAAGCTAGCTGTTGCCCCCTGTGTCCAGTCTTCGTGCTGTAGCTACATATTTAACGGACAGATAATGGAGTGGTCTCAGTCTAACTCTTGGCAAGACAGCAAATAAGCTTTTAACTGGCAACAGAGAATGCATTTGACTTCTTGGACATGCACCATAAAACTTCATTAGATCAGTTGGTTACACGAGACAAATCATTTGATCTAATCAGTCTTTCCCGCCCCCCCTGATCCCTTCACTTCTCTGTCTCGGTAGAGCGAGCGATTCCCTTCGAGCACATGATGTACGAGCATCTGCAGAAGTGGGGGCCTCGGAAACAAGAAGTCAAGTTCTTCCTCCGGCACGAAGACTCGCCAACCGAGAGCAGCGATCAAGGTGCATATTGTCACGTCCTCGTCTGTCTGGAGGTTTGTTTTTCTGCGCTGTCTAGTTTCTACCTTAAGGAGCCTGGAGAGTGGAGCTGAGAGGGTTGGCAGAGAATTCCTGACACCTGTTTCTTTTTGCGTGGCTGCTCACCTGTGGATGCTTGGTGTCAAGTCGATATTTTTTTTCTCTCTCCCTTTCTCCCCCATGTGTTTAAGTCTTTTGGGTGTAGGTATTAAATCTGTTGTACCTTAAAACACCTGAACCGTATATTTTACCTTTACTTATGCAGCTCAAACAGCAAAGATGCTGCTGATGGACACACCTAAGTACTTTCTTAAGTTGGTTTAAAATAATACGATACATACATATTTACTGGATTTATTTATTTTTTATCTTTGTCTATAGACAGTTTAAAGGCTGTTTGATGCTTGATAAGGCATGTTTAAAGGGAAAAGTCAGTGCTTTATTTTCACACAGTGCTGTAACATATAGCCACATAAAATAAAAATCCAGCTGTAAAATGCGCTCAAATTTAAAATCAATCAGTGAAACCTGTTCCGAACAAGATTAGTGAATCAGTACATGTTTAAACATGTAAAGGAAGTACTTACAAGGTTAACAGTTGGCAGAGAAAGTAAAACTCATAATGATGTGACCCCGATCTGATCATGTTTGATATGAATTTGGAACTTGACTGAGAACGTGCCATCTGTGCGCACTGGTGTGTTTCTGCTCTGCCTGTGTTTGTGATGTTGACTGTTTCTTTTCTTCTTCTTTTTTTTACAGGGAGTCAGCAGTCTCAGTCTCAGGATCAGACGAGTCGGAGTAGTGGAAACTCTGGAGAGAAGCACAACGAGAATGGGGTGAGACTCAATAAGAATGATGTAAATTCTCTAAAAAAAAAAGGAAATGGCTCTGCATTAACTTTAATTTAATTTAATAGAAAAATTTGGCGCCTTCTTTCACCAATTGATTTAGGTTATAGTTGATAGAATAAGATTTATATTTAAATGTAAAAAACAAACACATACAGAACAAACACAAACAACAATAGCAGAACCAACCAAGTTCATAGGGCTGTATGAAATCCCGGAAATGAAATGAAAAAAACAGAGAGAGCACAATTTTTAAAGATACATAATTCAGTAGCTTCGGCTGATATCTGCAGTCTCAATAGGATAAATTAATCAATATCTGGATATGTATGTACGTAGGATTCTGACAGTAAACTGCTATTTGAGACTAACATCACAGTTCCTGGTGCTACAGGATTAATCTTTCTCTCTCAGGTGAACCCCTTGTTGTGTATGTTGAGCTCTGGCTTTAAGAAGCATGTGTACTAGGAGCCATGAATGACTCTGATAAGAGCAGCCTCTGGGGTGGCATCCTTTCTCTCTCCGCCTGTCCCAGATTTCACAATAGGAAAGTGTTGGCGCTCAGAGAATTGTAACAAATTCAACCTTAAGGGTAGAGGGAAGATTGCAGTGCAGCAGGAGATGGAAGGGTTGTTGTTTTTGTTTTCAAAGAAGATTGTAGCACAAGAATTCCCAGAAGCTATTCCTTTTATTATCCTGAGAATCCACACCTTTTGACTTTGTTTGTGTTTAGGAAGTATCATGAGGTAAAATCTGCATTTGTAGATACAGATATCAATTATTGATGCGCTCTCCATGCAACAGTCTGTTTAAATACTACCAATATCATATGGCATGATAAGTGAAAATAGCCATTAACCGTCACTATTTGTTCCCCAAGAGGAAAACATGAGTTGGATGGCTGGCTCCTTTTTAACCGCCAAAGGCCTCCTTTGTGTCCAAGTTTCTTCCTGATATCTGATTATTTCATTCAGCCTGCTGGATGATATAACAGGCTCTAAGAGGATCACTGGTTTGGCTTTTCCATGGGCTGCTGCCCAAACCCTCTCTCTCCACCAAGCAGAGCTGATCATCCTCTGAGAGGGTGCCACTGCCTCATAAAGAGCAGAGGTGCCTCAAGGGAACGCTATTGTGATCACATGCATTTAAAAAAAAAAAAGAAAAGAAAAAAACAAACAAACATGCATTTTAAACAAACTAATCGTTGATGAATCATTTGAGTGAATTTTCCAGCGAAAATACCAAATATTCTCTCTGGTTCCAGCCTCTCAAATGTGACGATTTCCTGCTTTTCTTTGTCGTCCATGATAGTTAATAGTTAATTGAATACCTTTGGGTTTTGAACCTTTGGTCAAACATAACAAGCAATTGGAAGATATCACCATGGGCCCAGAATTTGCAATGGGCTTCTTTTTTTTCCCATTTCACACAGATCAATGAATCAATAAAATAATAGAAAATACAAATAGAACAATAGTCGCTGCGCTATGTCCGTATTTTCAGTGTCAATAAGGTCCAGGACTGCAACTGACAATTATTTCTGTCCTCTGTTAATCTGCTTTTTTCTTAATTAATTGATTCATCTTTTCCTGAAGTCCCAGATGACATGTTCAGAATGCTTGTTTTTGTCCAACCAACAGTCCAAACACAAAAGATATTTAGTCTGCCAACTGGGAATTACTCATTTTAATCTATTTTCCCAAAAAAAAAAAAATCATTTCATCAAATGTCAGGTCCTTTGAATTTCTTTTCCTCCTCTGGACATTATTTCATGAGTAATAGTGAATAACTGAGTTCTTGTATTCTGAAACATTATCCTGATTATAGTCATTTTTATAACCTGATCATTTTAGCCGTGGCCATGAAGATTGCCCTTCATTTCAGAGAAGTGTAAATCTCTAGTTTTTGAAAATGTGTCATGCAGTCCGCCAGTAGGACTACATCCCTCATCAGCGAGGCTGTGGCTGCTCTCTCCTCTTCCTCTTGTGCTCAGTCGGGTGTTTCTCTTCCCTCTTCATCACCGTCTGAGCGTCTGTGTGTGTGTGTGTGTCTGTTTCTTCTACGGGTGAATTACCACTGATGCGGTGTTGCCGGAGTGCATTTGAGCGTGTCTGTATGTGTGCCGGTGGCTTGCCCCGCTCTCCCCAGCTCGAGTTGGGTTGAGTCACCTTCATGCCCCTCAGTCTCCCACACATTCTCATATCTAAATGCTTTAACAAATGCCAGGTAGGGAAACCACATTTGTAGAGCTGCAGATGCAGTGTCCATACTAACTGTCTTCAGAGATGAGATTAGTTATGGCATGTTGCCTCATCTCACAATATCATAAAAGTCTAATTCCAAACAAGAGGCATGTTTTATTCAGACAAGACGAGTCACTCAAGTGTCCAGTCTTCCAGTCCAGTAGGAGCAGGTTTATTTCACTCGGACTTTATCTCGTCTCCAGTTTTCTACACTCATGTTTACGATAATATCAAGCCAACTGTAGAGCATCAACTTAACATTATAGACTTAAACTAATAGATTTTTCTTTTTGTGTTGTCATCCTTTCTGTGCCCTTTTCCTATATCACCTCTCATCCCTCTTCGAACATTTTCTAAAGGCAAGGTCTAAGAGCGCTTGAGCATTCCAGTGCCGCTTTTGAGTTCAGAGAACTGTATTCACCACTCGCTCAGTATGCCGTCTCATCGAAGAGCAGTCAGCAGCCATGTGTTGACTGTAACAAACTACTTTTGAGGAATTCAAATGTCTGTTTGTGGGGGGAAAAAAGAGAATTCAGTGTGACAGCCAGTCCTCCTTTATTCTGTGAACTCTCTAACAACACACGGATGCTTAGTTCTGGCTCAAGAAGAGGACGTCATTGAAAATGTTTGTGGAGGTGAACCATTTTTCTTACGACTGTTAGGATTTGCAGTTTTTCCCCCTCTCTTTTGTGTTAGTAAATCTATTCCATCTTTTAAGGGGAAATCCACTATTTTTCTACTAATTCATTTTCATTAAAGTTTGCTTACAAAACCATGACGATCAGTGAAGCTACTAATAATAATGGCAGTGGTTTGCCAGCATCAATGCTGCACCATGGAATTAATTATTGTGAATCAATTTTAACCATTAAACCAACAATGAATACTTTCAGTGGAGGAGAGCCTTACTATTTACTGAAATATTAAGCAAATCCTTATGTATCATCAGTCTTGCCTACATCAGTAGCTCTTCTTACATTTCAGTCGGTCAACATCAATCAAGACCGTTGTTCAGATTTCAGTGTGTTGACCAATTCTCACCTGTGTATGTGTGTGTTTATAGGTGGGGAATCAGCGTGTGGAGCTCACGCTGTCAGAGCTGCAGGAGATGGCCACACGGCAACAGCAGCAGATTGAGGCTCAGCAGCAGATGCTCGTAGCAAAGGTACCATCTTGTCTTCGATTCTTAATCTTAGTATGAATCATTCCTTGCAATAAAATGGCATGCTGTAGTAGTTTAGCATTTACAGACAACTTAACCGTTCTAGATTAGTAACGGGAAACATGAGAGGGTTCACAGAGGCCCACCAGAAGCTGCAATATCTTCCTTATTTTCCAGTTGAAACAGTTCAATCTGTAGCACTTTATTTCATGGCACGGACACGGCGTTCTGTTAATGATTTTCTGTTTATGATCCCGCAGATAGAGACTGGCCACTAGTTCAAGGCCACAACAGGCCAAGGAAGTTCAGGAGATAATAGACTACTATTGCACTTCTTTCATCCAAAGATTCCTCTAGTGACTTGAAATGGGGGCAAAGAATCACGTAACAAATGAAATGTGAGGCAGTGTGAGTCGTGGTGCCAGTTAACGTCCTGTCATTGTCAGGCCACAGTTCAGTCGTACAGAGACACTTTTCACTCATCGTTAAGATTATTAGCATTAACCTCCACACTGCAAGTCGTAACGCTTCAGTCTCATTACGTCAAGTCTGGCTGCCATGCTCGTCGTGTGCCGATAAGTCACGCAGCATGAAGCCCACTGTAGATAGAAAGACGATTTATTGGCTTTGTTGCGGCGTCTGAAAAGTAGGCCCCACTCGAAGCCCTGCAGTCATCTGGAAACCTTTGCTTGTCATTTCCGATTTTAGGATCTTAACTGGAGCAATTCTCAGTTGGGGAGAGACATGAAGTCATCTGACCCTTTCTTCAGCCTTCAGACAGTCTTGGCACGACACAGTATTTCATTTAGTGCGTACAGTAGAAAGATTTAACCTAGTTTTAGGGTACGTCTGCAACAGAGATATCTCATAAGCCTTGGGTTGGTACCTTGCTGGTTTTATATCCATCCATGTATTTAGATCTTTGACTCATAAAAATAGAAACATTCAACATTTAAATATTCTGTCTTCAGTTTTTCTTCCTAAACTTGTCAAATCAGGCACCATGGAAACTGTGTGCACTGTTGGAAGCAGTTTCATTTTGTGTTTGTCTGTTTTCCTGCAAAATGTCAATCTCTGACTCGTTATTTGAAGGAGCAACGTTTGCGGTATCTGAAGCAGCAGGAGCGACGTCAGCAGCAAAACGTTTCAGAGAGCGAGAAACTGCAGAGGCTCAAAGATCGCATGGAGAGCCAGGAGGCCAAACTCAAGAAGATCCGGGCAATGAGAGGCCAGGTGGACTACAGCAAGGTCATCAATGGCAACCTGTGTATGTATGCTTTCTACAAAATCCATTTTTCCTGCAATGTGCAGCAATATTTCGACAAAAAAATGTTGAACTAGCCTGCTAATTTTATAGAAGTCATCCTGCTTGAGTTGATGTGATTCCTCCATGTCTCACATCCAGCGGCAGAGATTGAGCAAGTTAGCGGCCTGTTCCAAGAGAAGCAGGCCGAGCTACAATCTGCAGTGCTGAGGGTGGAGCAGCTCAGCCTGCAGCTTGAGGACCTGCGGAGGGGAAAGCTCAATGGCATACAGACTGCACTGAGTGGCCAAGTAACCGGCGCTGCAGCCCTAGAGCTCCGTAAGCTCTACCAGGAGCTTCAGGTACTGCAGAAATACGTTTAGAGCTGCAACAAGTAGTCGATTGTTTGATTAGTCGACAGATAAAGAAGAAAATGTCAAATGAGTTGCCGACTATTGTGATAATCGATTATCGTATCAGTCAATTTTCAAGCATGATGTCAAACATTCATTGGTTCCAACTTATTAAATGTGATTTGCTGTTTTTCTTTGTCATTTATTAGTATATGAAGAGTCTTTGAGTTTTGTCTTGTTTTTTTTTAGTTAGAAGCAATCTGAAGATTTGTGCTCTGGGAAATTGTGATGACATATTTTTCACAATTGTATTGACATTTTCAATGACTACATGATTAATTGTGAAAATAATTGTCAAAGTAGTTGATAATTACAATAATCGTTTGTGGTAGCCCTAAATAAGCGCATCATCAAGTCAATGCTTTTCTATTACGTCCCTCTTTGTTGACCACAGTGATGTCAGTATCGTTGTTCTAATGAACCTGTGCATATGTTTGCTTTTGCACTGATCATCCGCAGATCCGGAACAAGTTGAACCAGGAGCAAAACAGCAAGCTGCAGCAGCAGAAGGAGCTTCTTAACAAACGCAACATGGAAGTGACGCTCATGGACAAGCGCATCAGCGAGCTGCGGGAACGCCTCTACAAGAAAAAAGCTGAGGCACGTCAAAAAGAAAACCTTCCTGTAAGACTAAGAGCGCGTAACGCGCCCCCTCATTAAAACCGTTTCAGTTGAAATGCCAAGAAATCAGTCAAGACACACCAGGTGTTCAATAATGAAATATGAAATTCGTTTTGCTTTTTAAGTCTGAGTGGAAACTTTAAGACAAAAGTCTTTTCTCATGTCCTCTCAGTGGGGAAAATATTTGCTTCAGAAGATAATTTCCAGTGACTCTGAAACTCCTTATATAATAATACTAGATTTGAAATAAGTTCATTTGTTGTACTGTCAACACGTCTGACATTTCAACCTTCTCTGACTGTGTCCGCTCATAGCTGAACAGAGCAAACGGGCCTCCCTCTCCACAATCAGCTCCTGGTACTCTGGGCCGTGTCGCTGCTGTTGGGCCATACATCCAAGTCCCTGTACCGGGCCGACAAGAAGGAGGCTACACTATGCCACCTGATCCGCTGAAGCCTCAGACCCTGGGCGTTAATAACCAAGCCAACCATGGCATCACCAAGTCAGGTTAGTTGAATCCTATAAAATTACATTTGCAGTGCCTGTTTTTTCCCAAATGGCAAGACTCTGGAAAACACAAAAGGTGAAGCATGAATAATAGTCGTGGGAAGCAGGTGATACAATATCTTAAGTTTAAGTTTTCATTTAGAATTTTCCTTTTTTCTTCTTTGAGGAAGTTGGAACATGGACAGTTAGACAAAGGAGAAAAAACTAATGAGGATATGGTTTCAGATACGCTGACATATATACTCTATATACAGTATATGAGATAAATATAGTCCCAGAGGCAGAAGTTTTAGACCACTACACATTTACCACATCTTGCATGAAAAGCTTGTGACTATAATTCCTCTCTTGGGTCCCACTGTTTCCTTCCTACCTGACTTCCTCGTTAATTTTCCACCTTGGCTTGATCTCTGTGATTTTTTTTCCTTCCTGTCTAACTTCCCTCTCTCTTTGTGTTGTACATACTGTGATTCCCTTCTTTTCCTCTCCTCTTTCGTGTGTCTACTCTGTCCCATCTGTGTCATATCTCTGTTTTAACTGGCTGTGGGGTTCGGGGCAACTCTTCCTGGGCAGACGGTGTGCGAAAGCCTCCCGGCCCTTGGAAGGTGTCTGATTTAGACATCATTGTGGACCCGGTACCCCCTTCCATTCCAGAATCACAGCCGGGCACCGGAGCCTCCACTGGCTCTGACGGCACATCCCGTGAGTGCTGCATAAGCAGAGGGTGGCACTTCCTGAACCTTCTCACTCAAATGTAGCACAGGATCCTCAGCTTGCACTGGAGATTTTCCTCCATACATCTTTATATTTCAAATTTAATTGGCCAGGGATTTTAGAAGTGTTCCACTAAGTCATGCCTTGAGCCGCCTACTTGTCACCAACTAATGTTTTTATGCTATATTTCTCCAAAAGATAAATGAAAGCTAATGCACAGCTGTTGAATCTGAGGAGGAGATAAATATGTCCGCCTGGTTAACTTGAACAATTATTCATCCTTGTTTGGCATATTTATGTCCTCCTGCCTGTCCTGCAATTGAGCCAGTTTTTCTGACCCGGGGAGAGAACATGGTAACATTTGATGATAAACGTTTCTTCTGTGGACTGGCTGATGACGTCAGAAGTGGTGGTGGTGCCTTCTTGAACACTTTGCTGCCACCTGCAGTCATTTTACACCAATAATCATGAAAGACATTACGTCTCTTATGAGGAAAGTGTCATTGACAACGCTCTGCTGATCCTGTGTATCTTTGTACACTTCTGAGAAGGTTGAATGAGTTGAGTGCCACATTAATTTACACCTGCAAAGCAGTCCAAAAATATTTTTTGCTTTATTATCATTTCAAAGCATTTCCAGCATACCTTCACATAACCTTCACGCCTCATTCTCGTGAGAATCATTTTTTAGCCGTCAGACACTTAACATGCACAAGGATATATTACCTTGTACATGTTTACATTTCATTGGATGCACTCAGCAGCTGTCACTTCTGGTAATCTATAAAGACCATAGACTGTATAAAGACAGCTCCCCAAAAGAGAAGCCTTTATATACAGTCTATGATGAAATGATGATAAAATGTTTTAGACTTATTACTGTTGTTAGAACGATCTTCTGTATTGGTCTCTTGCAATTCTATATTTAAAGATATTTTAATGAAAAGTTTGGCAGCTGCTTTTTTTCCTGTATGTTAATTGACTTTTTAAAGATACAACACATGTTATGTAGCAGTCTGGCTTTATTTATCGTCATATTGTACAAACAAGTTCCGTTCGAATCACACCACAGCTATTGTCATTGTTTGGTTAAGTCTTCCTTTTACCATCCTCTCTCTTTTTACCCTTATCTTTCTGTCTAAATGTACATTTTTTAATCTGACACATTTTAAAGCAATTCGTTTAATCTTACAGACAAACAGCACTGCTGTCATTTGCATTTGTGCATCCCTGAGTCTTCTATGACATCATAATTTAGTTACTATTTACCACAGGTAACTAAATTAAAACATTATGTTTTTAGATACAAGTACACAATAGTAAATACTAATGCAGGTACATTCATGTCCATCATTGGTGTGAAGTGAAGTCTCAGGATTTTTGTCCTATTGACAAACAGACCCTCCTAAAACGTTTAATCTACAGTGTTTTTAAGTAATAATGTTTTCACGTGATCTTGTTAAGAGAACCGATTTGATTCTTCCATCAACAGGAATTCCCTTTGGATGTCGTTTAATGATGTTAAGTCAATAGGATAGGCCTATCAAAATCCTGACCCTTCCATTTAATATCAATCCTAGGTCAAAATGGTAGAGATATGTGTTAAAATGTTCTTGAAATATACTCATCACTAATATTTTATTTTATGTGGTTCATCACAAAAAGTGACAAATTTCAAATGAAGAAATAAGAAAACAATACCATTTAGACCTAGCTCTTGTGGATATGCTTACGCTTCTCATACCACCTTAATAATTTCGGTGTGTTGTTTTTTTTTCTTTCTTTTGCAACATACTTACTGTGTTGTGGTTTTACCCTAGCTAATGATCCTGGTTGGCCTAATGTAGGCAAGACCAACACATCTCTAAAGCCTCCTGAGAGACGAGACTCAGGGACTGATATACAAGGCAAGAGCCCCCCCTCAGGCTCCCCCATCGTTTCAAGTGCAGAAAAGGTCAGTCCTCTTTCTTGTAATCCTTATTTAATGTACAGTGTGCAGTGATGTCCAATATCTTAGTAGCCGTTAACCCTCTGATGTAATGTCACAGTCGTAAGAGAAACGTTTTTTTGTTTCAGATTTTGCCAGAGATAACACTTAAATTAAATATCACCTTATGCACGAATTACAGTTTTTGATGTCTTTTCTCTTCACAGAATGCTGTTTTTTAATGTCGGATCTTTATATGTGATTTCATGCTTCTTTACAGGACTCCAAAATGGCCCTGTCCTCTCCTGTCGTATCCAAGCCACAACCACCTCCCTATGGCTCCCACCTCACCTCAGCAAACTCTTCCAGCTCCTTGGAGCGACGCAAGGATGCACCTCCCCCTCGCCCGCTCCCAAACCTGCCAGCCCCTGCTTGGCCCCGCGTTACCGCCTCCACAGGCTCATCCTCGCAGCAAATACAGCAGCGAATCTCGGTGCCACCGAGCCCCACCTTCCACCCTAATGCACCGCTATTCCCCCCCGGGCTTAGTGAGCGACTGGATCCCCCGCCAGCTGTGGCAGTGCGCCCCTTCATCCCAGACAGAGGATCACGGCCTCAGTCACCCCGAAAGGGCCCACCTACTATGAACTCCAGCTCCATCTATCACATGTACCTCCAGCAGGCAGCACCAAAGAGCCAGCCACTCAAGCCAGCTCTCAAAGCAGGTGAGAACTGGGTGTGAAGAGATGGTCCAGTATATGAGGACTTACTGTCAAATTCCTTTAGAGAAAACATTTTTTTCATTATTGTGTAGTTTGATTTGAATCGTGGCTCATTTGAGTCTTGCTTTATGTTCTGTGTTGTGTCTCTTTCATTTCAGTATTGCTGCCATTTGTAGATCCAGTTTTGTCTTCCTATAAATGTAAATATAATAAAAGTAATGAGACTTTTATAATAGTATAGTCAATAAATGTCTTAAACTTTCATGCTTTTTCTTTATTCCACGATGACAGACTATCTGTCGAATCAGTTAATTATGAAATAAATGACTATAAATGAATGAATATTGGAAATAATAATGATGCCAAATGCCCTCCAATATAATTCCGCACTGTGTGTTTGTCTCTAGTATATGGGAAGCCTGTTCTTCCCCCCAGCTCGACACCCCCCTCGCCCCTGCCTTTCGTCCCAGCGGGAGGGGCTTTCCCGTTGCTCCAAGGCCAACCCAGTGGTGAGGATACTTTTGACGGAGAATTTGATGATCACGAGTGCTACCAGCACACGGAGCCTTCAGCGCCTCCTCCCAGTGTGGAGAACATCCCGCGACCACTCAGCCCGACAAAGCTAACACCCATGGTACACTCCCCGCTGCGCTACCAAAGTGACGCAGATCTCGAGGTGCTCCGTAAAAAGCTGGCCAACGCTCCGAGACCGCTCAAAAAGCGCAGCTCGATCACAGAACCAGAGGGCCCCAGTGGACCCAACATCCAGAAACTGCTATACCAGAGATTCAACACTCTAGCAGGAGGCATAGAGGGAAATGGAGTCAGTGGATCAGGAATTGGCAACGGTGCAGGTAACGGAACGCCATTTTATCAACCAGCTAATCCTCCCGGATATCCGGGAATCGATTCTATGGCTGATACAGACAATGGCAACCTCCCTTCTGAGACACCAGTACCACCACCATCAGGGGTGGAGGAGCCGGGCCCTAAGGCTCCACCATCATCTACCGACGCCAATGACAATGAGCCACTGCCCTCACAACCAGAAGGTCTTGGGGATCCTGCTGATGCAGAGGGACCAGAGGACGATGACGACGACGACGACAACAACAACAATGTGGGCAGCTCTGAGGCGTTGCTGCCGAGCCCTGTGCCAGAGGTCTCCACTCCAGAAGAGAGCGGCACAGTTGTCTCACAGCTCCTGGTGAGAGACACCTGCTCAGATTTATTATTGCTTTTATACAGAGTTACATTTTCAATAAATTAAGTTGTGACTTCGGCCTCCTCTCTTCATCGCCACAGGATAAGCGCACAAACCTGAAGAAGCCAAACTCTGAGCGCACTGGCCATGGTTTCAGGGTGAAGTTCAACCCTCTGGCCCTCCTGCTGGATGCCTCATTGGAGGGAGAATTTGACCTCGTCCAGCGGATCATTTATGAGGTATGTCGTGATTCTGTTAGTATACTTAAATTTACTTAAGTTTTCATGCAGGATAAGCACTTATCTTTTCATCTGGGTTCTTTTTTTTCCCAGGTGGAGAATCCTAGCACTCCCAATGACGAGGGCATCACACCCTTGCACAATGCAGTGTGCGCAGGACATCACCACATAGTCAAGTTCCTGCTGGATTTTGGTGTGAACGTTAATGCTGCAGACAGCGATGGATGGTGAGATCATGACACAAATCACGTTTTGCATGAGCTGCTGTCGTATCCATTTCTATATTTCTAAGTTTCTTTTTGTTTTGTTTTTTTGTGTTTGTTGGAACAGGACTCCGCTTCACTGTGCTGCCTCGTGCAACAGTGTCCATCTCTGCAAGGTACTGGTTGAGTCGGGGGCTGCCATCTTTGCCAGCACCATTAGTGATGTCGAGACTGCTGCAGATAAATGTGAGGAAATGGAAGAGGGCTACGTCCAGTGCTCCCAGTTTCTATACGGTGAGAAACAGCCCACTGATCAGTCTAGTGTGCCCAAAAGGACACTTCAAAATTACAATTTTTGCAATGTCCTCACAACTCTGTTAGTCCAAACATCTTCAAATCAGCCTTGATACTGTAAGAAAACTCGGTGTAGGTTTATCAATTACATTTGTAATATTGACGGACTGTTTTGGACTCTCTTATGCAGGTGTTCAGGAGAAGTTGGGCGTAATGAACAAGGGGACGGTGTACGCTCTGTGGGATTACAAAGCTCAGAACCCGGACGAGCTGGCGTTCAGCGAGGGGGACGCCATCACTATTGTGCGCCGACAGGACGACAGTGAGACTGACTGGTGGTGGGCACGGCTTGAGGACAACGAGGGCTACGTGCCCCGCAACCTGCTGGGGGTAAAGACAAAATATGTGTTGTCACTTTTTCAGCATTATCAGCTCTTAAGTATGTTTAACATTAGAAGGAAGGGACTCGACTCATTGACCCTGCCCATGGGCTGATTGGCTGTTTGAATTTCTACTTAGATGTTAGATTGCTATCCTCCACATAAAATTAGTCAGAGCTCCCAAAAAAATATTATTGATTTATAACATGAATAAAAATTGGTTGGGGAAAAAGTTTGGTAATATTAGAAAGTTAATGAATAACTCCAGCTGGAGTTATGTAGTATGGATGTTCAAGATAAAGCATTGAATATAAATAATACATAATAACAAACATGATCAAGTCAAATCAGTAAACATTTCTCCTCTCTCTGTTCGTTTTGCTTGCAGCTCTATCCAAGGATCAAGCCTCGACAGCGCTCCCTAGCATAGCGTCTCACTCCACTGACTTCTGGCTAACAGCTGTGACTAGTAACAAAAACAAGAGCAGTGAACAAAGGAGCCTGGTGCTCTGTCTTCTCCCTGTGGCCATAACCTCCCCCCTGGACTTGTGTTTCTCACAAAATCCTTTTCTCTGAAGCAGTGGGCACCAAACTCTGGCACACATATTTACATCTGCACACACGTGGACACACACATAATAAAACACTAGCACTCCGAATGCAAAAACCTCTTAAACCACTCCATCCTGATGCCCACTCCCTCTACACACACACACACACACGCACACACACACACCTTTAAACCTATTTCTTTGTCATTGCTCCAGCTTGATTTTACCCGATTCAGTGTCAGCTCTGTATCAGACATCAACTTGAAGAATAAAACACTAACCTTTGTCTCAGTATTTCTTGCAGTGTTCGCACATCACCTCAGCCATCTGCCTGATATGTTCTATGGTGGCACTGATTTACATGACACTATATATTGACTGGAAAATCATCTCTAATGGTGAGAAGTTACTGATTTTTCTCAGCGAAATATGTTCAGTTATAATATATTACATGTTTTTATATTGCGCAAATTTGCCCCTTGCACGAAAAAATTATTAACACAGAAAAATGTACTATGTTCAATTTTGCTGTAATCTAACCGCCAAAGATAAATATAGATTGAACAGTTTTAATTCTAATATTCCCTAAGGTTATACAGAAATGTTGGGGTGTGAGATAATCAATTCAACTGCTGTTAGCAATAATGATTATTAGCTGCCAGGAGTTGCTCAGATATTCTCATGAAGCAGGAAATAGATTTAAGAGGGAAAAATATAAAATGTCGTACATCCTCTGTATGAACTACACAGGCCAGTCAGAACCAATCCAACCTATTACCTATTAAAGTAATGATGCCAATACATCGACGGCTCACAAATTGCATTTCATGAACATCATTGCAATATGTGTTTTTTCATTCAGTGTCATCTTTGCAGAATGGGGATTCATGACTGTTGTGGATGTGTGGCAGGAACATTAATACATTTTAAACACCTATCAATTATAAGTGACACCTTAGACAATAAACCATGAGATGTATCAATTTATCCAAGTTTGTATTTTTTTGGTAGTCCGAATATCTCTGAAATGAACTGCTGATATGCTGCCAAAGATATTTTCATGGAAATGGGTAACAAACAGTATTCTGCTTTACAACAAAATGTTGCCAAATTGAGAATCTTTGTCTGCACATCTGTATAGTTTGTAAAAAAAAAAAAGAAGTCACAAATGTAGAAGATTGACCAGGAATTAGGATTTGGGAAAAAAAAGTTGTTTCATCGCTTTTAATTAATTTTTTTATCACAGGCATAAGTCTGATCCACAGAGACACAAAGATGTTCATAAGTTCCTTGGTGATATGATAGTGTCAATTTTGCCCTTTTTCTTTAATGCTGATTAAGTCATGTAAATTATGTCTGCTGTTTTTAATATATAAGTTGGACCTCACTTTGGAGATTTTCTTACAATTAACCATGACAACATGACAAGAAGCAATATCTCTACATGAAATGCAGAAATCTCAACTATATTAAATATACTATTTATGGAATCCAGACACTTATTTAAAAGAAAACCCTGAAATCGTCACCCAGACCATCTTACAAACATTTTCTACCCCATGAAACAAAGTTAACATTTAATTGTAATAACCTCATTTCTTTATAGAAGCTGCTACATAGATCTCTTGTCATTAAAAGTCGCAATTATTTTTCTGTGACTGTGACAAAACTCCACTTGAAATACTTAATCTCAGGACCAACATGGTGCTGCTGACACTGTTTCACCACTGAACTAGTGATCATATTTCTATTTTCACTCTTAACAAACATCTTCATTTGAGCAGCAAACTAAACGAGAGAGCTCCAGTTTTAAAAGAAATCAGCCATGAGTATCAATTATTGATGGATGAAGAGAGTTATTGCATCTGAAATGCAAATATTCATATTCAGACTTCAAATTTGCTTCAGACAATCCTGAATTTGCCCAGTTCTCTCCCTCCAGTTGTCCCCTTTTCAGGTAGACATCATTCCAGTAACACTGCTACAAGTGTTATCTTTTACATTATTGAATATCTCCACTCTATCCGATTGTTTTGATCCTTGAGTGACTGAGTGTTATGGCAAGTATGCTTTCTGAAGGCCAGTCTTTATCATGGCTTAACCTGTACATAGTGTGAGCAGATATGTCTGTTTGCTGTAAGAACATCTGGGCTTACTGTATAAACTGTACTCACACTTTCAATTCTGTAAATGTCAACAATAAAACAAGCTCTGGCATGAAGAATGTCTGTCTGTGTCATATCAGCTAAATAATACAAGTTTTGTTAAGTTTGATCAAATCTGTAAATGTGTAAGGCTCACAGGGCGACCGTCTGAGGACCATCCATGCTGGGATGAATTCAGGGGACTTTCGAGCTACGAATATGGAGAAACTAGGACAATGTTTCCATGTCACAGTCCCTTAATTACAATCATGTGAAAAAGTGTCAAACCCCCCCTGATTTGTTCCATTTTTTTGTGTATTTCATACTAAACAAAATTTAACATAAAACAAAGACAACCTGAGTAAACACAAAATGCAAGTTTTAAATGATAACATTTTTCAATGAGGCAAAAAAGATTATCCAATATTTGCTCCCCTAAACTTAATACCTAGTTGTGCCTGCAACTGCAACCAAATGCTTCTGATAACAGAGCTCAGCCTCTGACATCATTGTGGTGGAATTTTGGCCCATTCTTCTTTGCAGAACGGCTTTAGTGCAGCCACATTGGAGGGTTTGTGTGTGTGAACTGCTCTTTGCAGGTCCTGCCACAGCAACTCAAAAGGGTTCAGGTCCAGACTTTGACGAGGTCACTCCAAAACTTTAATTTTATTCCTTTTGAGCCATTCAGAGGTAGACCTACATGCTTGGGATCATTGTCTTGCTGCATGACCCAGTTGTACCTGAGCTTCAACTCACAGACTGATGACCTGACATTGTCCTTTAGAATTTTCTGGTAGATAGCAGAACTCATGTTTCCCTCAATTATGGCAAGTTGTCCTGGTTACTGAAGCAGCAAATCATCCCCCACTACTTACACTGACACCTCCATGCTTGACTGCAGGTATAATTTTGTGGATTGCTATGTTTGTTTTACACCAGATGTAATGGGACCTTCCAAACATTGGAGAAAATGACATCTAAAAGAATGCCACAGCTGGGGCAACGTGATTGTGATCGTCCCATTGGCATGCTGGAAGTGGGATAGTCCACAATACCTCCACCTGGACTCAGTGTCTGGAGGCAGATGTACATTGTTTGCAAAAAGCAAAGGTGATACCATACATCTATATAGTGATGCAAGCATTCACTCTTCTGCATTAGTGATGGACCGTCATGTTTTTAGGCTGAGGGAAAGAAGGCAAAAACATGATTTGTTTGAAACATCTTTCCATTTACCTTTTCAACCTCATGTCTCCCAGTTGTCATTGCTACGATCCTCCATGTTTGACTTTGTCCACTATTGCTGACAACACATTTATGTGAGCGTGCTCAGTGGTAGAAAAACCACATGAATTCTGATCAGACTGTTCACACTACTGTCACATCAGCAGGAATCAGATACATATCTGATTTAGGACCACATATGAAAGTGGCCCAAATCAGAATTTAAAATATCAGATCACACTGTCATGAAAAAACAAACAAACATCAGATTTGGGCCACTTTGGCCTCTGAGTCAAAGAGGAGAAATATGCATTGCCGCCACCAGAGGGTGTAAACTGTATATTTGAGATCTCTATCTCTGGGGTTTCCATCTCAATTCAAATGTTGTGTAGGCCTACTCCAGTTAGTTCACATGAGAAATTTATAGTTCTAAAGGTTTTGGTGTTATATCTCTTTATTACTGATAAAAGCTAGACATTAAAAATAGATGAGGAACAAAATATGGGTTGTTATTTTCAACCCAAACAAACTACAGAAGCATTTGCAAATAAACACAGTGTTAAATCCCTTAAGTAGGCTATATATTGTTTCCACATTGCTCACCTAAAGTGAGCATAACAACACAACATTTTGGGAATACTACATTAAAAGAAAAAGACAAAGATAAACAATGCCCATTATAAGATTTGCCTCTGGAAAGCATGTCAACTCAGCCACGTCCATTAATATGAACCAGGTATACTACAACATCCATGAAGCACCGGTGTGATAAAGAATGACGCATGCGCATTAAATGCACGAGTAAATCGATGACATCACGAGCAGCCCGAACCAACCAGTCTGTTGAATCATCTCCGTGCCGTCTGGACCTTGTGTCTTTTCTGCCGCTTCATATTTCTACCTACCTGATGGACTTGTGGACACAGTTACCAAGTGAAATGTTCATGTCGACGAGGTAAGAGCACATATTCTAAGAACAAAACTCTTTCTATTACGACTGTAATGATAAAGTTACCCCCGCGAGTAGCCACACACCGGGCCGGTTGGTTGTTGTCGGTGACCTCCGCACCGGTGTGTCCAGTCAACACATAGCCATTAATGCTAGCTGTGCCCGTGTATTGATGCTGTCTAGCTGTAGCTATTAAAGTGGCCTAAACCTGGTCAAGACTGGCGTCAACAGAAATGACTCATATGACTTTTGCATCTCTTTTGCATATACTTTTTTTTTGTTTTTTCATCTCTGTGGCGTAAGCTGAACTGTCCACACAGAACCGTCCGCCTCCAGGCGAGGTAAAAGCCTGTCCTCACCCATGACCCATGACCCGGAGTCCCTGAGAGGACCCGAGAGGTCTCAAAGGAAAGTGTTGAAAAGTCACTCTCAATGGAGTATGAAACCCCGAACCCAATGGGCATTTTTCAATCATGAAGTCAAATTTAAAGTCATGAAGGGCAAAATATTCATATTTCACTTATTTATTTGGCGGATGGACACCAGCGCAAAATAAGCAGGTGGACTGACTGATACTTGATTTTGAGGTCTATACTAATAATGCCAGCATATTATACTGGTTGATGTTTTTTTTTATTTTAGTTTTTCTATTTCATGGAACGTATTTATTTATTTGTCTGTGTTAATATGTCTGCAAGATATGTCGAAATGTTGTCAACAGATTTGGATGGAATCTTGTGCAGGGGCGGATCCAAGGAAAAGTTTATAAAGTTTTGAAGTGATCAAGATGCAGATGCAGATGCAGATTCTGGACTAGTTTTGTTTTTTTTGCTTTCCTCAATAATGTAAGATGTGGCTTTTTTCAGATCGGCTTTTTTCAGATCGGCTTTTTATGTCAACATCATAAAAGACGATATTAATGAACCAATCAAAATATAAAATGCCTAGATATGGACAACTCCTGATGTTCCACCACTTTGCACAATTGGGAAATTAAAATATATATTTGTAGGGGTGCAATATGTATTGGGTCACAATACACTATTGGAGAGGAATAGCGACATGGTACTGCCACCAATATTTAGCACCAGTTGCCCAGGTTATAGTGACAGTGGTGGTGGTGGTGGAGCTATGAGCTCTCTGAGTGCTTTCTATTAAAGATCTGGGACCAAGATGTGGGACACTTCACAGCAAACTTATGCTGATAGCTACATAACTTTAGTAGTAAATATTGTCTGATATATTTGCATGGCTGATTTATCACAGCTGAGGCCCAAAATCGCTTGATAGCCTCTGTCTTGCTTTTACAGTTTTGCTTCGAGCTCTAAAATATGTGATGGGTAACAACAACAACTGCAGATAACCTAAAACGTAATGTTTTATCTTTTTTACAGATGTTCAGGGTTCATCGTTGCACCATATGCCGTCCCCATCCTTGTTTGTTTATTTTGTTAATGTACATTTGCTTGGCCCTCATAAAGACCCTACATATTCCCATCTCCCTGGAGCCCACTACACAGAAGAATATTATGTGTATATTTAATTTTCACTTGTGTTACTTTTGTGGAATGACTCACTTAGCCGTGAAATTATAAGTCTGTCAGAGAGCAGAACACAGAGATTATCACTGCATAATCATTCTGGTGATAGGCTTATACTCAGTTAGGTGCTTATCAGAAAATGTTTGCATTCCCGAGAATTAAAATGCTCTAAATCATCAGGGGGCCTGTATGTGCTTGTAATGGGCCGCTGCCTTGTGAAAGGGCTTACTGCTGTGGTGAGATCTGCAGACATGTTTTCAGTGTAAACATGGGAGCAGCCTTACATGATGTACCCTGCTGTTATTTTGTCCACAGTGTTGCTGCTCAAACAGGGAGTTGACTGGTTGCAGATCAGCCTGGACAGGCCCTGACATTTGAATCGTGTATCTTGTGTTTCTGAATCGGTGCACATTGCAGATGGTTAGACCTTTGTGATTTCCACAAGTGGTTTGTGCTTTAAGCCTCTCTGAGTGCCTCACCGATATATTTCCGAGGCCCATATTATTGGTTGACATTGACTTGTTTCCAATTAATGACCTATATATTTCAATTAAACTACAGCTCCATTTGATTTGGTTAGACAAGCTATCACAGGTGCATGCACACCAGAATTCATGCCAGTTTATTTCATATACTCCAATACCACACATCACAGATTTGCCTCAGGGGACGTCCCATTTACATGACTTATTTATTGCGCTTGTGGTTTTTAATGGTGAAACACACCAACGGGTGTGTTTATCTAACTGTTGATCAAAAGTCCTCATTTTGTCTTCTTGGCTGACGGATCAGAAAACACAATAAGCATTTCTTGTACCTTGGCAAGCTTGTTGCTGTGTCTTTGTTCAACACATTGGCTGCTGTTTGCGGCTGTATCAGTCAGCTTTATACCCTTTCTTTCTACACACGCGCAGCCTTAGGCTACAGCAAATACCCTTTTGTTTTGTCGGCGCTGGTCATTTGTTGATGTTTCATTTCTGCCTCCTCCTGTTGTCATAGACACAAATGCTCTGTACTGTTCACGGAAATGGAGAAATGGAATTTGACGAAAACTGCCCTCGGTGAAACTGACTGCAGACTTGTGACTCAGTTTCAGTTTGCACTGTTGGAGAACCGGAGCACACATTGATCAGTTGTATCTGTTCACGTTTAAGCTGTCCTGTCCTTATTGGACAATTTCCTCAGTGGTCAACGCAACTCGAACAGCAGGAGGAGCTTTTAAGAAAGTGAAAAAAAATCTGACTTTCTTATCCCAGCTATTCCTGCAGTTCTCCCACTATCCACATACATCAGAAATATGTCACTGAGTGGTAATAGAAAAGTTTTTGCTCCACAGAGTAAAGCTATCGCAGTGTAGCGTACCTGGTGCTCTGCCGTCCGTCAGCACACACAGACACCTCTGAGGCTCTCTTGAGGATCTGGGTTAATGAACTGAGTGTTACGTTTCACAGGACTGACAAAGAAGCAGGGGATGTTGGCAGCCTCCCTGGTTGGCTGACATTAAGCACTACAGAGAGAATAAATGACGCACCAACAACAGGGGGGAGGTATAAACTAATTATTTTTTCAATGCTGGTGTCATTTAGGGGTAGCTGTCACACAGCTGAGCCCTTAAGACCCCTATATGTCAGCAGGGCTTCTGAATGTTGTGCTGGCATTAGTACGGAGGCAGGTGTTGAACCACAGCCCTGTAATGACTATTTTCCCCATGAGAATAATAAAACTTTTAATCCTTGTTTAAGATGTCAGCTTTTATTTTAGCATCCTGTGCAATATTAGGGATATAAATGATTTCTCCACATGCATTAAGTATGAGTTAATGTCTTTATTTGCTTCGGTTAAGCATTTAGTGGATTGATTACTACAGAATTATGCATGTACAGTACGAATTGGCACAGTCAGCGAAAGAGTGGTTATGCTATAAATACTATAAGCTAATATAAATGTGTTTATTGTCAGTGAGTATGTCATAACATGTGTACTGTGGTATCTGTTGCCTTTTTATGTCTCTGGGTACTTTATAGGGTTGGGCATTGTTTGGATTTAAACCATTCTGGTTCCAATTCTGCTCTTCGGCTCCGGCTCTTCAAGGTTCTCGATTCCGATTCTTTGAGGGGCAGGATCAAAACAGGCCACATGATGTTTTCACAGAAGAAAAATGTATTTAAAAAAAAAATCATATACTAGTAATTCTACATAAAGAATGAAATTTTTGCGGGAAAGATTCCTCCAGGTCGGTATCATTACCTGGTCTTACTGAGCAGTCAGAGCCTCTCTGATCGGGCTCTCTGAGTGTGATGTGCAGTGAATCCTCTGGGATAAACCGTGAACCTGCAGTGCTCTGCTGGCCCGTCACAACAATAGGCTTGTATGACTGTTTGAATGTGCCATTCTTTGTGTGGTGTGCTTCACTTGGGCCGGACAATGGCTTCATTTAACATCCCTTTTCTGCCGAAGCCTGCTTCATCACCATGGCACCCCTGCCATGCCACACCCTGCCCCCAGTCTGGCCCGGCTTTGCACTTGTCCTCGCTCTTGGGGCAGCTGAGCTTAGACAGCCATTGTTGGCCACACCCGAGACCCAACCTCACATTTTCCGGATTGTTACTCTGTGGATAAGCTGGGGAACCTTACATCTCTGATTATTATTATTATAAAACAAAGACACATGTAATCCATAGCCTTGATCTTGATATCTTGATCTGCAAAACATTATTTACTGAAGTGAAAAATAAAAACAGAAAAGAGTCTGCAGTGTTTTAAAGCAGAGTTGGGCCACCTCACTTGCCTGCCATGAAATAACGATACCGTTTTTGTGAAATAAATCTTAAACATTTAGCAAGAAATAAGAACATTGCTATTGTTCAAAGGAAAAGCCTGCACTAAGCTCTTCAAAAGAGAGATGTTGGCTTTCCGCTTCTGCTAAACAGTTGTTCTGAGAGGAATGTGTTAGCTCATGATGTGACAGTTCTTTGTTGTAACAGACATAATTGTGGACTAAAACATGCACAGTAAATTGCATAAACTCTGCGTAAATATTTAAATATTCACGAGTAGCACAAAAATATATCCTTAGCATTTATGCTGGCAGATGAGCTCAGATCCCCACCCAATGGTTGCTCATTGCTTGTCCCCTCCCTAGACCATTGACTCTTGACCTTCCTGATTGTTTCAGAGGTGAGAGGGCAATGCACCCTGTTTCCAGCTCAACCACTCAGTGGTGGCAGAGTTTTAATTAATGGACTTGAGGTTGTTGGCTCTCAGGCCTTTTTTTTGAGTAATGGATCCTTTATGGCAAGTCAATCTGACTCCAATTTTATTAGCATTAAAACTGTATCACAGCTACTAGATGATGTGAACTGGGTCTATAACAAAATCTGATGGATAAATCTTTTCAATTGCTGTTGTTTTACATTTTAATGAATATGATTATAAAATATGAAGAGTATAGTATCACTGATGTAGTTTTGTGTAAATATAAAGTGTAAAAATTTAGTGTAAAAAACAGAAGTTAAAACATGGGCCTCCATCAACTGAAACCAGTGTAATCATTAGGCGTGTTGAGGTGTTTTTTCAGGTCCAGACAGTTGCAGCACAGACTAATCTCCACAGAGCAAACTCTCCAGAGAAACAAGCCTTGATCTGCAGTCTTCTGCATCTATAACTAGAACTGGGTGACCTATGAAATTATATTTTGGGCTGATCTGAACTTGCAGTAGTTATACCCTCCAGAGCAGAGCACAAGCAGTGCTATTTCTGATGCCTGCAGGGACAGTTTTTTTATGTAAAAAAAAAAGACCTTAAAATCAGAGCTATAATGTGTAAAACTGTAGCAGCTTGTATTAAAATTGATAATTAATTTCAAACTATGCCGCTTTGGGTCTGATGCAGGGTCCTCCATCTGTTTATCACTCAATGTCTCACATTGTTTGCATTAACACTAAATAAACTGACTCTGCAAAGTAACTAATAACTTAAGTTATTAAATAAATGTAAAGGAGTAAAAAGTACAAGTTTTCCAAAATGCTGTGGAAGTTTGATGTAGTAGAAATTAGAGAATGTAAATACTCAAGTAAAGTTCAAGTACTGTACCGCTGTACTTGTAAACTATACGCAAGTCAGGACTCGGAGTACTGCATGTATATTAAAACTTGGATTTTCATTTTCACTGCAAATACAAAATTGTTCCAAATATCAATTATTGGTCTCCTTGATTTCAAAGTATCAGTATCAATATTGGCCCTGAAATATTGTTCACAGTGCAACTGTGAATCGATTCCATGGAAAGTGGTTTCTCACACCACATTGCAGAATAAGTGATACCTACTTTAACAAAGGGTGAAGCAATCAGTTTTAGTGCCGAGCTGTAAACTGAAGGATTTTCACACAAAGCTAAAAAGATTGAATATAATTGCTCCCAGCTCAACACGGTTAGAAATGCACCACACACTAATAAACATTTAAATTTGAGTTTTTCCTGGTAGAGTGCCTGATATTTGAAAGACATAATTGTGTCAGGCTGTTACAGTACGTCACATAGCAGAGGGTATATTTATAGTGGCTTGATTGGTTTGGTTTCTTTTAATTACTTGATTTTTTTCAGCCTGCAGTTTTTAATTAATAGCCTCAGTTTGCTTTTCTTGCCATTCAGTCGTAGTTGACAAAGTTAGAAAGAGACTGTTCTCTTGCCAGACTGGGAAAATTGACGTAAACCTCAGATAATCATGAAAATGAGCTCCAAAATTAATTACTTGTGCGCCTCAGCCGCAAGATGTGGCAAGAGTGTGGTCATACTGGGTTCAAACAAAGGCAGCATGTGGGTCGTGTGTGTGCGTACATGTGTGGGGACTCCCATAACCGAGATGCTGGTTTGGGAGGATGGAAGGGGGGTTTTATGGGCCAAGTGGGATTCATGTTTCAGTCCTTGCTTGCCTCTATCTCCTTTGTCTTAGACATAATTTATGTTAATTCCCAAAGCAGAGATGCTAGAAATAAGTATGAATGTGTAGTTTTTGTGAGATTGTGTGCCTCCTTTTATGTTTGTTTTGTCTAATGTTACAGTAGATGTACCAGCTGGTTTGATGCCAGCATTCTGTCTGACAGCAATTTTTGCGTAGTCATCAGTTCAGGTTCTTACTCGTACTTCGGGTAATCGCTGCTCAATCAATGAAAGCTGACGCGTGTTCAGCATATCAAAGCCAACCTTACCAATGAAGCTATGTTACTTAGCCCGTTTAACAGCATGTCAGCTATTGAATGCTAGAGTTTTAAACACTTCCTGTGTCTCTTTTCTTATCAGATTAACAAAGAGCATTAATCTCCAAAAATGGAAAAGGTGACTTTGTGAGTATCTTGGTCTTCTTCATCTGTATGAAGTTTTAACAGTACCAAATTATTTGACATCCGCGCCAGGCCAAAACCTCAACTTCAACATCAAAAAAATCTCAGTTTTCTAATCTCAAGCCTTCAGAATGCTTTTTAAAGATACTTGGTGGAGCGTTTCAGAAAATACGTGCACTTTTGCAGACTGGGACCTGCATCTTCTTTGAGACGTTTCCTCGATTGGAGTAGATCGAATGTCAAAATGTTTCCTCTTCAGACACAAACCAAAGCATGTGTGGCAAGCCTTGAAACAGCCGACAGATATCAGATTCAGCAGCAGACTGTGTCAGAGCAAGGCATACTTTATCCTGCTCTTAACATGCCGCCCCGCCCTCCGCGGAGAACGCTCAAGTTCTGACAAGTTGTCAAGCAAAAGAGCAAGAGACACAAAAATAGGTTAAGGCTTCATCTCTTATCTTCCTTTCATTCAGAAATTGATTCATCAATTCAGAAAGTTCACAACAGGAAAGGATTAAGAGATCTGTGGACTGAATTGAATTGATTGAGAGATAAATGGAAATAAAAGCTCACTATGGTTCATCAGTCACTCTCTCTGTGTTGTTTGCATGCTTCCTAAACCTAAACTGAGATGTCACTGGTATTTTTTACCATGGTAATGTAATTTATTGTTAACTCGGTTGCTGTCTGTGGAACCAGTAATGTCAGTCACGCATATTCTAATTGAATTTGTGCAATTTCAGGTAGTTTTTAAAAAAGCGTCTTTGTTTCTTAATTGTTTTTGTTGTGAAGCAAACTGTGGCTTCTTAAAAAAAAAAAATAACATTAATGAAAGCCCAAAGTAATGATTTACTTCCTGGTCAGAGCCTGAAACTGCTATCTTTACTGATACCGTACATTGACAGGTAGGAAATGTTCTCTGTTTATCTAAAGATAACCACCGTATAGTCACCCTCTTTCCTCCGGGAACAGAAGGTGTCCTGGTTTCTTTGAGCTGGTTTTCAGGCTGCTGCTACGGCGAGCAGGTTCCCACAGTGTAACATATCTGTGCAATAACATCACTGCAGAAAAGCCGTCAAAACAGCCACGGTGTCAGACGAAACCAGCTGCGTCAACAGCTCACTGTTACTCAGAAATGGTTATACTCCAGCTTTTAGTGGCAATCGTTGTCTGCATCCACATTTCTTTTTTTCTCGCAGAGTTATGTAACTGGGTTACCAGCGTTATGATTTTGAGGTGATCCACTAGAGCAGCTGATTCAGTACATTATAATTTGTGGTTCTTTTGTTTACTGTGTACTGCTACTCGCTACACTGTGTTGTTTGTGTCTCTTGCGCAGTTGATGGCTAAGACGCCACAGGGCGGAAGCTGTCAGGTCCATCCTGTTAAACAGCAGGTGTCCTTGTTAATGTCCCCAAACATCCTTTTTTTTTCTGCTGTTTTGTGTTTTGGTTTCATTTTCAGCCCAGCTTTTGGTTTAGACTTCTCAGCAGTCCTTGCTTTAATATTTGGTCTGGCTGATCTTCGTCTCAGGTTGTTTGTCTGTGCTGAGATTATGTCACACTCGGAGATAAGCAGCTTGTAACTCAGCCATCCAGCCATCCACACAGCGTAGATGGATTGAACTGTATGTCAGTTCAGTTTAGACTTTGCCTCTGTGTATGTCAGTCATGCGTTAGGCTGGTCTTTAATCCAGTTTCACAACTGTGTTTGCAGTCAAAGATGAGGCTGAGACCTCAGACCTTTTCACATAGATGCAGTCTGGTGAACTAATTCTCATTTTCCATGTGTGACAGCAGCTAATAGCCATACAGTACTTTGAAGCTGTCTTCACCCTCAGAGCAGACTGGACAGTGATTGGATTATGTGGGATTAATGTCGATTTGTTTGTTTGTTTATATGCTACCTCGACTCCTCTGTGTTACTCTATCTCTCTGCTCAAAACATGAACCAGTGGTTTCTCAGTGTTGTGATCCTGGCCTACATCTGGAGGGATCAACAAGTTAAGCCACAGCCTTTTAACCCTCAAATTCTGTCAATCCGTTACAGGCACGTTCACTGCAGCCGCAGCCATTCGCCTCATGATATTTTTGTGGCAGTGTCCTCCATTGCTTCTGAGAAGATCTTTTTTTTTCTTTGTAGCTCTTAGTTCCCCGGGTTTCCCTTTAAATGAAGAAGTCAATTTAAAATTCGAGGGTCAAAGAAGAGAAAGAAATGTACAGTTTCTAAGATATCATACCTGGTTATTTTACTGATATGCTTGTTTTGTTTTTTTTTGTTTCCATGCCAATTACAGACGTTCCAAGTGATAATGTAATAATTTATTTTAGCACGTCGCTACTCTAAATCTGTTTTCTGAGATTAGTCGCTGTTTGAGGAGTGAAAACCAGTTGGAAGTAGCTTTGAAAGAAAGTTGTAGCATGACGTGCTTGAATAAATTTGCTTTACTTGACATTGTGTGTCCTGAAATTTGACCATTGGTCAAACCTTATTACGAAGTAATAGCTAACAATCAACTTTGAATAAACTGAATTTGTAATGTAACTTGTAACCACAGTTATTAAATGAATGTAGCGGAGTAATGGTAATACTCAAGTACAAGGACCTCAACATTTGTTGTACTTAGTAACATTCCATCACTGGTTATTCTGAATTTTGTCAAGATTTACACTTTTCTCCATTACACTTTTGCATGTTTTCTCTCACAAACTCTGCTCCTTTTTATGTCAACATCTAAAGGGGTAAAGTGTTGTATTATGCTTTTACGAGATTAGTGGCTGCAGAAAATCATGTGGCCCTTTTGGGATGGACCTCTCTATTCCAGCGGGTAATTATACGTCTTCCAGAGGGTGGGTAGAGACCAGAAGGACCCTTTCTAATTCTGGCATTTAATTTGTGATCGTTATCCTACAAGTGAAGGGCTGCATTAGTGGAATTTATAGATATAGCCCCACCCTGAATGAAACATGTGTTTCCCTCCACCACATGATACAAGCCATAATATAACGTTCCCCCTTCACACATTCCTTCACAGCAGTCTGTGAAACTGTTTTTTATTTGGGAGCTGTCAGTCATGACTCTACGGAGAACACACTTATCATGAGCATGAAGAGAACTTTCTGCTCATTTTCACAAACTTACTGAGATGCTTCACTCAAGGGCTGTTTGGATCGATTCCTGTCTAATTACTGAACCCATGTTTGCAGTCCTGTATGCAGAATGATTAACAACAAAGTTGTTTTTTTCCTTTCAAACCAGAGACACTCTGTCAATGTGCTTGTCGTCTCCGCTGAACTTCTCAGGGTCGTCTACAATCTGCAGCCAATCAGATTTCCATGTTTCCTTCCTCGTTGTTGATGTACTCTGCAAACTGATTTCAGAGCTTCGTCAGCTTTCACATTTTACCTTCATTCGTGTCTTTCAAACACGGTGCCCCAAAGGCAATGTTTGGGGAGTAGTTGTATCTACCATTCCGGGCAATGGCAAGCTTTAAAACAATTGCGTCTTTATAAGCAACACGAAAAGGTATGATTACCCTTTTTTCTTTGATTTTCAACAGGCAAGGTTGAGGTTCGTCTGCCCATACTTGTTTAATAATTAACAGAAGAGTGCAGCAAGCGGAGAAAAGGTTCACACAAACACTGTTTTTTTTGTGTGTTTTTTTTGCTTGAGTGTGTTTATAGACGAAAATATTGTAAAGATTGGTAAACAGTATTTTATCCAGGGTGGTAATTAAAGCTCCCTTATTCAAAACATCCACATGTGGTGACGGTAATGTCATACTGTAGATGCCAGATACCAGAGCTCATAAAGTTCTCTGGCTTCAGCTCGTTTAGCACACAACCTTGTGTCCAAAATCGCGTCATAGTAAACAACTAATAGATAAAGTAACCTCTTTCTTCTTAACTTGGGAGAGAGTCTTTGATCATTGTGAGTTCCTGAAAAGTCCCCCACTGACAAAACTCCCAATGACACCATCCAGTGTCCCGTATATTTCCTGTTGTATGTACCTGGGGTCCTTGAGGTCAGCAAAACATCGGTCCTGGCTTTTATTGACATGGATGATCCGTCCCTCCAGAACAGAAGTCCTCCGTGAGAACCAGGACTTGTCTGTTATTCCAGCTGCATGACATTCTTTACAGAGGCAGCAAACCAGGACCGTACAGCTTCCACTGTTATCCATTCATGACTGCACCGGCGCGGCTCGCCACTGATGTCTGTAACACCAGCCCTGTAGAGATAAACTGTTTCGCATAAGCTCAGTCTCTTGGCTCAAACAAGTGCACGGTGCAGTCTCAATGGGACATTTCAAATCTGGGCTGAAAGTTGCAATGCTTTGGAAGATTGTATTATATCTGCTAGCGTGACATGCGACATGGCAGTGGTCCAGAAATCTTAATGCCGCAAGCAACTTTACGTTTCGGCATCTCCAAATGTGCGTTCTGACATTATCCCTAATGTTTCCAGCAATGCTCAAACCCAGAGAAATTGGTTATCTGTTCATTGGGTTGCATTTTTCCATATTGAGATAGTCATAGAAGTCGTGCTATAGCCCCCCTTTGTTTATTTACACCGAACAAAAGAACTGTTGCATATTGCCGCTCCAGTGTGACATATAACACGCCATCATTGCCGTCTGGTGTGATGTTTCACAAATGCTTGGAGCAGCCATTTGTAGACAATGAAATAACATGGCAGCAACCATCTTTTACCTTTCCTGTTACGTGGCGGCTGATCTCATAAGGACCCCCCCGGACCTCGTGCTGTGTCCAAAATCTGAAGACTGATGATTTTCATCTTCTTTGATTGAGCTGTTAACCACTACTATCAGCTCACCCATTAATACAGATGTGGATTTGGCACCGTTACTGCCTTTTGCGCCCGGCTCAGAGGTGGAGCAACAACAAAACATTACGTCTTTGTAAAATTGATACAGAACGGTGAGGCGCAGTAAAAGGCGCAGCAGTCCCACCAAAGGCTGCGAAGATGACTAAACATAACATGAATACAAATTTAACAATGAAGACACACAGCTCACAGCTGTTAAGGGGAAAAAAAACGAGTGTTGCTTTAATGTTTGATTTGTGACTCCCTTTTGGGAAAAGAAATTGTCTTGAGTCCAGGGTTTTCTTGGCAGGTAGTGCAAATCCATAGTTTCAGTTACAGTCTCAGTTACAGGGCAGGTGATACTGTTTGTCTGCCACATTTCCTGATTATACTGTTTAGTCAAGCCAGCGATGAATGACAAAATAAACAACAAGAGCGCCGTGATGGAGTGTTGCTGTCATACCCATCTGTAAGTCCTGACTCACTCCTGATGAACAGGAAGATAATTGTTGATAGACTACACTTATTTAATCAACACCAGCACTGAAAGCTGCAGGGTCTGAATCATGTACATGAGAACATGTCTGGTTTTCTCAGCTCCCGTACTAACAGGGATTGACAAAGCAGTAATTGGTCTGGGTGCTGTAGCCGTTAGAATACACAGCATTTACCTAAATGTTGAACAAATACATTTAAAATAATGTCTCATTGAAATTCCAATCCAAATTGCGCCCTTATTATTTTTCACAAGTTACAACATTTAAATACTGAAGGTCCTGATCCAAAACAACAAGTTTTTTAATCTTACAGTATTGATATGATACGGATGAACAAATAGAAACTCAGTCCTCGCATGTGGCGTGAAATCCTCACCGTATAGAACCCAGCTGCGATAAAGGAGAACCATGCAACTCTTTACGATGTTTTTGTCTTTACAGAACAATAAGATATGGTTCAATAAAAAAAAAAAAAGGATTGGATTTTGTACACCTGTAGCACATACAGACCTATTAAAATATGCACAGATAGTCTCCAATACACATTCTTAATAATAACAACTATGATTATATTGTTTTAGAAATCGTTCTAACCCAAGTGGATGGCATAGTCGACATCACAACTATAACAATGAACGATATCATTGAGCTCACTGTCAGAGTGATTGGATGAACGACGAATCAAAATCCATCTGTGTAATGCTTTCTAACGGTGGTGCTGATGGGGCGTCTGAAGTTCATTGGGTTTTGTCTGTGTGACTTCACTTATTCATGGCAACAGTTACATTATTCTATTACTGGTTCCCATGTGAAATGTTGCAGTAAAATGACAAATGATGCTGTCTACAATTCTTTCAAACAAAAAAAGCTGGTGTTTTTTTCAGTCCAAGAAATGTAATGCAGTGTTTGTGTATAACTAGATGTTGTGGGTCAGTAATGGTTGTGATTCAGGAGTGATGCTTGCCCTCTAAATCATGTAGGAGTGCGTGGGATTGTTCAGATTAAAATCCTGTTGATACTTTGTCAGTTGTCTTATCATTCTCAGACTCCCTGAATGGGATGTGTGCTGTGTTTTAAGTTGCTTGCGCTGAATGTGTTTTTATTACACACAGGAGGAGTTTAAGGTAGACAATGGGAAGTTCTGCTTTTTAATTCATGTTTTTGATTTTGACTTTATATCTCCTCAGTAGCCTTGTGACTCTTTCAGTGCCTCCCTTCTCACACACACAATTACACCACACACGTTTTACACCTTAGCTTCGTTTCCCTCCTGCAGCTCTCCAAACAAGCCCTCTCTAAACAAACCTTAAACAAGTTGTCCGAAGTCAGTATTGGGGGGGGAGGGGGTTAGCTGGGCGGTGGCCACAGCTCGGCTGCATCCTATTAGAATTGGGAGTGTAAAAAAGGGGTGTGGCCTGGAACCAGTAACATCTGTGCCTGTCCCCTCTGCCCCCACAGCCTTCTGCAGAGAAAAGCAGAGAGAAGGAGCAAAGGGAGGGAGTGGATACGCCGAGGATAAGTTCTCGCCGGCCAGCTGGCTGTTTGCAAGATCTCAAACAGCAGTTTATGGTATATGGCGAGTTTATCCCTTGTCTGCCCCTGTGCCATCAGACAAAAGCAGTCTCCATCTAAGTGGGATTTTCCTCTTGGCTGATTTTGACAGCCTCTGGGATTCAACCCCGAGCAGACAAATTTGAACCTGTGTGGATTTCGTACCTTGCGCAGGAAATGCTCCGCTGCATGTTGTGTACAAGCATTGTCTTTTCTCTCGGGAATGCAGAAAGCGGGATACTGCGGTGAGTTGAGCATATAGAGGGAATGCTTGGAGCACAAAAGAGACGAGCCCATACTTGGACAGGGTAAGATGAGCTCAATGAATCGGCCCGTTATACCCTGTAATCAAATGAGTGCAAAGAAAATGAATGCAGGAGCCGGCTATCTGCTGATTGGAATGTGTGTGTATGTGTGTGGACTGCATGTGACCGGTAGATAGTCTGAGGCTATCAATGTCTGTGTGTGTGCATGAGGGGAGTTGGGGCTGCTGGTTTGCTTTATCACCCCCCCAGGATACAGGCTGGGTTCCACTCACCAAAATGTAGATGATTGTGTCATGTCTGTCTAATTAGGAGGTGTCGGTGCGGAAAACAGTGTTGCTATAGTAACCGGGGGAGGGGAGGATGACGAGGTGCTGCGCGAGGGCCCCGGGGCTGATTTTGCGGTGAGAGAGTTGTCTTGTATGTACGGGGGATGCCCCATAATGACAAGGCTGGTCTGAAGATGGGGTGAGGTGGTGGCAGAAATATGCACACACACACACAGGCTACGGGCTGCTACCTCCCACTAGCTTCTCTCTGTGGTTTGGTGAATGCAGCCCGTTATCAGTGTCAAGTGAGTGTGAGAGAGAGTATGGCATACTTTTTTCCATTATGAGGGCGGAGTGTAGATAATCAAGTCAATGAGGAGGAAAGTCACCTTGAGCAAAGAGGCAGTCTGCTCATTCACATCCCTCATTTCTTGTCAGTGGCCATCCTTCTCAGGTTGAATGCCTCAGCTCCTCCCAAGAGGCTATGTATACTCTCATCACATGTAAATACAGACTGATGCACTGCAAAGGACTCACAGCTACTCTTTGTAAGTCTGCAGGATTTCATGGTGCCTCTTAGTGATGGCCAGAGAGATTTTACTCTGTAATCCATAATGGCTTTGTTATTTGTTTTTGTGCACTGAATTAGAGCGACAATCCCATTTTGCCCCCTATAAACATCCATAGCAGATTAAAAAGGAGGTTAATGTGCGGTGGAAGGGGCTTACATTAAATCACCCACCCACCCAGCTTGCACCCATCACCCACCGCTCTGGTTACCATAGCAACTGAGGAAGAGGTAGGGATTTTTTTTTAAAGGACAAGCTGATGCTCAGGGTATCCTAGAAGAGATTAGAAAGCTCCCCCACGCCCCATTATTGACGAACTGAGAGGTTATCCATTTCACTACTCAGACATGCATTTGTGACTAATATTGGACTCTGCCCATCTGTGGTGCACGTCAATGTTTACTGTTCCTTCTGCCACACAGAGGGAGATCATGATGCAGACTGCTTTATGATATTCTGTATCAACATGCATATCTTATGTCTGAACTCACTGAAGGTTTACTCTTTTCTCTTCCTTCTTGGTACTCAGCAGTTCCTCTTATTTTCCAGTTTTCTCTCATCCTCTGGTAATTTATGGTGATACTCATCTAATAGTCTTTAAAGTTAATCTAAGCAGAGATGTAACCTAGTTGACACTAACTCGATGGTGGCACTGATTCTCCTCCCTTTCTGCTGATAGTCCATGGCTAGTCTGACTCACTGGTTGTAGACTGTTGTAGTAAGCCAGCTGTTGGCCGCCTATTTCACATGGCTTCCTCTTCCCCTTCTGCTGTCTGCATGTTACCTTTTTCAAAACCTCCATTGCTACCGGAAACAACAACAACATGCTGAAAATAGCAAGTTACTGTAACCCTCATCTGGTTGTTGGATGATAATGGGTGCAGCCAGACCTTTCTCTAGTGCTGACTTAGCGAGACTGGTCCTTGACTTATTGATCCTCTTCTTCAGTGGTCGCCAGCCTTTCTGTCAGATGATATGTCTTTACTTTTAAATGATTATTTCCAACATTTATCAGTTTCTTCAGCTAATTCCATCCATTTTTTTTCTGCTTCTTTGGAGTGGGTTCACAGTGTCAGCAGCCTAAGCAGGATATTCCAGATGTCCCTCTCCACCACAACACCTTCCAGCTCCTTCTGGTGATCCCGATGTATTCTCGGGCCAGATGAGATATGTAATCCCTCTAGTGAGTTCTGAGTCTACCCTGGGGTCTCCTCCCAGTTTGACGTGCCTGCCAAACCTGCAAAGGAAGATGCCCAGAGGCATCCTAACCCGATGATTGAACCATTTCATCAGGGCCCTTTCAACGCAAAGAAGCAGTGGCTCCACTGCGAGGTTCCTCCGGCTCCTCACCCTTTCTCTAAGGCTGAGCCCTGCCAACCTATTGAGGAAGCTAATTTGGGGATCTCAATCATTTGGTCACCACCCAGACCTCATTACCATAGGTAAGAGTTACAACGTAGGGGTAAACGGCCCCTTCATCACAAAACATGGTGTTCAGGTGTTGCTGCTGGGTCAATATGTGGATACAGTTTTTAAAATAGTCATTTCTGTTTTAAAAATTACTTGAGCTACTCCACAATCTTTCCAAGCAATTCCTGGCAACTGCAGAAGTACCTTGGAGAGAAGTCACCCCTGGTCTGGAGCTGAATCTTCATTAATTGCATTTACAAACACACTCAGTGTGATTTTCTCTCTCTTTTTTCCAAGTATACTGTCAAGGTTATAATTTAATCGATGCGATAGGCATAGGGAGCCGCATATGCAGAACATTGCAAACAGTGGATATGAATCAATATTGATTGTATCAATAATTCAGATAGCTGAGACAGACTCGGAATTTATAATCCAAACTTAAACCTGCATGACAAATACAGATCACAAAAGTTAGGTTGCTGTTGTGAAATTGGTTAATTGTTTGCAATGCGAACATTACAGTATGTTGCATTTTTTCAGGTTTTTCACAGTTATGAAGTGACTTGATGAGACCTTCCCGTGTTTTTGATCTATTTATAAACTAAACTGATAACCAACAAAGGGAACCCAGATGGCTACGCTAATGCCTTGGCAAGGATATTGTCGCATGTTTGAGTGGCTTCCCTCCTTGCCCCGTGTCTAACCTCCACTTGAAGTGTTGACCCGAGGAAGAATGCTTATATGTTAAGAGTGGGGGGTGGGAGAGTTTGTCTGCAGAACAAGTCTGACAACCTTGCCTGCAGAAAGAGCAGCAGCTTTTAACATACTTTTTAATCTCTGTCCTCCCTACATTTCAACTGCACACTCCCCATTCCTAAATATTCGTTTTTTGGCTTTGTGCTATTATTCATTCACCGAAGAATGGAAGGGAAATCCCACCGAATTACTTATTGAGGCATGGAATAGTTCAGTGCGTTGTATATAACGTTCAGTCCAATATCTTATTTAAAAAAGTTGATTTTCCATCTAATCTGTAACCATTACATGATATAATTACAAAGTTTGGAAATCATACAACAAACATATTGTTTCAACAAACATATGGTGGGTCCACCCGTAAAGGGACCATTTCTTAAGGGATAAGTAACCTGTAAAAAGCCAGAGTGAATGAATCTTTGTCAGGCACCAAAACAACAAACATTCCTTTTACCAGCACTTGCCTTTATCTTTCGTTACGGTTTGTTTTTTGACCAGATTATTCAACTAGACTGTCAAAAACAGATGTGGCTAGAGATACAGAAGCTGGTCTTGACCTAATCTAATTCATCACAGAATGACTGCGTCAATGTCTCCCGCTGAAATGTGTCTGTGACCACAAGTCTGTCTAAAGCTGAAATTATACATTCCGAGTAAGTGAGGGTCTGCTAGGGTCTGCGTACCTCGAATTTTTGTGAGCACTGCACTACAATCAAGCAACGGAATACATCTGTGCATTTGTGGAATGCGTCCTCCAAGTGGACTCCATGAAGGAGTATGAACACTTCTACTCAGCACGTCCACAGCTGTCCGTGTTCGTGTCCATTTGGAGGATATTCAGGCCCTAATGAGGAAGGATGTGGAAAGCAATTAGATTACCTGTATGTGACATGGCTAATAGAGCTCCCTGCTTTCACTTACAACAGATACAGCAGTGTCTGTCTGTCGTTAACAGTGCACAGAATATTATTTAACACCATTAGTTTCAAACGGTACACTGAGAGTTTAAATATTTCTAGGGGCTGTTTAAATAGAAAACTATGACATTGCTGCTAAGTATTTTCAGTTTGAATGAAGGGTATGATTATAGTGTGGTTTTAACATTTGTCATTGTAGTCCCTTGAAATTGGGTTCAGCACCAAAATGCCATATTCATGAGTAGCAAACAGACTAGGATTTGCACCCAGCAATTGTTTTACCGGTTATTTTATTTATTATTTTGCATGTAAAGCCGAAAAATGTCTGACATAGTCTTCCACAACCCAATGAAATGTCTGTTTTGTGCAAACAACATGTAAGAAACCCAAAGGTACTTAATTCAAAATGACACAAAACAGACAAAATCTGAAAACCGTAGAATTGCAGAAGTGTTTGAGTGTTTCTATGATATTGCTTTAGCAAAGATGCATTAGAAATAATGCAGCACTGCCCTGTTGTTCCAGATCAACAAATATCAGTGTGTGCACATCAACACGTCATCATAAAAACTGGAAAAACTACCCCACCAAAAGAATCGCATTACTTTCCAGCGTATGCAATGTTTTGCACAAAAACTGCAGCCCCCAGTAACTTGGTCACAATCCACTGTCACTACTTCAAAGTCGGACGAGATCTGAGCTTTTTAACCCACAGCCATGTAGACAAGTATAAAATGTATCAGCTGATTGAAGAATTGCTTCCTTTGTCTGCCTCGGTGCTGTTATGCGTTTCTCTTTACGCTCTCCCTGTATGTTAATCCTGTAATCTGAGAGCCACTTCAGCACTACTCCCTCAGCCATGTGACATTAATGCTCCGGAGGCGATGCCTTTGTCATATCTTGACACCTAATCCTGTAACGTGAATGCACGTGATAACAGATGCATCAGAGCTGACTATCTGCTACTGAGACTGTTGCTTTCACACGAAGGACAGTTGTGATGTTGCTCTGTTGTCTGACTGGCTGTTGTTGAGAAGTGATAGATATTAATCTCCAGTTTAACCTGCCGGTCAGCATATCTATCATGGTGCAAATATATTTATGTACTTGGGGTGCTATTAAGCCATTGACAGAACGAGCATTATGTACGCTATCCAGCTGTGCAAGACAATTGGTCAGGACTGTGCCATTTGCACCATAGTGAACCCAGAGATAATTGCTGTTATTATTATTGAAACACTGTGTTTAACCTGAAAATAATAACCAAATAGCCCCTGGATCTCAGATTATTTGATGAATAGCTCATTTCTGTTTACTTTCAGTTAGCAGGCTTTGTAGGCTTTGACCAAAACATGAGGGAGTTCTGTCGTTTTTGTTTTGTATTGTGCAAGTTTTGGTTGAGTCAACACAGTTATGAGTTTCACAGGTTAAGCAACCACTCTCTGTCCACTGGTTTGATTTTGAGTTGGGCAGCTTGTAGCTCAGGCTGTGTGTTTTGATGAAAGGACTATACTAGGCTTCACTGTGTGACTCCTGGGCCTTTTGTTTGCAGCTGTCCAAACTGATCCAAAATAAATTACCAAATGTAGTGAACAACAGTTGTTGGGGTTTTCCCTCAACCACACTGTATCTTAAATGGCTTTTTAAAAAAAAAAAAAATTGAATACATTTCAATGCTCAGTGGTTTTCAGCTTTTTGTCCGTGCAGTAAACACTTTTATATTTAACAGCACTACCTACATTATTCTGATACTTTGCATTGATGATACTATATAAATGATCATGAAATTGCAAGTCTGATCCATCCCAAATACTAAATCAGAGAAGAACATTGAATGTCTGTGCACCAAACGCCTTTTTGATCCATCGATAACATAGCTGCAGCTGGATTTTGTGCAGCTGTTTAAAAGGAGAGATAATTAAAAGCAAGAAAATGTTTGTGGTGTCTCAGGTCAGAGGAATGGCATAAACCCCTTTTACACAGCCTGTTGACGGCACAACTGTGGTGCTTTTATTGTGCCTCACCATTTCATACAAAAGTTATAAAGACGTAAGGACAGGACAGGTGGTATTTTGATGATGTGTTATGTGTGTGGCCCACAACTGGGAGATTTAAAAAAAAAACAGGCTGCAGTAGTTAGCAGCTAACTCAAAGACGAAGAAAACCAACTAACAATGTCTGAAAATTGGGGACACAAAGCATGGTCTGGGAGCCCCTTACCCTCCGATCAACAGCCATGGTAAATTATTTTATTGCTAAGTTATTCCAATGCTCCACAGAAAGGTCACAGGTCAGGCTCAGACAGAACAACCCGGAGCAGGGAGAATGTCTGTGCCTTGCTCAAGGACATTTCAAAATGGTATATTATTGATGATTATAGCACTTAAGCACATGAGAGACATACTGTAGCAGTCAAATCAATTCAAGGTGAAACAACGCTGCTGTCTATTATGGCGTTTTTGTATTGATTGTCAATACTCACATCTTCACTCAAGGTTGCCTTTGTTGCCTTTTGCTGAAGAACTGCTTCCCTCACTTACAAACATGTCCAACCCATCATTAGTGCAGCTGACTATTTCTTTACAGAGGAAGCTATTTCTATTTATTTACATATGTTTTCAATGCTGTCCATGGTTTTCTCTCCAAGGTTAACTTCCTGCTCCAGGTGACGCACATTTTGCCTTAATAACATTTATTAAATTGACTTGTTATAAATGACACAAAAAGCCCCCTATAGGAATTATTTTATGACAGGCTTCATAATATTACTGTTAGATTATATGTTGTATTAGAAACTGTTTTTGTAGTTTAATTACATACTGTCAGTAGTCAGAACTTTGACTTGCTGTTAATATCATACATGTGTTTGGATATCAACACAAGTTTCACTCAGCAGGGCCACTGTGTGTCAGTTTTTTAACAACTACAGATGTTAAATGTCGAAACACTGTGTTATGGGAGGACATTGTTGTATGGGCTTTTCTACAAATGATGGTAACACCAGAGAAATCTAACCCACTTTATTTCCACTAGAAGCTACAGTATATCTACGGTCAATGCTGATGCCATTCAGCAAATAATTTAAATCTTGAAGTAAGTTTGAAGAGTAGACGAGGCTCAAAAGATGAGTAAAATAGAACAGAATCAGTGAAAAGGAGAAGATTGAAAGACAACAACTGGCTGAAAAATGTCAGGTCATGAATTCATGAATTCGTGCTCTCTGTACTTCATTCCTCTTCGCATATGTTAAGCAAAGAGTGTCTCTTTGTGTTGAGCTTAAAATGCTCGTCTCGGCTTCTGTTTTTTCTCAAGCTGACCTGACACTTGTGCATGTTTATTGATGAGGTCTTGGGCAGGCATCATGCACAAGCTCGCACTCCCTTTACAAACACTGGAAGTCTTTTTACAGTCTGGACTCACGCCAGGTCACCCACCAAACCACATGGCCATGAAAACAACAAAGGCTATCCAAGGATAGATGGACAAAGACAGAAGTTTTTTTGTGTGACTATGGGTGGGCGGGTTTAACTATTGGATATGTATGAATGAAGAAGTACAAAAGACTCTCCTCATACTGTAAACAACTGAAGTCATGATGTTTCTCTGGTCCAATCCAGAAGTTGTTTTACATCTGTATAAACAGCATTCTTCATGATTATGTGGAAAGTGCAGCTGTTGCATGGCATTAGCATCAACTAGCAGGCTGTTAGCATTTCTAACATGCCTTCCATAAGGATTATTCCTGTAAAATAACTATTAATTCTGCACACATTCTCTGTTAGGACAGGTAAGGGTCAGTTCGACCGGTTGACTTGCACATGCGTGTATTGATCTGTCCTCTTTCGAGAGCAAGTGACAGTGGAAGGTGTTTGTTGTATGGGTGACAGGGTTCACCTGGCTATGAGAGGAATGTCCTCTTGTTCTAACAGGCCTCTGTTATGTTGAGAACCTTGACCGTCTGACAGACAACCTCCTGAGGCTAATGTCGGAGCCCTCAGGTCTCCCAGGTTAACAATAACAGCACAAACACAAGTATTAACCGTGACACAGTGTCTGCAAGTTCAAACCTTTACAAACGCTCCCACTCTTTGCCCTTGTGGTCTGGCTGGCTGTATTCCGCCCACATGGCCTCGCTGTTGAACATCCACAGGTTGCTGTAGCTGGATGGGGACCAACGCTGTCCCACTTTGCCTCACAAGTTTATTCAAAGTTTACAGCTCACATTAGCTAATGGAAAAGATGGGTAGTTTTGTGGACTAATATGGTCAAACGGGCTTTGAATTGCTTCTTCCCTTCATGCTAGAATAGATGGTGAGCGTGAAGCCAAGCAGCTGCTGCTGAGGCCTCTGGTCATATATTTGAAAAAGTCAAGGATGTGTCAAAATAAATACACCATTCATCGTGTTAGTTAGAGTGAGCTTCTGTGTACTTTAACCCACATTCAGCCATTGGGCCTCAGTTACTTTAAGGTTTTATATACATTTGGTACATTTGCTGTATTTATTTAGAGAATAGTTATTATTCTAGTAATGGGATAAATGTGGCCATTTTTAGTTTGTAAGAGTTCTCACAGTTGGTTGGCAGTTTGTTGGCAACCAAGAGGCACAAGTGATAATTTCGACTTTATTAATTTAGTCTGTCTAGTGTTTCTCATTAAATGGTCATTGCAACAAATCCCATGCACGCAGAGCCTTCTTTGAAACGAAACCTTCAGTTGTTAAATGTAATCTTTGTGTCTTTTTGTTTCTGTTTTTGTTAGAGTCAGCATTTTAAGGAGACGTGTTTAAAGCAGGGCGGCACAGTTTAGCGGTGGTTAGCGCTATTTCCTCACAGCAAGTTGGTTTCTGGGTTCGAATCCAGACCTGGGGCCTTTCTGTGTGGAACACATGTTTGTGTGGTTTCACGTGTCGGTGTGGGTTCAATGCAGGAGCTCCTGCAGGCCAAAAACATGCAATATCGTCTCGGAATCCCCCCATATGTCTGAATGTGAGCGTGAATGGTGGTTTGTCTCTTTATGTGTTGGCTCTCTGTTGAACCGGTAACCTGTCCATGGTCTACTCCGCCTTTCGTCCACTGTCAGGTGGAATAGGTGGGTCAGCTGGGTCATCCTCCAGCGACCCTGCAAAGGATAAGCTGTTAAAGAAATTGGATGGATGGATATTTAAAGCAAAGGTCTAGAAAAACTGAAGGTGCAATATGAAAATTACATGACAGATTTAGAGATTTTCTGGGGTTTGGAAAAAGTCGAGGACAGCTGTTGCGACTGTCCCAAATTAGAAAAGTGCAGCTTTTGGATAGAAGAATCACATATGAACCAAAACGGCGACTAAAATGGGACAGTGATGGCATTTGGCTTTATATAAGTAGACCACAAAACTGACTTCTTAATGACTCTACTTAGACAGAGTTGTCGAAGGAAATGTCCTCACTTTCCATTTTGGAATAGATAACGTAAGCTGTCATCCGTTGCCTCAGCCCACTGAGTGTAGTGAACCGTAATCTGAGGTTACAGTGAGGTATCCTGACCATCTTAAATTTAGACTGCATCCATGCATATGATTCATTCTGTCTGGGTGAAGCTTTTAGGAAAAGACTTGTAAAGGTCAAGTGAACTTGGTTGTACAGAGCAAGCTGCTGGTCACCATTAAAAGATGTCTCTGTGGTTTTGATATTTAGCATCAGACCGCTCTGCACAGCAGGGAGGGAGTCTGCAGAGCTTTTTTTTTACATGCTGTCTACACTGTCCTTGTGGATATCTGGACACCACATCTTGATTTTGCCATACAGCAGAGGTTTGAGCAATTTATTCCATCATTTCTTGTTGGAGTTGAGCCAACAGGTCTGAGAGCACACCTCGTAGATGTCTGCTCTCTTTCTTTGTGTGTTTGCACAAATTAGTAGTTTGTTACAAATCGAACCATGTGACATTTGAGGTCTGCCTTGTCTCAATTTTTTCCTTTTCTTTCAGTTTTTTTAAATTTTTTTTATAGCAGCGGAGTGAACTGTCACACTTGATGTTTGAATAGCTGTAACCAGAGTACCACATGTTCCAGTTCAGTCTGATCCCAGGTGAAAATACGATCAGAAGAGATGATAATAAGAGCTGTAACAACAAATAAGACTAGCAGTCTTCAGCCATGCTAACGATTCTTTCAGGCTGTACTTGGCACGGTAGTTCTTTGAGCTAAACTATAAAGATAGCACGGCAAACTGCTCACATTGACAAAGCTATTATGCTGATGTTTAGCAGGTATAATTTTTACAATGCTCAACCATCTTAGATAAGCATGTTACCATGCTAACATTTGCTAAAAGTATCAAACATCATGTAAAGTTCAGGCTGATGGTGGCCCTAAATGAAAAGTTAATGGATCATCAAAGATAATAGAAATTATCCTAATTTTATTTTATTTTATTTATCCTTTCTTTAGCAAGGAAAGTCCCATTTTGATACAAGGTCTCTTCTTCCAGGGAGTCCTAAGAGGAACATGAATGTGTGTACCAAATTTCATGACAGTCCATCCAATAGTTGACAAGACATGTCACTCACAACTGCAAATGTCAAACTGATGTCACAAGCTGAAGTCAGATGAGCATCAAAATCAGTATGATTCATCCTCGTTGGACCATAGATGTCTGCCAAAACTGTCAGGAGAATTTATCAATTTATCTTTATTTTAGTCTGGACCAAAGTGGTTGAACAACAGATACCCTGACCTTCCTGTCCTCAAGGGCCCTACTGTTAGCTTAGCCTAAGCCAAAAATACCCAAAAATATCCTCAAGTATGTAGAAAGCTATGAATGATGATGCACAATGAATCTTCACTTGGCAGAACAAAACTTCCTGCTATGTGCCCAACCCTCCTCATCAATGCTGATCATTTATGACAGCTGAGCCCAATGTGTTTTAATATGACATAGAGGCAGGGCAGATGTGGCAATAGTCCAACGGGATTGCACACATTTCCTACATTACTGACATAAATGCAGCTGCTAGAGACCAAACCTTATTGGTAATCACATCTATTCGGCCAGAGAGCCTGGAACGGAAAGTCTGGTGATGATGATGAACATCAGGATCATTGAGGCGGTGCATGTTAGAGACAGACATGGACTCCAAATGCATTTGAACAACATGCAAGCCGACTTTACACACCTTATAATGTCTTGTCTCGGGACTACCCACTCTGACCAGCCAGTCTTAAAAACGGTTTCCCCACCATGGTCATTGTAAACACACCCCTCTAATCATTGCTTGTTAAGTCTTTGGAGGAAAGCTGAAGCTGAATAGGAAGGAAGGGGACATGAAAAGACCTGAATACACTAATCCAGGCAAATTATAGTCTCCATTTCAAGCATTACACTCTCATGGGGCCCTATTGTGTAAACGATATAATTGAATCTTTCAGTGCTTGCCCTCATTGATATGGAGCATTGTGCTTTCCCTTCAAACATATGACCCTACATCATTAACCGTGTCTAGGGGTGGACCTGTTTTAAAATGTGGAAGACTCATAGCCTGGATTGGTCTATGTCGTCTGGCTCTACTCATGACAACAGGGCTGTGTTGTGCTGTTGCTGTGGGGCTACAGATTTCATCTAAGAGACCAGAAATTAGTACCATTCTAAAGTGCATGTATTAATGTTATCTTATCGTCTTCTATTGTTCATCAGTTCCAGAGAAAGCTTTGTTTATTTTACTGTGCTGAGTGAGCTTTGACTTTATCATGAACACTGATCGGGTCCATTCTCTGTGTCCACAGTACACTCTGACGGAGGCCAAACTCTGAGGTGGAGGTGGAGGGGGCTGTAAAGAGGCCCTGAAGGAGCCTCCCACCCTCCCTACCTGACCAGCTGGACACATCGGACAACCATGGCTCCCCGAAAACGCGGTGGCGGTGGCCGTGGTGGCCTCTCTTTCATTTTCTGCTGTTTTAACAACAGCGATCACCCGGAGATCACCTACAGACTGCGGGAGGACTTTGCCCTGCAGGCCATGGAGCCGGCACTGCCGATGCCTGGATATGATGAGCTGGATGGCATGTTCTCTGAGTTGGTGGTAAGACTTTACTCTGCTTTGTCTTGTTGAGGAAAATGAGATAACAGTAATTGTAAGAATTCATGTTTAAGTTTCAGCCCTTAATTTTGATTTAAATCATAAGTGTAAGTAATATTCCATACTTTTCTTCTTGTCAGCAAATGATAAGACCAAAACCAACAGTTACTTGTGTAGCTAAATCCTGAAATAACTAATTCCTCTGTGCTTTAGACCTCCATTGCTGTCCTACAGTATTGAAAACATACAAATGAGTCACACTGTTGCACACTGTTCTTTTGTCATGTGTATGGCCACTGTTGTTTATTTTGAGTTAATGCCACATAAGAAACCCTGCTGGTCTCCTGTAAATATATATTATACACACTGGAGCACCAAATGTGTGTTCATCTGCAGCTGAAAGTAGTCCCCAACAAAAGCTCTATTGACTCCTGTTGTTCCCCATGTTTGCCAAAAACTACAGTGTCCAGATGTTGTAGGAAATGTTCCCTTTTTAAATAAAAAAAAAAAATTGTGGACCATTGTAAAAGATGTAGATTTTGATTTGACAACAGTATTGTTGGGGTGGTGGTCTTTATATGTTATTTAAAATGCAGAATATAATCAGTTTTGTGCTTCAAGAAAGCTTCATTGACACAGTTTAACATTTTTCTTTCATTCAAGCTTCCAATTCTGCAGGAGTGAGACAGTGTTTGAGTGAGACAGAGATCACTCAGTCATATCAGATGTGAGAGACAGGAACAGATTAAACCTCTTTAAATCTTTAAAGGACCCTGTTTTAAAAATGACAGCTATTGATAAATATTACCAATGAAACATTGGAAATTATCTTTTTTCTGACTTTATAAGATGATTCAAATATTTGTTTTCGCTGTTCAACATTGACCATAATAGACATTAAATTTTATTATCAGAAAAGGTCTTGGAAATATAATCTTGGTTTACTGTTTACACTGTTTTACATTACATTCACTAACAAACTGTCTCTTCCTCCCAGTTTACACTATCTTCTGAGTAATGGGGCCAGGCTGCTGTTCTTTCTGTCTTATTGTCACTTCTAATTTGTAGCACTCTCCTCTCTTTTCTGCCCCATTTTCCCCTCCCATGGTTGCCACAGTAATCTAAGCATGACATTTTTGCACATCAATAGACCTCATTCAGGAACTCCAAGTGTCTCAGCCTCCTCCATCTGCTAATTGCTTGTTTTTGTCTACCACCCTTTATGAAGACATAATTGAGTGAGTTGAGTGTGTCGACAAGGAGGCTTTCAGTTGCTTTGTTTACGATAAGAAAACAGCCACGTGCTTTTCTATTCACCCAGCATGAGCCGCAATGTGCGTGTAAAATCGGAACGTCTTGCTGGAAAAATGTGGAACGAGTTTTGGCCATCTGCTCTGTTACGACCATTTTAAGCCAACCTTTGAACTTGAGATTAATTTGAAGAGTTTTCCAAGAACCTGTAAGTCATGGTAAAGCTTCTTTTCCCTTCCTACATTTGGAGAGATGGAGCCACTCTCACTCAGTCAGACAGATCATTAACAGCTGCTCTTAATGATCTAAAGAATCAATAAAATGTACAATTGAATTTTGAGGCTTTTATTTTGCTTGCTGGAAAATATGTGGACTCTAATTCATGACATCAGTCAACAGTTAACGGGACCATTTTAGGACATTTGACATCCATTCACAGGCCCTGATGGTCATAGCAAAGAACATCCCTGAAGGCAATTTCCATGATGAGTTGTTGCCTGATAATATAAGGAACCACATTAGTTTAATCTCTTTTTTCTTCTTCTTAAATAACGACAAAGAAATAATCAACCTTTGTTTTTCTTACCAAATGTACTATCTCCTTTAACCGAATAGCTTAAAAGTGTCCTCATGACTTTCAACGCAAACGTAATTGCGGAAGGATGTGACTAATGTGTATTAGAAAATGAAACAGGACCGATAATGTCGACACAAATCTACCATTGTTATTTGCATTTAGACATTCACAGAAAGCTCTCTGGTATTTTGTCAAACGCTCCCCAGCAGCTCCCTTCATGTTCCTCTGTGAAACATCTTTTCTGCTTTGTGAGGCATGTCATCTCCAGATGTTTGTTACCACATGTTGAGCGGACAGGCCACGCCTTCTCTTTCTCCCCCATTACTCACACATATAAAGCACACAAGACATCTGATTTGATTCAGAGTATAAATCTACTGTGATGACCCACTAGTTGTGAAGACCTTTAGCACAGATATCAAGATATCAAACTCCTATAACATTTTTTTTTGTGGGGGGGGGACAGAATTTATGTGGATAAATTTCTAAATTGTCTGTGTGATGATTTAATCATTTGTGCAGCTTGTCTGTGTGCTATGATGTGATTATATTGCTCCATTTTGAATAATTGAAAATTGTTTTCTGCATACAGTCAATACAGCATTGTGAAAATGTAATAGAAGTTTTCCTCTTGCTCTGAAAACTCTTCCACCTGCATTTCGTAACCTTTTTTTTTTGTCGGTATTTCTCCCCTCACTTTGCAGGATGAGCTCGACCTCACAGAAAAACACAGGGAAGCCATGTTCGCCCTGCCTGCAGAGAAGAAATGGCAAATCTACTGCAGCAAAAAGAAGGTAAAAGAATCTCACCGTGCATTATGTCAAACTCAACATCAGGCTCCACAAGCCTGATGCAGACTGACCGCTTTTGCTGAATGATATCTGCACAATATAATGTGTAGTAATATCTGAGAGAGATATTTTAGTAGTACATTTACTTTTGCAGCAGATATGCAGTATAAACTTCCTATATTGTATTGCAATGGATATCACTCTACCAAACATTTCATATCACTCCAATACTGTCAAGAGTACTAAAATTTTCCATCACTTCATAATAAGCCTGATCAGAGCTCCACCGTGGATTACTCTCTTAAATGGAAATTACACAAGATGGATATAAATAGGGATGTGTAACGACTGTTAAATTCAATCTGTTCCACCAGATGATCCAGTAACAGAGAAGGCACTGTTAGGAATTATTACGTACCACAATATGTGCCAAGACTGTAGAACTGAACGTATCTTGCGTCTTGTGACTTCAAAGATTATACGGTTCTTGTTTCATTGTTTGATTGTCCTCCAGCACATTTCCTTAAAAGGAGGATTTTTTAATAATGCAGTTTCTCCTTTTAGATAAAACACCTGCTCCATCAAAGCATTCGTGTAACCATAACATACTCTACCTCTCTGTGACAGTGTCATATTTCATTATGTCTTGTCTTCATGATGAAAGGACTGTCAGCTGTTCCTCCTTTCTCTCTATATTAATCTCTCCTCTGCATGCAGGAAATCACAGACGCCTGGCCTAGTTTAGATCAACTGACGTTGAGCGTTGCAGCTATCACAGAATGTGCCCACACATTTTTACAGCAGTGTTTCTCAAGGCCATATAGGTATGAGTGTGTAGGGATATATTCTGTTCAGACTGAAACGCAAACAGCACGTACACATTTATTTTATCTTATCCTACATCTGGCTACAAACTGGAGATGAGGAGTGTTGGGATTTAGTCTGTTGAATGGATAGCTTGCATGCTCGTGGACACTTAAGGGTCACAGAAAACACAGCTGCAGAAAGGCAGAAGTACAAAAACCCATCATATATACAAAGCAATGAAATGTGCAAAGTACGCTAATCAAATAAAAAAATAATGTTTGCTTTACTGTACTTCGTAAAAGTCAGATATTACGCAACTCCTTTTCTTAACTTTGGAAAATGCTCATTTGCATTCTCGCCGATAGATAAGAGGATGACACGCCTCTCATATCAAGACTTTAAGACGTCACTGGCAGCCCAAGATTTAGTCCTGCACATGTCTCCCTGTAAAACCACATTTTAACACTATTGTGTAATATTGTTTTTAGTATTTTTGAGTCAATAAATGTGATAAGAAGCCAATGAAGCTACATCAAAAGCCTCAATGAATATTAGCGATTCGGCTGCAAACTTGCCTTTTTAAGATATTGATGCACTTATTGCTGACGTTGGCTCCACACAGCATCCATTACCCAGCAGAAACCAGGCAAGTGAGGAGCTAGTGGAATGGAAACAGCACAGTCTGTGCTCCCATTTCTACTGTGTCCCAATTAGTGGCCTCATTAGAAATACTGTCAGGACCAGGCATTTTGAAAGTCAACCCGTAATGTTACTCTACCTCTGTTCAGCTTCATGGAGATTTTGCACAGTTGCTTCAGTGTTTTTGTGAAGGAGGAGGAGGATTTGATGGAGCCCAGTCTTCGTGTGCATCAGTGACCTACAGAACGGGGGAGGATGGAGAAACAGAAAGGCATCGATATTGCTGAGTTGGCAACAGCCACTGGCCCAGATACAGACAGCTACAAATTCATAGAGCTCAATGAGAGAAAGTGTGCGTGTATATATGTGTGTGTGTGTATGTGCATGCATGGAGAAAAGAGGCAAAGGAAGCGGTCAGCTGTCCAAGTCAAACAGGAAGGTTTCACTTTCACAGGTGCAGCTTTTGGGCGACACCGGAGGAAGGTGGGGTCATTATCAGAGCGCTCTGAGCCCACCAGTGATGAGGCCGTGACGATGCTGCTTTTTGCCAGCTGTCTCTTGGCTTCAGAGGCCCAGAGGAGATAAGTCACTCAAAGCAGCAAAGCTTGAGCTGTTTAGTTTGGCCGGGCACCTGACCTGATGAAATCATGGTGCAGAGAATCAATCTTCTTCCTCCTTCTTGGCATCTTCTGCCAAGAAGCAGATTTACTGATCTGGTTGTTAGCACAGATTTTACAGTTAGGTTTCAGATTCCATCAAAGAAGAAGAAAAAAAACAACCTCTGAGGGGACAGAGCTGCAACTTCGTATCCAAGCTCACCTAAGTTGACTCCTGTTTCCTAATCTTTCTTTGATCGTCCTCAAATGTGGAAAAAACTGAATCACACTCCCCTCTTTTTTTCTATCCTCATAACCCTAAATAAACTGAAGATATCTCAGTCAGAGTGCTGACTTTTCGAGTTAAAAGATGAACTCTTTAAGATGCAAAAGGAAATGGGCCCATCTCTTTTCCTACTCCACCAATGGACTGAACTTCTTCCAGGAGCCACACGGTCAAGCTGGCTCTGGTCTTGAGTGGAACAGCAGGACCAGATCCTCCCCTCGCTGCATGATCCCTGCAGGCCAACCAGGACCCTCCATTTTCTGTCTGTGCAGCCAAGTCTCTGCAGGCTGAATTATTTACTGACGCCCAATTTGTTTCTGATGGCCACAGCTCACTTGTGCTTAATGGAGCGAGGGTTAAAATGAAAGCCGGGGGCCTTTCATGTAGAAGCCAAGTTCATGGTCAAGTCATTTTCTCCCCGGTATTTTTCCTTCAGTTAGAAAATTAAATCAGCTAAGAAATGTCTTGCATTTATTTATTTTTTTACTTGCAACACACACAAATGTACCCATTAGTAGGTAATCTCCGCAGAAAACAGGCCACATCCTTAATCCATAGTTTTAACATTCATTTGCTAATCTCAGGATTTTCTCAAGCAGCTGTGCTTTCTTTCTTTCCTGCACTTCTCGCCAACCTTCTGATACTCGGTGAAGCGCTTGATGATAAAATGGGCTCGATATCTGTGTCGCCCTACTTTTAAGTTCCTGCTCCATTTTGGAGATGTGGCTTTCTTTTTACACCAGACCTTCTGTTCCCTGTGTGTTTATTGCTGTTTGTTCGTTTCATGTCTTTCGAAGCCAGTTGATGGAAGTTCTACATCTGTTCTGTAGTTACAATTTAATGTATTTAAAGACGTGACATGAACCAAATACCACATTGTCCTTGTGTGACTCTCAGAAGCACTTCCTTCTTATGTATCTTTTTTACTACCAGTTAATTTTCATAAACCCATTTAATTTTCCTTTTTTTCCCCTAACTTGCGACCTTAAAAAGTGTCTACTTGGATCAGAACACAGCATACTTCATTCCCTGTTGTTCTTTATTTTTCAGGAACAAGAGGAAAACAAAGGCGCAACTAGTTGGCCAGAATACTACATCGATCAGCTGAATTCAATGGCAGCTGTAAGTAATAAATGCACTTTATTTATTCTTCAGATAGAAAAATGGTTACGAAATGGTCCCGGATCAAAGAGCCTTCCTCTTTTGCTCTTCCTGAGGTTTTTTTATTTCCTTTATTTAAGAGTTTTCCGTAATTCCTAAAGCCCACTGAGATTCAGGGCTTTATAAATAAAGCTTGACATGACAACTTTCAGCTGGATGCAGCTATTAGTGAGCCAACAAGTAACATCCACTCACATTTTGTTTGTTTAATTTTTTTCACAAAATGATATGATATGATATGATTGTTGTTACCGGTCCCATGTTAATTCTTCAGTTTTACCCAGAAGCTTTATCTTTTGGTCGTTAGTCATAACAAAACCAAGAAGCAGCTTTTTGTCTTGCCTTCTGGGAATTTATTTTCCATGTGACCTTCACATCTTTGAAAATCAGGAAAATGAGCAATTACTTTGGCTTCACATTGTTACTTAGGTGACTGATTGAGATCTTAAAGATGTTTAATCTTTTGTTGAGCAGAGAAAAACGCTCCTCGCACTGGAGAAAGAAGACGAGGAAGAGAGAAACAAAACCATAGAGAGCTTGAAGACTGCTCTGAGGACACAACCTATGAGGTGGACGAATCCCTCTGTCATTTCACTGTCCCATCATTTTGTCTCCTCTATCCTTTAAGTATAATGTGATCTATCATCACATCTCTCATTTAACCTCCTGTCACCATGTCTGTCATTGTTTTCAGTTCCTCACAACAGCATGTAAATGAGTCCTTCTTGAGTTACTTATTGCTTTTACTGAGGATAATTTGGATTTAGTACAAGGATGTAGAGCCTGGACAAGTGGATGCACATACACAGTTATTTGGTTATTTGACTAAAGCTTCTCTCCAGGACATATTTGTTTACATTTCATATTAAAACTAGTTAGTCTTTGTCACTAAACTCAGCTGATTTTGTGTTTCCTGCTCTCCTCTCAGGTTTGTGACTCGTTTCATTGACCTGGATGGCCTGACATGCATCCTAAACTTCCTGAAGAGCATGGACTACGAGACCACAGAATCGCAGATCCACACGTCTCTGATTGGCTGCATCAAAGCTCTGATGAACAATTCGCAGGGCCGCGCCCATGTCCTCTCTCACTCTGAGAGCATCAACATCATCGCTCAGAGCCTGGCCACGGAGAACATCAAGACCAAGGTCGCTGTGTTGGAGATCATGGGTGCTGTGTGCCTGGTGCCTGGTGGGCACAAAAAAATCCTGGAGGCCATGCTGCACTACCAACGCTTCGCCTGCGAGAGGACGAGATTCCAGGTGGGTGGCTGGCCAAGTATGATGGTTTAAAATCTTTTGAGGACAGATAAAGTCATTTAAAAGCAACTTTGTATGAAGATATCTAACACCAGTAATGACATGTCATCCCACAGACACTCATAAATGATCTGGACCGGAATACGGGGCGATACAGAGATGAGGTCAACTTGAAAACAGCCATCATGTCCTTCATAAATGCAGTGCTGAGTCAAGGCGCTGGAGAGGTAATTTAAGGACAAACAGATTTAATGCTTCCTTTCACACTAGAAGGTCATTATGTCCCTGAGCCAGTCATTCAAGAGACTCTTTAAAACATTCTGTGCATCATTTTTAGCTAATTAATTCTATTTTTCAAACATAGACAAGTTTGGAATTCCGTATCCACCTACGATATGAGTTTCTGATGTTGGGGATCCAACCTGTGATCGATAAGCTACGTTCTCATGAAAACTCTACATTAGACAGGTGAGATGGACAGAAAAAGGTACTGTCTCAATCTAAAAAGTAATCTGAGCTTTGAAGGAATTCACCTGTTTTGTTGATCAGAAGCTGAACAACATGAAGTCAAAGAAATAAGGGATTAGTTCGTCTAATTTAAAGTTTAGAAAATGTTTCTCAGAATGTAGAAATCCATAAACCATTTTATTCGAGTACCAAAGCAGCTCATTCTTACACAGAAAGACAATAGCATCCTTTAAACCTGAATGACATCAGATCAGGTGACAAGAAAACAGATATTCTCATAGAGAGCTTGTATTTGACGTTCCAGAGAGACTTTTTCTGAATATAAATATGTGCATCACATTTTCAGGCCTCCTCTCTTATCTAGTCTTTTCCTCTCACCCTCCCAGGCATTTAGACTACTTCGAGATGTTGCGGAATGAGGATGAGTTGGCTTTGTCAAAACGTTTTGAGTCGGTAAGAAAGAACAAATTATGATTTAGTATTTTCAATTGATTTACGACTGTAAATTGACGGGGCTTTTTGTTTTACTTCTTCCCCTCCAGGTGCACATAGACACCAAAAGTGCCACACAAGTTTTTGATCTCATCCGAAAGAAGATGAACCACACTGACGCATACCCGCACTTTATGTCTGTCCTGCATCACTGTCTCCTCATGCCACGTGAGTGTTTCTTTACTTGAACTATACATCACATCTGGACAAATACTGTCACCATCAGAATATAATGCGACACCAAACAAGGTAGTAGTATTACTACCACAGAATACACAATACATCCGAGCCTTCTGGTTTCTGGCCAAAAAGATAAGGATGTTGACTTTGTCCACATTAGCCAGCCAGGAAATTTGATAAGCACGTCCCCTGCCAATTTCAATACTCTACTTGCTAATGTTATTGGCTAATATTTATTTTTGTTGTAAAATATTCAAGCCAGCTTTTCCCACATCATTTAAGTTGAAAACAAAGAGTCACCAAACAGCTGTAATCTTTTTCTTTCAAGGCTCACCTTAAGGCATTAAGAGTTTCATTAACACTTGATCTGCACATGTGAGAGTTGTGGTAACACACAAGAGTACCTAAAGTGCAAGCTTGTGATAGTACTTGGAAAGAAAATGAGATCGCTGGATATGATTTGATTCATTGAACATTTTTTACATACCTCGGTCAATGTGTGGGTCTCCTGGTTCTGGCCTGTAATTATAGGGCCTCTCTTTGAGTCATCGGTGTAAATTTGCATTGTCATTCCTTTGTTTCGCCAACATCAATCAATGCTTTCCAAGACTTTAATGGAAACATTAATCATAATCGCTCAGGTAAATAATAAAACTCAACATGGGAAATGTTCTCTCCTCAGATAAGAGGAGCGGTAACACGGTGCAGTACTGGCTGCTGTTGGATCGAATCGTCCAGCAGATGGTCTTGCAGAATGACAAAGGTCACGACCCAGATGTCACACCACTGGAGAATTTTAATGTGAAGAACGTTGTACGGATGTGAGTCCTCTGATTTGAGAATATGGAACAGATTACTGGCACAAGAGTGTTTGTGTTTCTGTTAACAAGCCATGTGCTCAATAATGGCCTCTCTTTTCAGTCCAGATAAACGATGGCTGGAGTTGTTCATGTAGACACTGTACCTAATTATATGTGTTGTCCTGTCTGCAGGCTGGTCAATGAAAATGAAGTCAAACAGTGGAAAGAACAGGCAGAGAAAATGAGAAAAGGTTTGTAAGACTATGAATTAAGTTAAATCGGTCTCGCTTCTCATGTCTCATGTTTTTAGTAAACTCAATATCACCATGATTCCCCATAACAGAACAACAGGACCTGCAGCAAAAGTTTGACAAGAAGGAGCGTGAATGTGATGCAAAGACTCAGGAGAAAGAGGACATGATGCAGACGCTCAACAAGATGAAAGAGAAGCTGGAAAAGGAGAGCACCGAGCACAAGAATGTCAAACAGCAAGTGGCCGAACTCACTGCCCGACTGCATGAACTCAGCACCGTACGTTGTCCCTTATATTCACTGGATCCCTTTATAAGAACCTTAAAATACAATCTGATCAAATATTATGTTGGACCTTAACAGTCAGTGGTGGTTGAAGATGCAACAAAAGATGCGAGTAATCATCCCACTGTTTGGAGCAACCCAAAGATTTGAAGATGCCTTCAAACTAGAATACAAAAATAGAAACCATTGAACACTTCTGTCTCATTGCATATTTATTTGTTACTTTATATTGTTGATTTTCCCCAATAGTAGAACTTATTATGTCACCAGACTACTAGCTTCCCATCAGTGAAATGGAGGGACATTGCACAATGCTCGTTCGAGGGCTTGTGCAAGCCTTGATTTTGACGCTAAAATATATTTAAAAAACTGTGTTGAGCAAAAAGGAATTTGATGCAAGATTAAAAAAAATAATCAAATAAGTTGCCCAAAACGAAAAAGTAATGCATTAAAAAACACAAAAGGCAATTTAGATATTCTATGACAGTGTATCCCTCCTTCTTGGAGTTATGATCCTTGAAATAACAACTCTTCACAGGCTGTGAACTTCTCTTGAAGGATTTTTAGAAGCCTGAAGAGGGGAAAGTATGCAGTATTTTCGTAAGAAAGCAAGCAAAAATGAGTAATGTTATTACTTTCATATCGCTTTAATGGGAACCACCGCTGTATGAAGCATGAAATATTGAATTCTTTTAAAGTAAAAGGGTAAAGCTGATGATATTCTCCATTATGGTCAACAGATCGCATGGAACGTATTCCCGGTCCGGTGTAATCTATAAAACCTGAAAGTCTGCACCATTTTATTGTTATTTTTATATTCTCCTTGTAGAGACAGGCAGCTGTTGTTCCTGGAGGCCCTCCCCTTCCCCCGGGTCCCCCTGGTGGTCCCCTGCTTCCTCCGCCCATGCCATCTTTTGGAGGTATGTGCCCAGCTCCCCCACCACCACCTCTTCCTGGGGGTATGATGCCTCCTCCACCTCCCCCACCCCCTCCTCCAGGTGGACCCCCACCTCCTCCTGGTCTCCCACCTATAGGAGGTATCCCGCCACCACCAGGGGCACCCCTAGGACCATCCATGAAGAAGAAGAACATTCCCCAGCCTTCCAATGCTCTTAAATCTTTCAACTGGGCCAAGCTAGCTGAGGTGAGGACAGTCACAACGGCCTGAATATCTTGATCCTTTGTGTTAAAATATGAGATATAAATGTCTTATTCTCTTTGGCTCAGAATAAACTGGATGGCACTGTGTGGATGGATGTGGACGATGCCAAGGTCTTCAAAATCTTGGATCTGACTGACATTGAGAAGACCTTCTCAGCTTATCAGAGACAGCAGGTACTGAGGACGAGTGTCAGAGTGGTTGGGTGGGAATGGTGGCTGAGGCCTTAGATGCCTTGCATTTTCTAAATATTCTTGATTTCTCAAGCAAAGTCCAAAAAGAGAGGAGAGAATAGGTCGGGTAATTTACCCACAAAAAAACTGACTAGCAGGCAGGAATTACCAGAAAAAAATGAAGGGCTTTATTATTTGAAAGACTTTAATGCTTGAATCATCTTAAACACCTTCTTGAATTTGTAATGCCATCTTTTTACCATTTTTGTTTGTGCTTACGTGATTGACAATGCATGAGTTAGCAGCTCACTATCGTCTTTTTTCCTCTTTTGGATTCTGTTTTCAATCAATTTACTTACTAGATATTCAGAATCAGTAGAGTCTTCATTGTATCAAGGAGAATGAGCATGTTTTTTTTTTTTTTAAAGTTTGAGATCTCAACAGGCATTTTTGTTTTAGCTCAACCCAAACTGCTCCATCATGACCTTCAGCATGTCCAACTAATGATTAAAAAAAGATTTAAAAAATGACGTTAATAGAGCACAAATACAAAGACAACTTTCCCTATATTTGTATCCTCAGTGTTGGTCTGATTGGTGTAATTAAAAGACGACCAAACAAGAACTAGACACACTCAACAGATTCCATATGAGCACAGCATGTGAACGATGAGCACGTATTGATCCGCTGAACAACTTATGTCTCACTGCTGCTCACTTCATTACTCATGGATCCATCATTGTTTAAATGCTGAATGAGCTTTAAAATGTTATCCTGCTGTTTGTTTTTATGGGCTGCAATCACATAACTGCTTTACTTATTCTAATGAGTGCTCAAATCTTCCCTGCTTCTTGCTTGCATTTTAGGACTTCTTTTTGATCAATAACAGCAAACAGGTGAGTGCACTGACATATTACAGTAGATATAAAGTCTGGATCTTATGTCGCTCCTTGTAAATTCAGTCATACTTCATGTTAAACGTCATGTTCTGTTGCACTTTCAGCTGCATCCTCTTATTTAATGTGTCAAACAAAAAAAATGCAACCTTCTGTTCAGTCAACTTCCTGTACTCGTGTCCTGTGTTTGCATGTAATCATGAATGTGTCAGTGATTTTACAGTATGTGTCATCTTCATTGTTGTATTGTAGAGTAACTTTAACACATGAAAAAAAAACCTCTGTTTCACTCCGACCTCACTCATTACTTTGCTGACAGAAAGAGGCAGAGGACGACACGCTGAGCTCTAAAAAAGTCAAGGAGCTGTCGGTCATTGATGGCCGTCGAGCTCAAAACTGCAACATTCTCCTCTCGCGGTTGGTTTATTTCATCATCATCATAACACTGATAAAAACATTGCTGACACATCACAGGTTATGATATCTCTTTAAATGACTCATCTGTTGTGTCCTGCAGGCTGAAGCTTTCCAATGACGAGATAAAGAGAGCCATTCTAACTATGGACGAACAGGAGGACCTTCCCAAAGACATGCTGGAGCAGGTACATCATCAGGTTTCCAGCATGCAGCAGCAGATCTCTTGCAGTGTGTCTGCATGAACCAGGTTATAGAGAAAACAAGAAGCCTGGTTAATGTAATTGGGGTAGGGGGTTTAGAGAAACCTGTTTTCCCTGGTAGGTTTTCTACTGGATTTCCTTACCATGTATAAAGGTAACCAGGTTTTTAATCTACATTTTACATGTATACGATAAACCTTAAGGTAGGGCAGTTATCTTTGAAAGCTGAGCAGCAGGAAGAAAGGAAAGATCATAATGTGGTGGCACATCCTCATACTCAAAAATGAGTCAGTTATTACAGCTGCATATCAATCCTCCAACACACACACACACACACAGACAAATCAACACCATAAATAAATAAGTCAGCAGTGAATCACTGCTAGAGTTAAAATATATACGCAAGGCCCCCAAAGTAAAGTGCAGGGTAGAGGAGAAACTCACGCAGCACTTGATGTATTAAATGTGGTTTCATTTAGTGACTGGATGTTTTCTATTATCTGTAGAGCGAATTAATGCAGTCCGTACAGACTTCAGTTTTCTATTTTAAGTAATGAGTGTCTTCCTGCCCCGTCAGCTGCTGAAGTTTGTCCCTGAAAAGAGCGATGTGGATCTCCTGGAGGAGCACAAACATGAACTCGACCGAATGGCAAAACCCGACCGCTTCCTCTACGAGATGAGCAGGTACTTCTACTTTGTTACTGAATCAAACAGGCACTAACCACTGATCTGACAGGTCAGTGCAGTGCTCTGCTGGTCAGACCTGCTGAGGAATGACAGCCAATGTTTCCTCTTTGTCTTGGTTTCTACCGAGCAGGGAACAATAGCTGTCTGTTGTGTTGGTGACAATTTTTGTTCCAGTTTTGCAAACAGAGTCCTATAAGGTAAAAGGAACAAAGTAAAAATGTTTTATTGTTTTGTTTTCAATGCTTTACTGTAATTTGACAGTTTGGTCATTTGAGTTTATTCAAATGCAGGATGGACTGGAGAACAGATGTCACTGAGGCATTCTTTAGCTGCACAGTCAGTAGTTTATAAGCTAAATTCAAAAATGCTGCCAAAAGTCAGCATCATTACCACAACTTTATGTGTGCCATTTTATTAAGCACGCATGCGACGTGACTCATTTTTGTGCAAGCTTAATATCCATGTTTGTGGCTTTTGTGAATGTGTGTGTATTTTATTATTGTTGTCTATTTTTGTCCTCGTATGACACCCATTTTCCATCCCTTACCCAGAATAAACCACTACCAGCAGAGGCTGCAGTCTTTGTACTTCAAAAAGAAGTTTGCAGAGCGGATAGCTGAGATAAAACCCAAAGTTGAAGGTGGGCAAACTCTCATGGTTTCATACAGAAGTGCTTTTAACGCAAACATTATTTTTATCTTCATTTTTAATATATAAAGTCATTTTTATTAAATGAGAAAACTATTCTCTTTTGAAGTAGCTCTACTGTCAACCCTGATAACATCAAATATTTGGGGATTTTTTTTCTTCCTTTGTATATTTGCCAAGACAATGATGTGCAAGCTGCGTGAGTCTAAAACCAAATCAGCAGACACTTCCAGACATTTGTTTTGTTTATGTTTTGGTGTCTCAGCTCTGACCAAGGCTTCTAAGGAAATTCTACACAGTCGAAACCTGAAGCAGCTGCTGGAGGTGGTGCTGGCCTTTGGAAACTTCATGAACAAGGGTCAAAGGGGGAACGCGTATGGCTTCAAGGTGTCTTCACTCAACAAGATCGCTGATACCAAATCCAGTATTGACAAGTAAGAAAATGTTTCAGCAGTAACATCAAAACTTGCAGACAGTAACAGAAAGAGCAGCAGGAACTCTAGAGGGAAAAAAAGCCACATCTGGAACAGGGAATATGATATAGATGGATAAAATAGCTTTACATTTCACATCTGATATGTGCACTCAGTATGTCTGTCTCTGTGGTTGCAGAAACATCACTCTCCTGCACTACCTGATCACCATCCTGGAGAAGAAATACCCCAAAGTCCTTATGTTCCAGGAGGACCTGCAGAGTATCCCAGAGGCAGCCAAAGTCAAGTAGGTGGAGTGTTGGAGAGCCTGCAGTCTGACAAACAACTGCTTCTATTTTGCTGCTTTTCATTTAGTATCAAACCATCACTTTTCTATTTTTGTAGCATGACTGAGCTGGAAAAAGATATTGGCAATCTGCGCAGTGGCTTGAAGAGTGTGGAGAATGTGAGTCACAAAGATCAATGAGATCTTTACATAATACAGGTTTTGTATTGGTCATGCTGTTCTACTGTGTTTAGTGCTGAGCAACTGTAGGTCTCCTTCAGTTTTCCCGCTCCTGGATCACATTTATCCATTTCGCCCATAGGAGCTGGAATACCAGAGGAAGCGGCCGCAGGAGCTGGGCGACAAGTTTGTGTCGGTGGTGAGTCAGTTCATCACTGTGGCCAGCTTCAGCTTCTCCGACGTGGAGGACTCTCTCTCTGAGGCCAAGGAACTGGTAAGTCACTGCGGCTGTACCGTCTGTTTGAGCAGAGCGAGCAGCTTCACTGTCACTTGTACACAAAACGCTGAAAGCCTGCATCCCATTTCCTTTCCGCGCAGCTGTTTCTACACGCCTTAATGACCTCATCAGTCACCTTTGCAGGAAAGCGAACAGCAGGAGTGAAACGTTTCAGCTTCCTGCTGGTGCACCGCTGACGCTTTATTGGCCAGCCTGCTCACTGTGCACAGGTCAAGAGAGAAACCAGGAACAGAGGGTTGGATATTATTTTACACCATTATGCTCAGCATTGAATGAACATTGGCCTTGATCATACTTCCCAACCCGTCATTATTTTATTATTAATCATATTCTTACTGCTACATCCTAGTGTTGGGGGCCCATGTGAAAAGAACAGGCTAAGGCAAAAGAATTAACGAGTCTGGATTTTGCAACCATTTTAAGGGAAATGATCTTTTTACAGCGAGCAACCTGAGAATATTCACCTTTCTCAGAAGAGCTCGACACCCAGAAGTTAAATTTATGTGTCTGTTGAAGTTTATTGGTGCAAGAGGAAGAGTTTTTTTTAAATATCTTGAGTGTGTTTTTCGACCCACAGTGTGTGTGCGCTACATTGACCCAAGTGCTCAGCTGGTCACATGGCAACCATTAGTTTCTGTAAATCATTTATGGTGTCTCGCAGTTAAATATTTCGGTGTCTGCAGTGGAAACAGAGGAACACGGTAACCCTTCAAACAACTTGGAACTGGTGTGTGTTTGTATATTATAAAATTGTCACAGAATACCAGGATGTAACAAAGGAAATTGTGATTTTAGGCATATTTTATTCACAAAAGAGTCCTCCCATTTGATTGCACAGCATATTCAAGAATAAAACTACGAGTTTGACTGATTACAAATAATTTAAGTTAAATGCACCTTTGTTCCACCTGGCAGTGTTTGTGTGTCATCGACAGAGCTGCTGTTAACATGCACATCTTAGAAGGTACATGCTCTCAGCACGTTCTCACATCTGGATGTTCTCTGTTTTAACTTACTGTGGAAAATACTCAATAAACACGTTGCCTTAATTTGAGCTCTGGCTCCAATCTCTGGATTTGGCTCTAATCAGTAGCTGCTCAGATCTGGGTTAACATGGCCTTCAAAGCTTCACTACTGGTACCCTGCTCTTATTTCAAAGAGCGGAGACCTAATGAGTCTCCTGTAAAACAGTCAAAGACCGAGTAAAACATGGTTCCACTGTGCCCTGCTGTAAATCTAATCCCATGTGCCCCTCCCTGTGTGCCCCTTCTCTTTGGTCCCACAGTTCCTGAGGGCAGTAAAGCACTTCGGTGAGGATGCCAGTAAGATGCAGCCAGACGAGTTCTTTGGCATCTTCGATCAATTCCTGCAGTCGTTCACTGAGGCTCAGCAGGAGAACGAGAATATACGGAAACGCAAAGAGGAGGAGGAGCGCAGGGCCAAAATGGAAGCTCAGGTATGTGACTGATCCATTTCCATGTGATTGAAAAAGAACCCCAGCTGTCATAATACACTTATATTTCACTGTAACGGAGGATGATTTGAAACTTTTAGAGATTCATCTATTCAGAAATGAATGCAGAGGTAAAGCAAGATTATTTAACATTTGAAAGCAGATAGAAGTGAAAAGTTTAAACCAATAAATTGAACCTTTGCTCAGTTCAATACTCTCAGGTCCTGCTGTTACAGCCTTATCTGGACTGGGATGGCATGTAGTTTTAGTTAGAAGGTTACATGGTCTTACTTTTCTTGCAAAGTGTCATATTTAATAGATTGATACCACTTTTGTGTGTTATTTCAGCATCAAGTCAGCTCCGTGCAAACACAGGAAACAAGGAGAAACAGTTATCCAGGAAATTTGCGAGTCTAGCCAAGAAATAGCTTTTGAGATGTTGACAGATTTTGTTACCTTTGGACAGAGCTAGTCTATTTCCTATCTTTATGCTAAGCTAAGGTAAACAGCTGCTGGTGGTAGCCTCACAGATATGAGAGTGCCATCAATCGTCTCAACTAGAGGAAATCAAACAACTAAGCACAAACTACTTCTCTGATGATCAAAAAATGTGGAGGATCTTTTTTTAAAAAATGCTCATTTTATTTCTGTTTCACCAGCTGAAAGAGCAAAGGGAGAAGGAGCGCAAGGCTCGGAAGGCGAAGGCAAACGGGGAAGAAGATGGCGGTGAATTTGATGACTTGGTGTCAGCGCTGCGATCAGGGGAGGTCTTCGACAAGGACTTGTCCAAGATGAAACGCAACCGCAAGCGCATCAACAACCAGACTACAGATTCCAGCAGAGAGCGACCAGTCACTAAGCTCAACTTCTAAGGGGGTTGAGGTCATCATCCTTGTCCCCAGCCCCCCCCTGCCCATCATTAGTGTTGGGTCGAACTGACATGCACATTCCTCTGCACCCTCCTCCATTCCCACCCAGCTCGGCTTCATCGCTGCCACACACAGCTCAACATGTCTTAGACCTTTCATCCTCTGAGATTTTGATGTTAAACAGAGCACAAGCCAAAAGTGATTACAGACCAAATCAGATAATTCCCCACTGGAGGATCAGTTTGGTCAAATGTTAGTTGTTGTTCAGGGGCAGAAGTTTCCTTCCAGGTGTAAGAGATGCTCCCGGTTGTTTGGTAGGAACCGCTATGTGCTCTTTTTCTATGTCAGTATCTATGCACAGAGTGAAATGTGCAGCTAGCCGACTCCTCCAGGGCTTCACGCTTGATCTAAACAGGAAGACGATTCCATTTAAACACAAGGGGCCATTTTGTACGAACTGATGTCATGGATTGAGAGGGGATCTGAATTGTCCAAGACATCATTTTTGGAGAAAGACTGAATCTGAACTTCCCCTTGACGCTGCCGTCCTTTTGTAAGTCAGAACCATCGCAGGACTTAGACAGATGTGGTTCAGACTGCAAGTGATGCAGCAGAGAGGTAGAGGTTTGTTTTCTATTCATCATTATCGACATGCAGGATTTATATATCTGATCAATGTATGTTTTATTTGAACTTTTTCCTTGTTAAGAGCTGGCCTTAACTCTGTTGACTTTAATTGTTAAGTGGGTACTCTCTAAGGCCTGGGCCTAATCTGCAATTTCTCAACAAGTGTGGACACTCATGTCATAGATTACATATATCTTTATATATATATATATATATCTTTATATATATATATATATATATATATATATCTTTATATATATATATCTTTATATATATATATCTTTATATATATATATATATATCTATATATATATATATATATATCTATATATACAGTACCAGTCAATAGTTTGGACACAGTTTCCCATCCACTTGAATGGGAAACTGTGTCCAAATTTTTGACTGGTAGTGTATATATATATATCTATACATATATATATATAAAAAAGGTTGCGTGCTGGTTGTGTTACACATGCACATATAAGTTCATAATAACTATGCTGAATGCCATTAAAACCATACCAATAGATGCAATACACTTGTTCCTCTCTGAAGGGAGTGCCCTCCTATAAGTTTTTATTGAATGGATGAAATGTTTTCTGCGCACTGGATGGATTTGCACTGCGGAAAAAAAAAAGAAAAGAAAAAAAGAAAAGCTGTGAAAACATCACATTTGTTAAACCTTTGATTTTAATTTGCCCCCTCAGCTGTGTGGATCCATCCAGTGGACTTTTATAATTTAAATATTGCCTTCCATTATACATTGACCTGATGAAAATAAATAGGATAAAAACAGTAATGAGTTTTTCTATGTGGTTAACAAGCTCATGCACTTGAATGAATTCTACTGCAGCATTCACTTTGGGTCAAAGTTACTTATTCCCCTCAGTAATATCAGGAAGTGGACGAAGAATGGATGAAGAATCTCTTATGTTTTAAAATTTAAAGACCGTGATAGCAACCAGGCTCGTGGCTCCATCTAGTGGTCAGTAATTGCAATTGATTAGAGTAACTTCCTTCTACCAATGTTTACAACTCAACCCCTTAACATTACAGACAAAAAATGAATAAATAAAAATTATAGTCTGCGAATATTCACACTTGAGCCCACTCTGAACAGTAAATCAGTTTTAAACTGCTCTTTGAAACTGCAGTTTTCAATCAGGCCATGATTAACTCATAAATACAAAACTAGCATTAAATGTTGGTAATATCACTTTGACACAATTAATTATGGATCCACTACTGTCAGGTCCAAACACCCAACTAGCCTCTGAGCGGTCGGCAAGTGAAAGAAAACAACAACAACAAGGTTCTCCTGAACTTTGCATGCAAAGGGAAGTCCGGTCAGATGTGTAGTTAGCACTCTGCTCCACGGAATCTTCCTCGATTTCCCTTTGCACAGCTCTTTTATTCTTTACACACAAACAGATTACAAAATACGTGATCGTATAGTCATTGGTTAAACACAAGTAGAAATCAGTTACTAGGCGGAGTGTAAAAAGGATATGTGGGTGTGATTCTTTTATGCAATCTTATTAGGCCAGGTGTCTGTTATTCGGCTCATCTTCTTCACCCTTGTTTATGAACTTTCTGTTCCTTGCGATAGTCTCACCAACATATCACAAGATTATTCCTCCACAAGGACCTTGAACACTCCTCTGCAACCCTTTACTCGCTGGCGCTTCTGACGCAGAAGAGTGTTCGTGCTTTAGTCAGATAACATATGATTATATCCAAAATGATAACATGTATGTACAGTTTCTTTTTCCAACATTTCCCTCCTGTTTATCATTTTATATCATACTGTCGAACATCAGTTACTTATCCTCTACTCATAGTTTCGATAAGAACATCATTATAGTATGTGGCTGGATAATATGACAAACGTTACATTCTTTATTCAATATCATCACACGGTTTTGGTCCGATATATTGGTCCTCAGTTTGGGGGACCGTGTGGTAAGCGGTCATCAGTAATTCATGCTGTAGGAAAGAGGCACTTACAGCTTTGGTAACCATGGAACGGATGCAGGGTACAATACAGGTAATGGCAACACATAATATGGATCGCCAAGATGTATTCTTTGCACAGGCATGGTTGTACCAGGTTACATTCCTGGTACAGTTTACATCTTTTGCACATAGTTGACATCGAGTTGCATTTCTTTTCGGACAGAAAGACATTGTCAAGTTACAAAGAGCAATAGGAACTGATCCTAGTTGCTGAGATCCATTTCCCAATACACACCTAGGGAAGAAATTCTGACCTAAATGATGGGTGAAAATGACATTGGGTAACGCCATAGGGCCCCTCCCTTGGGGCCAGGTGAGTAGGTCTTTTTCACCTGAACAGTTCACATTTGTTATCATTTCACCTGCTTTGGACATGTTCAGTGGGACAGAAAAGTTAGCCTGCTTCCAAGCTTTATCCACACCAGGATAAGTTGAAAGACCAATCAAACACAGGGTTTTCCTGTTAGTCACATTGTAAGGCCATAGTCCATTGTTCGTTGATGACGATGGCATGTGGGAACAAGCATAACAGTTTGACAGGTTTCCCTCATGAGCTGTATGATTCATTAATTGCCACCAAGTGTTCGTGGCATAACTATGTGGAATGTCTCGAGCCAACTGTCTCTTTTCCACCTCTCTAGTACTCACGTCCTGTAGCAGCCACCAGATAGCGCCACCTATCAGGAGAATTATTACCACAGCCACAGCACAGCACCATTCACTGCACCGACGGCAACGGCGCCTCCGCCGTTGTTCCTCAGTCAGCTCAGGCATTGCTGCTCCGCTGCAGGCCCACCGGATTCTAAAAAGCAAGGATCTTTTCTCCCAAGGGAGACTCTTCACGTACGTTGAGGTGAACCGTCACTATAAGACGACCCCCCTGTGTAGCACGACTTCCCCTTACTCGACTGGCACGACCTGCAGTTTACAGTGGCTGAGGTGAATCCACGTCGTTCTCTCTGCGATTTTTACAGCTGTTGGCGTCGTTAGCAGCACCTGGAACGGTCCCGCCCACCGAGGACAGGACCACACCTTTCTCTGGATGACCTTGATGAACACCCAATCCCCTGGTTGCAGGTTTGGCTTCTCCTGTGGGGACGAATCAGAATCATGCGGCAGTAAATGTGTTCGGGCAATTTCTTTAATCTTTAAAGTTTGTTTCATGTATTCTGCTAGTGTGGTCTCAGTGTGAGATTTCTCTATATCCTGGGAAAATGCTGGCAACCTAAATGCTCTTCCATTTATGATCTCAAATGGAGACAGCCCGTTTCCTGATGGCATTATTCTCATGTAGAGCTTTACTAAATCCAAACACTCTGGCCATGGTCTTTTTGTTTCTTCCATGCATTTTTTCAATCTGTTTTTTACAGTACCGTTAGTTCTTTCCACTAGCCCTGCTGATTGAGGGTGGTACGCACAGTGGTTTTTTAATGTGATCCCCAAATGTTCTGCCATTAGCTTGACCACTGTGTTCACGAAGTGTGATCCGTTATCACTATAAATAGTGCATGGAATGCCATGGTTCGGAACAATGGTTTTACATATGGCTTTGGCAACAGTGATGGCATCAGCCTTGGCCGACGGCACAATTTCTACCCATTTGGAAAATGCACAGATTAAAACCAAACAGTATTGATATGGTCCACTTTTGTTTAATTCGATGAAATCCATATGTAGGACCTGAAAGGGATATTCCGGTGTAGGGAAATGGCCTCTCTTTGGCCGCATATTCCCTTGTGAGTTATGTTTAACACAGATTGCACATGCTCTGCAAAAATTTTTTGAGTAAGAATTGAAGCCATAGACTGTGAACTGTCTTTGTACCAGATTAACCATCCCTCCTGTTGAGACAGGCATTGCCCATGGCTCAATATTGCTGCTGCCTTAAAAAGACTTCTTGGGAGGACACTCTCGGATTACTCCTGCTTCGAGTAAGGCTGTGATAACTGGTTTTATACCCTGTATTGCGTCTGGTTTAAGTGGATCTTGCCGTATTCGTGGCTTGTAATCTGATTTCGGTTTGATAATGACTGGAGTAGCCGTAGTAATCAGTCCTACATCTGTGGGACCTGTTGTCCATAGGTTCTTTGAAATTTGCTGTAAATCATCTTCATCTTCATTGGTCAAAAGAATCTCAGTGGCCTGATATCACCCCTTTAGCTCATGTATCCCAGGAGTTGCAGTTACTGTTTCCCCAAATGCTTTCCTGTACATTTTATTTGTAGGGCTATACTGCCAACCCTGTCCATCTTCAGCTTCATAATCTGTTGCGGCGGACGCTCGGTTCACAATTTGCCCTAGATCCTGCCATTGCATATCTGCTGTTTTGGCTAGAGACACGTGTGGAGTCCACATAAAAAAGAACTTTCGATTTTTTAACTTTGCGTCCGTCACTGCTATGCTCTTTTTATCTGTGTATATGTATGGTAGTCTTACGTCTGTGTCTCCTGAATTTAGGAAGCGTTTCACGTAAGGATCATCCAGAGTTTTTACCAGATTCATAGTGATGTGTAACTGATCATTTCCCATCCTGTCATCTGGTGTTGCTAACACGGATGTGACCTCCTTTTGCAGCTGGCAAACTACCTCTCCCTGTTTTATATCTAAAGAACAGAAAAACGCCATTCCTGTATAATTATATATTTCACCCGTGGTATCATCTATGTGCATGGCTCGCATTCCAGTCCGTGTTGGAACTATGCCTATGGCGAATTCTGCCATTAAATCTCGTCCTAATAAATTTACTGGGCATTCTGGTGCTATGACGACGGATGCTTTCACTCTTTGCTGTGTCTCAGGGTCAGTTATGTGTAGTGGTTTAGACATACGGTTTTTTTGATACACCACCATTTGCAGATTTAACCCAGATGCATCCGTTAGATGCTTCTAACCCTGGCACTTTGATGTTTAACACGGTTCTACAAGCTCCAGAGTCACACAAAAACGTTACTTCTTTCCCATTTACTTGCAATGTGATTTGTGGTTTTTCTTCCATATCCCCATATAAAGCCAAACTAGAATACATATCCACCATCTGTAGATCAGCATCTGCTGTTGGCTTAAATGGATTTTTATCATCATGTCATCCCCCCGGGTTATGTGCCTCACGCCTGTCTTGATCGTGTTCATCACCTGCTGGTCGCCTATCATAACCCCTTGGATTCCTACAGTCCCGGGAAAAATGTCCTTTTTTCCCACAATTCCAACATTCTTCATCCCGTCTGTTTCTAGGAGTATAAACCCCTCTCCCTTGGCCTCTTCCTCGGCCTCTACCTCTCCAATTTCCTCCTCTTCCTGTCTCCTGTCCCTGCCAGAACACTTCACTGTCCTCTCCTGTATTATCTACCCAATAGACTGCAGCGGGCCCTGTCCCCCTCCCTGCTTTGCGTTTAGTTTCTGTGTGTGCCCATGCGTGTCGGGCCCAGTGCATCATCTGTGGTGTGCTTTGTGTGGGAAGCTCAATGTTGTGCTTTGTGATCCAAGTTCTCAAGGGTGGCAGAAAACCTTGAAGGATAGCATGTTTTAATTGCTGCTGATAAGCTCCCTGTGGTGCGACGTCATATGGAATGCCGGAATTGGCTTTGAACGCTTGTTCTAAACGCACTGCGAAATCATCTGGTGATTCGTCTGGTTTTTGTTTAAGAATATTTATTTTCCCATAATCTGCTGCTGGACGGTACGCTTCCCTCACACGATTCATCAGACCCTCCCATTGTTGTGCATATTCTCCCGTTAACACCCCATTTTCTGGAAACGGAAGGATTCGTCCAGCTGCAGTTCTCCCAGTATAATTCCCTCTTACTCGTCCCCATCTCCTTTTGAGAGCCTGCTGTAAAGCTTCCCCTGCTTCCTGACCGTTTAGACGATAAGACTGTAAACTGTAAGACTGTGTTTCCCCCATCATGTTTACCCATTCTTCCACATCATCCTCTGGTGGTGGCATGCCTTCTGTGGCAGATTTGGCTTCTGCCAGTGTCCATGGTCTAAATACATACATGACAGCCCCCGGGTTTTCCCCTGCTGGGTCTGGAACAGCTATCATTGGAGCCTGACTTGCTGTATTGTCTGTCCCAGAATAGCCTGGACTATATGGTGTTTTTGGTTTTATTTTTTCTCTGTCCCTTAACTCGTATGAGTGCGTGGTGGAAGCATTTGCCTCCCAATCATCTAAATCTGCTAATTTTGGATACAGATTTGGTGGGGATACGTTTGGTGAGATAGGATTAGTCGTTTTGTAAGGTGGAGGTTGTAATGGTTGGGGGTTTACAGGTTTAGCCGCTCCCTCCACCTCCTCGCCCTCTGTTGGTAATTGATTTTGACGTTTTCGCATTACTACGTCCTCTTCTTTATTAAGTAGAGCTAGGTTATCTGTCGTTTGTTTATTCTTATTAGCTTCATTCCTTCGTTTACATGCTTGTCCTAGCCATGCTTTAGCTGACGCCTCCTCCCATTTTTGTTTTTGTCGTTTCTTTTTAGTTCTTCCTAAAGGTTTCTTTTGAATTTTGGTCAACAAAAGTTTACAGGCTTCAACCTGTAATTCTCCCGCGAACCCATGTTGTTTTTGCCATTTTTGTAAATAATCTGCTGATCCTGGCGAACATTGTCTCATAATTTTTACATCTCCGGTCTCCTCGGTTGAGGATTTACCACAACAGTTTCCCATAATATTTACTTAAATCCGTAACTTGTCACCAAGGAATACCTCTTGGGTCACTTTAGTACTCAGGAGAACCCTACTTCAGCCGTTAATGGTCGTTTGTTCACACCGTTAGGTTTCAGACCATCCGCTGATTCAGATCCTCTTTTTCCTTCAGTGTTTTAGGCCTCAATGACTTACGGCACTCACACTTCTTTCACACACATACAACATATTTAGTACTCTGCTTTAGCTTGTGGTCTTCAGCGCCACTATTCTTTCAGGTATTTCAGCATACCAATGCTATCTTAATGACGTATAAACATATACTCATTCAGGTATTTCAGCATACCAATGCTATCAGGTATTTCAGCATACCAATGCTATCTTAATGACGTATAAACATATACTCACTCTATCCTTGCCGCCCCGTCTCCATTTGTGCCCTTGGATCTCTTCAATCCAGCTCTGGCAGTCGGAGGAAGACGCTAATGACCGGCCGAATGGAGAATCCACCCCTCCGGACTTTTCTTCAGGACGCCTATGCAGTCCTACCCGTCGACGGGCTACGGTTCGTTGTCCTCCTTCTGTCAGCAACTGGGTATGTTGAGATCCGGGTCACGGCACCAAGAAAATGTCAGGTCCAAACACCCAACTAGCCTCTGAGCGGTCGGCAAGTGAAAGAAAACAACAACAACAAGGTTCTCCTGAACTTTGCATGCAAAGGGAAGTCCGGTCAGATGTGTAGTTAGCACTCTGCTCCACGGAATCTTCCTCGATTTCCCTTTGCACAGCTCTTTTATTCTTTACACACAAACAGATTACAAAATACGTGATCGTATAGTCATTGGTTAAACACAAGTAGAAATCAGTTACTAGGCGGAGTGTAAAAAGGATATGTGGGTGTGATTCTTTTATGCAATCTTATTAGGCCAGGTGTCTGTTATTCGGCTCATCTTCTTCACCCTTGTTTATGAACTTTCTGTTCCTTGCGATAGTCTCACCAACATATCACAATATTATTCCTCCACAAGGACCTTGAACACTCCTCTGCAACCCTTTACTCGCTGGCGCTTCTGACGCAGAAGAGTGTTCGTGCTTTAGTCAGATAACATATGATTATATCCAAAATGATAACATGTATGTACAGTTTCTTTTTCCAACACTACTCTTCTTGGAGAGCTCGTGTTTAAACACGAAACATGTCATTGAGGCTCAGTTTAGCAGAAAACCGTGTTTCAGCTCGTCATCCGTCTCCTGCACGAAGCGTGAAACTCCAGTATAAAAAGCTCTGCCGGCGACTTCCACAACTACAGCCTTGAAGTCTCCACACATGGTCTCCTGAACAGAAACGCAAAACAAACAAAAGTACATTAATCAACAGAAGTTTGTTGTTGTTGTTTTTTTTTTTACAATTTGCCACTCCACCTTTGTCTATTTCTGAGGGTTTCTGGATTGCAGGTAAACAAATTCAGCTCACAGATGCTTGAACAGACAGTTTTCCATGTGCAACCAAGAGGATAAGATAAGACATTGAATCGCACAACACTAACATAGGTTACATTTTTCAAACGAATGTTTAAAAGTCAACACTGCATGAGGTTCTCTGGTCATATGAAGGTGGACTTTGCACAATAGTAATTCCTACAACACATTTCTGACAACATATTGGGATCCAAGAAAACTCAGATTTAATAATGAATTCAAACATACACATTCAATCATTTGCAGTGTATTTTATGATATAAAAAAAAGGTATTCAGAGGGCCCACTGTCACTAATTTAATGTCAATCCACCTGTCGTTTTAAAGGCACAGAAGTGACTGATTCCACCTGAGCAGACAAACGGAGGGGTTATTTTTCGAAGAGCTCCTGACCTTTGTTTGTTGGGACATTTTCACTTTAACAGTCAACCTGGAAACCTTTCACCTGTCACCATCTTATCAACACATATACATGACTGGGAGGCAGAGACACCGAAATAACTACGAAGATACATAAAACAATTAAAACAGATCCAGAATGACCACAAAGAGACTCTAAAGGACTGCAGAGTGTGTAGCGCTCTTGTGTCGTTTGAATCTGGACGTCTAGCATTTGGAACCTTGTATTTATCATGAGTAGTTTGAGTTATCCACAAACAAATATGAGTTAATAAACACGGGAAAAAAACTCTAGTACCATGACAGCTTTCCCTGTGAACTGGGATCCAGTGGTTCCACTCTGAAAGGTTCTGGTCTGGTTCAGCTGGATGAGACCTTTGCGATACTGAAGAGCCACTCTTGCCGTAACACCAGAACCAGTCGGGCTTCGGTCGACCTGAGATCATGTTTATATCAGTTAAAGCTGGATGATACTGGTAAGCTGATGATTGTCAGAGTCTGTCATGCACTTTGCACTTCTGCTCAAGTGTTTTTCCAACACATGCAACAGCCGTATCAGAGTTTTTTTTTAATAATCTCTTACAATGACTCTTACATGATTCAGCATTGATAATGTCACTGTTTAAAACAACGTTACACCTTGAAGTTTTCTTTTTTCAGACTGTTCTTAAAGTGTCTAATGATGAGCTGGTATTTGCTCAGGACCGGTGTGAGGTAAGATACCTGAGCATCTGCAAACACACAGACGTTGGCGGTGGCATCAGAGGAATAATCATCTTTGCCATCGGTGAGGATGGTGCCATAGCAGAAGGCCAGATCATCGCTGGTTGGGTGGTGCAGCTTCACCTAGGAGAGAAAAGGTCAGGACCGTTATATAAAGTGAAATGCTGGCACGTGTAATAAGATCAACCCTTTCACTTATACTTTTGTTTCTGTTATGTCTCGTCTGGGGCTACATGTGTACTTTGGTGTAACCATCATGTGTCTTATAATCATGATTAGTGAGACAAATGCAACTCTGATGAATAAGCACCAACAGTTGGGGTGAAGAAAGTGCTGAATCAGTCCATCTGGTCCATCATGACCAATAAGTAGTAATTATAGCTGAAAGAAAGACGTGTCCACCTCTCAATAAAGCTTCACGAGTAACACAGAAATCTAGACTCTTCGGCACGCTCTGTGCCTTACAGTCAGTCTAAATGATGGTTACTTTAATTTATTGCTACACCTGAGATTTGACAGCGTTGGTCACGGCTGTGGCTGCGTCCACCAGATCTCGTGTCCTGGACTTGGTCACATCAAGGCCAAACCTCTGGGCGCTTACAAAAGCGTAGAAGGCTCCTCCGTAGCTGATGTCCACCGTCACATCACCAAAACCTTCCACCGTCACCATCACATCTGGAAAAAAAAGTTAGTCGTTTAGTTAGTTCTGCAGGATATAAAACCTCCTCAGGACAGTTGTGAGTGTCCTACCTGTAGCAAAAGCAAACGCTGGCACACTGTGAAACCTCACTGCTCCCGTTTTACCATCAGAGTACTCAACAAACGCCTTCACCAGACCACAGGGACAGTGGATGTTCACTTGGGTCTCTGGCGACTGTGGCTCTTTCACTAGTTTGTAGTCCACGGCGAAGCGTCCCAGGGCGATGATGGCGTGTCCACACATGGTGCTGTACCCCTCGTTGTGCATGAACAGCACCCCAGTATCAGCCTCAGGCAGCTCACTATCCACCATCAGGGCTCCGTACATGTCATAGTGTCCCCGCGGTTCAAACATCAGCACCCTCCTGAGGTGGTCCAGATGATCCTTGACATAACGGCGTTTGGACAGCACACTGTCACCTTTGACTGCTGGGTAGCCGCTGAGGATTATCCGTAAAGGATGTCCTCCTGTGTGCATGTCGACCACTGAGAACTCGTCTCCGTCATGAGGTGGAAGCTGCATCTCAGCACTGATTTAAAAGAACAAATTAAAACCAGCGCTTTAGGCCACAATACAGACGAATCTTCACTATTTTCCAACACATAGTTAAGATGAGAAAAGTAATTTTCTAACATCATTTTGGCTCATTATTGAATAGAAATAATTGGACGAGCGATAATTCCCTAAAGTTATAAAAGGATGAAAGTGAAATCCCACTAGCTGGCAAGAGAAGTGCTGTTTAATCTGGGGAAAACAACTTCCTGAATAATACCTGAGGTTACCAGTCATGGTGTGGTTATAGATTCAAATCTCAATTTTAAGTCCCACATTAACAAGGTGACAAAAACATCATTTTTTCATTATGTATTATTTAATTTTATCTATGGATAGCAAAAATAAAGTCTCCCTAGATTTAAGCATGTGGTAATTTTTGAGACTTTTATCTAAATATATATATTTTTCTGCTTGTCTTTAACCGATGGGACCTTCTCCAAACACATTTTAAAGTCAGATATTTTGTTTTCTTTCTTTTATATTTCTATCTGAGGACTATGTCAACGTTAGAGTTATATAACCCACATCAACTGTCCTTAGAATTAAAAAATGTTTTACAGCCTGGACTTGGATCAGGATCACAAACAGCATTTTTCATGGATGAAAGATTTAGTCTGGGGGCTTCAGTAAAAGTGAATGGGAAATGTCACTTTACTCGAATCTACCATAAACCAAATTCAGAACCATCTAATTCCTAATCCTAAACACCTAATCATGTGTTTATCATCAGCAGTGTCTGAGTTACCAACAAATATGATTTTCTATAATGGCAGATCCAGATCTATTTTTCACCAAGATATAACTTAACTTTCACAGATACATGAAATCCATTTGAATTCATCTGCATCAGCTACATATAGTGGCAGTGCCACGTCTCTATACGCCGCTCTGTTACTTTACTTTAACCGAATAACTAGGCAGAATACAGGGAAAAATACATTTTGCCTCCCTCCAAATATAAATTTTAATCTCCCAGATCCAGATTGTGATCGCGATATGGCTCCAATTTGTGCCAAGTGGTGGAACATCTCGATATGCCCGGGTATTCATTTTGATAGGTTTGTTCATCATTTCAAAGACCGCATCTTGCAATGTTGAATAAAGTGAAAAAGTGATCCAGAACCGCTTCAAAATGTAATTAACTTTTCTTTAACAAACACTGTTACTAATTATGTCATCAGAATTCGTCGACAACTTTTAACTTTTTCGTGGAAAAAAACGTAACAATAATTAAATCAATTCCAGAGACGATTATTATATTTACCTGGTGTGTTATGTTCCCTCAGCTTCGGACTCAAAATTCTGCTCCAGTCGATTCATGTACGAGTGTTTTCTTCAGCTCTATGTGGTGTGAATCCTTCTTTTACTGTGCGACGGCACTAAAATGACACATTGGTGCCACCGGGCGTTCCGGAGGACTGCATGTACGAAATATGTGCAACCAGCAGGTTAGGGCAGAGACTCCCACTGCTGATCAGCTGACAGCAGTCCTTGCACCAGTCTCCACCACACCCACTCCTGCCAGCTGTAGTGAGTCCCCTAATCAGCAGTGAATTAAATATCAGGCAGAAACTGCCAAATGTTGACAGTTTTCATAATGTGTAAATATAGACCCTTGGGGCCAACCTTCACACTATCTCCCATAGTAAAAGCTGAACACTTAAATAGTGCTGGTACCTAGAGTCATACATTTTTCATTTCACATTGTAAGGGGGGGTGCACCGTTCCTGGAGGTACTGCAATACCAGGTCGATGCGTGGAGTGGACGGAGCAAGCCCCTATTCCATCTCCCTATTCCAAAAATCAATTTAATATATGGTCCCCGGGTAGGGGACGTATCAGATATTAAACTGATAAGAACAGATACTACACTTGATCTTAGCCAAAAGGCCGAGAAGCGATACCCAAAACCTGCCGAAGTGGGAGACCGACTCTCGTCACTGTGACTCTCACTCACGGTTTTAAATTATTTCATTTACTAAACAAATACACACAAGTGTAATGACGTAATTAGATGTTTTGCGACTATTCGACACCAAATAGCGCATAAGATCGTTCACATTTGTTGAGGAACATTATTACAGTGAACGCCGCTTAATTCTATTTCTGGTCATGTGACATGCTACCGCCCAATAAGGAATCAGGACGAACCACTAACTTCAAATCCCGTTTGTAACTTTAATGACGATAGAATTACTCCTTTATTCAGTAGAATTATATAGTTGAGATTAAGTATAAGAATGTCCCACAACACTGTCGTGTGTGCAGATCTACATTAATAAAGATATAAACGTTTAACGTTAGGAGCTTCAGCAAAGATAAATTTAGCTCTGTCTCCCTCTGTTGAGGGAAACTGCATAAAATAAACTACAATACAACACTTCATTGCACTTCGTTACAATTTAACCACTGAAAAATGTATTGATTAGGAAATATTTATAACTATGAGAGGAAACATGATTTTCGTTGTTTATCGCTGACATGAATGCTGAGTTCAGGACCGAACTGTTATCCAACGCAGCAACAGGTAAAGGTGGACTGAGACGGATTAATTAATTTACTTATCTTTAACTTTGTGGGCCAGTTCGTGCTTTAGTAAAGTTTAACGCCGAAGCAGAACAACTTTGACTCAACCTTTGGAAAATAACGAAGTTGCGTTTCTACTCCAAACATCACATCTCGCATCTTCCACCACCCGCTATGCTTTGCAACAACTTTCCCGTTAACAATTGATTTAACTTATATTTATATATTTTTAACTTATATATGTTTACGCCAAATAAACATTATAACGTTACATTAAACACAAATAAACCGAGAGGAATCATAATAAAACAGCTTGTTTTAAAGGCTTTAACTTACTTTTTGTCATTTAGATGGCGAGAAGAAGCGATTCCAGCAAGTGCAAAACCTGCGCCGGTGTTATTACCTAATATAACCGTTTCTGCCTATGACCAGCAGGAGGAGGCGACGACTTACCCGATTTGATTTGTATTGTAATAAACAGTTACCGTTTACTGACAATAAAAATATGTACGAAATATACAATGATCTTTTTTTTAATCATTATTTTTATTAGTAAGACAGACACATACAAAAGTAATCAATACATATAAGACAATATATGAGCCAGGGGTATTTTTTCTAAAAGACATTAATTAAGGAACACAAATCAACAGTGGTCACAGCTTTCTTGTATTTTTGAATCAAATTTGGTTTTTATGCATTGTTTGGTTTCATTTCCAAATACTAAAAATAGAGGTTTAAAATGTTTCTCTTTTGATTTATGAACGGGGAATTAGGTCATAGAACTTACTGATTAAATCATGAGTAGGGCCTACTAAAACTTTGTAGGATTGTTTTTATCTTTTCACATTGAGAGGGGGGTGCACCGTTCCTGGAGGTACTGCAATACCAGGTCGATGCGTGGAGTGGACGGAGCAAGCCCCTATTCCATCTCCCTATTCCAAAAATCAATTTAATATATGGTCCCCGGGTAGGGGACGTATCAGATATTAAACTGATAAGAACAGATACTACACTTGATCTTAGCCAAAAGGCCGAGAAGCGATACCCACAAACTGGCGAAGTGGGAGACCGACTCTCGTCACTGTGACTCTCACTCACGGTTTTAAATTATTTCATTTACTAAACAAATACACACAAGTGTAATGACGTAATTAGATGTTTTGCGACTATTCGACACCAAAGAGCGCATAAGATCGCTCACATTTGTTGAACATTATGACAGTGAACGCCGCTTAATTCTATTTCTGGTCATGTGACATGCTACCGCCCAATAAGAAATCAGGACGAACGACGAATGGGGATTTATGTCAGAAGAATCACTAAACTGATTATAAATAATTCTTTAAATTACTACTGCTGCCTACAATATACCAGGATACATTTTTCCAAAATTTGTTAGAGTAAGGACATTGTTTTAGGAAGCATTTCAGAGGATGAGCAGTTAAGATAATGATTGACAGGATAATATCTATGTATGAGTTTGAAAGAGACTTTCCTTAATTTATTGATATTTGTATGGAATATTCCTGGTATTTTTCCAATTCAGTTCATCAACAGACCTACACCAATAGGATACAACATAAGGAGTACTAGTGATGTCTTTTTGAAAGAAAGAATATATATTACAATTATTAATTCTCAAGGTAGACGTCAGACATACATTACCTTGTAATGTTACCTTTAGGGTCCAGCACTGGTAAACAGGTTGGTGTCTCTACCCCTAGGAGGAGTCGAATTCCAGGAGGAATAGCATTTATAATGTTGGAATAGTCATTTATTAATTTAAAAAAATCGACTGGTAATGATGATTATCTTTTAACCATAAAAAGTCCCCTTGTTTTTACAGGCGCCTGGTAGTAATGCAGTATTTCCGCCAGAAGGTGGCGGTAATACAGCTACAGGCTGTTCGCAACCGCTATTAACAAAAGAAGAAGAAGAAAGCACCATGGCCACAAGGCAGACAGCAGAAACACAACATCTCAACCAAGTTACATTTGAGCATGAACAGCTTTAGATGTTCGATTACTTATTACTTATTTCTCACATTTATGCAGAATATAATTACATAATGGACCATGGTTAACGGACACAAATTAACTTCCCATCATGCAGAAATAACACATCTTTTTCGAAGAACAAGCTGGTCTTCAAGCCAGCGTGGGTTGCAATGTTTTAAATGCTGCCCTTGTGGAAAAAAAACCTTGATAAGTGTAAAATAGAATGGCTTTGGTTTAATTTGTTCTCTTTTCATTGTGGAATTTGTTAAACATTTTAAGTACATCTTGGTTTGAACTGCTGAAGTTATCCTTTCTACATCTTTTTAATAGAGTTGATGGACGCAGGAGGAAACAAATAACCAAAATCTTGAAACCTAAAAGATCATTGATGTAAACTGGATGACCATGAGAATTAGTCATTTTCTTTCAGAACTAAGAAATGTAATAATTAAGTAATCAGGGCTAGAGTCACATTTTAGTACTGCCAAATAGTGACAGTTTACATAATGTGTAAAAATAGACCCTTGGGGCCAACCTCGACACTATCTCCCATAGTAAAAGCTGAACACTTAAATAGTGCTGGTACCTAGAGTCATACATGTTTTATTTCACATTGTAAGGGGGGTGCACCGTTCCTGGAGGTACTGCAATACCAGGTCGATGCGTGGAGTGGACGGAGCAAGCCCCTATTCCATCTCCCTATTCCAAAAATCAATTTAATATATGGTCCCCGGGTAGGGGACGTATCAGATATTAAACTGATAAGAACAGATACTACACTTGATCTTAGCCAAAAGGCCGAGAAGCGATACCCACAATCTGGTGAAGTGGGAGACCGACTCTCGTCACTGTGACTCTCACTCACGGTTTTAAATTATTTCATTTACTAAACAAATGCACACAAGTGTAATGACGTAATTAGATGTTTTGCGACTATTCGACACCAAAGAGCGCATAAGATCGCTCACATTTGTTGAGGAACATTATTACAGTGAACGCCGCTTAATTCTATTTCTGGTCATGTGACATGCTACCGCCCAATAAGAAATCAGGACGAACCACTAACTTCAAATCCCGTTTGTAACTTTAATGACGATAGAATTACTCCTTTATTCAGTAAAATTATATAGTTGAGATTAAGTATAAGAATGTCCCACAACACTGTCGTGTGTGCAGATCTACATTAATAAAGATATAAACGTTTAACGTTAGGAGCTTCAGCAAAGATAAATTTAGCTCTGTCTCCCTCTGTTGAGGGAAACTGCATAAAATAAACTACAATACAACACTTCATTGCACTTCGTTACAATTTAACCACTGAAAAATGTTTTTGATTAGGAAATATTTATAACTATGAGAGGAAACATGATTTTCGTTGTTTTTCGCTGACATTAATGCTGAGTTCAGGACCGAACTGTTATCCAACGCAGCAACAATTCAGAAAGCCGACAGGAGACGCTCGACGCTTGGAGTTTAGTTAGGTAAAAGTCAAAGCCTTATGGCGTCCATATTAATAGCAATGGCGTCAGGTAAATGGACTGAGACGGATTAATTAACTTACTTATCTTTAACTTTGTGGGCCAGTTCGTGCTTTAGTAAAGGTTAACGCCGAAGCAGAACAACTTTGACTCAACCTTTGGAAAATAACGAAGTTGCGTTTCTACTCCAAACATCACATCTCGCATCTTCCACCACCCGCTGTGCCTTGCAACAACTTTCCCGTTAACAATTGATTTAACTTATATTTATATATTTTTAGCTTATATATGTTTACGCCAAATAAACATTATAACGTTACCTTAAACACCAGTAGACCGAGAGGAATCATAATAAAACAGCTTGTTTTAAAGGCTTTAACTTACTTTTGGTGATTTAGATGGCGAGAAGAAGCGATTCCAGCAAGTGTAAAACCTGCGCCGGTGTTATTACCTAATATAACCGTTTCTGCCTATGACCAGCAGGAGGCGACGACGACTTACCCGATTTGATTTGTTTTGTAACAAACAGAATTTGTTTTGTAACAAACAGTTAGCGTTTACTGACAATAAAAACATGCCTGTTGTGTTATATTCAATTAGATGAACATTGTCCCTCCTTACAATATCATGTAGACATCATTATTTACAACTATTGGATTTTTTATTGGATTTTTTTTTCTCAAAACTAATATTCTGTGTGAAATTTGTGTGTGGACAAATCTATTTATTCAGTCAAGTTAATGTCTATATACCCATGTTTCCTATCTGTTATGACCGACTAAATAAAATAATATTTAAAAAAGAAGCTGGAGCAAAGTCAGGTGGACTTGCCCGCTCAAACATTTTCTGCTTCATAGGGAACTACTTTCTACGCAATGAACGCTACAATGGCCATACTGTACCCTTGCCTGATATTGAAGTAACTGTTTTCGCTCACAAATGCTGCTTTTACTTACCTGCATCAACAAAACCATACAAGTGAAATGATAAATAGTTTGTGTGTTGCATTTTCAATGCTTTTCACTCAGATAAAGACTGTGTTGTATAACAGAGGAGACTAAAACAAGAGATGATGAGCAGGCATCAATACTCATTTTACTGTTGACAGGTTCCCTGAATGCATGCAAGTTTATTTATTTATAAAATAAAACTGATTCAACTAACAGTCCCATGCTTACATACATTTTCAGTCACGCATTAAATCAGAAAACTTCATGAACTAAAACGGTGACCATGCTGTTTGCTCATGTGCATCATTTTATCAAAACAGAGGAAAACAATTGCAAATGTTTGCATCAGAAAGCGTCAATTCGGTTAGATTTGGTGTTTAGAAACCCAAAATCTAAAAACACGACTTGCATTACTATTTAGTCTTACAAATAGATAACAATAATGAGATTCAATCAAATGTACCTGAGCCAGAGACAGGAATACGTAATAAGTTATAATCACCTATTAAAATATTCACATCTTGTTTAAGGAAATTACATCCTTCAACGGAAAATTGAGATAATGATAGTAAAAATAAAAACCTACAATTAAAGTGCCATGATTGTGTTCCTATCTCTATTTTACATGCATGGTAACGAGGCTCAAATGTTCTCAATAGTTCATTAAAGGAATGCATAGTGCAGGTCTAATGTTTCTATTATAAAACATTTGCTCAAAGCTGTTAAGAGTTGATTGTGTCTCATCAGAACCATTCCAAATGAGGCTTTAGTTACATAAGGCACGCATTATAAGAGGTGTGAACTTGAGTCAAAAATCTGATGTTTAATCTCGACATGACAAGATCAATAAGACGTGAATATTGACTTGAACTTAAACACCAATGACTTGATATAAAAAGTATGTTATTTAAAAATGGCCACAAATCAATTATTTCCCTTCATTTGCTGAATCAACACCATGATTGCAAAATTACCATCTCCCAGATTTTCCGTTGGCAGAAGGCTATCTGCCACACTGGCAGGTAAATGTACCAAAATGGTCAGGTAATACGACCTATCCACAGTGCACCTTATATAAATTCTGAAATCTATGGAAAAAGGCCTGGGAGTCAATGTAGACTTTAAGATGCATGCAAGAGCACCTAGTAAACTGTCCATTATAACTTGTTTAGGTCTTGAAGCTCAAAATTTAGGAATTGGGACTGGACTTGAAACTTGAGTGCAGTGATTTGCTTGACAATTTACTTGTGATTTGCAAGACTTGGTCACATATTTGCAAATTGTCACCTGAAAGTGACTGAAGGTATAGTCACCACTGCCACTTAATAATAATAATGGTCAACAAAAACAAAAAAAACAACCTGACAATCTCTTGCAAAATAAGATCAATATACATGTGGAAAAATTTACTGAACTCTAGTCTGTTGAGCTGCTCCTGAAAGTTATGGCAGGTTCTTGTTTACTCATTTAACTCTTTGGACAGGTTTTCTGAAAAAAAACAACAACTGTAAATAAACAGCAAGAAACAATCATGAAAATGATTTAAATTACAAAAATACTTAAAGGAACAGTCAACTCCAAAACATTTAAACATTAAACAGACACACAAAATACATTTTTCCATCTGGATCGTTTTGGTGTGAGATGCTGAGTTAGGAGGTTTGAGCACCACAAGCAATGCACCACCCACTTTCAATATATTAGAGAGAAGGCAGGAATCTTTACAGCTGATATCTCAAAAACTCAGTAAGTCAGACCAAAACAATTTATTGCCATTTTGGTTAGAATTACAGGAAAGAGGAAACGTATGTATTTTTTGTTTTTGGGGTGAACTGTGCCTTTAAATACAAATATGATTGATAAAATGTGATTTAACCACACATACATATTTTACTTTGCTGTTCTATCAGGCAAAAAATTTTCTAAGCCTTCATTAGATCATCATACATCAGATATGTAGCTATATGTTAGTTTATAATGCTTGTAAAAATGAATTATTTTCCTACAGCATAATGTTTTTTAATTGATTGTTCTATTATTGTTCCTGTTTCGTCTTGGCATTCTTAAATCTGGCATACACAAGATCTAAAAATGCCTCATAAGTCAAATACTTTCCAAATCACTTGTTTGTTGTAGTGCTGAGGTAACATGACAGGAATTTCTGTATGCAGTCAAGTGTTTTATGGAAGAAATATCTTTGGCCGTCCTGCAGGACATGCGATTGGTGCTTTAATAAATCTTTTCAAGAGATGCAGGGATGTAAAATCAGCAAATTCATAAAGGCCCATCATCTACATCTGATGTGAGAGGCTTGGAGGCAGCGACTGAGTCTTGACTTTTCAGTCTGGCCTTCGAGGAAGACGGTGGCAAGGAGAGTCTTCTTTTTATCGACAGTAGTCTGAGGATCTCGCTCACTTGAGACTCGAGGAATGACAGACGGCCGCTCAGGATCTGAATGTCTGCCTTCAGCTCCAGCTTTGCATCGTGCAGGGTCATCTGAAGGAGTGCTTGTTCGGATGTCGGCTGAATGAAAGAGTGTTTGAGGGAATCTACCCCGAGACTGTGCTCGAATGGGCTCCTCTCCATTGGGCTCTTTTCCATTGGGCTTCTTTCAAATGAGCTTCTTGAATCTCCGGCTCGGTCGATACGTAGATCACTCTTTGTGATACCGCTGTCACAGGAGTCAGTTTTGTGCAGGGCACTTGGCTCTTCACCTGCTTCTCCAGCACTGTTGCCCCCCTCTGCACGCCCTGTCTCCTCCAAATCCTTGTTCTTGTTTGCAGCCCCTAACTGTTCTGAGGACTGGGATCCTTTGGGCCACTCATCTGCTTTCTCTGGCTGCCTTTCTTGCTCGAGGATAGGAGGTGGTGGCGCAGCGGATGTGGCATTTTTAAACTTTGCCCAGCCTCGAGCACCTCTGGTCCTGGTAACACCACCTACAGCTCCCTCTCCACCCGCACTACTGCTCTGTGCAGGGCTGCCGACCCTCTCCGTGCAAGGCCTTGATAAAGACTCCCCAGGCTTTTTTGTGCAGCTTTGCACTGACTCTTCAGTGTAGACAAATGCTTGTGGAGGCGCAGCCACGCACCCTGCACTCCCCCCTCCTGTGCAGGGTGCATTATTCTGCACCGTGGAGCTGTACTCCTGCTGCTGAGAAGATACAGTCTGACACTGCATGAAAGAGTTTGAGTCAGAGCGATGGTGGCGCTGCAGCTCCACCTGCACACAGTTATGATCGCAGTAAGTGTGAGACTCTCCTGGTGTTTGAGCATCTCTCTGCTGTCTGAACCTCTGGAACAGCTTACGGACCGGGTGATCTTCGGGAATGGAGAGAGCCACCTCCGTCCTCTGGCGCTCCTGCTCCCTCTTCACATCAGCAATCTTTCTGAAGATTATCTGCAAGAGAGGATGATCGGTGCATGAGGACAGTGACGTGGGATATACATACTGAGCCCACATTTGAACTACAATAGTAGCGCTCTGCAGAATGTACATATATTATGATGTAGCTCTAAATAAAAAATAACGATCGAGACCTGCTATGTATGTTGAAATATTAAAGACTGCAAAGCAGTAATGCACAAGGGATACTCTTAATGGAGCGATGATAGAGCAATATCAAGGCCTAGAGAGTTTCTGATTCCCACAGAAGATAAAGAGATGCTGATATAACTTCTCAGCATCTTTTATCACTACCTGATTAATCCTCTGTGTTTGTGAACAGTTCCAAGTTATATTTACAGACGAAAGGTTTGTCTGAAGCGGGTTTACTTAGATTATTCTATTCAAAGCCACAGCATTAGAGTCAGATTTACTACTGGAAGTGTCTAATCCTGATCCACTTTTGCTGAGGTTCCCATCAGACTGTTGATCCCAACAAGTTCTTGATACATTGTTATAACGTCCATGGCGGAGGTAATAACAATGACAACAACATTCCCATTTGAACAATAACAACGACGACAACATTCCTGTTTGAACAATAACAACGACGACAACATTCCCGTTTGAACAATAACAATGACGACAACATTCCCGTTTGAACAATAACAACGACGACAACATTGTGCCATGATTTAACCCTCTGTATGAAGTCATTATAAAGTTTGACAGGAAAAATGAAAACAAAAACAACCAACGCCGGCAAAAACATAACCTCCTCCCTTGGCGGAGGTAACAAAACTGTATAACACATAACTGATTAAAAACTAAAGCAAATGATTGGAATTGCTTTCAGGCACTGATTGTATTGATTGTAAATCTATGTGCAGTTTAGCTTTGCATTCATGCACACAAAAGCTGAATACATAGCTTTAAGAAAGAAAGTAAATCTTAAACCTGTGAAGGCATGAACACTTTCTAAAGCTACACAAATGAATAATAAATGGCTTTATTTTCATTGAATACATTTTAAGTACAAGCCATGAATCTTTCAACATGTGGCCACAACTTGCCTTGAAATTGATTTAGAGCTGCTTCACTGAGGCTGTATATCTGATTATATAAGACGCTGGAAAAGTCAGAGAAGAAATTAAAAGTACATAGTTACTTAAAACACTGTGGAATCATTGTAAACCCAGAGACCTCTGGAGATGCACTGCCATGGTATGATTGTATTTGAGCTCTCTTGAAACAGAGTTGCACAGAGTCCAAGTATTCCTGAAGGGTCAGTACAAACAGTGGAAACAGAGATTATATTGAGTAATTGAGATTCTGTTTAATTGATGAGAGCTTCTTGTTTCAAATCTTCTGTACCTCAGAAGTATTTCATGTAAGTCAGTTCTGAACAAAGAGCTCCGAGGACCATATGTGCCAGGGAATATTCATTAAGAATTGATGTGATGTTGATCCCATGGGATAATATTACAGATACAGAATATTACACGAGCAACTTACTATCAAGACTGGAAAGAAATATATCTCATTGCCTTAATGGGATTAATATTATAGCCTGGAAGAGGCTCTATCAAATATTTATAAAGTCTTAGTTTGAACTATTTTTTATTGTTTGGTTTTTTTGGGTCATCTTATAGACTTCTGAGATCTGAATGTTTTTGTGGACACATGGTGCATGTGCAGGATTATTAGAAGCGATCAGTTAAACACACTATCAAGTAGGAGGGTTTCATTTGAGAAGGACTGGGTTTTTTTTCACTTTGGCAGCCACTTCATCAGCTTCATGGCTGTTAGTGGCTACACTGACAGTGTTGTGAATGTTCTGCATCAGCTTCTTTCAGCTCTTTAATGATGCTTTATGGTGTTTACTCTGAGTGAGATGTTCATATTTTTTTTATGGCTGCACGTTTCTTCACGACTTAAAAATGTTCAATTTATCCGATTTTCAGACTAGAATGTCAAATAAAATTTTGTGTGTTTGAAGTGAGTTTGGCTGACTGGTTGTCCAGGGGATTCAACCTTTTTACACTTTTACTGTCTGCCTACAAAGGTAAAACAAAAAATCAAAAAAATCACTAAATGCAATCAATCAATTTGTTTAACATGCATTGATAACTAAATGCAAAGAGAGAACAACAGCTTCATGTATTCAATATCTGCAATTCGGTCCGTTTTTTACCCGTTTTCGTAGATTGCAGGTGAGGATGAGGTTACGGGAGAACGTGTTGGCAAATGCGGTGTAAAACTCCAGTACCCTCATCAGAGCGTCTCTCCTAATAACGTGCAGATCGCAGTAAGTCAAAGCTCGGACGTTTGCACAAGCCCGGGCCATCGTGGTCTCTTTCCAAAACACGTCACCAAACACATCACCTTTACCTAGATGGAGCCACAGATCAACAATTTATCTATAGCAATTTTGTTTAGACATATATGGCATATAAAAGGAGAACACAATGACATAACAGTGAAGAGAAATTGTAAGAAAAACAGAGCTTTCACTGAGAATACAGGAATAAAAGTGACTATATTCAGGTAGAGGATACCCCGGAAGTCTTCAAATGCACCTTAGCGCTGAAACAACCTTTGCTTTAGTGTCATCTGTGCCAATGAGTAATAGGTAGCTGTGTCTATTTCATAATAATATATTGGATTACCCAGTATTGCTATGACCTCATCATCCTGGATGACTTCTAGTGAACCGGACACCACAAAGCAGAGGGTGTCAACGCTCTCTCCGATATGGAAGATGAGGTCTCCAGGTGCGCAGTGTGTGGTCTGAAACTCCACAGCCAGAGAGCGCAGACAGCCGTCGCTGGCCAGACGAAATGCCTGGTGGTCGTTGAACACCTGCCTGTTGAGGTGAACGCAGATGTCTGCCCGCATGTCTTTGGGACAGATTGAGAGAACCTGAGGGAGATGGTGAGATGTCAGAGTGGTTAGTCATTCATTAAATTAGTGGTCCAAAGCAGGAAAGTCCAGCCAAACATTCCTCATTTAATGTCCTATCTATGTTTTAGTAGAGCTTTCGCTACAATCTCGATCATTGCAGCTGAATTACTGCAACAACAATAAAAACAATCCGATTCTAGGCACTCAAGATCTTAAATGGACTGTTAAAAGCAACATTATTAAAATCATTATAAAATCATTATAAAATCAACACATACTTGCCGTCCACAGGCTCATCTTATACCCATGAATTATTGGGTAAATAAGTTAACAATTAATATGCCATTACTTTGGCCGTAGCTCAGTGAAAATATAACTTTATGATTATGATTATAAATAATGGGGCAGTGAGTTCACTCAGTGGTGTGATGCGACCTTTAAAGCTTGTTATTGTTCACACTGCCATATCCACGTCAACCCCGCCCATGAGATTTTTATGATTCTGTTTAAAATGATAGCATTCTTACTCCAGTTAGCGACAGAAATGTGCATCAGATTAACACACATGTAGCCACTACTGCCTTTATTTCATGACATTGTGCCAACTTTGTAATGCTATGCTATTTCCTCCTAATACATTTTTGATCACAGTATACAGTATGTTAGGTTCATGGTTTTGCTGTGGTGACAGACGTCCATAATAATACCTTATCTGTGTCAATGCCTTTAGACATGGCCCAGGTGGAGACGATGAAGTCCATGACCCTCTCACTCAGACCTTTGGGAACCTGATAAAGTTTGAGGAAGTCACGCACGTTGTTGAGCATCTCATGGTAGCGGTTTGTGTTGGTGTACATCTGCTGGAAGATGGTGGTGACGTTTCCAAAGATAGTTGCATACAGCAGGGCTGAAACAAAAGGTGAAGAGTGAGCATCAGGCGAAGACACAGATTTATTTAACATTTATTCTAGTAAATCATTTGGGATCAGTTGGGTTTTGGTTCACATAAGGGTCTGAAACATTTTCAGATCAAAACATTTATGATATTTATATGATTTGTCTTCCAAACAGCATTCAGGTATTACATCTCGAATTAGGAGCTAATAATTGGGTATTGAGTACCCTTAAAATCTGCTAAACAACAACATATCCACCCCATAATTAGAACCTTGAAAATTACTTATAAATTGCTCAATTAAGGTACAAATTAAGGCAGGGGGGGACCCCAAACACAGAAAGAATTGATGGAAATGTTAATCATTTTAAACAGTATGATTTTCAGTTATATTATATGTACAGTTTAAGGACTTATTGAGGTGCAAAAACTACCTAAAAATGATTTAAAGCATTGGTAAAACCTTACTAAAGGATAGTTTTCATGTTTTTTGAATCATATAATTCTAATTACAAATATTCTAATGTACTACAGTCTATTATATATTATTTACCCCCATTATCTCATCACAAATGCCTTAATTAAATCACTATTAGTGGGTAGATTAATTTAATTTAAAGATGAAAAATTAAGAGAATTAAGAAATGTGTGAAAAGGTATTCTGAATTTTGGTGACCATGATACAGAATGGTGTTTAAATAATACCAAGACTGCTGCACATTTTAGTGCAAATTATGTGATTTACTTAACTGTACATGTATTCTACAGTCACAGCATAATACTGTATGGTCGATGAGCAATGATCAATGAGTGGTGGATTGAACTTTTATAATGTAAATCATTCCACACATTTCCTCAGTAAGAATGCTGGGTTGCAGCCTGCAGTGACCTCAAAGAGTCAGTCGGTATCTCTTATCGTGAGGTTTTACCCACTCAAGAGGAAAGAGTCTTCTTCAGTCGCCACAGCAGGATCGCAGAGGTTAGGATGCATATCTAACGTGATGGCTCATTGTCCTTTTACTAGACTCGAGCCTGCAGGCAAACTCCCCCCTTCTCCTCTTCCTCTCACATAATTACTGTATCTGTAGCAGGAGATTTATTGGCCATAATAGAAGCCGACGCATCAGTGTGACTAAGTGATCTTCGTGACAGAAACACCACCAGAGTACTGGGTGTTTACTTTAAGTCCAAACGTTGAAGCGTGGCTGTCAGCTTGAGTTTCCCTCACAATTTTTTATTGCATCACTTTACATGCTGTTTTAGAGGAGTGGGCCAAAGGTTAAAGCACAACGGCGAGTCGTGAGAGAGGAACTGTAAGAAAAGTCACACTAAAGGTGAAACTGTTACTGTAACTACAGTGGGTGATGAAAATAATACAGACATTTGCACAAAGATAGATGTGTTCTATTTTTATCTAGAGGGGAGTGAGGCTGGGTTGACTTCCGCATTAGTTCACATAATCAAATCACTTAATAAAGTGAGTAGTGAATAATAATAACGTGTGAAAGATAGTGAATAATAGTGAATAATGTTTGTGAATGAATAATTTGATGTAGGCGAGATTTACAGGTAGTTTCACACAGACAAACAATTAAGTAAGTGTTAATAAACAAGTAGTTTATACAACATGCATTACTTGTGAGTCCATGTTCTACATTAATCTACATAATAAGCTTGATCGTAATCTAAATGTCAGCTTCCTCTCATCTAAAACTGCAATTCGACTGGATTTGAAATCAAAATCATAGAATATATAAATGTAAAATACACTGTATTGTGGCTGTTGTGAGCTCATGTAATCAGTTTGTATCACTTTGCTGCATGAAAGTAGTCACATATCACTTGTGTTCCACATAGTTATATAGAAAACTTCTTCCTGGACTCTTAACATCTGACTTAAAGCAGACAATGATCCTGAATGATTTAATAATGAGTGAATGAACACAGAGACTGAATGTTTTTTTGTGATGGTGGCGTTGATCAACCTTCAGACAGACCTTCGTAGAGCATGCAGGCTATAATGGGCGCTGAGCATGTCACTTGTTATTATGGACAGAGCAGAGAGCTAAACTCTCCTCAGTGGTTCAAACACACAGGCTGCAGCTAAAAGTGAATTACATGAGACAGAGAGCCTGTGAATTATGGAATACTGTTGTGTGTGTGGAGAAGTATTTGTGTTTACAAAATTTCAAATGGCAGATCATCATTTCATTGTCCAGGAATTTGCTATTTGTTCTGGATTAGTCACAAACATACAGCATATATGCCATGCTGGGACAACAAGTTCTGGAATATTTGTATAGTAATTTACATTTATGATGCAATTTATGAGCATTGTGCTCAATAGATAAATAAGTAAACTAAAGGTTCATCTAAATTAAGGTTGAGTGATGAATTCAGCATCAGCACTGAATACTTTATGATCTCAAGCTATTCCGATATGTTTAACATGGTTCCACAGAGTGATCCTGGCTAGAGCTGTAAAAGTCATTCTAAAAGGAGGAAGGTGTTCCTGAAGTCCTGACAGAGATGCTTACAGTATGTGTCACATGGACTGGTGGTATATATGCAGAAACAGAGAACCATAGAAAACCTACTGAGCCGAAAGCCGACGTCCCCCCCCCCCCATGTTTGTATCAATTAAGACATTAAGTTAGTGTCTGTGCAGATGCTCCTGAATGTGTGCAACATCTACACCATATGTTTCTTTACTGGCAGCTGTCAGATAGACAGCCAGACTGTGGAGCCCATTAAGAATGCAAGTACAGTAAATGCATCCAGACTGTTTGGGCTCCTGCAAGGTTATTATGAATGCATGGATGAAATGAAAAGAGCGTCAAAGGAAGAATGTATTGTTTGCTGTAGAGTGATGGGGGAGGGAAAAGTGGTTATTCCTATACAGATGTTGCTCTACTGGCATATCCCACCTGCAGCCACCACAACATACTGGAAGCTTATGTCAATACAAGAGGCAGATAGAAACCCTTTACAGTCAGCAGTCACTTTCACACTAATTATTATGTATTACTTTGACTGATCTGAATACTTCTTCCCTGACTGTCTATCAGTGGACCATGAATGCGATGATAAATTGAGACAGTAAATAGCATATCCCAGTATGAAGTGGTTTGTTACTGAGGTAAAACAAGAGCACTATCAGAACTCTGCATGCCACTTAAACACTGGAGCTGCTGTTCTTTTGTCCTCTGCTAAAAGGTTGTGCTCTGTATCCATTGGAAAAAAAATCACTCTGATTTAATCTTCACTTGATTGATGCTAAATTGCCACTATACTCTGTAAAGATGCAAGAAATTCTTCTGTTTGCAACAAGAGGACAAGGGCAGCTTTTCAGTTTGGTTTTTTTCAATGCATACTGACTCAGCCAAGGAACACACTGTTTATAATTTGTCATGCACTGCTTTGACAATGGCGACTGATAAATTTAGAGTTTGTGCTATTTGTTTCCAAGCAATCTGCATTTCATCCTCCATTAAACACTTATGCCAAGAACAGCAGTGTTCCGTTGTTACGATTAACTATTGTTTTCTAATATGTGGTTTAGAAAATATACAAATTTGCCATCATGAGAGAGCACACTAGTTTAATTGTTTTTTTTTAATAATTATCAAATGTTTGGAATACATACTAAACAGTGCTTAATGTTGGAAAGTATTTGAGTACTTACAGCCCACCATCATCATGGCTACAGAGAAAATCTTCTCTCCATCTGTGGCCGGAGCGATGTTGCCAAATCCAATGGTGGTGAGACTCGTCATGGTGAAGTAGAGAGAAGAAATGTACAGTGTGTCCTTGTTGGGACCACCTTCCCACTGTCCTGTACCACTGGCGTTGTAGCGGTAAGGAGTCCCAATGCTCAGAGCCAACTGGTAGAGCCAGCTGTCTGTCTTAATCGTGTTGGTGGTCTCATCAATGACTTCATAGTCCCCGATGCTGTACCAGATGCAAGCCAGCCAGTGGGCCACCAGACCGAAGACACACACCAGCAGAACCAGAACAGCAGCTCCGTACTCCAGGTAGTGGTCCAACTTCCGGGCCACTCTGCCCAGCCGCAGCAGGCGGATCACCTTTAAGGAGCTGAACAGGCTGCTGAGACCCTACAATGAGAGAGAGGGAACATGTGAGTCGGACAAACTGCATTGCAGAGCTGAGATGATCAAAAACTTTTCAGAAAATATTTGTGATGATCCATTAATCATTTAAGAAATGTTTTCACTTTCTCAAATGTGAATATTTGCCTGTTTTCTTTATCTTCTATGATATTAAATTGAAAATATTTGAGTTTTTGACCATTGGCAATTTGAATTTCAGACAGACAACTCGCCAGTTTGAAATGTTTATTATCACAACAGCAGAACATACAATAGTATGGATTTGGCGTCAAGGCTCCGACCTTAATTCCTCCCCGCAGATGGGTTTGCATCGAGGCATTGGGGAGTGATGAGCATACTTAATGAACTCCCTATATGGAGCATACAGGTGGATGCTGGAGTGGTGGTGGGGCTGAAAGTGCAGGCAGCAATTCGCATGCAGGGCAGCAGCAGCACTGACAAGCAGAGGGCGAGATGGGACATTGTTGCAGCTTAAATAGTCCGCCAATGTTGGGGGGGGGGGTGTTAGATGACGTTTGGGGAGAATGAGGACTATCGCAGCTCGACTTGTCTGCCTGAACTAGCTCACAGGCTTCGCTTCATATGTCAACTTACGTTTTGGGAAATTGCATCTATTCTGTTTTCTGGTATTTTATTGAAAAATAGCCCTTCTGTTTCGATTGACAAACAGGTTTTTCATGGATTCAATAAATGCAACTGTTCTCTGCCATTTTTACACTCTTACAGCTCATTTAAAACACCAGTTTCAAATCACTCATTCATTTAGTCATTGCACCACACAGTGTAGGTATGGAGCTCCCAGACGTGGATACCATCTATTCTATTCATCTGAGGAAGAAGGCTACCACAACAAATCCTTGCCACGCACCGTTTGAACCTCTGCTATCTGCCAAACGATTAAGCAATAAAAACCACATGCAAACAGACTGACTCCATCACTCCCCTCTCTGAACGATCACAGAGCAGATTACAGGAACTGTAAACGCACACATAAACACACATATCAAGGACTGTGACATCCACTCACCTCCACCCTCAGAGACTCTAACCACAGACTTCAACCTCTGTAAATATGTAAACTGCTAATTTAACAGTGCCTTTTATTTTCAAATATGAACTTGCACAGATGCAAGGTAAATTTCATTGTACCCGGGTATAGTGACAATAAAGATGACTCTTCAGCAGTGAGTGCCGTTGATGGTGTTAAAAATATCGAAATCCTGTTTGTCTTATTTGAATCTTGAAGGAATCATTTCTTGTAATCTTGTCTCACATTTTAAGAAATTCCAGCTTTTTTTTACCTTCATTGTTTTTTTCCCCATCTATAAACAAGCTGTAAAGACAATATTGGTGAATGATGACTTTCTAAACCTGACATGGGAAATGTGTTTGACACATCCAGCAGATTCGCAGAAATATTAAGACCACTGGAGTCGAGTTTCTGGTCACCTGACTAAAAGCCCAGAATTCACATTCTACCTCTGCTTGTGTCTGTAACAACTCCTGGGGGAAATATCTGGCTGATTAGGTATCATGATCCTTTATTAACATAACATAACTTTATTAACATAAGAAATACCAATAGAGCAGCTTTAAAAGAAAAGCATGGACTTCCTTACTGGGAGTACAGAGTCTTCTGCCCGTGTGGTATTCCTGTGGAAATGTGAAGACTCACGGAGATGTCTTGCTGAAGAAGCAGAATTCATCACATCCTTCATAAAGAAAGGCGATCAGAAATCTTTTGTTATTTATATGAAGTGTGTAATATATCCCAAATGAGCTGAATCATTTAAAAACCCTCCATTTGAGGAACATATTTGAAATCCACTCACCTCATTCACGTGTTCAAAGGCATTAATGATATCGTAGGGCAGACAGGACAGCAGGTCGATGACAAACCACGTCTTCAGGTAATTCATTCGTATCAGCTTGGCGTCTGATATGACCTCTCCAGCAGGACCCACAAAGGTGGTGTGGAAATTGAGCACGATGTCGATCAGGAAGATGACGTCTACGACGCTGTCCAGCACCAGCCAGGTCAAATTGTTCTGCTTTGTCTTAAAGGAGACGTTATAGGGCACCATGATGGCGGTGTAGAAGGTGAGGATGAGGATGACCCAGTCCCAGGTGGTCTTGAAGGTGCAGTAGTGGAGGATGATGTGTGGAGGGGTCTTAGGGGCCTCCTGTTTGTACTGAGGGAGGATATCTGATCCCAGCTGGAGGGCCTTTCATTAAGAAGGAACATATGAGTACAGAATCAGCTTGGTCATTAGAATTAGAATTGGCCTCCATCAATGAACGACAATATAAAAATGTTAAGTTTCTCCTCCCATCAATGTTGCACAATTTCAGGAGGGATAATTCATGTAAATTGGGAGGCATACTAATTATTTAATCAGAAACAAATCATATTTTACAGTAGATATATTTCATTTTAAGTAGATATTAACTTCCTAAAATAAACTCCTCTTCTACACCTGGATTTTGCTCACCTCAGCCAGTCTGGAGGGCTTGTGGCTGACCTCAGTCTTGCTCAGCGGCGCTAACTGCTGCACTAGGTTGCGATTGTTGGTCAATGCTCGTGTTAGTCTGGCAATCTTTGTCCATCCTGATTAGAGAGTAAAAGTTTTATCCAGGCACACACCAAAACATCTCGCATTTGAACGCATCATCAAGGCAGACTTCTTGATAAATCCGAACATTTTTACGCAGCATGGACCATAAATGCTATGAGATGGACTTTTGTTCAAATATGTTATGGTAATGTGCATCAAATATTGTATATAGAGTGAATGCTTGTAAATAGTATGATGGCACTTATACTGTAAGCTGAGTAGGGTTTGCTGGTGCCGAAATCTTCACTGTAAAACCATTTTTTAGCATTTAATCGACATTTTCTAATTCCTTATGTATATCCAAGTTTTTTCAAACATTTTCCTCCATGTCGCGTGAGTCTCCTTTGTTTCTGCTAGATGTTTGTGAAAGTCTTAGTGGCACACTTAATCCCCAGGGACATGGCACAGCTTAGACCAACGGAGACCACTGTCCACTGACCCGCACTCACAACACCTGGACAGATGTATGTTACATACCAGGAAACAACGTCTGTTAAGTGGCAGCCACTCATGTGTGCTTGAGACTTCGGGCTGCTCGTCACCCCGCATGCTCTCATTGAGTAAAACCGAGCTTTGATAACAATGGCCGGACCTTAATGTGACTTTCACTTGATGTAAATGTGTGTTCTAACCCCTTAATATGTGGACTAAGAAATGAAAGATGCCAGAAGTGGATGAATAAAAGTTTATCGCGACGAAAATGAAGGCAGTCTGGCATTTTGTCTAGAAACAAGAATATGAACCGTCTCACCTCCTGTAGCTTCATCTTCAATAGGCTGTTTGAAAACTGTGATGTCTCTGAAGGTGCAGAGGAAAAGCACCACCTTGTCATTTTCATTTTTAATGGGGGCTACCTGCATGTAAAGCCATATTGGTGTTCCTGTAGGAGACAATTGAAAAGAGACTTGTGAGAGAGCACAAATGTAAAATGGTGCCTAAAAATGGGACAAATAGGGAGAAGTGTTATTGAAAAAAGTAACTTTTAATCATACATTCATTGTAATAAAAACATTGGACTTACTATTCTTTGTATAGAGCAGCACCTCATAGAAATGGGACTCATAGTTATCAAATGTCCTTCTGATTTTGTCTATCGTCTTCTTATCGGTCAGGTCACCATACATGAAACTGTAAAATAAGGGGAAAAGAAAGCCAAGAAGCAAAAGGGAGCATTGATCATGAGGAAAGTAACGGAGTGGATTAGAGATGGACACAACTAAGATGGACGTCATCGTTTTTTAAAATATATTTCTTTAAATCTATGTTGTAGTTGCTGCAAATCCGTGGTCAAAACAACAGCAAGATCAAGTTATGTTTTATTTCTGGTTCTCTGTCAGATTTTACCACCTCCTATATAAAGATCTTTTGGTGCCTTTTAAAACATCTGATGAGGGACAACACATGAAAATTTGCCTTTTTGGAAAAGTCTGGCTCATTTTCATTTTTTTTCCCTCTTGATCAGTGACTATGGAGTCAAATAACAAATAATAAATGAATTACTGCCCATCAAATAAAGACTTATTTAAGGTACTTAACATGAGATTCAATATGGAATAAAGGTACCTGCAAACTCTGATCTGTGCAATATTCACTTAGCTCCTGCACCATTAGACCGCATGAAGCCAGCCGACACATAAATTATAAGCCATCCTCACCTTCATCATATCTTCACACTCAGGCCATTGATGTATTAAAAGCATCTTACTTGCACGTGCTACTCCGGTGCATGACTTCAGCTCTGTGGTATCCAGACAGTTTACAGAATCCATCGTTGCTGTAAACGACCGGCCAGTCAACAATCTGTGCATTTCCCAGCAAGAAACTGGTTTCTGCAACAAAACATAAAAACACAGAAGTCAGAAAGAAACCTGGTCACTACTAACAAACACACCTCCAGACTACTGAACCTGTGAGTCAACCTTTGGGCATTTGTCAGGCACAGCCATGCGTCTTTACAGTCATTGTGATTAGACTAATGCAGCTGCAACCTCATTTAAAGTGGACCAAACTCTGCTGTTGTTGCCATTGATCGATATTTTTGCAATGTATCAATTCTCTAAAGTAAATTGTTGGTTAAATCTGATGTTTTGCTGTTTGATGATGGTATCATGAGCTGTGTATTAGAGAAAACCTCAACATATATGAAAAATCTGTACCTGAAATATTCTTTATCATATAAAGAGAACTCTCCCATGATAAACACTTATATAGTATTTATAATGGACACATGATCAAGAATACTTAAACATCAATAAAATAATAAAATAGTTTCTGATTAAGTGTTTATGTTCAATCCTCATTGTGAAATATCAAAGAGGAGCAATGAAGTTCTCCAGCTTTTGGAGGGAGCTGAATACTGAAAACACTAAACATTCACCACTGAAGTGGTTAAACTGCATTTTGTCTTCAATTTTATGCCTCAGTTTTGATGCGTTTATGTTTTAATGAATGTCTCAATGCACTGTAAAATCTAATAAGTTGAGTTACTTAAAAATATTATGCAAACTCATTGCCTCAGATAAATCAAGAAAAGTGAACTTGAGATTTTGAGTGTGCAATACTTGGACCAACTTCTTTATTCTGTGTGTTTAACACTTAAATTAACTTACTGTTATTGTGATAACTTAAACCACCAACATTCTAAAGTGTATTGTAGCATGCTGAAATTTCTTATTGCATGAACCTAACAAAATGATATGCTTTTTGTTCCAGAGTGCTTGTTATACAATACATCACACTACTTTATTTTATCGCCCCCTTGCATCACCCAGGCAGGACGTCACTATCCATGTGAGAGACTTAACTCATGGTGCCATGGTGTTATATAACTAATAATTTTCTATAGAAATATTTCTAAAGAAGTAATTACTGCTTAACTGATAATTATTCAGAATACATTTAAACACAGGTGACTTGGGCTTATGGCCTCAAACACATTGTCTCAAGGTATGCTGGGAAACTCCACCCACCTATCCCCAACACACACAGTATCTATTAACCCATCGTGCAAAACTACAGTAGTTTCAACTGTCATTAAACATTTATTTTATATGGGCGAAAAACGTCAGCTACCCAACATTGAATAGGTCAGCTGCAGAACAATAAACAAGTATTTGTGAATCTATTCTGGTGTGTGCTATTGCCACAACTGTTAAGAGCTTTCAGATCTGAATGTGAATTAATGATTTTAGAAACTGGGACAGGAAATACCTGAGTAGAGTTTTACAAAACAAAAGCACCATTTATCCAACTTTTCTCACATAACAAAAGGGCTGTTTCTCATGAAAAGTAGTGGAGGACAAGTAGAAAGTGGTATGAACAGAAAACAGGCTGTTCAAGTAAAGTAGATCTAATTTGTAGGGCACTTAAGTACAAGAGTAATATACTTTGTCACATCGTGGGATGTAACTACATAATGAAAAAAGCAAACGTTCCCAGTGCCTGGTTTGTTTAAATGAACCAAACTCAAATAAACTGAGTTTGACAGTTTTCTTAATGCCAAAGTAACTAAAATAAAATGAGTGTCATTAACAAGTTGATAAAAACTGAGTTAGGTCAACTCAGTATTTCTGATTCAATTCAATTCAATTCAGGCATTTAGTTCATGTTGCATTAATTTTAATTATAGTTGGTCTGGCGTCAAACACTTTCATTTATCCTTGTAATAAAATCACACACATTCAGCCTCACTCACAGTGAATCTATTGCATGCAAATTGTCATTCTATTTTTTTATGACAGTAAGAACACCAAGTACTATGAAAATATGCCTCAAAAATGTGCTTCTCAATGGAGCATAATTATTGTAAGACATGAAAATAAGACATGAAATACCATAAAATGTAAATGAGTGACCATAAATAGAAATCACACAATAAAATCCTTTTGAAGAAAATTAAGTTGTCTCTGGGAAATCGTTGCAATCACAATCTTTGATATTTCCTGTCTTGCTGTGTGCCTGCATGTACGTGTTGAATTAAAAAAAAGAAGCGCATTAACCCTCTGATCTTCATTTGGCGGCATTGGCTGTTCACATCGGATAAACTTGGACAGATATTCACAGATTCAAAGTTGCCGGATCAATAACTCATCAGCGACCATCTAACTTTCATTAAAACGAGACGTCCTCTAATGTGGACAGACAACATTAGTCTCTATTTACGGCCAGCTGTCAGACAAGTGCGCAGGGACCGTCTAAAGGTGCGCGTGTTGGTTATGTTTTAGGAAAATATGCTTTTGATTTATGGGGGATTTCAATTGGGGAACATATTCAATAACTCCACTCCTATGCAGTGTAGTGTTACTAGATTTACATCACACATCAGTGCCCCCCCACTACAGCAAGTAGTTGGGACAAATTTGCTTTTGCACAATTTTGGGTAATTTTGATTGGGTAAAGTGTTCAATAACTCCCCTCTTAGTATAGAGTCACTTAATTCAGAGGTGGTCTTAATATTACTCATAGTGGTTCAATTATTCAAAAACACATTTCGCCTATCCTGACTAGTTGCTCAAGTAGGAGGTAATATATGGGTTGCCATGTCACGCTTTTAGTCTTGCTACAAGGTTGTCTTCCGGTGACTTATTTTAGCAATATTGCTTGTACGGACTAAGTGACCAAAACTTGATTTCGTATATATATATTGTTCAATTCAACATATCTTTGAAAGTCTGTCTGATCTGATCTGATCTCACATCACTTTACCGTCAGTACTGCTGAAAGTGCATCAGCTCTGGTATTTCATTTATTTATTATAATGTTATGACGGAATGAGGTTGTACATGTTTTAATTAAGCAATAAAACATAAATTTATTAAATTACATATTTTTCTGGACCTATTCTAGCTCCTGCGGCGAAACTGGAATTTGGGGCTCCCTGCACCTGCAACAGTAGGCTATTATACTGATTTTAGCTCGTTAATCTTTATTAATGAAGACATACAAACTTATGCAACTCATCATAAATTGCATTGTTAGGTAGTTATAAGAAATTGGAAATTAGGCTACAAGAAAGCATTGGTTGATACTACTTCCTAAATGATATGAAGATTACATCATTGTTTTACTTCATCATTGATCATCCCATGCAGCTCTGCGTACCTTGATTGACATGTCAAATCAAAATCCATTAATTCTTGTTTCCCTTTCAGAGTAAAACTCACCACTGGAGCGCCGGACAATATTTTCCAGAAAAGTATTCTGCGGAGCCACCAGTCCCCTCTTGCCTCCATGCATTATGAGGGCTCAGGAGAGACACTCAGAGATGCTCGGCTGACGTGATGTTGTGAACTACCCCCCTCAGCTCTCTGCCCGATCGGAGAGTGGACCACAAGAGTCAAGCTCGCCACAATCACTTCCGGAAAGAGGTGTAAAATAAAAAGTCTCATCCCCCCAAAAAAAAAAAAAATTAAATGGAAGACCAAATTCAAGAATGGAATCAAAGCAAAGCGGGAGGCTTATTGTTAGGTTACCACTAAACGCTCGTTGTCACAGAACATTAAAAGGCACAAATTGGTCTTCACTTTAGTCAGAGGCCTATATAATATATTCAAGATAAACTGACCTTTACTTTCTAAATGAAGCTCAGTTTTCAGATTCTATCTTATAGAAAATTATTATATTATAGAATTATTATTATTTGCATACTTTAGTGTCACATCCGTTTTTACAATAAAAAAAAAAGCTTGATATTTGATCGTTTTATTTCGAAGGAAATCCCGCCGATGTTCCGGTGTTGTTGTTTATTATCTCTAACTTCACATACATGTGGCCTAGAATTAAATTTTAATTTTTTTTTCTTTTTACTTTTGAGGAGGTGGTTTAATTTGTATGTAGCTATATAGTATCATGTGGTCGTACAATTCCTGCTCATTTTCACTATCAGGAACTAATAAACTATATTAATATTAACTACTCCAATAGATTTCAGAGATAATTACTGTCCGTTTTATTACACGTTTATTAGTTTGTGAATTAGGATGTCACAAACATCACAATGCATTGTTACAGATTAAATTGTCCAGCAGCAACCTGATCAAACCTAATTAAACCACCTTAACCGGCAACAACATGAAATGCTGCCTACATGTTATCATCATCATCATCATTATTATTATTATTATTATTATTATTATTATTATGGAGCATTCTGTAAAATGAGATTTCTTCCAATAGTAAAAAAGAGCTGATGACATTTCTTTACTTTTGTACTGAAGTAATATTCTGCATGCAGGAATTTTACTTGTTATGGGGTCTTTACTTTGTAATATTTTTATATATTAAAAAAAAGTACCTGAGGACTTCATCCATCACTGGTCATCTTAAAGGCAATATTTGATTATTTTTTTCAATATGTGTAATTTATTACAGCTCCAGCGAGGGTGGTACTTGGCGATTTTGGACATTGAGCGACTAACATTAAGTCAAACGAAGAAGAAATCGAACCAAAGAAGAAGAGTGAAAACAAGATGGAACCAAAGATGGTCTGTAAGAAAAGATTCCCCATTACAAGTTGCGCCAAGTGTATGAAATGGTAGACACGTCCTGTCTCTACATTTCGGAGCGCTTTTGCTTGTCCATAACAAAAGTATAACACAAGATATAGACAGAAATGTAATTACGGCATACATTGCCTACATAACATTTGCGGCATACATTGCCTGCATAAACAGGTCTGGAACAGTGTAATTTCCTGCTGATTAGTTTGTATTAAATATGCCATTTGAGCGTTAGGTTGTTCTTTTGAAATACTGTCATGATAATTACCTAGTTCGCTACTGGGCGAAAGAATCAAGCATAATTTGTGCTCATGTTTACATCTTTTATGAGATTCAGGACCGTCGCTGACACCCACGTGACATAGGTTACAGGAAATGGCTCTTCAGTAAACCGTCTCGTCCCTGAACAGTCTCTGACGTAACGGGCTGACGCAGTTATTAGGCGGCTATATGTATTAGGATATACTGTGAAGTAATGGTTAACTGTACGGACTTTGGATATTGTCGTTCAAACCTCCACGCTACCGTACAAGGTCTGTGTTTTGTATGCGGCTACCAGGTAGGAGTCGGACGTCACTGCTCCGTGCTTTTAGTTGAATGATAGTTTCGAATAGAGGAACGCAAGAGGAATGCAAAAACCACTGACCTCCGCTTCTCCTTAAGCTCACTGAATGAACATGAACATTTTTATGACGGAACAGTGTTGTGTATTTTGAAACCAGCCGGTATTTGAAGTCATGGCGAACAACTTTGCTAAGACTTTTGTGCACATATGTAATTATCTCCAAGAACCCTGCCATGTAGCGAGATTTCAAAATTTCTGCGGCGTCGAAGGGACATTTCCTGTTAAATCGACCAAGCCGGAAAGTGAACCTTCGGAGCCGGACTATCCCGGCCTGAGGAGGAGGGTCCAATACTCGGAAAATAGTGTTGGGAATGGAGCAGCCGGGGATGCGGAGACACCGCTGGTTAACGGGATGCAGGGGGACATCAGGCCTGACGGTGCAGCAGCAGCAGCTGATGTCAATTCAGACACCGCTAAGGCGAAACCCCTCCGGAAAAACTCCCTGACCGGAGATGTGGGTCAAGAGTTCCTGGTCCATAACAAGTTTCTGTTTTACTTGTTCACGTTTGGGACTGAGCTGGGCAACGAGATGTTCTTCATCATCTTCTTCCCCTTCCTCTTCTGGAACATCGACGCCCTGGTCAGCCGGAGACTCATCGTTGTCTGGGCCTGGAACCTGTTCGTGGGACAGTCCACCAAGGATATGGTCCGCTGGTCACGGCCGGCGTCCCCTCCTGTGGTGAAAGTGGAAGTCTTCTATAACTCCGAGTACAGCATGCCGTCCACACACGCCATGACGGGTACAGCCATACCCTTCTGTCTCCTCATGCTGACCTATGGAAGATGGCAGGTGAGCTTTTTTTCTTCTTCTTTTTTTTTTGACACACAGCTCAGTGTGTCAAACACAGGTAAAAAGAATTTAATGCACACAGAACACTTGGAGTGTGGACTGAAATGATCAGGCAGGGGACAGAGACTTGCCAAAGTTGGCGAACTGTTCAACAGCCCGGGACCCTTAGGGGCCCCTTAGGGGCCCCAGAGACTCCAGGTTCACTATCTGACAATTAGTTTGTTGTTAATTAATTAGCCAATTGACAGAAACTGGTTTGATCATCAGTAATATGTTAAATGTTTAGGCACAATTATCAAAATGCACTGATTTCTGTTTTTCTTGGACTGGCTCAGGGGCCATTTGTCACAACTTTCTGACATTTTGTGGATTAAACAATTAATCAAGTACCAAATAAACTACAGGATTTCCATCAGGAAATTGTTCAGAGGTGATTAGAAACCAAGATCCTTATTTATCTAGTCCCCTGTCAAACTTGTTTCAACAACAATCACTCCTAAAATACATGACCTTTTGTTTTCATTTTTGAAGTAGCACTTCTGCTCCCTTCCCTCTTGTTTTATTTCCTAAAAGTGTACTAATTTTGATTATGTTATTGCCACCTGGAGATCCTGAACTGAAACAATAAGGGCATTAAGGTGTCACCTGCATTATTATTGCCCATTATGCCTTGTCTTGTATGGCCTTGTGTCATAATATAGAGTCAATAACTTTATGTTTTGACATTGTGCTCACAATGTGCATATTTGTGTTTAAATTACACAAACACACAGAATACCAGGGGAGTATTCCAGCCAGCCTAACAGTACTTAAACACAGCAGTAAATACTGAGTTGGAGGAACAATAGGGCCCCTATAGTGTTAATCCAGCACTGAGGCAATACACAGCGTGGAGCTGGAAATGTGTACAGAATTACTAGGCACATCACAGGGCTACCCAGGTGTCATTCTTCCTCATGTTCCATTAGAATTCAATGGTCAGCCACAGGATATGATCATATTTTGATAATCCACAGGGAAGGTGACTAGATCCACCAAAGTTACAGCCCCATTGTTTCAAATGTTGAGAAATTGTCCACTTTCAACATTTTCATAATGTAAAATCTGAATAAAAAAAGTCCAGAGTTCCAAGAAACCAACGGGGCTCCTGACTTACCAAGAAATGCAAAGTCCACATGACATTTTTTCTCTACAGCCCCTCAATGCAAAGAAGGGTCAGTGGATTAGTCTGGTTTTACAAAATGAAAAGGCAAAGACTGCCTTGAAGTTACTATTAATCTTTGTTGCCCAGGGTTGGGGTTAGAAAACATTTAGAAAACAAACATTCCTGTGTTTAAGTAGACTGTCAAGACAAGACGGGGTGTGTCAAAGAAGGACAGGTGAGGTGGAATCTACATCCTGGTTATGAATGAAGGTTTAACAACAAAGATGCGTAAACAACAACTGAAACAGGAATAAATCTTCAATTATGACACTGATTGTAGAAAAAGCACACAGTGATACAACTTAGACAAATAACATAAGTTTTAAACAATTACATCAAGTATCCGGACAACTGTTGTAAGGGTTGGCGTTAAACTTAAACTAATGAAAACTTGTTTTTATCAAGGCTCTCTTCAGCCAATGTAATGCATATTTTCCTCATCAATGAGGTATTCTTTCACCCTCCTGCATGATCGTATTTATGACTTGGGCCTGATCTGCAGACTGAGATGCTTTCACATCACTCAACCCATTACACACACAGGGATGCGCAGCAGCCCTCCTCCCCATCATCATCATCACTTGAATATCGATGAATTCGCTGACATGCATGGGTCAGAGAATTGGGAAACAGAGGGAGCACAGTGTCCATCAACCGAGGACCACATACCTGTTCTTCAGGGGCAAGTGCACCAGGTGCAGGCTTTAATACAGGATGGGATATGACTCTTAGCTTGGTTTAATTATTCTATTAATAATTAAGGGGCTAAATGGAACCCCTCTGCATTGGGTATAAATTGAGAATATTGTTATTAATCCCCTGGTAGACACAGTGTTACTGTAGCTACTTGTCCTAAAAAAAATTGCACTGTATTCTGGTCAAGTCAACGAGATTTTAAGAAAGGTGCAGTCCTGCAAAATGGATCCATGCGCTTACTGGGAAAGCTCCTTTTTAGATCTCCATTTTTATGTTTTTTTCACGGCTAATCTTCAGCCACCTCTCTATTATCAATGTTCATTTTTCTAATATCACGTCTGATTGGCTTCTCTCCTAGTACCCCTTCCTCTTTGGCTTTTGTGTGGCTCTCAGCTGGAGTGTCCTGGTTTGTGTGAGCAGAGTCTACATGGGGATGCATTCTGTTCTGGTAAGTACATTAGATAAATGATACCAAATCAAAACACTCTTCGCTGGTCTACCTCAGCTTGGTCAAAAATGGCCTCATTATATTAGTGTATGTAACACACACTCATGCCCCATTTTTAATGTTTATAACCTAAACATGAGCATTAAATTCTTGATTCATGGAAGATTATCTGTAAAGTCAATAAGCAAATAAAACCCAGGTTAGACTAAATCCAGCGGCCAGGCAACTGATGTTAGTAGATGCTCTTTATTTTCTGCAATCCTCCAGTACAACAGTGATTTTATAAGAGGTTTTATGACTGGGAACAGCTGCAGAGTAGCCTAAATTAAATGTGGTCAGAAGTCCTACCCATACCACCACCTACAGGACAGGAAGCAGCAAAGGTTTATTTATTGATTGATTTTAACATTTCATGGGTTTATAAGACTCCGGGTACATCAAGCAACATTTTTTAGAGTTGTAATATGAGTCTAAGACTATTAAAATGGACTTTGATAGCGTGTACTCCTAGCTTACAATAGTCTGTGCCCTTGTGTTGCAGGAAGTAATCACTGGCTTCCTGTACAGCCTTCTTATTCTATCCGTCTTCCAGCTAATTTTGGACAAGATTGACACCTTCTACATGATGGACAACTACGCTCCTGTTATTATTATTATGTCACACGTGAGCTTTGGACTTGTGGCTTTCTCTCTGGATTCCTGGAGCACCTCTCGGGGCGATACAGCTCAGGCTCTGGGCACCGGAGCAGGAGCTGCTTTGGCCACCCATGTGAGCTATCAGCTGGGGTTGCTGAAGGATCCGCCGCTGTCATCACTTCCTCTAACTTTACCACTAATCAGCACTAGTTTGGTGGCTGTCTCCCTGCTGCGCTTCCTCATCGGAGTCGCTGTCCTCCTTGTCACGAGAATGGTTATGAAAGCAGTGACTATTCCGTTCTTATGTCGACTGTTCGGGCTGCCTTCAGATGACGTGAGACAGGCGAGGCAGCACATGAAAGTAGAGTTGCCATACCGTTACATTGTCTACAGTGTTGTTGGTTTTAGTTGTGTCTTTGTGGTGCCTCTCCTCTTCAGGATCGTGAACCTTGCCTGAGTGTTGTGTGCAAACTGTCATTCACTGCTGACATGTTCACCTACATGGTTAAGACATATGGCAAATGGAAACATGCTGCTTGTCTTGAAACAAGATGAAGTCTGTGTCTGATGGCAGAAACTGATTTAAAGGATAAATGTGGAAGTATTCTATATTTTTTATATGAGTCAATATCGCCTCTCTTCCGTAGATCACCGTTGCCACCCAAACACATGAAAGAGCTGCACTATTGCACTGGGTGACATGTTCCATGATTACGATGAGCGTGAGCTTTGTAGTTTATTTTGATCGCTCATACATCGTCCTCACTCTGGAAATATCCCAACTGTGTATCAATCTGTGGCTGAAAACAATCCCAAACAAATACAGCATTTACTATTTTTGACCAGCTGTGTTAGGGAATGAATGAAGCTTTATTTTTTATAAAGGAAAGTATTCATTTGTGACCAGTTTTTAAAGATTTATCCACATAGACAGACAGACTAAAGCGTTGTTAGTTTGAGTCTTTTCTTGGGATTTGTTGACAAAAACAAAAATATAGAATATTGCCAATTTTATCCTTAATGATCTATCTGTGGTCGACACATATTGGTGTTAACTGGAACTTTTGAAATAAAAAAGATACACTGTAATGATGCTTACAAGTCATTAATGAGCAATCTATTTTGCATTTCCATCATATGATCATAATATTTAATATGTTATTAGAGAATTGCATAATAAACCAAACTATATTTATTGCCACGTTTAAATCAAATGAGCCTGAAAGCAATGAAATACTGCAAGTATTTAAGCTCACAGGTGTCAGACCAGATGACCTCTATTTAAATCTGGAAGACTCATACTTTATTCAGGTCTGTTGTGTCATAATCCTCATCTTTTTGTACATATTTGTGCCTGTTTCTAAAATGTTTGTAACTTTTGTCCAAATGTAAGTTAAGTATTCTGAATCATTATTTGAAAGTGTACAAATAAAATAACACACGATTTTAAAGTTTAAAAAAAAATCATAACAAACAAGATGAATTAATGCTTTGGAAAGTAGTAACTATATTATTCCTATATATTATACCTGATTTCTAAGAATTACATTTAGGAGACATTTCTGCTATCATTGCACTATAAAAGCATTTACTTTAACATTTGTCTAAATGTTTAAATTGTTTTTTTATTTGCTGTTGTAATGTTTCAGTAATGTTTTACTCCAGTATCTATTTCATTCCTGAGCATTTGTACTTGTATCATAACTTCTAAGTACCCATGGAATATTTATAGGTCCATTCCCTCATCTTTCTCATGTTATGCAAGGATTGTATCCTTTGGAAAAATATGGAAACAATAAGCATAAAATAATTGAAAAAAGAAAATAAACACTTCAACTGTGCTTCATTTCTTTTAAGTATCATTCTTGCAAGGAGATATCATAAGAGGGAAAATCAGTCACTGTGTTTTAGATACTAGACCAGTGTGTTTTGTCCTGTTGAGCTTTATGAATATAGGTGGCATATTCACAGTTCCATCTTTGACAACTGTATCATGTTTTTCTCCCAGTACCCAAATATAACATCAGGTAGGATGACATATGACATGCTGAACCTTTGAACAACTTAGATTAGGTTTTAGGTCTTTATCTGATTGTTATCCAAGTGTTATCCCTGTTTAATCACACGTCTTCTCTGTGGTGTCCTCTTAAATTGATCTGTGGGTGATGGCTGTTTTGGGGATAGTTGTTTCATTATATTCAAGCACCAGTCTTCTTTTATATAGACAGATACCCACTTCTTTTTTGTTTTCTTACACTATGGTGGGGCTCCTGTTACTAAATGAGTTTTATTACTTATTAGTTCCTTGATCTTCCTAGGCATGTCACAAATAATGCAAAGTATGTGTTACAAAAAGCTGTTTTTGTAATAGCTTTTTTTATAATGTAAAAAACCTTGTAAAAAACCTAAGTTTCGCCATGAAGGGAATTTAACTTAATGAGCATAGGTGGTATTTTTATTGCATGGTCTGGTACGGAAAGCGAATGAGCCTTTTATTTTGAAAAAAACAGTCATTTAAACCGGACGTCCGTACTTTTATTTTAACCCACCAAAACCATCAAAACACTCATACTGAATCTCGTGCGTACTATTAGAAGACAACAATGAAATGTGCGGTCAGGCGGTGCTATAGTTAGGCTAACTTTAAGCCAATTAATCTAGCTCTGAAACTAGTAAAAAAGGGTAGTTACTTTGAGTATAATTTTTAAAAGACTTTCGCTAACAGTTGTTGGTGAAGTGTTCCGGTTTGGCTGCTCTAGAGGTTGTTTCGTATAGAGTTAGCTTTACCTATCCTTTAATACTCCCTCAGATCAATGCCGAACAAAGATTTGTGAAGTTTTATCTCAACTATACGGCCGCTGTCGCAAGTGCAGATGCCTCGTTTGGAGATGTCAAATGACAGAGGAGCAAAAAGGTAAGACGGAAGCTACACTTCAGCTACAGTGATGGAGATGAGTTTGTGAGGAGGTGTTTACACATCTTCATTACAAGCCCTCATTTAACTAACCTCAGCATTTTCTGTCAGATTTTGTCTTGTAAATAGTGATCACACTGTAAAGATTCCTTAAGTGATGATACTTCAACGCTGTGTTGGTAGTTTTCAATCAGTATTTGAAGAGGATGTATGTTACTGATGCAAAGTAATGCAAGAATTAGTCATCATACAAGAAGTGACTCATTTACTGCAAATGAACGTTGGATGTAAGCTCATGGGATTCAAATGTTGCAATTTCCTAATACGTGTTATGTCCCTTGCTTCAGACCAAAACTAGACTGGAAGTTTGTCCAGAGGTTCTGCAGCCTCCAGAAGGTCCTGTTCCCATCATGCACCAGTGAAAGCGCTCTAATGTTTGGGACGCTGCTTGCTGTCACACTGACAGGTAACTGTTGGAGTTTTGAACGCTGTTAATATTAGAGGGAAAATATGATATCCTTTAGGGGAATTGTATTGTCACATGTCAAGTTAGCAATCAAGTTAGACTTAGTTTTGTCTCTCCTGTGACGCCTCATCATAAGACACTCACTGCCTGTTGGACAATGCCTTTTGTTGCATTGTAAAACGACACTTAAGATAAGACTAGACTGCATACTGTGTAATTTTCTGCTGACCTTTAGCTCACAGCATTGCCTAATATCCCTGTGTTGTTCCTGCAACGCGCTAACTAATCTCTTCTTTTTTTTTCTGTCATCAGAGCAGCTGATAATTTATCAGGTGGGTGTCCTCCCCAGCCACTTCTACAGTGTGCTGGCAGACAAAGATTACTCCAGCTTCAAGAGGCTAGTGGGAAAGGCAATGGTGCTCATCTTGCTCAACTCCACAGTAAGTTCAGGAGCTGTGGGAGATTGCAAATGTTAACCTACGTGCTGACAACAGGAGCCAAAGATACCGAAAGTACAAAAGTCCCCGGGGGGGTTTTCTTACGATTTTGCTTTTTGCTAGTTCATCCACGTACAAAATAAGATGCATCCATCTGTTAACTTTTTAATAACACACATCATGCTGAGCAAAAGCATGCATTGTTCCCAAAAATGTATAATATCTATCTAGAGACATATTTAGATGTGTACTTACTTAAGAACAGGTCAACTGTGTCCCATATTTTATTGTGTGCTATCATGTTGAATATGGGATATTCATTGTAGACTGTACAAGGTCAGAGCAACCTGACATATTCATTTTACAGGCTGAGCACAGTAGATTTTGGACTCTAGAAAACTGTAAAACATCCATCACAATATTGAGTTTCTTCTGAGGAAACAGATCTACCTGCAATTTATTTTAGCTTGTTGCCTTATAAAGTTACTGTTTATTGTCCCCCGAATCACCTTTTTTTTCTTTAATAAACAGTTTCTCTCTCTCTTCTCTCTCCCTCTCCCAGTTGAAAAGTCTCGACCAGTACATTTGCAATCAGATGTATGTTAGCTGGAGGAAGACGCTAACGGAGAGCCTCCACACAGCCTACTTCCAGGGCCGAGTTTATTATACAATCAATGTACTCAGACAGGATGTAGACAACCCGTAAGCTTCATCTACTGCCCTTTATTTTTAACAATATAGACACACATTTCATCTCCTTTTATGAGTGTACGAATATAAATGTGTACTTGGTGTAGTGATCATGAAAATCTATCATCTGAAGGGTTTTCTAAATAAGATCGTGTTGCTGTTAGAATATTTCGAGATTTATTTTCTGTCTGTCTAACTTACAGAGACCAGCGAATCAGCCAGGATGCAGAGAGGTTGTGTAAGCAGATGAGCACCATGGCTAGTCGTTTGATTATATCACCATTCACACTGGCTTACTACACCTACCACTGCTTTTATAGGTGGGTTTGTAGAGTACTGGGCTCTCATTCTATCTTTAACGCCTACTGTGAAGTTACTCCAGCCATTTTCGCCAACAATTGTGTTTTGCATAAAAAGGCTGAAGGAAAAATGAGAAAGTTGTCATGATGAAAACGCAATTTCGTTGTGTCATTTGCAACTTTAAAGGTCTGCTTGCAACTCGAAAAAAATGTTTTCCGTTTCTTTTTGTTAAATGTTTTTGCACCGTGACTGCAGTAGAATGATGGTCTAACTTTTATATCTGATTCTTATCTTTGGTATGCTTGGAGTGTTTTTATTTTTATTTCAATTTCATTTGTATCAACAGATTTCCCTTCTCAGTGTCTTCTTTGTCATGTTGCTTTAAAGCCGTATGCAAACCACTCTGAATTGTGTTGTTGCAGTACTGGTTGGATTGGTCCCGTCACTATCTTTGGCTATTTTGTGGTTGGGACTATTGCCAATAAAATCCTCATGGGACCGATTGTATCAACTCTGTTTGAGCAAGAGAAACTGGAGGGAGACTTCAGGTTAGTTCAGTGTGCATGGTGTATCAAGCCAAGAACACACAAGTTTCCTTTCAGTGTTTATTGTCAAGGAAGTCAGTCCTTTGTTTAGAGGAAGTCTGTGTAGACTTTGGCCCAGTGCCTTTTGCTTCTTGAAATGACACAGGACATTCAGATATGAAAGAGGAATTATAACTGAATCCAATTAGCATAAGTTTAAACAATGTGATTTTGTGTTGACAGGGAACAAATTAGTTAAATCTTAAAGTGTGTTGCTTGAAAGTGACTCTTTTTTCACAGATTTTTATTTTTGCATCTCCAGATTCAAGCACATGCAGATCCGTGTCAATGCAGAGTCTGCAGCTTTTTACAGGTGAGGAAAACATATGATTCATATACCAGGCTCAGCCTCATCTCGTTTATGCTCTTGTGTCTTGCGCGCGCATCATGCCTGCAGGGATGGGCGAAAAGGAAGTCTGCTTTCACAAAAGTTAGACGGATATAACTGTACAGCTTACTTGGGAACTCGGTGTGCTTTCCTGTGTGTAAAAAAAAAAAATCATTCAATATCTGGCATCTGAATTGTTCTTGCTCAACAAATGACGCCTATCAAGGAGTTAAAGCAGGCTGGAAAAATAAGCTTCCGTCTGTGTTTTTTTTTTTAGAGCCGGTAAAGTGGAGCACATGAGGACCAACCGAAGACTGCAGGCTTTGTTACAAACTCAAAAGAGTCTAATAAACAAAGAACTCTGGCTTTATAGTAATTATATCTAATACACCTCCACTCAGTGACTTACCCCTCTCATTAACTGCTTTTTATTCAACCTGTAGAGTTAACTTCTCACTTCTCTTTCAGTCGGGGTGAACACCTTTGACTACCTTGGAGGTTTCCTCAGCTACATTATAATTGCCATTCCCATTTTCGCTGGTATTTACGACGGCCTCACTCCTGGTGAGCTCAGTGCACTCATCAGTAAGGTAGGCATGTTTTTTTTTTTTTTACTCTTTACCTACCGCTCAAAACTTGGGTGACTCTTTTCACATGCTAAAATAAGACTCCTTAAAAATGTATCTTTAGCGGTGAAAATGATTGATCTGTTCATTTTCATACAGTCAGAAGAAGTGTGTATGTTGCTCCCAGTCCCAGATTGAATCATCTTTATCAGTCTATGTCCCCAAAGGGCAAATGGTCATGTGGTGGTGACACAGAAACACAGTGTAAACCAAACACTGCACAAAACACACCATATTAATGATATAGTGAAAAAAAAGACTTCATGTATTAAAACAATATAAAATAAGTTAGTTCTGCTATCTTCATATTTAACATTTCCTCACAGTTTATTTGAATGATTGCAGGAAAAACAATGACTTCGTATGAATTTGTTCTCAATTCCGCCACTAGGTGGCAGCAAAAGCTTTCATTCAGTATGAAAGCGTCCATGAAAATTCATGCTGAGTTCAAGTGCCTGTTGTTAAACAGAGATCTCACCTCTGAATGTACAGACAAGTATATTATGGTAGTATTACACTCCTCCTGTCTTGTATTCATGCCATATGCCAATATGCCTTGCTGTGACTGCCTTTTATTCTGTCTTCAAACAGTCTTCTTTTAATAATCTTGTCTCATATTTAATCTCTGATCTGGTTCTCCCTCTCCTTGTTCATATTCAGAACGCCTTTATCTGCATCTACTTGATAAATGGCTTTTCGCAGCTAATAGACCTGTCAACCACTCTGTCAGATGTGGCTGGATACACCCACAGGTATCATACTGCATGCTTAAATTCACTTCCCGGAGAACAGATGATGACAGCGGTGTTGGCGAATGCCATCGAGCTTTCCATCAATGTGTGTGTATGTGTGTGTTTGTGTATTGCGGTCAGGATTGGGGAGCTGAGGGAGGTGATGGATGACATCCTACGCACGCAGTGTGATTATGACCCGGCATCAGGAGAAAGCTATGACTTTGACAGGTTTGTCTGCTGCTAAAACGTACAGTCAAAGACATTTAAAACAACAGACTGCATGTTAAGATAATGCAGACAAAAAATAATGTAAAGTGCCTAAAAAAAAGCTTCTTTGCCTCAATGTCTTGGTTTTTGATCCATTTCTCCACACAGTGACTTCAATGTCCATGCAGGCCCTGTGGACACTGCCTTCATCCTGGACCATCTTTCATACAAATCTCCTTACTCAGACCAGCTGCTGGTTGAGGATCTGAGTCTGAAAATCAGCCAGGGAACACATCTACTGGTGGTGGGGGATACAGGCACCGGCAAGACGTCACTACTGAGGGTCCTCAACCGACTCTGGGAGGCAGAAAGCGGTGAGACAGCAGCAAGACTGAGTTTGATTCATTTTAAAACAGGAAGGGAAAAGGTCTCCTGCCCAGTTTAGACTGTAATAATAACCCCTGACTGGAATAACTCTATGCAGGAAACTATTTGAATTACTTATTCGTCCTCTTTTACAATAAAAAAATTAAATCAAAGATATAAATCAAAGGTTTGCCAAAAAAAAAATAGATTTGATATAAGAACACATTAGAAGTGTTATGACACCATCTGTCTCCTCAGGTTTTGTCCAGATGACCACATGTTTCGGGCCCAGAGGAACCCTCTTCCTGCCACAGAAACCTTACCTGACTGATGGAACGCTGCGTGAACAGGTCACTTCTTCTATGTTGTTTTTCTGCAAGATTTGTTTCTTTACAGAGGCTGTAACTTGTCTAATAATAAATATCCATATGTGTATAGATTCTATGCTTGTTGCTTAGTTTACCAAAGTGCTGAAATCAATCAATGTTGAAAAAGCTTTAGATTGAATGAGAATTGACAGGACTCTCTTCTGCCACAGGTCATTTACCCATTGAAGGATATTTACCCTGCTTCAGGTATCAGATTTCACATTCATTTAATCACTGTTCGTACACTCACTGTCACATACAAATGATTATGAAATAAAAGCACAGATCAAACAAACATGTTGTACGTCATTAGGACTACCACAGTATTTATATACTATACATATTTAGATATTATATATAATACTTAAAAAAGACAAAGAACATCCAGAGAACCTTTATTTCAAATCAGAAATGTATTGAGGTACAGACCTTATTTATAAGTAGCCAGTTATAAAACTGACAAAAGGTACTAGATTTCAAGAATCAGAAATAGAAAGCTTTGATATAATAAGTATTAAAAAGTGAAAATAAATAAAGAAATAAATTAGTAAATATATACAACCTTTTGGGATAAATGAAACAATTCAGATTTAAAACAGATGAATCAACAAAAACAAGAACAGCTGGTGAAATAAGAGGAGATTAAAAATGTAAGCTGCCAAACATAAATGAGGTAAAGTTCAGTTTGTTCTACTTGTTATTCCAATTTACAGGTGCACAATGAGGAAAGATTGATTTTTCAGATTCAGTAGAAGCAGCTGGTACCTGACACATATCCAATCATTTGTGCATGTAAATAAGTTGTTTTTTTTTAAACTATAGAGGGCCTTAAAGCCCAGTGTCTATCACACCTTATAGAGAGAGAGGACCTCACAACCTGAGCCCACAGTGATCAGCAAAAGAATCTCAGTATAGAGTGATAAACTGCATCCGCCAGCAGCAACCACTTCAGAGTCACAGCTGACGGATGCATGTACAAAATGACATCATTATCCAAAAGTTATAGTTAATTTGCCTCAATAAGAATCTTTGATCACTGTTTGTTTGCTTAGTAACTCTGTGTTGATGCTTCATCCTGCGTTGGGATGGTCATTTGAGTTTGTGATGTTCATAATGTGAATGTCATTTTTTTTTTTTTCAGGATCAGTGGATGATGACAGAATTATCCAGTTCCTGGAACTAGCTGGAGTGGTCAGTGACTTCGTGCTGTAGTACTAGTCGTACCCATAGTACTTAAAACCAAGTTGTTTTGCTAAATTGTTGGAATATTTCATATTTCATTCTACTGACCTTGAGTGAATCTCCTATCTGTGTTCTAGTCCAGTCTCCTGAGGCGGACTGGTGGGCTGGATGTAAGTGTTGACTGGAACTGGTAAGAGTAATGCAAGAAAAAAAACAATGACAAAGTGAAACAATACATGTTTTGTCTTCAAATGTGGCACAAAGTGATGCAGACTCTGAACTATGTTCTCTCTGCAGGTATGATGTTCTGTCTCCAGGTGAAATGCAGCGTCTCTGCTTTGCACGACTTTTCTACCTGCAGCCCAAATATGCAGGTTGGTTGTCCTGCATGTCTGTGAATGTATTCATGAAAGCATGTGAGGAATCAAGACTCTTAGTGATTCAGACACAGCACCTTCGGGGGAGCTGGTCTCTTTGATTTAAACGCCAACATTTTTAGCATTTCAGATGTGAAACATTTGCATGTTTTCATCTTGCCGTCTGTGTTAGAGGTGACCCAGACTGGAGCTTTCTTAAACGAGTGTTTTACACATTTTGTTATTGTCCCTTGGCGTATAATGTGGTTTTATTAGGAGATCTGCATGTCTGTACATTCATGTGTAATCATTCAGTTTCCGGAGCATATCTCAAAAACCATTCAATATATTCAATTCAATATTCAATATTGTGCTGAAGAGGTGCCTTTTTCATATTTCGAGAATTTAAAAAATCTATTTTTTTAATTTAGAAAATTCAACTTTGTCCCAATTGAGGGTGGGCTTGATTTGTGTAGTATATCTCATAAACCGTTCATTATTTTTTTTTTCTTGAAACCTGGCACACATATCACCCATATACACTTAAGATGAGCCTTTTCACAATCTTAAAAATTGTTACCTTTTTTCCAAATCGGTAAAAACTGTTTGTTTCTCAGACGAGTGTGTCGTCAAACTTTTTTTTTAAAAGTGTATTTTTCTAACATTTTAGAAAACAGTTTTTAAAGACGGTCTGAAATAAAAACGTTTACTTTGTGAAGCTTATATCAGAAATCACTCCGTATTTTCTGATGACCTCACACTGCAGTGGTGCCTTTAGTTATTTAGAGTTTTGTTACATCGTGTTGTATTCTCATGTATTCAGGGTTGTCGCTGTGTCCTGCTCAGACTTTCATGGCAAATATATTTATAAATTGCAGTGCACAGCGTCATCAGGAAAATGACCTTTTGGAGGAAAGCAGTTTGCTAAAGTGACTGTTCCTCCTAAGAATTTGTGTGGGGTGTGGAGATGTGCCGTCTTCTGATGGCTGTTGTATTTCTTATCTTTGCAGTTTTGGATGAGGCCACCAGCGCTTTGACGGAGGAGGCCGAAGCACAGCTGTACCGAACCTGTAAACAGCTTGACATGACTTTGGTCAGTCTGGGACACCGTAGCAGCCTGGAGAAGGTAGGATGAGCAGCTGAAGAAGAAGTATCCAGAAATTAGAAGAATTCAAAAAAAGATGTCTCGAAACTACAAAAAGTTTACTGTCGGAGGAAGTGAAGTGAAAATAATTGTATTAAAGTTTCCTCTATGTGGCGACTCTGCTAAATGTAAGAAAAATGATGAACTTTTTATTAATTATTAACTCTGTTGTTGTTTCTCACAGTACCATGACATCCAGCTCAAACTGTGTGGAGGAGGCCGGTGGGAGTTAACCAAGTTAAAAGGAGGCAGTGGGAGCCTCAGAGAAGAAACAGCATGACTAATGTCTTGTAGAGTAGAGTAGAGTAATGTCTTGAAGTCCATGGACATGCAGGAAGAATGAGTGTGGGAGAAAAAACAAAACAAGACATACTCCTGAATCCCTCCGTTTTGAACACTCAAGTGATCTTCAACAACGTACTTGAATAAAATCCAGTTCCTTTAGTGGAGGCCTTTTAAGAGGATAAGATGTTAAATGTGAGGTATAGCAACATTTTTCCTGATAAGATGACAGTTTGGAGGATGTTTGTGGGACAGGAAGGAGATCTGCGCCAAAATATCCTGGACTTTTACCAAGCCAGTAGTTTGAAAGGCCTACATCAGAAAGGAAGCAGGAAACCATAAATCTTTTTTATGTCAGATTACATTTTCTTTTATTCTATTATATCTACAATCACTACATTTGGAATTGTAATTGCAATTTGGTAATAAAACAGACAATGTTCTCAGAAAATACATCTGTGGATTTTACATACAGTTCTTAAGAGTTGTTTACATGATTGCATAAAAAAAAAAAAATCATTTGTACAATAAAAGTTAACAACATTCCGCCTTTGTCTGGTTAAGTGAAATGGAGAGATTCCCCCCCCCTTTAGTTGAGAAGTCTTTCAGAAAACACATCATCACGGTTGGTGTTGTCGTTCACTACTGTGGTCCGGGTGACCTCGGATGATCTCTTGAACTGCTGCGGGATCATCCAGCGTGCTGAGGTCGCCCAATCCGTTCAAGTCTCGCTCTGCCACTTTCCGCAGCACCCGGCGCATTATCTTACCTGAACGTGTCTTTGGCAGACACTGGACGAGCTGCGAGGATGACCAAAGAGTGACTTAAGTACAAGTCATTCGTCTTAAATGTCTGTTTTTGACATTAAACCGTTGAGACAGAATTACCTGGATGCAGTCTGGACAGGCATACTTGGCGATCTTCTCAGACACGATGTCGTTGAGCTGCTGGGACAGGTCCGCCTCGCGAACATCCGCATCCTTCTTTAGCACCACGAAGGCATACACACCTGGCAACACAGAGAGAAACATCCATCCCTGTGAACTACACAATGTGGGGAACGCATGTGAACTGAATGACATTGATTTCCTGCTCACCTTGTCCTTTGATGGCATGCGAGTATCCTATGACGGCAGACTCAGCCACTGCAGAGCATTGATTCTGTTACAGAAAGCACAATCGCAGGAATTAATTTTCATAGCATGCTAATAAGCTAACCATTACATGTTTGATGTAATTAATCATTTATTGACCTCACCACCACATCCTCTATCTCAGCAGTCCCAATCCTGTGGCCGCTCACATTGATGACATCATCGAGGCGACCGGTGATCTGGTAATACCCCTCTTTGGAGCGATAGGCACCATCGCCAGTAAAGAAGTAACCTGTATGTACAAAGATGGCAGGATTTAGAGACCGTGAACATTCCAAACGTGTTTTGTTGAGAAACACCATAAAAAGAGACGGTTTGTTCTTGAACACATCGTACCAGGGTAGGGCTGACAGTAGGTCTCAATGAATCTTTGGTGGTTGTTATGGATGGTTCGGGCCATACCAGGCCACGGCTGAGATATACACAGAGCTCCAGATGTGCGGTTGGATGTCAGCACTTTTCCCTGAGAAAAAGTTTTAAAAACAGTGAAGGAAAAACTCTACGGTCAGTGAATGTATCTGACAAATAGACCAGATAGATATAAAACTAAAGAAAACTATTTTTGTTCCACAGTAAACCCTGCCACTATCAAAGCTCTCAAAACGCTGTGTGTGGGTGTTTGTTTTTGTGAAGAGATCAGCTCAGAGACACCACTCCAACTGTCTGTACAATCTGTGCCACTGCAATAGCCACAAAGTAGTGTGTTTTTTATTAATATGGAGTTTGGCACGCACAGAGTGGGACTGACTGGTGGGAGCAGGGTGGGTATCAAAAGTGACACAGCTGGTGACTATTTTATAATCCTAATCTGACCCTCCATGAGGGCCATTCCCAGCCATCCAACATTTGCAAGAGTGGCACGCTACACACACACACACACACACACACACACACACACACACACACACACACACACACACACAGAGGGATGAGCCCCACACCTCAGTGTCAATGAGGACGGGCTTAATGCCAAAGAAAGGTCTCATAGCCATTCCTGGGACAATCTCTGCATCTGGGTCTGATGGTCTGGGGCTGATGCAGATACCACCTGTCTCTGAGAACACAAAGCAAAACAAGGCAGATTATAAAGATTGTGTTATTCTATATTTTCTTATTGTCAGTAAGTCTGTTTCAGACGGACGGGGCTCATTTCTATATATCTATTTCTATGTTCTCCTGACTTTGCTTGTGGTGCAGGATAATAATAATAATTTTTTTTAAAAAGTAACAGGACTGTATGTTTAACCAAACATTAATAAATGGTGAATTTATGGTGACTTTTCTTGATTCTCATGTTTTTTTTAATAAGATAAACATGAAATATTATCAGATTCCTCATTGATTCAAAGTTTTTAAGAGAATCCACTGTTGAATGGAAAACATCTGATATGGACGCTTAAGAATGAGGATGAACCAAGTCACAGTTCTACATGCATATCTGCTCAGAACAGAGCCAGACTGGTCAGAACCAGGAATATGGATGGAGAATAACCGGAACAGAAAACCTTTTTAATAAAGTGAAAATGGCACAGGAGAGTGTCCGTGGGAGAATAAAACTAACACTTTGTAAATCTAGCATAAGCCCTTCTCATTGCTACAGATGCCGATTGTGGAATTACAGCCATACTAAGTAAATTAAATGCAGTTTAGGTTTGCCTGGACCTCAGGGACTCTGGTAATCCGCCTGGTCGTGTTGGTGGCACCAGAGCCGGACACAGCAGAAGGGACCCAGTGGGGGGAAAGTAGGACACAACAGATGATCCCACAATAGCATCAGCAACTGGCATCCTGTTCTAATCAACTGTAACAGTGAGCCTGAAAGCCCCTAAAAAAAAAGCATCACCACTTTTTAGTTCAGCCCTTTTCTAAATCACTCTTCAATATCTAAAAAATGATAAATAAATCAACAATTTGCTTCTTTGCTTTTGCAGGACGTTAGATGAGAAGATCCATCTTGGCAAGAGGGCATAACTAAAAAGAATTTCATTCATCAAAAGTCGTTGTTTTAGATAAATGCTTATAAACTTGTAGAAAATATATAGATTATTTTACTTGTGTTACAGTTAGATGCTACAAAGCCTCTCCACTTCCTGTCCTCCTGCATCCTTTCACCTCTCTAGTCCTGCATGATCCAACTGGGAGGCTGCGCGCCAACAGTGGATCAAAATCTAATTTTCTCTCTAAACAGGCTACTTGCTTGCAGATCAACCAAATGGCACATTATGAATAATGCCACTTAGTCCTAATTGGTAACATTGGTCCAGGAAAATAACCTAATAAAATAATCCTTTTTTTCTGAAGTAGGGTATTTAGGTCATATTTGTGTCATTCAAGCTCATGATGCTCTGATGTTAAATTATCATCAATTAATTATAGATTTTTGCCATTTGTATGGTAATTAACGCAGCTTTGCTCCATCTGATCATTACTCAGTCTAATTTGAAGGGACTGGGGATGAAACCTATTAGCGAAATCAGCAGATTTTAAGCACGTTGTCATTATGTCTCATCAAAAGCCACTAAAGTAGAGGAATAGAAGGTATTTTTCAGTGACATCAGCAGTTATCTATGGGTGAAGAACAAACCAAAATGACTGGAATTATATAATCATACTGTAGCAACAGCATATTGTTTGTATTTCATTTTAATATCTTGTATCCTAGGGGTAGAGGTCAATTTTCTTTTTCCCCTTTGCTCAATATTATAGTATATTATAACATATGATAGTGGTAAGCACATAGGCAGATCTCAGATCTGCAGGCGAGTGTGATCCATTTGTGACGTGCCTCTTTTGGCAGCTTTATCATCTGCATTTGGCCGTCGAAACATCGGAAACTCAGCTGGCTTCTGTGAGCATTTTGACAAACAATGGATGAAAGTTTTGCTCTCATATCCTGTTGGTGTTCATTTTGGCCGTCAGGATTATTTAATATTAAGAAAAAGATGGCTCGATCTTGTTAATTCCTCTGGTTTCCAGTGTTGAACCCCAAGTTAGAATTTGGAGTCTGTGAGGAAAACATCTGGTTTGATTCAGGGGTCCAGATGGGATAAAAACTTTCCAGGCTTTGTGCATGTGTGTGTTTATGTGTGTGTGTGTGTGTGTGTGTGATGGAATGCACTGTACATGTAGTAGGTATATAGTTACAGTGTTATGTAAGAATTTTGGAAGGACGGAGCAGACTCTCCTCTCCCCTTTAAGGCTGACCGGCGGCTGTTTCAGTGACGTGGCTGCTGGAGGAAAAGTTCATCAACTTACTGTAACTCTTTGTGGAGAAATGCTACGACTGAGACTCACAACAAGAGAGATTAAACCAAGTTCAGTGAGAGAACGACACATTCGATTTGGTTTAGGTGACATAAAAACACTTATTTTTAGGTAAGACTTTAGACTATCATCATTTAGTTACTTCAAGCTTCTCACAATACTGAAATCCAGTCACAGTGATTGGTTAACCGTTCTCCTTCAGCATTTTGGTGACAATTTGTAATCATCCTAGCGTTGTGGCTCAGGTGATGGAAGTGTTGGTTCACCACTTTGAATAGAAATTAAATTTCATACAGACATTTATGTCCTCATAGGATTAATCCTAGAAACTTTGGTGATCCTCAGATTTTTCCTCAAGCACCACCAGCTGGTAGACATTTTTGTTTTTTAATGAAAGGTCTCAACAACTGTTGGACGGACTGTCTTGAAACGTCAGACATTCAGGTTCTCCTCAGGATGGATTATTTAAATAAATAAATACATTTTAATTTGTCCAATACTTAAACTAAATACCTTCAGAACCAGCAATATTCCACTCTGCCTCAGCTTCATGATTTTTGATAATTAAATAAAAACATCTATAGCATTACGTGGATAAAATCAGCATTTGGGGCATCTTTGGTTTGAGAGTGATAGCATTTAGCATGAAGAAGCTCTCTTCTCACAACCTCACAGAGCTGCTACTGTACAACGGCTTTAGATTCTGAGCCTTGTTTCATTTTGTTTCCAATAGCCGATAAATGACACATTTCAGTACATTCAGTTACCAGTTTGCCACCAGGTGTCCACCACAGGGCAGCGTCCATCCCCGACCACTCTGTGATACCACTCCCACGCCTCAGTGTTGATGGGCTCGCCCACTGCACACAGACAAGGACACCTTTAGCTATTGGTTTGAGTCCATTATATGTTTTGTTTTATGTTTTGCAAAAGAAATATTAAATATGATGATGTGTTTCTGTGAAGAAGGACGTTTTGTCCAATAGGAAGAGGACTTACATTCTTTTATCCTGAGTTTTGTGTTTCTACCCTTATGCTTCATGTTTCAGGAGAAAACCGGTGTCTCTGCATGTATGTGTGTGTGTGTGTGTGTGTGTGAGGCATGTCGATGAACCAGCCAAGCTTGACTTTCAGTGGACTTTAAGGATGTAACGTGTGTGTGCGTAGAGGAAAGGAATTCATGTGGTTAATGTTAGTTTGCTCACACCCAATTAATTCTTTTGAGTGAAATAAGAGACAGACGTGTCCATTTATAACGCAGCATTTAAAATCTGCTTCCACATACAACTGCAATCTGTACGGCAGATGTATGGCAGACTTAACTAGGACGAAGCTCTATACATAATGTTGTCATTACGTGTAAATGTTGAAGTTCTCACTTATAGGTCCAGTGTGTATAGGTGTAGGATGTATGGGGATTAATTGAATGATATTCAATATAATATTCAGAGTTATGTTTTCATTAGTATATATACACCATAAATAAGGATATGTACACATTACCAGGCTGAAGTGACTCAATTCTGATTTTTTTTTTTTTTTTACACAAAAATCTGATCTTATAAAACAAGATTTGAGTCACTTTCATATGTGATCATAATTGGATGCATGTCTGATTTGTGGCCATGCGACATGAATGAGAACAATCACATAGGAATCTGTGGAATGGAATTATGGTTTTTTGCATATACGCATGTGTTGAGTGCATCATCAGGCGGCACCGACAGCACGGCAAAACAAGATAATGTAATGTGCCTGAGAAGAGGGAGAATATTCGTACAGTGGCCTAGAACAGACCAACCACCGGCTTGATAGTGGGCGTTTCTTTTTTATCTTTAACTGCCAGCATAGAGGAGGGTCAGGCAAGGGGAACTCAATGGGTTGCAATCTGCATTGTGCATTAAATCATACACACTGAATCTATTATATGAATGGTTGTGTTACTTGCTGACACGAGGTGATCGGCACGCAAATGAGAATCAAGTGAAGTAAAACTTTAATGGTGCTCATAATAATACTTTCGAGTGTCATATTTGGCGTACCAGAGCCAAGAGTTTTGAGCGTGGAGCGGTCGTACTTGTGCACCCAGTGGTCTCCGTACTTGAGCAGCAGCCGGATTGCTGTGGGTGCCCCATAAAACTGGTTTATCTTAAGTCTCTGAACCATCTCCCAGTACCTCCCTGTGAACAAAACATGTTAAGTTAGCGCGATACTAGAAAGAATGACAATCAGAAATCGGAGATGAGCTTGAATCTGTAGAACTGAGGACTGAGGACTGACAACAGATCTGTTTTCCCAGTGTTTCTCCTTGACAATAACAAGGTGCGTGTGCTGACACACATGTGATGACTGTGTCCCGTGTGACTGTATACAGAAGTTCTAATTTTAGTGTGGAGGGGCCAAGTTCAATTGTAAACAGTTATTCATAGACAGAGACACAAGCATCTAGACCTCTTGGCAGAGGATGGGAAAACTTAGAGGCCAGCATTCATAAAATGTTGTTTTATTATGGCAACAAAAATGTCATTATAATGATTAGAGCAGATAAAACTCTGGTTGCTAAATATATGACAAATTTGAAGGTCTGCTATGCAACTAAAGCTATTTAGAGTCTTATTTTATTCAAGATTTTCTTTTTATGCAGAATTTGTTGACCAGTCTGACACATTTAAGCTGCTGACATTCATACCTGGGTCAGGGTAAATGGGGGTGCTCTCAAACAGGACAGTGGTTCCCCCATTAGCCAGGGGGCCGTAGACACTGTAACTGTGTCCTGTTATCCAGCCAATATCTGCCACACAGCCAAACACATCTCCATCATGGTAGCTGAAGACATACTGGTGATGAAAGGGACGATTTATGAACGGAAACAGAGGAAGAGATGATATTTAGTTTAATTTAATACTCTTAAATGACCCATTTAAATGGTTGCTTTATCTTCACCTCAATGTATTATATGAATACATGAAGCTCCTCTGTAACTTGCTATGATCATTTCCACTGCAGATGGTCAGACACTGGATAATCCAGCCCTCAGGATGTTTTCTGCTATGTTTGTCTCATTATTATTTCCTTTTAGCCCCTACCTTCAGCAATTACCAGTGAAAAACAAGCAACCCCCAACTCGGGGCTGTTTGGTCTCAGGGGGCATTTTTTGAGCCATGTTCTGGTGACATCATGTGAATAAAAAGGCTCTAAAAGTGCATAAATAGTCATGCAAGTATGAAATTTGACAGGGAGTATCCTGAAACAGGGGGGGAAGTAACAAAATAGGATTCTGAGGCTTGCTGATATTCAATGTTAAAATATCGCCCACAAAAGTCCAAAAAAGACCACAAAATAAATTGTATATTTGATGAATTCTCATTAAAAATTATTAAACGATTAATATTACTGCCTCACTTGTAAATTTAAAAAAAACTTCCTAAGTTCCTTAGCTTTAGTTTGAGCTCAAGATGATCTTTGCATTTTAACTATTATATTTGCTATTCACACAACTTTTCACTTTGCCTAAATTCAGAGAAAATGGAATTCTCAGCCAGGGTAAGCATAAATCTAACATCTAGCAACACTTGATTGCTTTAATGGCATTCAGAAATGTTTTTGTATTGTAGTTTGTCCAAACCAATACAGCAAAGAAAAGTTGTATGTTTACAATATACAGACTAGCATGAGTACCATGTGAAGCAAGAAGCCAGCATACCTAAAAAAAAAAAAGTCAAAATGCATGTATGGGGACTCATTTGAAAGGCATCATTTATGAAACTGTTCTTATTTAGTATGGGGCTAAAATACAGCCTGCACTACAACAGTTCAAATGTGTGATAAAAAAAGTAAATAAAATGAACCAGACACCACAGGTTCTGCTGGATGTTTACCCGGTGTGTGAGAGCAGCGTACAGCAGGTATCCAGCCTGAGTGTGGACCAGGCCTTTGGGCTTCCCTGTGCTGCCTGATGTATACAGCATGAACAAGGTGTCCTCACTGTCCATGGCGGCCGGCTCACACACCGCATCTTCCTCCTGCATCTCCTGAACAACACGGTGAACTGTAAGGATTATTTTGTTTAAAAAAAAAAAACCACATGCGTGTAGTAAACACGAGTTTTGTTGCTTTTTATTTAGTACTGGAACATCTTTTCTTGAATGACAGCGTGTGACTTTTTAAGAAGGGCTGCATTCTTTAAGAGATGACATTCCTCCAGTTGGCAGCTGATGAAGATTATGTAATATGACAGAAAAAGGCCCAGAGCAGCTGCTATAATGGTCCTGGGGGTGAGACTATTCTGTCAAGTGCTCTCTCCCACATCTAGAGTGAACTTTCAGTCTCAAAGAGGGGTTGTTTCATTAGTTAATGTGCACAACATTAACAGCATTCATTTTCATTTTTGCTTGATACACATAGGGAAAAGTGTCTCAGTGTGACAGCGGTCCTCTTCTGCAGGAATTAAAGGTACAGTGTGCAGGATTTTTACGCCATCTTTCAGTGTAGTGACAGATTACAACCAAATGAACCCCTCTCGTCTCTCTCCCCTCATAGGCTCATTCTCATTCACACTAACAGATACATAATTAGTCGTAACATATTCCATTTCCGCCCCTAAATCCTACTCACTGGACATAATATAATAACTGATATTGATTAAAATTTCAATTAAAGCTCTGAGTGTCTATATGCCCTCTCACCTCCTCCATGGCGATGTCCCTGGCTGTCATTGGGACGGGATTCTCTGTCCTCATAGCAACTAACACCTGCTGCACTGTTGGGCAGCTGTGAACGGCTGTATCCACCGTCCTCTTCAGTTCGGTGACCTTTCCCCCTCTGACGCCCTGGTTCATCGTGATGACAGTGCTGGACTGGGCTGAAAATGAGATTTCCCTTTAAATACAATGTTAGAGCAACTTTTGGACATGCTACCCCTGGCTCTGTGTCATTTAACAAACCGGTTGTGTTGTAACAGGTGCATTTTTTACCTAACTGTATTTTGATTATATACTGAGCAACAGTGGAAACGCATAATTTTAAAAACCCTGTAATTTCTATTCACTAGCCCTAATCTACTGAAACAAACAATCATGTGATTCACTGAATAGACTTTTTTTAAGTACCCACAACCAAAACATGTTAAATCATTAATAACCATCATTTAATCATTACATAGAAATAACAGTCATTGGTGCATTTCAGAGTAAACGATGATGTTGGTGAGATTTTTCTCTGCATGATTGAAAAGACCTGGCCAAGGTGATAATTTACGGGTCTAAGCAATGTCCGACTGAAACAGCTGACGGTGCGACGATCCCCGAAAAAACTTAGGTGAACGCGCAGTTGGGATGCTATGGTCAGAACTCTGCAGACACGTGCAGCACAGATGTTCCAGATGTTATGGCTGATTGCAATGTGGACGGAGATCACATTTAGTGACAAGTCCTGCTCATGGATGACGGTCAGAACTTGTCCACATTCACGGCCATCCGTCTCCGACATAGGGTTCTAGGTCCACGCGTCATTCCCAGGATAGGCTACAGCGATCGGGCATCACCTTAATGCATGACAACGCCCTCTATGGGACGTTCAGGATCACCGGGTGAGACGGAAAGATCCTGCATCAGCAACACATTCATAACTTGTCACAGCACTGCTGAAAGAATGGCATGTCATCCTACAAGTCCAGAATAACATCTTATCCATTCAGGCGGTGTAAAGTAGTGATAAATGCTGGAGGTACACACGCACAGTAGTGACTATTTTTGTTCTCTGTCTCACCATCCACACTTTTTGACCTATAAATTCTAAGGCAAAAACCACTAATCTGCACAAAAATGATTTTTCTGTATGGCTAAGGGGTGAATAAACATGTGTGAACCATAATTTGCCTTTAATATTTAATATGGACAGGATGGCATGACATTAAAAAAAATATGCGTTTCTACTGTTGGTCAGTATATTATGCAAGCAATACGAAAGAGATGCAGGATTACAATTTATGATGTATCCTTTATTACTTTAAGCTGCTCTCGTCTAGATTCATGTACAAACAATGGATAAAATGCATCACGTGAAAAGGGTCAAAAAGGAAAAAGGGTTTCATCATCTCACAGAATCAGAATGAGAGTCGGGCTGTCTCACCGTCCCTGATTCGGTCTGCGAGGGCCTGGGCACTGAACCCTGCAAACACTACATTGTGTGCTGCACCAATACGAGCACATGCCAACATGGACGCCACAGCCAGGGGGCAAGGAGGCATGTAGATGGTGACACAGTCCCCCCTCTTCACGCCAAGCCGCCTTAACAGGTTGCCCAGTCGACATGTCATCTCCAGTAGCTGCCTGTTGATGAGAAATATCAAAGATCCACACTTCATGGCAAAAGATGCCGGTACACACACACACAACACTAAATCCAACCTACTCACCTGTAGGTGACCTTGACCTCTGACCCCGGTTCATCTCTCTCCCAGATCAGGGCCACCCTCTCAGGACAGACGTGCACGTGGCGGTCCAGGCAGTTTACTGAATGTGACCATAATAAACCAAGGAGTTCGAAAATGCCACATCATGCTGCTTTACTCTGCATCACCATTAGCATGATGCTTTTTAGTTTTTTTAGTTTTAGCTTATTAGGATCCCCATTAGCTGCAGCAAATGCTGCCCGCTATTCTTACTGGGGTCCGACACATATGCATCACATTATACAATGCATACCATATAAGAATACCTACATACAACAAAACATGTAAAAAAAACAAAAGCACACGGTACGAACAATGTAGTTATTGTAACAATGTAAATTATATACCTTTCCTTTCAGTAAACATTTCCATAATTTATCCAAACACATTTATAAAACGTATTTTACAATCTTTCATCCGTATAAAGTATTTAGGAATTACAATGTATGTTGTGTTATGAACCATATTATCACTTAGTTTCTTATTATAAAATAGTCATACTCTATACAATATAAACAACACCATTATATATGCGTTCAAGGCATTTGTCTAGTTAATGACTAGTTTGTACGGTGATGCCTTCGAGTCTCCGGAAATATTTTATTTAGACGCGTTCCTCATAAAGCAGCATAGGAGGGAATAAAATCACAATTTTTTTCTTTTTCTTTTTCCAACGACCAAATCGATTTCTATTAATCAGAATTACTGCATTTATTGTAATTAGCCTAAATGTGATCTTAGCTAATCTTACCGGACAAATTCAGCTTTCCTCCCTCAAACCACTTGATCTTCCCTCGGCTCAGATCACAGTCCTGGACCGTGTGGAAAGGTCTGATCCAGCTCAGTCTCTGACGCGCCGCAGCGGCCCAGAAGCTCTCGCTGTTGGAGACTGAAAACTCCTGCAGCGTGGAGTGGTCCGACACCCCTTCAAACCCTGCAGCCTCCGGCATAAAGGCCGCCACATTACACCTCCTTCGACCTACTTGGAAATAAGGTCTTAAGACCCGACTGAAGGAAGTAACGAAACACTTCGAGGCGCGTCCGCAGGGCTGCCACATTATTGCGGTGCAAGAATTATGTTTTACATAAAAATTATGTTTACAAATAGGCTATTTCGGCATCGGATCATTGACTGGGGAATTTGGGGAGCTGTCCGACTCAACTTCTGTGAAAGCGAAAACTTCAGAGAGGGAGGGCTGTATGAGTGATGCGTTAAAGGGCGGTACAAAACCATGTGCCGACATATTTTCTTGGAAAGTAGGCCACTTGCAGGACCTTCAGCGTCGATTTCTCTTGGTGCCCAATAAACGTATGAAAATCATCTGTTTCCTGGAGTTGTACTCTCTAGAAGTCATGTTTGTAGGGTTGTGGTTATGCAGATAAAAAGCCCTCCTTTGTAAAACTCTTCAGACATACAGTATTGGGGACAATAAGCACTTTTTGAGTGACTTGGGACTTTAAATATAAGTAACTTTTAATTATAGGTTACAGTTACATTTATACAGAGACACACACAGATAGTCAGTATTAACTGTACATAATAGAGCAGTGTTATTGGACATTATTTTCAGTATGTACATCACAGCAGATGAAAGCAAAAGCCTTCTAATCTTTTCACAGGACTTGAACACAGCTGTGCGCCAGTCATCAGGGAGGTCAGAGGTCACACTCGGCTCCTTGTTACAGAGTCTGTTGTTGAAATGGAGGCTTGCTTCCAAAACCATATTTACTCACACATGTTGCATAAAGTAGCTGCATGTCACAGAACTGTCATGTTCATCTATTTTTAAAGAAAATAAATAATTGTTGTTTTTTTTTAAAAAGCAGCTCCGCATCAAAACAGCTGTGATAAATGGTGGGGAAACATTTCCATGCTTGAGCCTCCTTTGGTCTCATGGTGACATGAAAAGGTGTGCTGTTTGGAGTTAGCTATGCTGTTTCTAAGAGCGGCGAGGCAGAACTGATCGCACCGGTTGAGTTAATGCCTCACATCACTGGAGCTGACAAACCGTTTTCAGAGCCGATGTTAACTAACAGGGAAATGAAGAGAGATCTTATGTGTTTATTGATGATTCTAATATTTGACCTGCAGATTTGAGCAAAGCAAAGGGTTCAGCTCAGTCAGTCAAAAGAGACTTCTGCCTCTGTGAAATGTTTGGAAGCATGTCTCCACCAGTCTGTACCCTGCAGCCCTTTTTCAGTTGCCCTTCTCCACCTCTCCCCTTTCCTGCTCCGTCACCTTGTCGTCAGCTTCCTCCTTTTGTGTCGCGTGGCCGTTCACTCTGTCAGAAACTGTCCCAAACATCTTGGCGCTGTGCTCCTGTGCCTTCGCTCGCAGTGCAGCGATACTGTTCTCCCTCAGTTCCTCTTTAGAAATGGGCGAGTTTGTATCTTTCACATGTTTCTCGTTCTCTTCCTCCTCCATCACTTTGTCCTCTGGTTTCTCTGCTCCTGGCGGTGGTGGTGTCAGGCTGCTGGGCTTTCCAGGAGAGGTGTGTGGGGTTTCAACAGACTTCTTGTGCATACCTTCAGAGAGAGGATATTAATTTCAGTGAGGGTTTGCAGAGGAGGCTTGGATGAGGAGTTCAAACTAGAGCTGTCTTGTAGGTATTCCTGTCTTTGTGTTTCTGGTAGGTTGAAGCATTTAGGCGATAAAAGAGCAACATTTTTCCTCTCAAGCTTGACATTTTGTATGTACTGAGGTGTTTGACATCAAATAAAGTGTGAAAGAGAAGGATGACCAACTGGATAGATAGATAGATCAGACCTATTGTTCAATAGAGTCACCTAATTGATTTAAACTAATCAATTGACACAAGGCCAGAGAGGACGTTTGGTCTAATCTGTCCTGATTAAGTAGGATTATCACTGCATCGACTGCTACCTTTTATTGACATGCTGACACTTTTATTGGGTCCCAACATGAGCCAGGGTTAGCTTCCACTTACTGTTGCTCGAATACATCTCAATCCCCAATTTTCAAACACAATTAGAAAAACTAATAGAGAAATATTGCATTTGTGACAACAAGAGTATAGCATAGAGTATATAATATACTCTATACTATAGTATAGAGTATTTTAATAACAACAATATTGATATTAAAAGGTGGAATTCTATGACTTTTACTGCCCATATGGACAAAATGACCATAATGCATCTGTAAAAATGTCTGTGATGTAATACCGTATCTGTATCTGACTTATTAACTCCTAGTCAGACATTTCAGCTACAAGAAATTGTTGAACTGTGATGCATCAGTTTAACCCTATCATATAATTCAAGATCAATAAATGGTCATAGGTTACACAGGACACAGAAACATACTTCTGTATGTACATTCTTGTATTTGTAACAAACGTACTTCTTCATGTAACAAACATACTTCTATATGTAGCAAACATACTTCTATATGTAACAAACATACTTCTATTTGTAACAAACATACTTCTATTTGTAACAAACATACTTCTATTTGTAACAAACACACTTCTGTATGTAACAAACATATTTTTGTATGTAACAAACTTCTCTATGTAACAAACTTACTTCTGTGTGCAACAAGCATACATAACTTACCTAGCAGCCACGGAGCATAAGAGTCAGTGACACCCTCCTTAGCTGATTTGAGGATGGACTCGGGCAGTGGGATGGAGTGACGGACCATGGCTCCATACAGGCCGTACTCCGCCATCACGCTGCTGCGACCCCAACACTTCTCCCTCTTCCTCCACTTGGCCCTACGGTTCTGAAACCACACCTGGAGAAATTAAGGCAACATATATTTAAGTTTTGAGATGTGCAGAACAGTAATGCATGTAATTGTATATCTATTCTAACCTTGTAGAACTGTATTATTTTTGTAACTGGATCAAATCTTGATTTAAAGTCCCCTTCCACTCAAAATTTATAGTGGCTTCTGCAGCTTCACAGTGCTGGATGATGAGCATTCTGCTGAAAGGGGTAAATATCTCTGTGACGAAAACTTCAAGCGAACATGCGCTGAAAATGTACTTTTCATTGAAGCAAAAGACATGTTGTGTTTAACGGTGCAACTAGAAATTAGAAATATTTGCAAATTCATTGATTTTTTTCACGAAGTGAAAAGAAGTATATCTGGGTTTTTGTTTTTTTTGTTGTTGTTTTTTTTGTTTTTTTTAAAGAAGGTAATACAATTTCTGTGGAAAAACCACATCAGACACAAATTATTCAAAGCAGGGTGTTGCCATGTGGATCTTTAATATATTTTTAAGCTACTATAAAAGCATTGACTTCTCATTTCATAATTGATTACCCCTTTATTAACCCTTCCATGTTGTTTAATGCTGCAAGGACCCAGTCACTGCTGTCTTGAAGCAGGAATATTTATTTTGTGGACTGGGAGATAAATATCAGTGAAACAAGGACATCTGCTGGAGGCTTAAGAAGAAAAGGTTGCTGGTGAAGAAGTGCAAAGAACTAATTTTATTAGCTCTTCACTAAAATTTGTGTGTTTGCTTGCACACACTCCTATAGGTCCACTATAGACTGAAAATGTTTGTAACAGATTCGGCATTCAATATTTTATTTATTTTCTCATTGCTTCTTTTGTACAATATGTTGTTTCTTCAGGAGTGTGTGTGTGTGTGTGTGCATCATTGTTCCTCTCCTCAAGTGCCTAAATTGATTTCCACCAAGCCAGGCCTTGTGATAGCCTCAGCAACTTGTGAATATGAATGAGGAGAACAGGGGGGAAATGAGCATCCTAAAATGGCCAAGGAGGCGGAATGAGATTGTAGGCAATGGTGTAAAGTCTGTGTATGTCTTTTTATGTTTGTGTGTGTGTGTGTGTGTGTGTGTGTGTGTGTGTGTGTGTGTGTGTGTGTGTGTGTGTGTGTGTGTTTTTCAGACCTGGAATTAAAAACGATCAAGCCGAGCCCAGAAAGCTATTCAGGTAGATCTGATGATAACCTCCATCTCATAAAAAGATGAGCCTCAGATGAGCAGTCATGCTTTTTGACAGCAGTGTGAGTGTGCATGACTGGGTGTGTGTCTTCGCATGTGTGTGTGAAGTGTAAGAGAGTTGACCCTGGGGGCGAGGCGGCTGATTGAAAAATAAGTTAATTTCCAGGCCCGATCGATGGGAGACAGGCGGTCAAATATCACGGGAAATTAAAATGCTCATAGCAACCAGGCAGAGGCCTCGGCTCAGCCACTGACCTGCACTAATTAATTTCTATGTAGTTATCATTTCATTTCAGGACTGTGGCCCATCTAATGGGAGAAAGGCAATAAGTTCTCCTCAATTAACTAATTATATTGAGAGGGTGTAAATGAGAAAGCAGAAGGCATTGTGAGGATGAAGATAATCTCTCTCTCTATCTATATCTATATCTATCTATCTATCTATCTAACTCAAACTTAAAGTTAAAAAAAACTTCCATTGCATGAAATATCTGAATTATTTAATAGAATTTTTTTTCATTTAAATGAAATGTCCTTTTTGTTTTATTCATCTCTTAAAAGATTTGAATTGTAAGATAATAGCAGATAATAATAACATTTGTGCATCCTTCACAGACATGAATACACACCTGTATTCTGTCCTCTGGCAGCTCCGTCTTCATGGAGAGCATTTCTCTGGCATACACGTCTGGATAGTGAGCTTCATTAAAAGCTTTCTCCAGCTCCTCCAGCTGATAAGAGGTGAAAATTGTCCTGCAGACAAATCAAAGAAAGCAAATGAGAAGAAATACCCATGTATAATTTGAATTTCTTTGTCACCTATTTTCTCATTTTCACATTTGTTCAATTTTGTATAATGGCTGCAAACGAAATGTTCTGAATTTGAAAAATTTAAAATAAAAATAAAAATAAATAAACAATCAAAATGGTTGTGGACTGATATTGAAATAAAATGAAGATCATGCAAAATGAAAAATAGGCCTATTAATTTTTTTTCTTTTATGAAATGATTTTAGAATTAGCAGTGTAAGAGGACAAGAGGTCCATTATATTCGTTTTTTCTTTGTTATGGCATCGAGAATAAAAGGCCATGTGATCTTTTACCACACATGCGTGGTTTTATCCTTAACGAAAAATACAGCAACGATGTATTTCTACAGACAGTGCATCGGAGATCAGGCAAAATTTTACCGCTATTTTGATGAGAATTTTTAGGCCCACCTTATTAGGGTAAATATAGCCTCTTATTAGGAGCATCACAAACATACACGTGTCATTACGGGAATTAAATGCTGATTTCTTTTGTTTTAAGTTTAATCACTGGTTACATAATCTTATTTTTTATTTGTATGTTTTTTCTTTTACCTGTGTCGTCTTTTCTTTCTTTTCTTGCTCTGAATCTTGGAGGATTTGGTGAACTTTTGATCACCGGAGGAGAGACTCATGTCATCAGAATCTGTGAGGAAATACATCAGTGAGCAACTCAAAATACGAGGACAATAATATAATAATAATAATAATAATAATAATAATAATAATAATAATAATGATAATAATAATAATAAAAGATTATGATGATGGTAATACAAAGATGGTAAGATTTGAGAATTCTTTGCTTTATTCTAAATTTAATTAAAAAATAGACTGTTAAAAAAATAGACAGGCCTCTGCATATTTCATTTTTTAATCTTTTCCCCTATTTTAAAAACAAAAATAAATAAATAATCGAACCCCATTTTTTCTAGCTTAACTTTATTTAACTTTTTAATTTTTTAATTTTCAATTTTCTACCATCATTGGTCCTATATCCGATCAGAGGCCACAGACAAACTCTTTCTTTTTTTTTTGTTGATCTGTCATTTTCTCCATGAAAGATAGTTCAGAATAAACATGAGGTACGTCATACATGTACACAAACATTCAATAATTATTCTCATCCCTTCATTAGAAACACACAGTGTGTTCCCAGAGTTTAAAGGTCTTAAGTTAGTGTCAAACACTCACCGGAACTGGCGGAGTGTTGTCCGTCGATTTGTGCGTCCATGTGCGCTGCTCTGTGCAGCGGCTGCAGGTGCACATTTTGCGCCTCTGACAGCATCTCCAGAAAGGCCGGCTGGCTGTAAAACGAGTGTATTCCTTCTGGTCCCAGCAAACCCATACCTACCCCGAGACCCCCATGTCCGAGCGCCGACCTGGTGGCCAGTACGTGCGCCCTGTGCGGCAAAGCCTCCAGCGGACGCCTGGGTGCCGCCGCAGGCTCCTTGTTGAGGCCGAGCAGCTCCTGGATACCAAAGCCGGTGCGCCGGTGCGCCGTAGGGGCCATTTTCCAGACAGGAGGCGGCTGGTGGGATCCCTCGTGATTCACACTGGTTTGTGAGGCTGATTTCTGTTTATTCTCTGTGTCTGAAAGCACAACACCCTCCTTCCCTGTCATGGCGGTGTGGCTCCAATTTCTGTTCTCTGGTCCCTCAAAAGAAGCCGCAGTCCCTGGTGCAATGAGTTCTGTGATGCGCTCCCTTTCTCTCCCTGCCCGCCTCGCTGCTGCGCTTTTTATTCAGCAGGCAACAGGCGGCAGCCAATCCAATCACAAGAGGGGAGAGTCCCCACTGAAGTTTGTTTCAAGCTCTGTGAAGCCTCATTAAAGTAGATTACACAATTTCTGGCAATTAAATGCGACAAAATAACTGGGATACTTGGCATGTTTGCCAAGGAATTGCTGAGCACGTGGATGGGTTGTCTGTAAGTGACCATAAAAAGAGGCATCACTTCCATCTGATAAAGCGTCATCGTCATTTTGATACCATGAATTTGCATTTATCACAGGTCAAGCATAGAATTGCATACACCAAGACTTTTATAGGTTGTTTTCTTGTTTTTTGGTGAGTGTTTGGGTCAAAAAGAGAAAGGATATGCAAGCGATTTTAAATTTAATTAGTTACAATAAATCACCAGCGAAAGAAGGACTTAATACTCTTAATTCATGCTTCTGAGGCTGATCACCTGATCATGAAAAAGATCCGATCAGCTCAATAAATCCCCTCCAGTTGAATGAAATCAATTTAATTTGCAACACGTTCGTTCTCATTCATTGAACTTTAGTAGTGAGGAACCCCAAAAAAATACTGAAAACCCAGAATAGAATTAATTTGAATTTAATATGGCTGAATAAGACTGTATTTGCTTTGCTATATAAAATTGTCAGATATTTAAACTTTATAATTAATCATGAAAAGTGAATATTTTATTTCAGGCTCTTTAATTACAATGATAGAAGTACAAAGTTTTAAAAAAATATTATAGCCTATATATAACTACCAATAAAAAGGAACTTTATTTGTATAAAATATGTCTCATTTATAATTTCTGCCCTTAAAATATAACATTATCGCTCATCAAAATGTATCTAAGACAGACATGACAGTAAAAGGCGCAATACAAAAACTGTAATCTGATTACAACTCGGTGCAGTTAAACTCATCTTGTATTTGTTATTTTCCAATACATATTCTTAACAAAGTTAATCTATTAAAAATAAACCATAATGAACTAAACGCAGGTCACATTGGATCAGGAGCTGAGAAAAAAAGATATTCACTGATTAAATTTAATTAAAAGAAGCACTAATAAACTCATATAAGCCAATTTATAGATCAGTTAATCAATCAGTTTAGCTTCTTATAAGGGTGACAACAAACATTAATTGATCCGTTACCAGGCTCGAGCTCTAATGTCCATATAACCCACACTGTGATTTGCATATTCTAATTAGGTTTGTGCACCAAAGGTTTTGTTTAGTAGCAGTCTGCTCATCTGCTCATTGGTCATTAAGCGTTTTCTATTCTTTGACGGGTCACATGATGAAGAATACAATATCCCACTTGAGGGTATTTAGGCCACAACAGGGTGGCAATTAAATATGCGACAAACAGAGGAGCAAATGCAAGCGGACAATAAAATAACAGATTAATGTGCATCTTGTAACGCATCTCTTTTGCTGTTTGAGGTCTGATGGTAAACACAATAAGTTTTGACGCGGACTGTTAAATTGCGTAATAATTTTGTGCATAATTCCGATTTTGAAAGTAAGAGTGAAGGCATTTAAACCATCAGCTTAAATTGAAACCCACTTAATTGTGAGATCAGGGGAAAATACTATCATATTCCCACAACCTGAACGATCTCTAATCAGCTATGAATCAATTATTGCACAGTTTCATTGTTCGGAGATAATTTGCGGCACGCTTTTGGACATCTGGACGGATAATTGCGCAGAGGAGAGTTTATGGAGATGAGTGGACGCGCACGATGGAAGCGGAGATAGTCTTATCAATTGACATGTGGTGATGAATAAATAAATAAATAACTGGGTTCTGTTTGGCAGCACGTCAGGCTGTTGATGGTGGTCAGTCCCACAACACATTAGTGCTGGTTTGCACTCTGAGATATGATCAAGAAGTGGCATCCCTCCGGTTGTGTAACTCTCCATTTCCCCGTAGGAGAAGAGGCCTACATAAAATACGTATGACAGAACACTGTATTACAATACTTAAGGAAAGGCTTTGGTAAATGATTCAGTCATTATTTGCCTAAGTGTGAAATTTTAGATCAAAATCTCATATTCAGTATGACAAAATAAAAATGAAAAAAAGAAATCACTTATTGGATGGACAAAATAAATAGAAAAAATACATAGATAACAGAGAATTAGTTGATCCAGATGTGAAGAACAAGAGAGGATTAAAGAAGAGGATTTTACTTAAATTAACAAAAATTACCTTCAGCATCTCATGAGAGGCTTTTTGCAGAGGCATGTCATTAGTGGTGAATGAAGAGATCAATGTCATACCAATAGCCATGCTAATGAGGTTTCTGCACTACACACACGTGTGGATGACATCCATGAATCACAGCCTTCCACTTAGATTAGGATGCAGCAAGAAACACATTTTTGCATCACAATTCACAGCCCCTGCACACAGATCACCTCAGTTCAAGGTTAATCTCAGTTTTAGTGTCAAACAGTTTAAGATCTGAACTCTGGGCACAAAGATCGAAGACAGTTTAAGGAAAGTATTTATATAAGCCTGATTGCTGTGATTTGTCCCTTTTTTCTTGTGCGAAAATATAATTTTAATCTCTGCTTGGGCATATTATCTTTTTCAATTATGTTTTTAGTCAATATGAGGTTGTTGGAGGAGAAGGATTAAACCTGCAAAATTATTGTATTCATTGAAATTTGCAATGAAATGAAATTTAAAACAGCCAATACTGTGCCGTCAATCTCTGCATATTTGATTTATGAGACTCAATTTTAACATAATGCAAAAAAGAGGGATGTTGTCACAGCCTTATAGGATGTTTGGACATCCAGAGCTGAGCAGCAGCTTCTTCTGTAACATTCTAATCTTAGCTTCAGCAGCTCAAGGGGAGACTGAGCATAACAGTATGGTTACAGAGAGAGGTAGAGACATGGCACTGCCATCCATATGTGGCTGAGATAATGCAGATTCATAGTTATTCAAATGCATTGCATGCAGCCTATCTGTGAAAGATAAGAAGTTATATCTAGATGAAATACAGATCCTGATCAGCCGTTATGGAAAATCATATTTTACTGATGATAAACATATGAGCTCCATGGTGCTGTCCTCTTTACCCTTTATTGGTCCTCAGGATCCTCTGCAGACACGCAGATCTTTCTCGGCAGTGATGTTCTTGCACAGATTCATAAAGTTTATTCCTCACATATAAACACACTCAGCGCAACATAATGAAACATAATGACATATGCAATCTTCACCTATTAACAAATATGTACTTTGACAACCTGAGGACTCATGAGAATATCATTCATAGGCCTGTAACCATAATTTAAGGTCAATGGATTTACCAGCCAACCATCTAAATCTGGTGTATCTGGATTTTTATTTGGATCTGCGCTAAATTGCACATACTCAGATACCAATACCCTAAGCATGCCTGAAGATCAACGTATTATTCCCTGAGAAATCAAAGAAAACGTTAAAAAAAACGTTCTATCTCACAATGTTTGAACAATGAAAAAAGAATCCTGGATCATCAGGACAACTTTATGAAGCTGACAGTGTTGGTTTGACCTACAATGAGCTTGTTGACAAATGTTGCCTCTCTTTTCTTTTGAAATTCATAAAAAGAGTTCTAGTTCTCGTTGAACATATTCGTACAGCCAATCACACGGCAGCTCTTTCCCATTTCAATGTGGCTTCTCTTTGTGTTTTTGTGGCATTCCAGATGAACTGTAACATTTCCCATCAGTAAACGTTTTCTGCCAGAAAAGGCTCTTCTAATCTAGCTAATTGCCGTTTCCCAGAGCTCAGCTTTTAAGAGGAAGAGCCGGGTAACCGAACAGCCGTTGATCAAAACATCCTTTTAAAGGTGAAGAAACAAAAGGCCACTGGTGATTCAACAGTTTGTTTCGTGGCCACAAAACATTAATTAGGGCAATAACTTCATGCCATTGCCCTTCTATAGTCTCCATTTCTGTATGAGTGCATCTTTTTATCCTCTGAACTTTGTCGGGGGACTCTGACTTGCCGAGTGTGCCACATTCCCCTTTTCCATGTGCAGATGTGTTATTGGCGTAATGAGGAAAATGCTTTTGGAAACGTGGGAGAGAGGCCCTCTAACTCTGAAACTTTCTTGACAAAATAATATACCTCATTGTGGTTACTCCTAACAAGAATTGACATAATTACTCGGGCCCATTTCTTGTCTAATTAGCACACTTCCATAGTAGACAGGGACTAGCGGTTAGGCAGGGAAGAGAATCGGACAGGCATGGCGGTAGCAACACAAAAAAGGGGCCTCTGGTTTCAGCATAATTAGGTGAGACAATACCCCTGACTGTTTTGAGCTATGGCAGCGGCTCAGAGCTGGGGCCGAGCAGGCGAGCAGACTCCCCAACACTCTAATAAGCCCCTAATTGTCTTCTTTTTTTTTTTATTCATATGGGCAGCACCAGACATGAGGACTGCCTATTCTTGGTCTCCTGCAGAGAACGAATTTAAGTTGACTCACTCAAGGTCTTCACTGTTTGGCCTCAAACTCCAGATAACTTGTATTCACCTCCTGTGACAGGAGGTTTTGCTTTGGTTTTGAGTCCAAAACCTGGAGGAGCCATCATCTTCTTGAAAACAGAGATGCAGGAAGAGAGGTGCATCAAAAACGACTTCATATTATCTTCTGGTTCAATTATGTAGTTGAAATAATAGATTTTCTAGTGACTAGACAATATTTGCTCTCGTCCTAACCCGGCCTTTCCTCATCACAAACTCCTTAATATAGTATCTCGCTCTTTACCTGCTAAATCCTCAAAAAAACAATGAGCTGAAAGTATACAGTATTCATGTTCATGTTACGTGATCACATTTCATTTTTGCTCTGGCAACTTCCCAAACACAACACTGAATGGTCATCACCTTTTGTGTTGTTCGAATGTGATAAAAGCTTGCAGAAAACAGCTTTAAGTGTCTGCAGGCACTGTGATAAAATCAGCATCAAATGTGTTTATAATTTCTTAAAAATGATTCCTTTTCTTTTCTTGGCCAGAGCTGAACGTGAATCTCAGACGTTCTGAGATTCACTTTCTATTTTTTTGCTGCCAAAGTTAACTTTGGACCACAAGCAGCTGGACTCCACAGGCTGCATGTCATCACTGTTGGATGAGCCACAGACACATGCACACAAACGCACAAAGAGCGAGAGACTGGTCCATATGTTTGAGGCCACTTCTAATTGCAGGTGGTGCCCAGAAAACTGAGTATTTCATAATTCCCTCAGTCAGAGCCTCTCCACTCAGGAGAATGTCAATTCAATGTGCCCTCACTCCTTTAATTAGCTGTCAATTAGTGCAAATGAATCAACTCTTCGCCTAATTAAGCAATGCCACCAGGCAGCTCCCATATACAGGCCATTGTAGTAGCAGCATGAGAAAACCACAGCTAGCAAACTCGTTTTGGATCAGGAGGGCAACTTAGCGATCACAGTGACACTGTGTTCAGGGAGCTGTGTGTGTCTGTACAAAGTATAAGGGAGGATGAAGTCACACACTTTGCGCTGCACTGATCAGGCAATGCAAAATGATTGTTATTTTATGCATCTTGACCACCACAATACATGTGCAACACAAGTAAACAGGCAAAGCTTTTATATCAACTCACCTTATTTTGTATTTTTAGCCACATTTACAAAGATGCACATGCACACACAAAAAAAACACACTTCATTCAGGCATTTGAATATCTCTAATCTCTGATTCAGACGTAGACCGAACTCCAGCTTGTCTTTCACTGAGAAGACTTAATTTCACCAGGTCAACAAAACAGGTCACACAACTGCTGCCATGTTGGATGATTTATAAAGTTCTTAATGGAACTGAATTTTAAGGTGAGCATGTGAACTCTTGTCTTTTTCATTTCCAAGTAGCCCCTTTTCAAATCATGCGTAATTTTCTAGAATATTTTTCCCATCAATTAGGTGTCACTTTTTAAAATGCAACAAAGTCCCTCCAGTCGGTCAGGTCCTTTGTTCATATGAAGCTTTATTTTAATCTCTAGACAGAGCTTTGATACCATTTATGTAATTTCACTTGTCTATTTTTTATGATATCCCACCCTGTGATTTCCTCTCTGTGTTTCCTCCCTCTTGCAGCGTCAGACCGAAAATGATTTTGTCATGCAGTTCAAATACTTGATTTACAGTTGGAGCGGAAATGTAATCTCTCCAAACATCTGCTCACTTCTGACTCTCAAGAGCCTGTTTTTGACTCTAACAAGCTGCTCTTAGGAGGGATTTTGTTGAGTTGACTAACAATAAAATACTGGCATTACGTCCACTATGTTTCCATGTGTATGTTTTTAACAGGAGAATATATGTTAATTCTCTTAAGTTTCTTCAAACCTCCAAATATGCCATGCTTTAGTCTTTACTGTGATGTACGGATGGTTTGTGTCATGAAGAGGCAAACTCATTTTCAGGCACGTGAGCAGTTCAGCCATGTTGCCCCCCACATCCCCCACCCCCCACCAGCCACGCTGGACCATTACAGGCTGTAATTGTTATTTAATGGATTAAACATTCATCCTTCCTGTGCAAACCCCCAGAGGGCAGGATGACAGCCTCACCATGTTCATAGCGCTTAACATCCCCCATCACACACCCCCGTCGACGCTCATTTGACGGCAGTGTTTGCACTTAAAATTCAATTACCCACTTATTGATAGCTCTCTGGGGTGCTAAATAAGTTGACACGGTGCTAGTAGAGGTGTGGATGATTTCCCAGGAGGCCTCAGTCTCCTCTGCACATCTCCAACTGGATCTATTTCATGGCTTTACTCATCAGCAGCAGACGCAGATGGAGCATAAGCAGCCGTCATACACCTGCACACACCAGCGCACGCAGACACAGACGGGCAGAGGGTGCAACACACACACACACACACACACACACACACACACATACACAGATACACACACACAGACAAAAAAACCAAGTAATTCATTGATGTGCATGCAGTGTATGTAAGACATTTGGTGTATTTATCTAATGGTTACGAAAACTGCATAAAATAAGGCAAGGGGTGAAACTCAAACCAAGATAGTTTATTATCTTAACATACAGAAAATACTACAAACATCCTTTTCGTCAGACCAGAATTAGAACATACAGTAATATATTGCAAAAACATGGAATGAAATATGGAACATAATTAAGAGAATAAATCTATTTCTGCAACTTGTTTTGTCACACTTATTCTGGGAAAACGTTTGTGACATGAATTATGAATTAGTTCAAAGTATTATTATGAGCCAAAGTTGATTATTATAAATATTTTATTCCCCTGTTCTGATAATGTATAAATATTCATATTCCTCTGTCTGTTAAACATGTTTGTTTCGTTGCTTTAGGTGTAACAAAGTGTTTGTTTTGCTCAGACTGTGCACTAAAAGCCACAGGTAGTGCCGAACAGGTGAGCCACATGTCTCTAAAGTCCCCTGAGGGCTCCAGGGGCCCCCGCAGGAAAACTAAGCTTGCCGCTGGCCTCGTTCGCTGCTAATTACAGAACTCGTGTCTGCTCTCCCAGGAGACAACACACAGCACAGTTTAGAGCTCTGCATCACCGGGAAACAACAGCTGGGGCTGCTGGCTGCACATCAACACCCAGGGGGGTAAAATAGGAATACTAATGTTGTGTGTGTGTGTTGGGGGAGGTGGTGGCACAATGCATTTATTCACACCATGCAGGGATGATTTTGTTATATTTTGCAGACGATTCTAACTCTGATTTAGTAATTGTCACTCTATTTCTGCTTTGGCTGAATACCTGTGAAACTTCGGCCATGTTGTCTGAGGTCAGATTTACAACACCGTAACATGCAACATGAGCTCTGATTGGAAAATAAAGAGGAATCTCATTGTCCTTTCATAAGACAGGGTCAGACTACACCTTACGTTTCCCTTAGGTTGACAATGGATCGATGAGTTCTGTACACACTGTACTCCTCTCAGTGTGATTGCACTGACTGTTCATTAGCAGGGCTGTGGGCTTTAATGGCCTGCACACGTCTGTCGACCATAAATCTCCAGACTCCACCTAGGTTTGCTCCCCTGTCTCATCAAAGAGCTGTGAAGAATGAAGTCGCCGTGATGAAAAAGAGAATGAGATTTATCTGCTCCTTCCTCCCTCTCCTCCTCCTCCTCTTCTATGCGCTAAGACGAGCTCGTGACCACAGAAAAATGACAACTGGGACCTTGCTGAGACACGCCCGTAAATGTGATGATGCCACTGGATGTGTTTAAGATGCAGATGAGCCTGCTGGCCCAAAGACAGTGACATTGGTGTGTCTTTCTGTTACATCTAAATGTGAAATGTGGCTCTTGGGAGTTAATTGTGGGCTTGAGAGCAGAACCTCAAAGACAAAATTGGGTTTGTTTTGAATTCAAGAGCAGAAGTCAATAACTGACAGGAAATTGGCAGCAGAAAAGCCCAAAAGGAACAAGGCAGACAGACAGAGAGGGGGGGAACATCTAGATGGAGCACAAAGACTTGAAGCCAATCAGATAACTGGTTTGTATGCAGGTGTATGTGTTTTACTGAAGGACAGGTGAGCTGACAGGTGAGAATCATGATGGTGGAAAAATAGGACTACCACTAAACCAGCAGGGAATAAAGGTGGCAAGATATGCTAGAAATGTGAATAATGCCAAGGAAAATTCAAGATTCCTTTATTGTCATTTTATCATGCACTTATTTCAAATCAAAGATGAAATTGTGTAACCCTATACCAGCAGTGGATAATAAATAAGTTATACATTAAATGAAGAATACAATAAAATAGAGGCTTCTTTTTCAGGAGACAACAAGAGAAATCTGTTTGATGAACTGTCTCATTGACTCCTGCATACATCACTTTATTAGGGTTGATGACAATAAAGATAATTTCATATTATTATATTGTCTTTTATAATCACTTATCAAAACCAATGTTACAAAGTGCTTTGCAACAAACATAAACACAAGGATAAAATATACAGTAATATATGAATAAAAGAAGCTGGCATAAAGAATAAGTAAGGAATTAAACTTGAAGCCGTATGTAAAACACAGCGATGAAATGTAAAAAAAAAAAAAGCAACAAGTGGATTAAAATAAAGCACTGGAAAACTTAAATGTAGCATCGGAAGTAAAAGCATTTTCTCACCAGTTCTACCAGGTTTCTTTTCAAATCAACAAAAAATTATTAAAAAATTGAAATTAAAAATTTGATTATTAAAAATTAAAATACAATTATAAAAATATATATTGTTAAAGAGGAAATTGTCAAATTTGTTTACAGAATAGTTTAAAAAAAATCAATTTTGTGTCACGAGGGGCAATTTGTTCTGCCGCAGTAGCTATAAACAACAACAAACACGACACAGCATCAGACACACAATATAAAAAACAAACATACATCAATACACAGCATAGAAAACACATATAAATTCAATGTGAATACTTAGAGTACAGCAGAAACTATACTGGTGAAAAAGAAGAGGGTAAAAACTGGTATGAGTGGGGATGGCTGGTGCTACTGGTGTTTTTGAGTGGTAGCAATTTTAATGTAATGTGTAGAGTAGGATACTCTGAAACATACATGTGTTAGCCTACTATGAATATCTTAAGGATTATGGCAAAATGTTTGGTCAGACTGATTTCTTATTGAGTCTTTATAACCATCTTGGTGGAAGTGATGGAAAAACAGATAAAATAAAAAGAAAAGAGTAACTCACATGTTTGTGAGTTACTCTAGTTTTTTTTTTTCTATTATTATTATCCAGTAGGTTTTTTCCTAAATATTTCTTCAAATGGCTTTATTTCCCCTTTTTGAAATAGATAAGTCAAATTAATGTGAGATAGGGCATAAGGATGGATGCCAAAGATGAAAGACGAGCTAATGGTCAGATGAGTCATTCTGATTCACTTGTGTTTGATGGAACTGAGACCAGATATGTCACACCGCTGGTTGCAGCTCTTCATCTTTCCTATTTGTCCTTTTTCAGAGGGGCTAATTGTCAGAAATTGTTGTTTGACAGTTGGATGATGTTATGGTCTGACAAGCGAGTGTGGCTCAGTGGAGAGTGAAGACGTGTTGCTGCATCCCATTCATGCTGACCTTTTTCTGCAGTTCCAGGTCAAGAAATTTAGGTCACAGAACAATGCACTCTCTCTGTTAGACCGTAGCAGGGTGCCAAAACCATTCTCATGCTCCCCACTGACCCAAGCCTTCACATCCAACCACTCAGCGCAGCGTTACACTTGGCAGACACAGCAAAACTCCCAGTGGAGTGAAGCTGATGCTGTTTCATACCTTTGAATTAAGAAGGGTAGGGAGTCACCTTGTGGTTAGATACTATAATTACCACATACTGGATCCATTATATATATACAGTAATTTAACATTATTGTTCAGGTTCATAAGTAAAGAGATAAAGGAATCAGTATGTTTCCTCAACAGAATTTTATTCCTGGAAGTGTAAAGAGGGCTCAGAAACAACCAATCTACTTCATAACAAAACCCAACAACATAAAATGAGTTTAAACAATTTTTAATTAGAAAGAGCTTGAAAAAGTACAGGCTATGAGCCCTTAATTTTAAATTAGGTAAATCAAATAAGACATTATTGTTTCGGTGAGGGTTCAGGATCTGACGTCATCGGTGCAGATGCAGTTTTACTTTCCGCCGCTAGAAGCCGCTACAGTAACATGATGACGTAATGTTAGTCAAAGTCAAAAACCCAATGGGTTTTGTGTAACTTCGCCGGGTGCGGTGGCGCGCGCCTGTAATCCAAGCTACTGGGAGGCTTAGGCTGGCGGATCGTTTGAGCTCAGGAGCTCTGAGCTGCAACGGACTATGCCGATCGGGTGTCCACGCTAAGTTCGGTATCGATATGGTGCTCCTGGGGGAGCTCGGGACCACCAGGTCGTCTAAGGAGGGGTGCACCGGCCCAGGTCGGAAACGGAGCAGGTCAAAGCCCCCGTGCCGCTCAGTAGTGGGATCGCGCCTGTGAATAGACGCTGTAGTGCAGCCTGAGCAATACAGCGAAACCCAGTCTTTTTGTACTCATCAATGCATTAATGTCACAGCGCACACTCAAGTGTTATATCTTTACATCACACAGCAGCTTCATCGCTGTTCCTACATCTTCATGTTCACACGTGGAACCTTCACAAACACGCTGCTCTTCTGGTTCTACACCGCCTCCAACTGGAAGGCATCTGCAATTACACGAACCACACTGAATACTTCTCATGATGCCCTGCAGGTGGAGGCAAAATAAAACTAAACTGTAAAAATGTAAAAAGGGATCATTCAATTTTTGGCCCAATCTGAAAGAAACTTTTCTGTCTTAAAATTAAGTTGCACATCTTCTATAAATGTTGGGCAGGTTTTGTGATCATTCTTAATATATACTTTGTCACACTAGACTGATAATGTTGGTTGAGTCTGAAAATACGATTTTATCATGGAGCAAGAATTACTTAATTCAACTACTCCCTAATGACCAATCCCTTGTTAAATAACTCACCTGTATTTGTTTATATTGCAGTTATCACACTACTCTGCCTACTGACTGTATCAGTATGAGTTACACATTTTACATGGGGCTTATTTCTCCCAAAGTGCAATTTTGCTTTCCCTGCCTTCAAAATAAAGCACTTTGATTTTTAGATATGAATGTTACAGAGAAGTCATTCAACATTTTGCCAAACCTTTGTGGGGAATTGCAGTGTGGAATAGTAAATGATTTTGCCACAAACAAAAATCAACCCATATTTCAAAAACTACAAACATAGAATTGTATTAAACATCCAGGAACAATCCCTTAAATACAGCATCACCCTCATAGAATGAGACACAAATGAGACTGCATCAGTCATTTCATTTATTTATTTATTTATTTATTACATTTTTAAAGCTCGTGGTCTTCTGGGTGGTAAAGTTCGCTCATCAGTCGGTAGATGTATGACGGTGCATGCCCTCCAATGTTAGAGATGAACAGCGTGATGAGCTCAGGTGGGACGTAGTCGAACACCGGACAGTGCACGTTTACCTTCGAGAGAATCTCACCTAAAATACAAATTGTAAATGGGATACTCATCAGAGAAAAGATATTACTCTCCAAAAGTAGAGCATTTATTTCACAGGTATAAATAAATACCAGACTAACCTTCAGTGAAAGGAAGAACCTCATGTGGGGAGACAAACTTATGGAACGTATCCTCTTCATTTGGGAACTGAAGACACAAAACAGTTTCATGGTCATTTGTTATTTTCAGGAACTATAGACCTCTGGCAGACTAGTGGCTCTTCTTTACCTGCGGTGAGAGCTTGAACATGGGTGTGCAAACTATCAGAGGTGTTGAGTGGTGCTTGGCTGCAAGGGCTAGAGTATGTGTCCCATTGACGGCCCTCAGCCCTCCATTCGCCAGAACTGTCTGCGTACCAATGATGACCTGAAGCGAGAGAGAGCACCCCACAGGTTGACACACATGTTCTGATATTACCGTATCAAAGTCATTTGTGGTGTCAAATACCTTATTAACACGAGACATGACTGCAAATATGGCGGCGTCTGCAATAACGGTTGTTTCTATGCCAGCTTCAGAGAGACTGGTTGCCATCTCATGTCCCTAGTGGGATGTGAAGAAAGAGGAAACAACATTTTAGATCATTAATACCTAATTTTACAGTTTTCCTACAAAAATATAAAATCATAATCCATATTTAATTCATCTTGTATGTTTAATGTGTTTGAGCAACCTGGCAGAAAGGGGCGCACTCTGCCACAATGACATGGAACTTGCGCTTGAGTGCAGCGTCTTTGAGAAAGGCCTCGACTGTGCGTGAACGGCCGATAGTCATGATGACCTCATTGGAGTGAATGTGCTCCAGGGCCTGCATCGCAATGTTGTCAGCTGTGCCCTCTGAAAAAAGAAAATAGTAAAGGGAGAAAAAAAACTGAGAGAATAAACACAAACTTTGATGAAGATCTACTATCAGCTGATGGATAAAAAGAAAGAAAAAACAAAACAAACGTACCCAGCTCTGTCAGCAACTCATTGATGGCCTCGATGACGTTCGCTTTGAGTGAAGCAAAATGCTGTCGGAAGTTCTCCTCGCTGAGTCCTCCAGAGGTTAGCAGCTTGTGGAGAGATTCCTGCTGGTCTGTCTCTTCACTGCTACCTCGAGATCTGCAGGAAACGAGAGAACAAACAAGCTCACAGAAAGAGGAACTATGCAGACATACATTCATTTTCACAGACATTGTATAAAATTAGAAGGCATGATACAAGGACAGGGACATGATTAATATTTGTCAGAAGTGCAGTCCATTTGTCCTCTAAATGTTGCATCCTCAGCTGTCCTGGTAGGGGGATCCCTCAAACACTTGGCCTACCCAAAGGGTTCTTCCCTTTTTCCTAATAACGGTTCTTGGCAAGTTTTTCTTGACAGGCCTTGCAGGTCTAAGGCTGATGATGCAAAGAAGATGTGTTCTGATGATCTATATATATATCTATATAATAACTATTTGACTTAATGACTAAATGTCAAGTTGACCCTTATCAGGAACCAATGAGGAAACATCTACGTGCGGTGTATGCTGTTTTGTGAGACTTTGAACGAGTGTATCCACGTATAATCGTGCTGTAATAATGTGAGTCTGCTCCTATTAGGCGCCTGGCATCAATGTTGTTTGACAAACAAGAACATTAAAAAGTCACTGTGACATGAGTCCAACATTCACTTGTTGTTTGTTTACTGAGAGACAATAGTAATGTTCTAAGTTGTACAAATAAGGGACGTATTTGTCACTACTCTTGGGTTGTTCTGCACATCAACACGGCTTTACTACCATTGTTAATGAAGTCTCTTTTTGATCCACTCACTTTTCACAAGCATCACTATGTTTTTTTTATCTTTATGTGACACAGAAAAACTATCACAGGATCTGTGTTTTCACAATGAAGTTTCCAATAATTACTTGATTCTGAATTAATAGGGGGGCGGCCATTACAGCCTACAGACTCGGATAAGAGGGGCAGTGACCTGGCCACCGCTGCTGGCCTGCCAACCAGAGAGCATTGAGGATAAAGGCCGAAACACCCTTAATAGGGAATTATGGAGATGTCACATTATCTGAGATAAGATTTGACTTAACTTTTTGAAATTTACTCATATGAAAATGACCAGCAATAGAAATGGAGACCAAACACAATGTTCAAACTACAAAGCACTCAGAGGACGTATACCTCTGCCAACATCATTGTCAATAAATTTCACCAAAATCTGATGACAACTTTACAAGATATCTTATGGACAAACAAATAAACAAACACATGTGGGTGATCACATAACCTCCTCTAACTCTCGTTGGTGGTGGTAGACATAAATCAAACCGAGAGCGGATGTAACCAGCAATGAAAGCCAACATCCAATCAAAACGGACACTGCTATTATAACTATTATATTATTAATATTCACAATCGATGTGAGTTTACTCACGTGCTGGTCCTAATCTATAACCTTTCAAGAGCAGTGACTGGTTTCAATAGATGTCATTTCATTTAGTCCCTGAGGCCTCCTCACCTAGCATATTCCTCTCTGATGATCTTCAGCACTCGTCTGATCATGTTACCAACAGTGGTCTCTGATGGCTGGGCAGCAGTCATTCTCATGCCTTCTTTCCGGATTATATCCATCAGATCACCTGAAAGAGAGAACCATTTAGTGCATTATAATTATTTATAATTATATTAATATAATTATGTTATGGGGAGTGTTTTCTAGATCTGGTGTTAAGGAGCTGGTGCAATTTGAAAACTCAGAGTACCATAAGATATTACAAAAAAGGGTTTCTTCCAAGCCTGAGCAAGTTGTGCAGTGGAGATAAAAGACAAGAGGCCATTTTTAAACAAAATATTGGTCCAGCACACAGCAAAAACAAAGCAACAGCAGCAGCTGTTTCAACAGATTTGACAGTTGATTGGTTAAGTTACAACGACAGCTTTCATACGTACATACACCACTGTGATGCCTGATTTGAAATGTAAAACAAAGAACATTAGCATGAGGCACCTGCGCAGCTCCACCGTGCCTGGGCTGTGATTCTGCGGAGCAAGGCTGTCGTTTCTCGTGCTGTCTCCGCCGAACCCCGCAGCGGTCCGGTCCCACTCCCTCCACGCTTCAGGTCGGACAGAAACGCTTCAGTCCTCTCCCTCAGGTCTGTTTCTTTGCCTGGGCCCGGCATAGTTATTAACTATGTGACCTGTTGTCAGAGAAAGCTCTGCAATTCGATATTTCTACCACAAATGTATACTATGGAAATGTCTCTCAACAAGGAAGTAGTTCAAAGGAGTACTTCCGGGTTACCGTGCCCACTTACTTTCTATTGGTGGACCACTTCTCGTGGTTTGTATGATGAATTATTTAGAACATTTTACATACGTGGTTTGCAATGGATGAATGATTGTGAACTTGTTAATACTGACGCACTCGGCCACTACAGAGTTTCGTTTTAGACCACAGAAGTATTTTCGGGTATTTCATCAGAAATGCGTAATGCGTAATGCAGTCAGACCAATCATAAGTAGAGACCGGTGTAAATACAGGTATTTACTTAAATAATTCCTCACTAGTGTGTCCATTTGTGAAACTCAGCGTCATGTTACATGTTACTGTTGCAATAGTACAAGTGCTTTAGAAAACAGTTAATTTCTACCTGTTTACTACATTATCTCACAGTTTGGCTTCTGCTCTCTCTCTTACCGTCCTGTCTCTCTCACTATGGACGAGGCTGAGGGCCACATGAAAATTGTTTTTAGAATTCTGACATCAGAAGAATCAATCTTTTGTTTTCAAAGTTAGGGGGGAAAAGTCAGAATTCTGACCTTAATCTTAGAATTCTAACATTGTTCTCAGAATTCTGACATTATTACCTCCGCCAAGGAGGTATTTCAGAATTTCAGAATCAGAATTTCATGGTGAAACTTATTGATACATTTTGAAGTTGACCTCTTTCACCTGAGGAGGAAGTGGAAATAAAATATATCTTTACCTCTATCAAGGATGTTATGTTTTCATCGATGTTTGTCTGTCTTTATGTTTGTTAGTTAGTTAGCAGAATATCTCTAAAAGATTTCAATAACATTTTGTAGAGAGGTGGCCCTTAGAATGGGGAAGATTTGGATCAAGGTGCAGATCCAGCAAATTTTTGCAGCCTTGGCAGAGTTATGCTCTCTCCTTTTGCACATATAGATTTCTTATTTAATCTCTTCAACCTCAGTTTCCATGAGGACATAATTTTTCTCACTGGTTTAGCATACCTTTTGTAACAACGCTGTTGGAACATTTGTGATGAAAGTCAATTCCTTCTATACTAAGCTACCTCATTTTGATTAAATTTGGTACATCGTCATGCTCCAGACAGGATGAATTGACAATTTTGTAGGATTTGTGATCGAACTATGGTTTTCCTCAGTCAAATAACTATTTGTGAAATAGATTTGCAGATTTGAGAAGGTAAATCAACAGTTTCGTCACTTCATAGCAAAGATCTGTCAGACTTGCAGATTTTACTCTCAGATGGGGCTACAATTGAAATATGTCAAGTATCCTTTAAGGGCACATCTTGAACCAGGATGTCCCAAACCTGCCTGAAATCTATGAGAAATCACAAAACATTGGTAATTGTGCTCAACTTTTGATGACATCTAGCTCATATTGCTATGGAGTTTGAATACACTTACTGGAAATTGATTTGGATACAAGTGTCTTCCAAATGAATGTAATGACTCCATCCAGTCATCAAAGTTCACCACAGATGTAAACAGTTGTAGACTTTTGTCTATTTACACCAAACGTTTAAAACTGCTTTAATCCCTAAAGGAAGATTACAAATAATGCATTAACATTTTTACTTGGACAGGAAAAAGTACATTTATGGTAATGACTGTGGCCAGCAGAGCATTTGCATACATGATAAGTCCTCTGAATATGTCATCAATGTGTAAATATTTGAAGTACGTTACACAAAACTCTCAACATTATACTGCTGAGGTTATAGTGCTACTTTATTTGAACACTCATGACACTGCCATATTAGAATATTCAAGCCAAAAACCATCCATCAGCCCCATACATTAGAATCAGACATGGGAAATACACATTCATACTACACAACAAATGTAAATCCATCCAATATTTTATTGAATAAAAGCCCAACACAAATTTACAAAATTTATTGTCAACATAAAAATCACTGACTGCGCACAATGCGCATGTTCATTGTTAAAAATGTATCCATGACAGATGTCTCAATTACTCCCAGTCAAAAGCAATCTGAATATTTGCAACTACCCCCACTCTCATTATTTCTAAAGAAAAGACGCAAAGCTGGATGGATCTGCAGGTACTGTAATTGGGGAGTGATATTTTAAAATTACAGAATGATTTTTAAATTTACCAGTGTGAAAAAAGAAAACTGTAGAACTGAAAAGGAAATTTCAGGAAGCCTACTTTACTTTCCGTGTGAAAACCTCCATCCACTACACTCTGACAAGAGAAATTTGCACAAGTATACATGAATTGTATCACAGAAGTCAGTTGGTTAAATTATACATAGCCATGTACATACAGTTTAATTCTGCAAAAGGGTTTTTGGTTTCTGGCTACTTTGATTGGTGACCAACTAATATTTAGGTGTTCCAAAAACAAAACTAAAATGTGCAACAGTTCATAGAAGTGACCTAATTTGTAACTAAGAATATTACTCTGACACACACAAAAAGAATGCCTGTGTTACCCACTAAGTAGCATTTGCAACGTGAAAACAAACTAAAGACATTTAAATTTTTACTACCAAACATGTATGGAAATTAAGTGACATAACATAGACGGTAAGTGGTTGCCAATTTTTTCATCAAAGTAACAACAAACCAATTTTCAAATAGCCTTCACTTGATAAAAGGGCACCAAGGAACTTGTTTGCTTGGCGTGGCAAATAATGAGATCATCAATGGGCAAAAGACATTCGCTCATGGCACATCCATTCAAACTGAGCTCAAAATCAAACATCACTGTTCAACGGATTGTAAGAACAAGTTCTTATTCATTAAGCTGCAACATCTAAAACAGTGCAGACAGAAATGTGCTGGACCACGGAGATTGACATATCTCACTAACGCAGCGACATACCGTGTCTCACAGTGCATTTCTCCCTACAGCGCTTTTCATGTTTCAAACTACTAAATAAGGAGGTGAATCTTTTTTCAGAGGACAACCTTGGTACTTTCTCTTACAGCGGTGGAAACTAGAATTTGAGCCCCTCAACCTCACTTGGTGTTGTTTGCTGAAGCTAGTCCAAAGAGGGTGGATGTTGGGATGTGTTGGCTGACTGGAAGGCAGCTTCCCCTGAGGTAAGGAGCTAAGGGGTGCTTTACTCGATCAGCTTCTTTGCCTTGAAGAAACGCCGCAAGTAGAACACCTGCCATGTAGCCAGCCCAATCAGACAGCACATAGAGAATATGCTGAAGTACAGCACACGTGTGTTAGTAGACTCTGGAGAGGAGGGGAAAAAAAGAGGGGTAATTATGTTAACAATCATTGACTTTGTGTTCATACAAAAAGAGAACTTAAGTCTATTTGTCTTAGATAATTATACCTGATGCTTCATGAAGCTGGGAGGACATTTTTATTACCCTTGACTATCATGTTAAACATGTTTTAAATCTGCCTTTCTGTGACTTCTCTGCTCACACAGCGAGTGTGAACATGGAACCCTCTGTTTTTTCCCCATTGCAATTCCAAAGAGTTAATTCAAACAAGAGGACCATGTCCTCAACAATATTGACAAAGAGGAAGGCAGAATCACTTTGTGTAATTCTTTTATTTACATTACATAACAAGAAAAGGAAACATTTGAACTGCAGATTCAAGACTGATTAATTGTTCTTTCTTTCCTGGTCACTGATGTGTGGTTTCAGTAAATGACAAATCGTGTTCTCTTACCGTTGGTGTCCCGCATCTCTTCTTCTCTCTTCTTCATGTAAGCAAAGTCATTGACAATGGACTCCGACAGGTCCTCCAGTCGCCTCAGCTCGACCTCAAGAGGCTTCAGCTTCTCCACCTTGGCAATCTGGAGGAACAAAATAGAAGCTGTTACAACCACCAAGAAGTGGCAACTGAGAAGCCACTTTAAGCAGTGTCACTAAATAGTTTGTCCAGAAGGGGTCACTCTTCAGCTGTGTACACACTGTGTTAAAACAAAGTAGTCCTCTACTCATTAGTTGGTCTAGTGAGGAAGCTGACGTTTGAACTTTAGTGTGAACAGGACAGTTGCACCACCTGAGAGATTGGGTCTCGATTTTCAACTCTGGTGTGGTTGGACCAATCATGGGATTATGCAAAATGAATGTACATATGTCATGTAAATTTTGAAGTCACCAATGTCACAGGAATTATATGATTTTGGAAACTACTTACCACTTACTTACTTCTTTTTGTTCTCTACATGTAGCAGCCTCAACTAATAAGCTAATAAACAACCATTTCATGAGAGTTGGAGGAGGTTATGTGATCGGTGCCATTCCGTTTGTAAGCAGGACAACTCAAAATCTTTTTAACACATTTCAATTACATTTTGGTGATTAGATTTCGAGCCTTATAAAGAGGAAGATTGCGTTGATCCAGAAATTTTCTTTAATGAATCCTACCATAGTTACGCCATGACCCACCCTACTTTGCCTCTGATTGGCTTAGTCTGACAATGATGTTTCTTGCGTAGTCTAAGTTCTTTATTTAGCCCTATTTCCACTGTGTAGTACCGGCTCTCCTCAACTCTCCTCGCCTGTTACTTTTCCATTAAATAAAAAGTACCTGGTTCTACTTTTTAATTACCACCTCCGTTGCGGTTCCAAGCAAGCCGAGCAGGTACTTAGAGGTCACATGAAACGACCACTGATTGGTCAATGCCTGGCACGCATGGAATATCCCGCACAAGCACAAATCAATGGCCGCCACACTCAAACAGCCAAGCTACGTTAGCGATCATAACTTTTTTTTTAAATTGCGGCTGCTATATTGAGCAGGTGCAGACGTTCCTGTCTTAAACAGCTGATGATAGGATCACGAGAGTTTGTGTGCCGTGTTGAAGACTTTGCCATAACACTTACGTGTGGCTTCCATCTACCCTGAGGAGGTACCGTCTATCATGTAATGGAAAACAACCTGCAGAAAAGTACTAGATAGCATGCCCAAACGAGTCAAGTCGAGCGGTACTACGCAGTGGAAATGTGGCTATTGAGTGGCTACAAGATAAATGTCATTGTAATGCTAAGCCAATCAGAGGCAGAGTAGGGCGGGTGATGGTGACATCATAGATTGATTTGTGAGTTTACTTGGTTGGGCAGTATCCACTGTCTTTCTCTTTGGTCTGGACCTAATGAAACAATATAATTAATTTGTGCAGCAGCCCTACATTTGCTCATTAGGAACTTGCATAGTAAATCTATCTGTAATGCAAAATGCAAATAACATCAATTAAGCGGAGAACAAAGAAACACTGAATAGTGCGCCATTGATCTGACAAGTAGACATTCTTAAGCACTGTGTACTAGCCAGGGATTCCTTCCAGCATATTAACCAATCCATCATCTCCATATCAGCTTCCAGGTATTAACACACCCATCTACGTAACTTCAGCTCCCCTCCTGTACATGGACAGGCATGCCCACATGAGCTCTCCCTGAACATCCACCTACACTCTCCCTCAGCACAACAGTATGTCATGTCCATGCAGCATGTGTGGGAAGGGGGGTGATTCTCAGCTCACAGGGCTTTATCACCTCTGCACTAGTGTTTCCTGATGCAGCCACAGTACAAAGTCCAATCCATTCTCAGAAGGACTACATAATGGATGAGATGATGCACAACAACATGGCCCTGTGTAGGAAGATGCTGACTGATATGGAGGAAAGTACCTCCTCCATAACTGTTGGATCAGGCTCAGGACTACTGGGAATCAATTAAAATGATCGTGTAGCTTTGCAGTTCTACAAACGGGAACAGTAAATATATTTTGTGAAACCCCTGCTGCAAGACTAATGACCTACATCTACTATTTTGTCAACAAGGTGCAGACAGACTTTTTATCTGCAGTATCTGTATCATTTTACAAAAGCAAGCAAATGTTTTAGGCTCCAACACTTACCTCTTCATAGTTTTTGGCCTCCACACCATGCTTCATGTCCAGATTGACCAGCTGGTCAGGTACTCTTCCAGTCCCTGATTAAAAGGAACAGAGATTTTTAGCATCATTATTAGTGCTTAAATGGTCAATTCTGGGCTACTGTAGAAGTGGACAGACAGACAGAGGAAGAGGACCTGCTCCCTCTGTGGATGTAACAATCTCATTCCACACTCTACATGATTCTTAGTTTCTTGCGATTTTATACAGATGAAAACAATGAATATTACAGTTCTATTCTGCCTGTTCACTCACTATGCTATATAAATCTAGTAATAGTAAATCTACTTCCAGAAATGCAAAACCCTTTATTTTCCACACTAAGAAACTTTTTTTTTTACTGTAATTCTATTTCAATTTCTTTGTATGGATAATTATTTGTTTCTTGTTATTCCTTCACCTCATAAATTTAATCTCTAATAGAGGTCAAATCATGGTATATTTTCAAAGGCTCATATAATAACAATTGTTGGGCACAGGAAAAAGCTAATGGCCAATTAATCGGCTGATATCCTCCCACCATCCACCCTTGGAAAAAGATTCAACACGGTTGGAAATAAGCAATGCTTGACTTTCGTAACTGGATAACAGTTGTTCTGAACATCCAGGACTCTGTAATAATTAATTTCACTGAATGTGAAAGTAATAAATACCTAATATATAAATCTGGAACTGAATATCAAGCTCTGAGTAATTAATCTGGAAGTGATCAAAAAATCTAGGTGGATAGAAAGTCAGGGTAAGAACTACTTATAATGTTTTAGCTATTATAGTCACTTTAAGTTAGTAGTTCCAGTAGAGAAAATGTAATATCTGCATTGATTAATCAGCCAAACCAATTTCTTAAATTTCATTACCATACATTCATATCCCAAAAAAAACACAACAAAAACTAAAAGGGGTAAATACCATTTTACATTTTATATCTTAAAAAAGTGGAGCAAAATGTTGTTGACAAACCATTAATGCTGACACTAAAACCTTTGCTCATGCAAAGACCACTTAATCATCTTTATGTGTATCCGTCAGTGACTTTTTTAAAATAAATAAGATTTGTCTGCCTGTGAGCTTGGAGGAAAACACACTTACCCATGGGTGATTTGCTCTCAAAGCACACCTCAAACATGTCATAGTCCTCTGTGGTGAATGCAAATTTTCCTTTTGTTGCATCTTCCTTGGAGTAAAGAGTATGGCTTGAAGAATCTGTGATCTACAAATTAATGAAAGAATACAAATATTACTTGGATTGTTGATCAGATTAATGTACTAATACATATTCAATACTCTGTGGTTCAAGTATTTCAACAGTGAGGATTTGCTGCTTTTCTCTGCTTTAAATGATGGTGAGGTAATGTGAGGACATCTTATTGATTATTTTCTTGTCTTGTGTCATCAACAGATAAAGCAATGCAATAATAACATCCCTAATACATCCATGTATTTAAGCTTTTATTTGGCAGCTGTTAAAACACACAGTTTCTCATAACATCATCTGAATTTTTATGAGGATACGGTAGTTTGGTAACAATGTGAGGATAGAAATCTCTGGATAAAGGAAATCTAAGGCCCCATTTGTTTAAATAACAGTTAAATTATAGACAAAATGATGGCTGACATGGACTACAAGTAGCTAATGTGCTAATGTTGCTAGCTTGAGGCTGCCAGCTGAATGGACGCTAAGACTGACGTGTAACAGAGGCACAGCTGTGTCGATCACACATATGGGATTACTTCACACAATACAACGCAATAATTGTGAAAATAACAAAAGCAATTGTTGATCAAATTTGTACTCATTGCTGTCAGAATAATTTGTGTTTATGGCAAAATGTGTTCCTGATGATATTAGCAGAAACACACGTTAGCTAGCTAGGTAGCTAATAAGATACTAAAACCAGGAAGAGGAGTTTTTCGGGGCCCGGGTTAGCAGCAGTATTTGTAACTAATTTCAGCCGCAGTCGACCGACAGTTCACACCACTGAACTACACTGTTCTTTATCTTCAGCTATGAATTTCCCGTTTAACCACTAGCGTATTTCAACATGGTCGTGACCAGCCTGAAGCCATTTCGGCCTCAATGCCGACTGCTTCTCTTAACAGTAGCTAGCTGCAGCTCTGTGCTTACCCTCAGATTAGTTTTGGTGTTCGCCTGTTCGCTTATTTCATAGTCCCCCGTGACAAGGACGTCTTTGTGGATCTCTTCTCGTAAGCACTTTCTTGAGTTGACCGGTAAAAAGAAAGAAATTGAAAATACAGATTCAAACAGAAACGGTAACAGCAATAGCGCAGTGAATCGAGCCATGGCTACCCTCAACCAACCGACCATCAAGCTAGTTCAGTTTAACACCGAGTTCCAACTCACACAACCGGTTCGACTGAGGCCTTGAGCGCCGCCGCTGGCCTGGAGGGTGAACTACGCTCTATTTACCTAGTCATATTCCATGAGATCAGCCTGTGTGCGTGGCCAGATAAAACTGTGTGGAGCTTCTGGATTGTCTGGGCATTGGTCCTTACAAAATAGTAAGAATCGAGAAATACTATATAGTCATAATGAAGATGATAGATATCAAAGGAGAGTATCAAGAGGAGTTATGATCTTTGACTACTATTTTATGTTGGTTGTGAGGATCCTCCTACCCAGAAAAGAACATCTTGTCAGAGGAGAACTATAGTGAAAGGAAGGTGCAACAGGCCTTGGTGGCACTCAGGGCCTGCAAAGAACTGATGATCCCTTATCAATGTAAAACCAGAACAGACACTACTATCTCAAAAAGACCACCTGCATCCAAGAGGAACCTCATTACGTGGCACCTTACCTCTGTTCCTATTCCCTAAAGGCAGGATCCAGAGGAAGACCCTCACACACTCGCAGACATGTAAATCCAGCTTTCTCTAGGCTCAGAAGTGCTGGCAATCAATTCAAATGATCCTGCAGCTTTACATTTCTTCACACTGGAATGCTAACATATGTAGTGTAACCCCTGCTACAAGAGCAATGACCCACATCCATTGACCTGTCTTTAAGCTGCAGACAGACTTGCTTTTAAATCTGAAGTATATGTATCATTCTAAGAAAGCTCCATGACTTACCACATGTCCAGATTGATCAGCTGGTCAGTCACTCTTCAAGTCCCTTATTAAAGGCAGATATTTTAGCATCATACGCAACTAAGAGGTCCTTCATTTTAGTGAAATTAGTGGCATCTAGCAGTGTGTTTGCAGATTGCAACCAACTGAATGACCCTTGTCCTACCCTCCCCAACAGCAAAATGAAAGTCCATCATCAGTGCTTAAATTGTTATGGTCTAACTCAACAGGACCATCAGTATCCAAGTGGGACACTGTTATGTGGTCCTTACATCTGCTGCTAAACTCTAAAGCAGGACCCAGAGGAAAACTAAAGTGGCGCATGCCACATACTGTATGTAATATCTGTGGGGAACACGACATCAGTGGATGTACAAGAGGCTGAATGAATGCCAGAGAGACAAATGTTAGTGGTATATAAATCACAAGAATCACATGGAAGTGCTCAAAGTCTGTGTTAAGGACTAAATGGGTGAACAGAGAAAGCTCAAGGAGCACATTCACAACCAACACCAGAGACTGTATTTGTACAGTCACAGAGGATACGATCAATCCATCTCCATATACATTAACACATGACCAAAGTTGCACATGTGATGACACCTGAGCTAGCTTGATGAGAGGCAACTGAAAGATCTGAAAGCGAGCACATGGATCTACATTTTGTAGTCTTGAATTTTGCAGTTTATGGTGGGACTTAACTACTTAACTACTCACACAAGACTCCTTTAACACAACTTAAGTTTCTGTTTTTTGAATATGATTGAGGGGTCCTTAAAGACTGCAGTACAATTATGACCTGGGACCCCATAGTGGGTCAATAAGGCCACAATACTGAGAGTAATAATGAATGTGGATGAAGGGACCACAGAAGAAAGATTGAAGGCTTTCATTGATCTAACAGAATGAAAAATGTTCATCTTGGATGGGAGTTTATGGCACTTAATCTTTTTTTTGTTTTTTTAAACATAGGTTAATAAATATAAACCTCGTTGCAGGTTCTTGGCACCAGTCAGGGAGCCAGATTCTATAAGTCTGACAGCTGGGCTATTTCAGGTTCAAGCTGGTCTCTCTCTAGTGAGAATAGATGTGTGACCCTGTTTCATACCATGTAAACGCCTGCTTTAGCTGAGTAAACAATGATTAAAATACTTCTATCACTGTACATATTTAATCATGATCCCATAGAAATACATTGACACTATAGTCATATTATATAATCTCTTTCCATTTTTCTGTGCTAGTCTTCTGTTCCCACTTATCTTAGTGATACTTATGGGTTTACACTTCTGATTCACAAAAATGTCTTGAAAATGCATAATGATGCATCCAGCAGGTGATTGTTAAATTCATGTTACGAAAAAAACACAACATGCTCAGTGTTGGCTGGTGTATTTTGAAAATCCCAAAGTTATTCTTTTTCTGTCAGCAGTTCAGGGATTTACCCAATTACATATGATAGAGGTGCCCGGTTTCCAGGGAAACATCCTTGTTACTGATCCCACGAGACAAGACGAGGACATGCTGATGTGTGGGGAGTCTGGCACTCTGTGAACAGTACAGTAATTATTGGATAGAAAAATCCCACCAGTATTGTAGCTTAGTACGTCAAATAACCTCTAAGAATAGTGATGCACACACTCCTACATGCCACACAGCTTTTAGGATAGAAATTAAATTCAGGAAACTTCTTTCCGATTAATCTACATTTTAAAATGATTTCCTGACTGCAAGTTATTTTCAATCCCCAAATACATTTTGAACAATATTCAAAGTGGATGGAATATATATTCCTGGGGTTGAGATGCAGTCTGTAAACGACTTGTAAAAGTACTTAAGGTTACTGTTGATTGAGTAACCCTTTTATCCCCATTACATGTCACTATGAAAGTTCTACTTTACAGAGTCAATTATTTTCTTAAATGAACATGCATATTGATGCATTATTCTTTGAGGTTTTAGTTGTTTTTTTCCACCTGTGGAAACTGAAAAAAACAAAAAACCAAGGTAAGGCAGGGACACAGATAAAAGTTCAGTTTGATTTGTCACGCACTCCCACACAGATCAACATGAGGACTTTGTCATAGAAATTAAGCAATGCTGAATGTCTGCGTTGTTTCAAGTGGATTAACTCTGACACTCATGACGGTCAAATAAAGAACAGTCAAGAACAGGACTTTAAAATTTGAATTTGATATCATTGTTGATGCATTACTGAATACTCTCACTCAGACAAACTCTCAGTCACAGTGGAAAGACAGAGCTATTCTTAGTTTCACATACTCTCTCGACAAAGAGAAGGTATCACAGGGAGGTTTCTGTGGAGCCGAGCCAAAGTGAGGTCTTGTCGTCATAGATGGAAGGCAGACTCAGCTGTTTCATCATTGTGCTAACAATTACACCAAGATAGGGACGGATCTCTGTCTGTCTCACTGCCTGCTATCCTCATAAACCCATGTTCTCCTTTCCTCTTCCTTCCCTTCATCTCGCTCTTACGTTCTCCTTGCTTCCTATGAGGCGTACGCTGCCTGGTTCCTCCCCTGGGTTGCAGCTCCGACGCAGGTTGGCGTCATAGTGGTCTAATTTTACTGCTGTTGATGCTGATGTTAAAAGAAGCAATATGCACCTGCTATTTCTGCTGCTACCGCATCTCCCTGGTGCAGCCAAAGAGATATTAATAGACACGAATTATTTGGCGCTGTGTGGTCGCAAACAGAGGCTTTATTGAGGGAAAAGAGGCTCTGCTGAAGTGCAAAGGAAAACAGGTACTCGGAAGTCAGCTGTTATACAACAGCACAATGCTAGAAAAACAAGAGGCATTGTAAAAAGGCAGTTTCAATGGAAGCATTTTAAAATGTTTCACAAGCAAGAAGTAGCATTGTACTTCTGCAACTTAAATTCTTGAAGCTTCAGATTTGTGTCATGTTGTACTTTGCAGGAGCAGTCATGTGTCCATTCAGCAAGTGAAGCAAAAGCTGCTGAATTCTTGGCTGTGTTCCACAAAAGGGTGTGTCAACACTGGAAAGTCTCCAAAATCAGAGTAACTTAGTGTGTAGAGGCAGTCTTCCACCCAGCATGTTGCTTACGTCCACACATCACGTACTTCCTGTGAAAAGCCATTAGGCAATTTGCCTGCTGATGATTCTTTACATGGTGAAATATTGATACAGGGTCAAATGAGCAAGTGAGGTGAAAGAATGACATGCATAAGATAAGATATCCCTTTATTAGTCCCACAGTGGGGAAATTTACAGTATTGCGGGAAACAGTGTACAAAAAACACAGCAGGAGGAGGGGAAATAATATTTAAAAAATACAATACAATAAAGGAGGGGGGTAAAGTGGTAGGGCCATAAGAATTAGGGCCATAAGGTAGGGCCATTGAGAATTCCATATAACAATAAAGTGTTGCACAAACAACAGTATGATCAGTCACCTAGTTTTATTTGAAATTTGTTATGCTGGTGAATTTATTGGCCTTCAAAATAACAATTTTCAGAGCCAGACAGATGCATATAACTCCTATAGCTTTAACCTTACATGCACCTGAATCCTCGAAGCTATGAGTTGAAATAAAGCGACAAAGTCAATTCAAACAATGTAAACAAATAACAAACTAAGACAGAAATACAGGTTAACAACAACCTACCTATACAACCTACACTAGGTCCGTTTGCCTGTTGCCCTTCAGTGTTTCTATCCCATTGACAATGAATGGATGCTAGATTTTCCATTTCTACAACTGCTAATCCTTTGCAGGGTCATGGAGGGGTTGGAGCCTATCCCAGATGACTTTGTGAGATGCGGGGTACACCCAGGACTGGTCACAAGTTAATCATAGAGCCAAACAACCATTACGATCACATTCCAACCATGGGAGTCACCAATTCAACTACAGTATATTGCATGTTTTTAGACAGTGGGAGGAAGCCGGAGTGGGGAAACAGTGCAAACCAATGAACTACCTTTGCTCTGCTAGATAATTTGTGAATTCATTTTCTTGGTCACCATGTTCCAAATTAGATACTGACATGTGACTAATTATCATTCAAGATATTTACATCCATCAAGGTTGAGGCAGAGGTTTTGTTTTTGCTGGCCTAGGTCTGTCTGTCTATCATTAAGATTACACAAATGAATCAGCCCAATAAACAACCCGTTAGATGTTGGTGGTGATCCTGATCCAAGTAATATTCAGGATCTGGTGTGGTTTTATAGGACTCATGGAAAATTCGCTACTATGAGATAATAAATAATACCATTACAGACTTCCGACTAAGATCAAATTGTAGTTGATATTCTGCTAATTCAGTTTGGTATCAAATTTGACAGATCTTCAAAAGTTACTGAGCAAGATCCTGCAGAAGACCACCATTAGTTTGTTTTTTATAACTATCAATCTAATGATACAAATGAGATTCAAAATTCTACAGGTAAGTTTTCATGGTCAAGGAGTCATATGATGAAGGTCAAACTATCATGCGACTATTGATTCTAGGTGCAATTATATAATGGAGAAACTGAGCTGCTATGGTGGAGATTTGTGTTTCTGAGTGCTGTCCTGCAAAGAGATTATTTTTACACCACTGTTTGTTTGTTCGTTGGTTTGTCAGTAGAATTACAAAAAATAAACACTACAGATTTCCATGAAACTTGGTGTGAGGATGGGTCTTGGGCCAGAATAGACCCTATTAAAATTTGTTGCAGATAAAGGGGCAGATCCAGGGTTTTTTCCACCTGTCTCTCTTTAATATTTTCTCTCATTTCTTAGGGGATAATGCATGGATCTTGATTTTTTTGTTTTAAATTGGGCATATTTAGATGCATGTCAGAGCGTGTCCAATCTGGTGCAGATCCAAATAAAAATTTGCATCCACCAGATTTAAATAGTTGATTGTTACAAGTCCAAAAACCTCAAATTACAGAGCTATGAGTTTGATTTTGGGTAAGTCTTAATTGAATTTAAGGGGACTGAGGTGCCTTGGTGGCACCATTCAGTGTGCCATTCGATTTTGAATTTATTTTGATGTTGGCACATAAGTATTAATATTGGCTCCAGTGTTGAACTGGAGGGGCTAAATAGACCACTTTGCGGACAGGCACTTTATACCTACTTCCCATCTGTCTGCAATCCCCACTGACTCCATTTGCACAAAGCAGTCCAAACTGCCGTGTGCCTAAATTTAACATTCTAGCGTCTGCATTGTACGGTAATTCAGCGCCGTTGACTATAGGAAGTGACATAAGTGAATTCAAACCTTCCGAGAGACAACAGAATCCATTAAAAGAACGTAGGTCGTGGTTAAAATGTTGCTTTCGGATCCTCTTGCGATTTCTGTTGCATAACCATACGTGTGCTTCGGTTGTCTTGCAACGAGTATACATGAAAAACTTATCGCCTCGATTGAAGAAGGAATGCACCACGTTGTTTGTATTACCAACAGGCCTGTCGATAGTCAAATAAAGTGTCTATTTAAAATAATCGTGTTTTACTTCGGGAATGAAAAGCGTCTGTCTGAGATCGTCTTCCATCTGCAGCCAGACTGCAGCAAACGAATCGTCCAAGATTTGGGCCCGGAAGTCTTACGTCATGGCGCTATGCTTTCATATGTAAAAAATGGAAAGAACGCACTGACGTAAGAGCCCTGACGTATGGTTAACCTTGGCAACAGACTGAACAATAAATAGAGCCAGTGGAGGCACAGGAAAAATACTGCTATCCCTTATGGAGGCTAATTTTAGACATTATTTTAATTGACTGGTAATGCCTCTGGTGCTTTCACTGCTTCTTACACATAAGAAAATGCTTATGTAAGCAAAGAGCTGCAAATTAAAACAAACAAATTACTGAATTTAAATATTACTATCTTTTTATTTACATATCTTACAAATAACATTCATCATTACTCTCTTTGTAAAAAAATAAATTGAAATTTCATAAATTAAAACCACTAATGTTTTCACAGAAAACTTCATTGATAGACCACTCAGACCATGGTTAAGACAGCACATCTGTTTTTAAGTTTCACAAACAGTTCACAATTACTCTCACATTCCATCAACCAGAATACAAACTGGATCAATAATTACTATTGCTCTGAACACACATCAACACTAATACAAGTTTGTTATCTAGCACCATTAAAATCATATATGAACTGATAAAAGAACTAGGTGGAATTAGTTAAAACATGCTTTTTAACTTGCTACATTGGTGTAATAGGCAAGTATAGATAAAGGCAAATAAAATCATAATAAATAATTATTTTTCCTGGTAGAAGTCCGTTCCATAGCCCTGTGATCTGCACATCTATCTCATACATGAAGAAAATGTGCTTCATAGGAAGTATAATATTTTTGGATGAGTCTTTAAAGGGCCAGCAGCGTGGGTGAGCTGAGAGAATCAGAGGACTGGTCGTTGCTGTTGCTTCCTCTCCTGTGGGCAATGCCACAAGTGGGGAAGGTGTCTGCCTCTGGGAAGGTAAACATGAAAGAAGACGTGAAGGTGGTGCAGGCTGGCAAGGAGGTCACCGCAGGTGTGCACAGGGGCTCAAAGTCATTGTTGCAGATTGGGGTGTGAAGGGGCTCCCAGTCCTGAGTTGTGTAGAGGGAGTTGGACAGGTCGACCTCTGGCACTGACCGCACTGTCTCCATCTCTGTCTTTGTCAGCAGATCCAGAGACTCCTCCAGCACAGAGGTGTCTAGGTCTGTCATCTTGACCATGCTGTTAGAAACGGAGGCGGTGGAGAGGATGGAGCCGCTGCTACTGCTGGAGAAGATTGAGTTTGAGGTTGAGGTAAATGTTGGTGGACAGGAAGTATTAGTGGATGCCTCTTGGATGGTAGTCTGTGGCTGAGGGGACACCTTGGTGGAGAGGCAGGGGTGGGCAGGAGATATGGAGACCACAGAGAAGTCCAAGTCGAGGTCTGAGGGGATTTTGCAGATGGGTTGGTGAGCAGCCAGAATGAACTCAAGCCTTTCTTTCTCTTTCAGAAGTTTATCAATATCGTTCTGCAGGCTGGACTTTTCATCCTCTAGCTGATCAGTTTCCTGCAAGGAAGAAAGAAACAGAGGACATGGCATTAACTTGACTGTTGAATAACATTGCTATTAGCTGTGGCAAGAAATACATTTTGATGAATGATGGTCAGTCTGTGGCATACTTACAGCTTGCAGAGTGTCTGTGAGCTCTCGTCTCCTGTTACGACATTTGGCTGCTGCCTCCTTATTTCTCTCTCTGCGAATTTTTTTCTTCTCATCCTCCTCTGGTGATGACTGCACACAATAAAAGAAAAGAGTTAAGCCATCAGCTCTGTGATAATTAGTACACTGCATCATGGATGTTACTACTTGTTATGTAACACTTAAAGCACAGGGTCTGATAATAATTACCTGTTCCACTCTGCCCCTCTTGATAGAATTGTGAGCCTTGGATGCTGCAGACCTCATTGCCGGTCTCGAGTAGGCAGGACTGGGCTTGTATGGAGGAGCTCTGTGAGATGGAGCCACTGAGGAGATCAGAGGCTGGACCATCCACTGCAGATCAGGGCTTGTTGAAATGGCTGTGACAGTGGGGATGAAGGAGGCACTTGATGCTGTCAGGTCAGTGAAATCCTGTGGGTAATGAAGCAAAAGGATCATCAGTTCATTTAGTACTCATTCAGGAGGGGGGGGGCTCATTGTAGGATGTCTGAATGAAAAGGTGGGTCTATAAAAAGTGGTTTAAAAATATCCATATGATGTCAGCAGTGACGTTACATTCTCTCTGAGGAGATTCCAGGTGAATGAATGAAGCTCGTCTTGCACTAAGTGCAGTAGCCTACAAGTCAGTCTACTATTTTTCAGCAGGCTATGTTTGAAACTTAAGGCTATATTTAAAAACTTAATTTTGTGACATCTTTATATTTCCATAGTCTATCTTGTATGTCAATCAAAACAAATAAATGTAAATATCACACAATAATAAAAGTATATGACTGGACATACCTGAGACTGGGGTGATCCTATGCTTGAGTAAGATCCCGCTGGGGACGCATAGTATGTCAGATTGTCCACGGACGGTGAGGCGGTGCTACAGCGGGAAGAGGAATCGCACTCCGTGTTGAAAGCGGTAAACATCATCGTTCCCCAAAAAGCAAGTGGAAGATCCTTGCAAACTATTCTTAAGACAGTAAGGAAAAGATTATGATCCTTTTAGAGGGCTCGTGGGAAACTCTGTCGTTCTCGGTTTCTCTTCTCTTCTGGTTGCTCTGAAAGTTTGACTACCAACTATTGCAGCTCGGAGCCTTTATATAGACTGGATGACGTCGGCAAGTAGGAGCGCTCCTTGCCCGAAAACAGAGGAGATATCATAACATCGACATAACAACGCAACAATAAGACCAAATGTTCCTTGCATATAATTTTAAAACACTAAAAGTTGAATGTGTAAAGTCATTACGTGATGTTTAAAGTCGAAAAGTAACGTAAATATATTATTTGTTAAACTTACCCTCAAGAAATGGAATATTCCAGAAACGGGATCCCCAGTACGTCATTTTCCAAATATGGTTCATCCTGTGAAAGGGGTGGACCCTGCTGGGAAATACACCATGCGAGATTGGCCGACAGCGACACGACTTTATGTAAGACAACAAACATAGAGGCTGTTGTAGGAACTCAAGAACTGGGATAGCAGTCAGCATAAGAACACTATACATATCAAAGGGCATCAAAAGTAAATTTGGAAATGTAGATTTGTCTGCTCTGAACTGAGTGTATCAAAACATAAGGCCATTTTAATGGGTCCTTAAATGTATTAACCTAAATTAGCTGGTCCGATAAAAGGCAGCTGCACTCTATACTACATCTGGAGTACAAATTCTGAATATCATCGGTCCAAATGCAAGGACTAAGGGTGTTTTTAATTTTCTAATAATAACTTGGTGTATACTAACTACATTGTAGGTTTGATTGTAAATAAAAACCTAATGAGATGTTGCAAATAATCTATGGCATGAGCTTCCATCTTCTATGTCTTCTGTGGGTAGACTGGTGTATAAACAAACCCATCACAAGTCTGTGTTGTCGAGCTTCAACAACATAGACTGACCTGTTGATGATGGTATCTGAAGAACGTAGATATGACACATCATCTCAGACACATCTTTTTTCTCTTTCAGGCTACCCTAAGGAACTAGTCTGTTTTAAAGGGTTAACACAAGGTAATTGTTAAATCTTTTTGTTTCCATAAAAATATCACCAGCTGGCCAACAAATAACTAAAATACAATTCCTCATTGAATACAATGCTAATTATTCTAATAGAAATATATTATTAATATTATTGCAACATGTTACACTGTTTGCCTTTCTTACTGAAAGACTCTCTGTAGCTTGACTAAGATTCAAAGAACTTTGTGCATTGGCAGACGACAAAAGAATGTTATAAATGTGCATGCAATCCGAAATAACAGGAGCGCCATGAATTCATGTTGGATCAGACGCAGTTACCTGTGTATCAAGCCCTCAGGTAGGGCTTGTACTTTTTGCGAACAATCCAAGCAAGGGTGTGTTCAGTTGCACGGCAAGCTGATAACTGGTTTCTTATATGTACTTTTCTACGACTCTCCCATGATGACAAAGGAGTTTCCAAAAGACAGAGGTAATATTTTATTTAGGATTTATTTACGATTCATATTTACATAATGAGTTACATGACTTAACTGCACCACACACTTAACACAACACTGCAGGGTTGATGCTGAGCAAATGTTCAGACTTTATAATGCTCTTTTCAATTGATTGTTTAACTTTATTGCTTTACAACATATTTTCATGAATGTGAAGATCCATATAGAAATGATGCAAAGCCCCTTTTCTGATAAGTAGCCCTTAATGGCGAAGTAGGCCTATAGAATGAGCACCATAACAGCATTTTGTTGGAATTTTTTATGCTATTACTGTTGATTTTGCATTCATAAAAAGCTATAAATTGGCAGACAACATAGCAAAAACTCTGTACATAAGCCATTCTTATAGTCACAAAAGCCATTTTAAGTTTTATTTTTTTTGTATTCCTAGAGCTCCTTTATAAAGGATGCCTCTCACTGAGCAATTCTCTGAACAGACTAAGCTGTTAAAATGAGAATAGATGCTATGAGTGTTAAGATGTCATGAATAAATGTATTACGGGTAAATAATAGCGTTATCAATGTAGGTTAAAGTGTTTTGTGTTTGTCGTGTTTTGTTCAACATTCCTGGTTGGCATAGCAACACTCCACCCCTTCACGTCAGTGACGTCCTCATTTTACATAGCAACAACGATCGTTTGTATTGTTGAGACGGATCACTCAACAACGTAAAATGACACCGCCTGTGGGGATAGACTCTATGCAACACGGAAACAGCGTCAGAGTGAGAGCTCTGTCTATGTTGTGGCTCTTCTCTCCATGTCGACGGGCCAGGGATGAAACGGGACACCAAACAACCCATTTAACTTGTGGATTGTTTGATTGGTTTGTTTGCTTGGCAAGAGCTTCTAAATAAACAATGCTGACCTAGACTACTTGTTCTCAACAATATTTATTTTCTTTGTGGTAAGAATAGATGTAATTTGGTAATATATAAAAAGATGGGTACAGTTGGTGACAATAATAATAATAATAATAATAATAATAATAATAATAATAATTGAAAAAATATCCCAAATCATGAGGTGTTTTTTGACACATAGGGTCAAATAGTGAATGAGATAATCTTCTTATAATAATCGTATACTGTAAGTATTTTGTAATGGAATTTTAAGAGACTTATATAGCCTATCGTCACTCTGCCCTACTTTATGTTTATTTTTATAACAAATATGGGTCATTTATACTGCAGTAGTGTTATTCACGCGAGTTAATTTCATTGATGTACCTCATTTACATGAACTTTGTAAACTGATGTCACTGAGTCTAAAAATAGACTCCGCAGCTTTGTGCACATTCACGCTCGAGATGCTTCGATGAAAACAAGTCTGAGCTGTAGTGAGGGGTGTCTATAGTTACGTCCGACCTCTGAACCCCTCTGGTCTTCAGCCGCCGGCGACTGAATAGGCTTAAGCCGACTACCTAATGATGTGCCGGTAAATGAACCCAGATGGGGCTGTGACTACCGGGAAGCAGCCAGGAGCGCAGCCCCTCTGAGCTGGGGAGAGGCCCCCTCTTTTCATCATCTATCACTTTCACTTTGTGATGAGGTCATCTAAAAATACAATAAATCTCTTTTCTTATAGGAGCTGAATTAGAATTAGAATAAGGCTATATGCGGGAATGACGGCTGCATAATGTGTACCAATAAGTATGTGTGACAGTGGAATAACAAAAGGGTGTTTTCTATTAATGATCAGCATGAGAAAAAAAGTGAGCAGAATAACTTTAGGAAAGCGAGCCCTAATATTTTAAGTGCCCTAAAATAACGTTTTATTGTAATGTTAGGAATTGTAATGTATATGTATATGGCTACATATCTATTAAAGAGGCAATCTTTTCTTGTATTAAAAGGCTCGGTCAAGTGCAGGTGTTCGCCCTACTCTTCATCCCCCATAAATAGCGCCTTTGGTCACTCAAGGCGCAGCTAATGACGCTCTTATCAGGTACAATACATGACGGGCGAGCCATTTGGAGCACGTTTCACTTTCTTTTGTGACAGTGAACGAGTGGGCCACACATATCCACACGTCTGTCTGCGCGCTCTCCGTGCGCCAGAGCGCGCCCCTCTTCAGCGGAAACACCATATATGGCTCGACGGGTCCACTTGGCGATTGGTTGCTTTACTACAGCGAAAATTCTGTTGCTGGAGCTCTATCATGAGCTGAGACTGGTGAAAAATAAATGGATATATGGTGACACCTCATTTAGCGGCTCATAAATAACCAATCGGTGTGTTGGAAAGTGCGTGGTTTAATTGATTCATCCTGGTTTTCACAGTATTGATCAAAATGATAAATTGGGGCAGCTTCGATAATATTATACTGTTGCCGTTGTGAGGTACACATTGTTCTAAACTGAACAATTCTGAGGGAACATATAACACAATTGCTTGTCAGTATTCTATATTGCCATCACCTCCCTTCTCCCACGGGGACATTTCTGTGGTCATTAATGCTCCAGTGAGTTAAAATACATCTCGTGAACATAAAGGGTACATAATGTATATGATGCAGATGCTGCATACGTGAAATGACGTATTTCATTCATGGCGATGGGCACCCCTTGCAGACAGGGGTGTCATTTACGATATGCTTGCTATTTATTTTTAGTAGTTAAGGAGATAAAATATAATTTTTTTAATAAGGCTGTTGATATTGCTGTTCAGACATTTGACAAATTTAATGATAAAATTGTAAAGCATTTACACGTTTTGTTTTCCTGTTACCTCCCCCTCTGCCAAATGGTTCGGTCTCACCACACAGATTTCATTCATAAAATTCGAGCTCACTATAAAAGGCGGGCCCCTCACTATCTGCACAGTTACCATATATGCACCTGGCAAATGGAATATAGAACGGCGTTTGGGCATCAGTTTCTACTTAGTTTAGATCGCCTACTTTATCTTTTAATGCAGCAATTTTAGACATGGACATGCATCCAGACTCAAGCACTGAGTTTGACTCATCATCCAGCTGTAGCACAGCATCGCCTGACGGGGACACCCCTGGGTGCAGACAGCTTCCTCCTGACTCGCTTTCATCATCAGTGGACAGCGCCAAGGTAGAAGATCATCCAGAAATAATCCACACAAAACAACACAAACGACGCATGATATTTCATGCGTAAGGTTCATAGGTTGCAAAAGGCATATATTGATAAAATGTGCACACATATGCAGGGACACCTAATAGCTTAGACAGGTTTTTTTCGAACAGGATTACTGTGTGCTGAAAACGATTCAACACTAGGCGATCTGTAATGTCCAGGCATGCAGGAAATCTACATCTTCTTTCAAAGAAATGGTTTGTGATGTATTTAACCGAAAATATGTTTTGGTTGAAACCTTTCATTTTAGACTGATGATGATAATGAAAATGGATAAGAATGGGATAATAGGGCATAGCTGATTTTGATAGATACGTATGGTACTGATTTTGTCTTTTTGGCATTCATCAAAAAAAATGACTGATGTGTCATATAAGCAAATCTAAAGGTCAGCCAAGATCGTGATTCCTTTTACATGAGATTAGATAATTTTGTGTTTGACCACATGTTTATGCATGTCTCTGTGATGTGGTTTATTCCAGGACACTGAGACCAGTGCAGAAGACTCCTGTGTTCCGACAATCTCGACCTCGTCGGATCTAAGGTGCATGGTGCAGCCGACAGTCACATCTGTCCCTCCGTCTTCCGGCCGTGCAAAGACTCACGGCGCAAACAAGTCGTCTTTCCCGGCAGCAGCAAACAAAACAAAGCCCTCCAACAACAAAGGAGTGAAAAACAAGGTATACATGAAAACAGGGTTTGGAGGATGTAATGAAATGCCACTATAAAATTACAGGGAGTAAATCAGTCAATCAATTGATAGACTTCTTTCAACTGATATATCTGAAAATTGAGTTATCGCGATATTTGCAGCAGGACGTAGGCCTACATTTGAAGTAATTGCTTTTACTGATGAAGCAAAATTAACCTGGCGAGCCGTGCAAATGACTGACTTAAAGCAGTACATAATGGAACTGGATCATTGTTTAATTGGGGCAGGGGGTAATTACTGTTAGAATAAAGAACACAGTAATGCTCATGAGTGGAATTGGAAATTAAAGTGCACGTCAGGATGCGCGTTCCCGTGCTTGTCGACCGCGCTAGTGTTGCAGCATGTTGAAGCTTAAACCGAAAGAGTCTGCACCGACCAGATCAGTATTCTCAGCATACACGGCAACGAAGATTTATATATACATATTAATTTATATTTATAGCCAAGTGAATTGTGTTGAAGAAAGAACTGCTGATATGGCAAAACTTAGAAGGATGCGCATTGAATATTATGGCTATTTCTGATTTTAGCCTTCCAAAGAGGAGGAGGAAAGGAGGAGGATCAGGAGGGAGAGGAATAAAATTGCTGCAGCAAAGTGTCGTAACAGACGGAGGGAGCTGATGGACACACTGCAAGCTGTAAGTATAGGGCTACTGTTTTATAAAAAAAAACATACAAAGAACACTCCTGAAGCACATGCACTTTTTTCAGGAGTTCAGCGTTTTCATGTTCCCCTCATGCCAAATCTTTTACTCTCACCTCAGGAGACTGACAAGCTCGAAGATGAGAAGTCTGCCTTCCAGACCGAGATAGACGACCTGCTGAAAGAGAAGGAAAGACTGGAGCAGCTCTTAGAAGCTCACAGACCATCCTGCAAAGTCTCTACAAATGACGATGACGGTAATGAGGAGGAAGATGATGGAGGTGATGTTAACACAATGCAGCAGGATTCTCCAGCCTCCCTACAGCTGCTGTCCATCTTGGAGGATGCTAAAACCCCACAGAGCAGCACGACCATTGGAGAAGCCCCTATTGGCCAAGACACTGACTGTGTCCCTTGCATTCCTGCTGCAGCCATCTTGGGGAACTCCAACATCTTCCTGTGTTCAAGTGCAGACGAGGAGACTCTGGAAGATTTAAAAGGAGATGACTTGGATGACCTGGTTCCCAGCCTAGAGATGGCAGTGACTTCTGAAATGGCTGCATCCGTCCCTGACATAGACCTGAGTGGTTCCTTCTGCCTCTCAGACTGGGAAACACTCTACAAGTCTGTGGCAAATGACCTTGAGTCTTTGAGCACACCAGTCATGTCCTCTAGCCCCACTTGTAGCAATTACCGTACAGTGTTTTCCTTTAATTACTCTGAGATTGATTCCTTGGCTGAGGGATTTGAGAGCCTCAAAGGTAGCCTCGGTGTGTCTGACGGTCTAATGAAAGATAGTCTTAACTCTCCAACACTTCTGGTCTTGTGAATGCAAAGAAGTTATGCAATGCAACAATACTGTAACTGTATTCTAACCAGCCAGCAAGCTATGATCTATCTCTCAAATAATCTTTTGTAGTTTGAGTTTTGATGCTGTGTAAACCTAAACATCAGTGGTTGTGAAGATGACATGTTTTCTGTGACACTAACAGGGTTGTTTTCTTCCATATTGCTGGTGCAATTCTCCGTGATGAGATTTCGTGCTGGTAACAAAAATGCATGCGAACACATGTCATCTGTAATCCAAGAGGAGGTAGTATCTTGTGTTTCTGAAAACCCTTAATGTGATGTGAAGTTAGATCATGCTCAATAGCCTAATGTGTGTGTGTGTGTGTGTGTGTGGTGTGTCGTTGATAAAGTTGTGTTGTAACAAGTGAAAATAACAGGGTTACTAATGTGTAGTTTAGTAAGGTGTTTCATAACATGGCATTTCCTCTCAAGTGTTTCCATAGAAAGATCACATGTGATGTATTTTATCAAGATGTATTTTATGACATAGTTTATTTTTTTACTTATTCAAAATGATCAGATGCAAAGAAATTGTATAACTCTGGAAATAAAACAAGGCAACTACAAAAATGGTTCTGGTTGTTGTTGTCATTCTGTCAGGAATATTGATAATTACAGATTATCCCATTTTTCCCCCTGAGCACCCCTGATGATCAATTGGGACACAGTCACAGGTCTGTGACTGTGTCCCAATTGATCATCAATTTCTCTCTTTACTGCAAAGGAAGCTCATGTGATATGACTGAAAGATTGAAGACAACCAGGCTGCTAAATGGATCTTGTGGTGAGATGTTTTCTTAAAGGTGGTATCTTTTTTTTAAGCAAATATGGAAAAGAAGACCTGCTCAAAAAAAGGACATTTGAACCAATTTTAATGACAATTGAGCAAATGTATAATGTATATGGCCATACATTAACTCATTTAAACCATTTTCAACTTTGCATGTCATCAAGATGTCAGTGTGGCTATTTTTAGATTCAAGATTACATAAAGTATAACCATCGGGGATTGAATCGTGTTTGAAATGAGAGTGAGCCACAAATACAGCAGGTTAATTATTTATTCACAGCTCGTCCTCGGCTCCACTGTTGTCACGGTCAAGGGAATCCGATTCTACAGCAGCACAATGCGTGCTCTGCGTGACGTCAACACGTGACTGCCATTACGTTTCACTTCCCTTGACCATGTTTGGGTAATTGCAGATGTTTTGCAGCCATGGCGACGGGCGTCATATTTCGGAGCCCGAGGATGTTACCGGAAAAAGTCGAAGCGAGCAGGAGTGTTGTGGAGCGTAAGCAGGCGAAACCTTCTCATCTCTTACAGAGGGGTTATTGCGTGCATGATGATAATTGGCCTAGTTAGTAGTTTAACGATGCCAAAGCCTTTCTCGGAACGGGTCATTTAATGACCACAGTCTGTTTGGTTTCGGTCTGCAGCGAGAAAATAATGTTCAAGGCAGCAATAACACCGCGGTGTATGCACTAAATGTAACCACGTTCAGCCCAAAAGCGTTTCATTCAGTGACGTATGCCAAAAAACATTTGTTGAACGTTTTACAACATCTTCCATGTTCCCCACTGTAGGCTGCGTAAGGGGCGCAGTTTAAAAAAAAAAATTCCACCAGTAGGGGGAGGTATAGCACGAAGGCCGTCAAGCAGCGAACAACCAAGTATTTGTCGATAATAATGCATGATGTAATGGTTCTCTGCTATTTTAGTAATGATGGATGGACTTGTGAACAGCTCTAATGGCTACTGACTCACCCTCTATCCACTTAGGCCCAAACTCTGTGTGTCCAGCAGTGTGTTGCTTCTCACTAACCTGTTTCAGAGTTTAAAAATGTCACATAGTTAGAGTTGTTCAGAGCCATCAAGCCTCAATACCTCACTGTGTATGAGGGTAGATCGGGGGAAGAGTTTTATTATAAGGTTGGAACTGTGTCCAATTGGCAGATCTTATTCTTCAATAAACTTAATAATACAACAATGTACTGTAGTAATACTACAATTAGAAATCCTGCTTTTAAAAATTGACCTGAGTAAAAGGTAAAAAGTATTAACATGAAAATACTAAACCTACCAAAAGTGGTCATGATGCAGACCCACGATCCAGTTCAGAGTAGTGTACATGATATTATTTGGTTATAATTTATTGTTACATTATTGTGTGCATCATTTTAATGTTGCATTTAGTAAATAAGGAGCTTCTTTCAATTTGTGGTTAGTCTTTAATGACACAACTTAATTTATTTGTTGATTGTATTTGTATCATAATCTGAATCTTCAGTGTAACCAGAAGGCCAATTCATAACCTTATAAGTGTAGGGGATAATAAATTAAATTATTTATTATTTGTTTCTGAGGTGTGATGAAGTAAAAGTATAGAGCAGCATAAAATGGATAAAAAAAATCTGAAAATTGATTTTAATTAATTAGATGTGAACTACTATGATGCTCAAAATCAACACTTGTCGACTGACTGCACAACAGTAGGCTCGCTAGTTTTATTTTTCCATTTCATGATATGAATCACTCAGTGAGTAGTTTTAATGGTTATGTGCAAAGTTGTGTACTGGCAATCAGTGCACAAGTAGCGATGTTGCTTTTATGTGTACTTATGTTTGTATCCAATATGAATTTTTTATTGTAAAGCACTGACCTGACCTGATTGATTAATAAAAATACAAAACACGTAGAAGTTTGAAGAGCAGTCTCCTGCTAACTGCAGTAATCTCTCAGGATGAGATTACTCCCAGCAACACCAGCACTCTGTAATATGTCTCACATTGTCTGTTTACAGATCTCTATCTTTCTATTATTTGTTGTGTACTCACTGTTTCCATTACTGTTATCTCATCCTCATAAAGCTCCTGACACTTCTGTTTCCTACTTGCTGTGATATTCCCGAGGAAGTGCTATATTTACAGGGATAGATCAATGTCATGCTGGTTTGGGAAGACTGGGTCTCCTGACATGAGTAATGATGTGAGAGACTGATATAGTTATAACATTTCCAAAGGCAGTGTGTATTCGTACATGAACTCAAACGTCACTGTATTTTTCCAAAAGGAGATAATGAATGACACAAAAGAAAGAAAATATCTCCATCTGTTTTATTTTCATGACTACTGTACCATTAAATTAGCACTGCTGTGTATGCATTTCTTCACAAATGGGCTGTTTAAAGACTTATAGATACCTCATGTTTGGATGAACATCAAATTGTGAATCCACGTCTCACAGCACTAATAACACTTGAAGCTTTAACTCAAATGGAAACACGATCAGTGGGGAGAGGAAGAGGAGTACCAGCATGATGTCTGACAGCCTGTCGTTGTGAGAAGGAGATGAAGATGAAGAGGGGCAGGGTTTAAAGTCAGAATCAGCACGCCATCGGTGATAGATTTGATTTCTGTGAATTGAGATGGTGAGAGTCTGCAACAGCGTGACCACGTACCTTATCTGTGTTTGTGTTGGATACACAGGAGCGTGCTGCCGTGTGTAATCTTTATGTTATCAAAAAAGGAGAAATTCATTACTTAAATGTTTCAGTTGAGACTCTAATTGTATTCGTCATGTCATTTTATGCATTCATCAGAATAGTGCATGCAAGATGTTGAAAGAAAAAAAAATCCATTCCATTATTGTCATAAGAAGGGAAGTATCATTCCATAGTAATGCACTATTTCCAAATCTGTCAAACAGTTTTAAATAACATCCTTAAAATCCTGCTGTACACGTTATTAGACATGATTTGACGCGATCAACATGTCTAGATTATTTTGAAAGAACAAAAAAGGAAGGAAGCAAATTAAATTGGACTGTGGTAAAAATAAAGTTTGTCTGTAGTGTCTGCAGTGTGGTGCATGATGAGTCAGAATTATGTCTGGAGGTGTCTGGTTTGCTGGGTATTTTCCCAAAGATGTGGTGTTGGATTATATTATGACAAAACCTTTTTATCTCTAGATTTTACTCAGGGTCATCTTTTAAAGAAAATGAGAAAACATGACTGACTTGTTTTGCATCTAGTTTACATGTCAACAGGTGTGTGAAGTGGCACTTTAGCATCAAATATCATTACAAATACATGTGTAAATGTTTGTGCAAAAATCATTACAGAGACAGAAGAACAATGATTGATTATGCAGAGAGCTGTTTTTACCTTCTGACGCCCACACAGCAAGAACTCTGCATGAGTTTGGCAAACCTGCAAAACCACAAACTGTATTCACTCTCCATTCATCACTTTGACAGCTGTTGTAAAATGCACCCAATATTATGGTTTAAGACTTGAAAGATTGGAACAGACAAAATACATCTTGATTACAGTATGTATGTTGGGATGTGATTTTTTTTGTCACAATCACATTCGAACCTGGATTTTCTATCACAGAAGAGTTTCTAGTCATTTCTGTATATTCCTAGAAATTAAAATCTTGTTAATTTTTTTGTTGAAGAAATTAACATCCTCTGCATATATGGTCTGCGTATTCCAAGTGGTTTATTTATTTTTTTTAATTTTCTGCTATATTCTTGGCAGGGACATTTCCCTTTTAAAAGCTTGAAGTACCAAATGGACCTGCACCATGTGTGTTCTAGTACTGAGTGACATCTCTGGCTGCCTTCCTGCAGGCAAAGAGGAATCCAGCTGAAAGTCTATACCTGTGAAGGGAAAACCTCTGAATTGTCTTAACTAAAGTTGTCCAGCACCCTCTTGTTTTATGAAGTCTGTCAACTTGTCAGTTCATTTCTGCTTTATTATCCCCAAATGCCTCCTTTAAAATTTGTCATCTATGTTAAGAATTGTGACGCACAGCCCCCCGACCTCCCCTCAGATGCGAGACATAAATCACAGAAGAACCAAATTAGAATCTAAAAAAAGGAACAGAGTGGGGTATTTTGGTGAGTCTCCATTAACCCAGCTTGTTCTAGGTCGAACAGTTGAGATGGCATTGTATAAAACCCAACCGAGCCTCAAATAATGGAAACGATAAAAACCTGAAATGTAATAAAAGGTGCAAAGGAGAATGGATTGTTCTTGCTTGAGATGTACGGGTACTTACTATTTAAGATACTTTTATTGCAATTTCCACCACTTTTTGGCATATTATATTGCAGTTTAGTTGTGACATGTATTGATAAATGTAAAATAATCTTTTGTTTTTTAACATTTGACATCATTAGTATGGTTACATGAAAACCACACACTTGAAATCCCTGAATTATTTTGCCAAGTGTTGTCTACTTGTCTCTACAATGTGCTCTGAACAGACACATTTCAGTTTGATAGGAGCAGGATTGTAGTTACAACTATCCACACTAGAGGGAAGCAGCATAGGAACAAATATTCACATCTACTTTTCTGGAATTTTCTGGAACCTTCATCAGAAATACTTGAGACATGATTTTGTGCACATGTGTTTTAGTTAGTACGTGTTATAAAGTCACAGCTTTATTGAAGAGCGCTTATAGGAAATGAAATTGGATTCCACACCTGCTAAAGCAGGATTTACCACATTACTTAGCCATTAAAAATCCTCTAACCCCTGAAAAAATATAAATTTAGCTCTCTTTGAATTAGTCTGACAAAAGCAATTCCGCTGTGTTTTGTTCAGTCTCACAGACATGTTTTACAGCCACACTGGGAATAAACGGGCGCATCCTTAAGGTGATGACTTTTGGTCACATGATGTAATCATTAGGCAATAAAAGCAACCACTTGTCATAATGGTTGTTGAAAAAGATTTTAATTAAAAAGTTGTTTTTTTTTACATTTGGGAAAATAATCAATGTGGCAATCTATCTCACCAGTCAAAAGATAAACAGCTAATCCTGGGATAGCACAGATACCGCAAGATAAATATAAGAGGTCAAAATAAGATTAAAAGGATATGAGAAAGAAAAACAACAACTTTTGCCTGTTTTGTGTCTCCTGGTGATGTGCTCTCTTGGGTCGAACCACCCACATCTCATGTCCACAATAAAGGCCATAACTTCTGAGGAGGGGCCACAATGGCCACGAGCCAAGAAGGTAGGGCCCAGTGTCACGGTCCTCCAAATGAATCCAAACTTTTTACACCTACTGTTTTTTATAGACTTGGCTTCGGCCATCATTATAACACAGTGTAGGTTATAAATAAGCTACCGATATAGTTTTATATTTTATTGCTGTGAAGGTCTCAATTTTCTCACCCCCACCTTTTTTGTCACACAATAAAACACCTGCAGCTAAGACAGCGCGAACGCGTGTTTATAGGCATAACTTTTGTGTATTGAATCATTCATGACTCGGGGCGTGTGCTTTACCCGTATCTCTCTGTCTGTTTCTCAGCTGAAACTTCCCTCCAGTCTGTATGTTTTCTGGTTGCTAGGGGTGGAGCAAACAAACCTTTGTCTCTGACATTATTTTCATCCATGCTTACGTATGGAGCCGCAGTTCCGCATTCCGGAGCCCTCACAGACAAGATGAGTACTTAAACGGGCTGATGCAACGACTCCAGCTAGTCCCAAAACCTACATCCGCTCCACACTGCTCCATTATTACTGCGGATTTGGACGCACAAAAGGTAAGTGTGTGCGGTTAAAGCCGATTTGCGTTGCTGTTGTTTTCTACTCTCTTTCTCTGTATGCTGGTAGTTAGCTTTTTAAAAAAAAAAATAATAAAAAAAGATACTTTACATCCTTGACATATTTGCTTATTTTACACTTTACTCGCCACATTGTATAGACTCTGGAATTTGTGATACGAGTGTTTATATCTGTTAAAATCAATATATGCCGACGTATCTTTACGTAATTGCCGTAAAGTCTGAGGTTGTAATAGTTTTAAAGTTTTCCGCGCTCTTGCCGCAGTTGTTGCCACAGCCTTTAACTACGTTGTTGTTACATCTGTTGTAGCGACTGTTGCTTTACAGCTGGTTATTTACAGACCCTTCAGCTAAATGAGACAGCGGCTTGTGTCGGACTGGAGATATTTTCATCACAGGGGTCTTAATTTTAGTGTTGGTCAGCCTTGTGAAGACTGTTATGTAACGCTATACAGGCCACACGCTGTGGGTTTTCATAGCAGCTGCTAGCTAAGCTAGTCTGGAGCATCAAACTTCACGGATTCTGCTGCGTTTTCTAATTTCACACTGAAAAGTCATGTTTGCTTCAAACTGTTGCCCTGTGTCTAGACTGCTGTGGCATTAGAATTGGCTGCCTCTCCACGTTTCAACTCTCTAAAGTTCAATACTTAAAAGTTTCAAAAAAGTAAGATAAGACCACCAGATTTGCTAAATCATTCTTAGATAACTAGGGCTTTTTTTTAATTAATAGTTAATTCTATCCATTTATTGTTCTGACCATACACTCAAAACTTTAACTTCTTTAAATTGTTTTACAAGATATATATACTCAGTTTACCTCAACAATACTAATACTTGTAATGTAATGAGTATGTTGTTATGTTCCCACAGCGTCCAAACACCGTTACATCATTGACAGAAGACGACTGACAAGTTTTCTCTGAGTAAGTATCGTACATTTGCATGAAAAAACAACAACACCTTTCTTGGCATAGCTGTTTCACCTTGAATCCTAAATGATGGAAATTAAGTATGAAGGGTACAGTTAAAAATAGGCGCTCATATTGGCTCATGTTTCTGATCTTTGCTTTGGCCCATCATAATGCACATAGAGGTTGTGTTTTCTTTGTTTGTCTGTTCATTAGTTAGCTGGATTACACAATAACTACTTACATCACTTCAATGAAATGTGGTGGAAAGGTTGGACATGGGCAAAGAAGAATCCAGATCAAGGGGCTGATACGGGATTTTTTTTCTCTCACTTTCGTTAATGTTGTGAGTTGGGGGAGGGTTTGACATTTCTCCTAATTACCCTAAAACTTGTTTGGCGTTAGCAGAGGTATCCTCTTAAGGGTAAGTGCCATTCTACTTTAATCTTCTGCACTGGATAAGGGACACTCGGTGTGTGTGTGTGTGTGTGTGTAGGTCTGTCATGCAGTTGCATAATACCTACACAGACTCAAATATAACACTCTCTTGATCAGTAGTTATTTGTTTCCTCTTAGCTGTTGTGCTGAGAATGTCATCTTGGACATTTCACTGCCTTTGAAAATATTTACACTTCACTGTGTAACTATCTAGGCCAGAGGTAGCTGTAGTTATCTGCCCCTGTTGGCATGAAGGTTAAAGGCCAATCGTGGAAAGGATGATATAATGAATAGGGTTGGATCATGTGCATGTGTCAGAGTTTGTGACTTTCAACTCCATATGCCAAATGTTTTGTTATATACTAGTGAGTGCATGCTCCGCAGCTGGTACAGCACTGGATCATACAGCTGCATGCCATGCAGGGGAAACTATTTGTGCGCTCTTTATATATGCGTTTCCTTTGTGTCTTTATCTGTGTTTGCTTGTGTCTTAGTGACAAAGCGTGTGTTGCAGGGGTTTAAATACCCCAGCGCCTGCCCGGGCACATCCGTAGGATGGTTTCCGCATAAATGGAACGCTGCAGTGGATTAATGGGGAAGGCCTGGCAAGCCGACAAGCAGCACAGGGCCGACAGGGCTCAGAGGCTGGACGTGGGCGCGCAGGGTTTATTTTAAGTAGAAATGCCTTCCAGTTCGTCTCTGGAGAGCTGAACCCAAGTGCACTGAATAGAGAGGGAATGCATTGCAGGCGAGCTAGGCAACTATGCAACAGCTAGGCTTAATGGTACTAATGGCAGGGGAGCAGCTATTCACTGGTGAGCATATCACATTATCAGTATCACATTGTAGTCCCCATAAGCCTTTCCACATGGTTTGTAAAAACAGTGTCAGGACAGAGATGTACAGTGCTCTGTGGAGGCAAACATTCAAATGTCCAGATGAGTGAATGAGAGAAGAGATATTAAAGGTAGAATTTTCTTTCTTTTCAAAAAAAAGAAAACAACACAGTAAAGGTTCCTTCCTAAATCGCCTACTTATTATATGTCCAGATCTCCTGAATGTCTTTTAGACAGGAATCCGGCTAACTCTGTTTCTAGAAAAGACAGGCTTGTCGACCTAAAGATTGACCTTTAGTCTGAGCAACAAAAGGATTGAACACTTAGTGCAGTACAGACTCTGGGGCTTGTTGAATCAGAGCAAGTGTCTGCTTGACGTGGGGCAGATGAGGAAATACGAGAGAACCAAGTATGAAGCAGCATTCAAGTGACAACCACACATTACACAATACTGGCGTTTGCCTCAAAAGGAGGAATTAAATCAAATTTTCCTGACGTGGTTGGTCAGTATCTTGTCAGGGATTATACAGAACCTGCCTTGTGCTTGTCATAGACGTAAACTCCATACATCTGAAATAGCTTTTGACTGCATTTTGATTCATTTAATCCATGTCTGAGCCTAGCCAAAGCTCAGTGCCATATAAAGTCTAATCTTGATTTACAATGTGGGGAAAAGTAGTAACATTAAAACAATTCAAGCGGACCACCCAGATTCAGAATATAGATGTGTGACTGTTTGAATGGCATGAAGCAGGCCAAGCAGGAACACAGCCAATGATCACATCGTAATGTTTGAATGGAGGCATTCCACGGCGCTCATGCCTTGGGAAATCTGCAGGTGCTTTGTGTCTCGATTTGCTTGGAATATTTTTCATTCTTCTGCTACAATACTTTGCAATACTATGCAATCATTAAACATCCTGCTGCCTTGTGTAATTTCATTGTGAACAAAAGATAACCTCTGTATGCACTTTCCTCCAGTGTACTTACTGCTGTGACATCCAAACTGTAATCGTGAGGGGAAATTAAGATTGCTCATTACCTGCGTAGCCGAGGGCCTCGTCATCATTGACAGTACTGCGAGGTTTAATGTTCATATTTGTGTGGAAATGCTCTGGGAAGTCATCATCACGGGAGGAGTTTTGAAAAGTTCCTTCTATCTTTTGTAGCTTGTTACCAAATCAGATATGAACGCTAATAAAAGGAGATCATGTTCCCCGGTGGGACAATCTCCTCCACTTCCACTCGCTATCATCCTTGAGTTTAAGCTTGATCAGAAGAACAGCCATTACTCTGGCGTGTCCTTCCTCATCGTGTCTGTGTGTTGTCCCTCCAAAGAAAATATAATGAGTGGTTAGAGGAATGTTGATGCTGTATATTTGGACTGTCCTGTGCTTGAGGAAAGTTGATGCCAAATTCCCTGGTTTCCTCAGAGGGTTGCAAAAGACTGTAACTCAACACACAGACTGACTGAGTGTAGACGGTAATGATGATCGCTGAGACCTTGGCCAGAGATTGAGAGAGCGTGCCTTGGCCTGAGCCTCCGCGCTCATTGTTCATTTTCAGTGCTTCTGTAGCTTTAGAGCTGCAGAGACTCTTTGCAAGAGATTTGTAAGATTTTAAATAAAATATGTTGGCAAAAAGTGGTCAAACTCTCTTGGAAAGTTTGCACATCTTTCCCGTAATTCCATGATCCTTTGATTTAATGTGGGTTTGTCTGGCAGCACAAAAATGTAATCATGTATCTCGGGCAAAGATAAATTACAAGAAAATACTCAGTCACCAGAATTACTGCACCGGTAAAGGTGACCTAATTATAGGCTCCTTTAAAAAAAAGAAAGAAAAAGGTAACAGTATGTGAAGGTAATGAGTCGCAGTTGAAAGGCGCCTCTAACCTCCCACCCCACTCCTTCATTGCCTATAGGGGATGAGGATAATAGGGCCTCCAGTCGTGCTGCTGGCTATTGGGAAGGGTCTGAATTCCTCAGCACTGCTAATTGCTCTCAGGAATGAGTCAGGAAATGGACACATTTGGTTGAGCTGAAGACAGATAGAGTATGTGAGCAAAGAAACCAGTGGATTGTAAATATACATAGGACACGCTGACTACCCACACATTACGGAAACCTTCACATGAACACTCTCTTCACACATACCTCCAGCTATCTACGGCTCACATGTTTTTAGATTAGTTTTGGGCTGAAGCCAGAGCCAGAATGGTTCTGTATTTCATAACGAATACATGACATTTCCGCTCCCCGCCCTTGGCTTCAGCTCGTCTCCTCTCAGTTAGCCCGAAGAGGCAGCGGTGCTGGGCTGTGTAGGTGTCTTTGTTTGAGGCTAGTGTGAGCCTTAAAGCTGTGGCACTGGCTTTTCTGCGTGACTGCAAAAGTACAGTAACAGCGTTGCATCATCAAACGTTGACCACTAATCCTCGACTGCAGTCTGCTGCTGACAGAAAACAGAGAGAAAAATACCCCTCTTTTGAAAGATAAAAAAAATTTCCCTGCGTTGTACAGTCGAGACTTCTTCGGGGTTTCATGTCTCAAGGTTTGTAAGGGGGGGGGGGGTTTAATAGACTCGTGTTGCAGGTTGAAGGAGACGGAGCAGATCAGAAAGAAAGCACGTTTTCTGCTCAACTTAAAAGTCACTTTTACTCAAAAGCATTCCACATCTAGATCCTGTTATGTGTTTGAGTTCGCAACACACAATAAATAGTCTGGACTTTTATGTCTCATAATTGATAGGCGTCTCGCTCCAGACATGATTTTTTTTTTTTCACCTTTGATTTGGAGGCCGCTGGCAACACTACCTCTGTGGGGTTTTTGATTTGTGTATTCTGATGTCATGCTGACAAATATGAGCTTCATGCGTGTTTATGTGCTGAATGTGTATTGCTGCATGTTGAGGTCTGGCCTCAGCTGCGTGCTTCAACAAGCCATAGCAAGGAATGGGGGCTTTCCTTGCAATACGCCTGACTGAGCAGGATTGCATTACGATGTACTTTATATATAAGCCAATCTAATAGACATAAAATATGAGTATTCCTAGACTGATGTGTTTTATTAGAGTCAGTTTCAATTGAAAAATTGTGTTTGTTCAGGAGGGACCCTAATATGAGTCTGTTAACTGGTCCTGAGTGTCTGGCCAACTTGGGTACTGGACTTCATTTTGGATTCGAAAGCGATTTTCTCAGTTTTGAGTTTTTGTTTTGAGTTTTTCCAGCACAGTGATTTGTCAGCATTGAGCAATGTAAGAAAAAACATGGCATACACTAAACTCATGTTGGGGATTTCTGTGTGGATTTGGTAAAAGATACAGAGATGCAGAGAGACATTTCAGATCTGATGTGAGACACGGAGTCTAAAAGTCTACGCAATTGAATCTAATACCATATCAAAGGCTTTATACTCAATGCAGTACTTTGTACTGTTGTCCAGCTATTTTTTAAAGATATTTTACTCCCAGTCACCCCTGGATTAGCTGCCATATGGTTTGCCTTGTTCTTAGACAGCCTCTCTGCAGAAAGAGAAGTCCTTGGCACCTTCCATTCCTCCACCTCTACTGGGAGCTTGAGAGAAAGGGAATTTTGTCAGAGGGAGATTTTTACCAGGGCTGTCGTGTTCTTTTCCTGTCCAGCAAAAACAACAGGCTGCTGCCAAGTGCAGTGTAAATGGGAGTATACATACAGTGAGAGAGAGGGAGATAGGGGAGGGAGAGAAAAGGGAGGGTGCAGTCGGGATTTAAAGAATAAAATGCCTCATTGGACTCTGGCTCCACACACTAACTTGTCCTTGGAGCAAATAAATCATGCAGGCTGAAGGTGGTAGAGAACAGGTCAAAGGTGGAAATTAGCCCATGAAGTGTAATACATAATGTTTAGGTCCTTATGCAGTAGATAAGATTTATTAAGCAGACCGGAGTGTAGAAAAAAGACGTCTGAAGTGTTATGTGACTGATTTATCTCAGAGTCAAATGCAGTTGCAGAGAAGCAACTCTGTTTCACTTCAGAATTGATTTCCTCATGCTAAGAGTGAGCCGATTTGTTTCCACCGTGCTCGACAGTAAACTCGAGTCCAACTGTAAAAACATTTTGAGACCAGCCCATAAGCAGGGTGGAGTTTATTAGAATGGAGTTACATAACTTTGTTTTTCTTTTTTCATGACCTCCTCTGTGGCTTTTGTAATAGAGTAAGTCTTTCATCCCGAGTAGCAAAGAAATAAAAACTTGGTTTATTTTATAATGCAGTCGGCCTGTCAGCTACTCACCCACCAACAAAGTCAGCTGTTTCCGCAGCACCTCACAATGCACGTCTTTGTTGGTTCCGTCTGAGAGGGACTTTGTTCGGTTCGTGGCCAACCTGTAGAAGTTCAGCTTCAGCCAGATACCCCGGAGGAAAATGTGAATTAAGCTCTAAATGTAAAAGTCACAATGAAATCACCTTTTAAAAAAAAAAAAACCCTTTGTAGCTTTGGGTTTAGCCGCTGATCCCAGCTGAAATTCTGACAGCACGCCATTGTCAGTTGTATCATTGTATCAGTTGTTGAGTTGTATCAGTCATGCAGGGGTTTTGTCAGAAGCAAGGCGTTGATTCTCTTTCTGTTCGGTGTGAAATTTCATCACCAGAAATCGTCAAATGACATCTGAATGTTTGCCTCTGTTGCTCATCTGTATTATCGGACATTTAGCGTGTATTTTTCTACATGCACCGAACAGTTAGAGAAACAATTTCTTGTCAGACTTTTCTAAAGTTCACTCCTCAGACATCGCAGGGATGGGAAGTCGTACAGTCGACTCATGTTACACTGTTCCCATCTGTAACATTTGTTTTTTATTTTGCCATCAGAAGTTTTCCAAGTCTTGGTCTTACAGTAATTAGAGAGATGTCTTAATTCTCTAGCCACTTCCTTTAGGACTGCACAAGTTCTTTTTTTCTCTCTGTCCCTCATTCCTCCCTGATTACATTAAAAAGTGCTGCGGTCAACCCCCCTAAACTACCCCAGATTACTGAAAGAGGCTGGAGGTGGAACGCACAAGTGGTGCCCGCTCTGTTTTGACATGAATACTTCAGATATCCTTTGAATCCTCTTTAGGATTCAAAGGATAGGAACGAAAGGAACATTCAAGACAAAAAAGCACCGGGTGAATTATGAGATGCACTTATGAAGACGATAGGCCTCAGTTTATGATATCACACCAAAGGGTTTCATGGCTTCCCTTTTTCATGTGAAACTACAGAGATGAAAGTTGAGCTGCTTGTAATGTGAAGTTTGTTTTTTTCGCTCGCCGCTGACTAAGAAGATAACACAGCTGTCAAAGTTGTCAACGTTTCAATGCATGCTTGGCAATAGCAACCCATATTTAGAACGATCTTTAATGACATAGACAGAAGACTGTAAAAAAATTTTGTGGATAGAATGCCAGTGCTATAAAACTTACTGTCAGATGGCTGCAACAGTATAATGAAAGAATGGTGTGAATATATGGTTCCTGTTAGCATCAGGGTGTAGAATATAGTATAATCAAGTATAATTAGTAAATTCATAGAGAAATCCCCACAAAATACAACCAGCCGGTCTATAGGGAATAATAAGCTTTAAGTTCAGCACAATATGTAAACACAAATCATCCCCAGTTGTGACATGCTTTTCATTACAAACACCAACGGTATTCAAAATTAAAACTGACACTATGAATGTTTTTTTTCCAAACATTGAGGAACCAATTCCTTGTTTTGTTTTTAGTTTTGATTCCAAGGCTCGATTCTCTCATCCTCATCATCGCCCTCTTCCTCTTTTCTCTCTCTCACCATAGCGGCGGTGGTGGCCGGGTCGGACATGATGCCGGGACAGATACCTGACCCTTCGCTGGCAGCAGGCTCCCTGCCCAGCCTGGGCCCGCTGGCGGGCATCTCGGCCACTACACTCACCGATCAACTCAAGCTGGCTGACTTCCGTCAGCTGGGCACCATGCTTTCCCCACTGCATTTCCTGGGCAGGCTGGGGAAAAGGCCACTGGCCATCAAGACAGAGGTAAGGAGGAAGAGAGAGAAGAGTGGAAAAGATGAAATAGTGCAGAAATAAAGCACGTGAAAGATGCACATGCCTCTATCAAGGCAGGTTTTTATCATTTTCTTTAAAGGAAAGAAATAAAAAGTTGATTTCAGTATCACATGCACGCCGTTCTGATTTATATTCATAGTCTGACATTGTGTAATGATACTAATAAGGAAAAAAAGCTGCCTATAATGATTCTGTTCTGTTGCCAGTTGCCCAAAGATAGTGTTTTAGTAATGAATTAAATTAACATGTCTTTATAAAATAAAATAAATTCTATTAAATGTTATTGTCACGGTTGTGGATGCATTGGTCCAAGCTGTGCAGAAACAGACTCATTTTGTAGGTAGAATTTTTCCCTCTCTAGTGGTCAAAGAGTCACTATAGAGTTTGACAACATATTTCTTTCGCCTAAGTATTGGTTGTAGGTTTTTGTCATTTCTAAAGGAATCACCAGGGTTTTTTTTTAATCACATAAAATACTATCATATACTGCGTGTTTCTCATATCAACGATACGTTGTGTTTTCAGATGGATGAAGATGAGGAGAGGAGGAAACGCAGACGAGAGAAAAACAAGGTAGCAGCAGCGCGATGTCGAAACAAAAAGAAGGAACGGACTGACTTCCTTCAAAGGGTGAGCTCATGACTCAGCACTGCATAATGATTAGGAGCAGAAGCAGATCAGACCAGCTAGGTAGCCAAGAGAAGCCTGACTTCAGTTAACCTGAGTCAACCCAAGTCAAAGCTAACATGGAACAGTCTAATACAAGCCTTACTGCACCTGCACAACTTAAAGTCATGGGTCTATTTCATTTTTCAGAAGTGATCAATACTGACAGGTTAATAACTCTGACTACTACGAGCAGTTTTACCAGTAGTATCTAACAATTCGACGTCTCTGTCCAGGAATCTGAGCGTCTGGAGATGGTGAACTCCGAGCTGAAGGCCCAGATCGAGGAGCTCCGTCTGGAAAGGCAGCAGCTAATGGTGATGCTCAATCTCCACCGGCCCACCTGCATCGTGAGGACTGACAGCGTTAAAACGCCTGAGAGCGAGGCCAACCCCCTGCTGGAGCAGCTGGCCTCTGATGCCAAGTGAAACCTGGAAACCAGGGACTCAGTGTCCCTGAAGCTGAGATCACCACCACCATGGCAGTCAATTAAATGAACACATAACTGGCAATACATTTCTAAACAAGCACTTGAGCCCCAAGCTGAAGACTTTTGGAGACTCTGAGGTTACATGGCTTGCTTAGTCTTGCTACATGAGCTGGCTCTGTCGGATGGGAAGACTGGAAATACCCAGTTTCATCTCTGCATTAAGTGTTGTTGTTGACACCCACTGTGCCTAGTTGTTACTTCAACGATCTCTACGTAAAGGGACCAATGGAAACAGTAGAGTTTAACTGGAAACAACGCTGAGGAAACTATTATCAATAAGGTGCTCTGTTACAAAAGCCCTGAGTAGATTGTGTGGCATTGTTTCAGTGCAGAGGCCCACAATGTTCTGCAGATATCCTTTGTATTCTAGTGGAAATACACAGGTGTAGAGTTTTTAGTATACAATACTCGATAACAAGTACACCAGACTGAGTAGAGGTTTGTTTTTTCTTAATGTTGATTTCTATACCCTGCCTTGACGATGGCAGTTACCGGTTGATCCGATTTGTGGTGACGCTGGCGTCATGAAAAGCACATATACACAAATGTTTACACCGTTGTTTTTTGGACGTGTCTGTTCATTGTTGTGCTCGTTTTTTACTGCTTCCTAGTCATAAACATATATGAAATGCTTGTTAATCACTTGATGTGATTGGTCTTTTCCATCTTTCCTGTCTGTGTCTTTCATGTTGCGCTGTCAAACAGCTGTGAAAACAAGCAGAACCCTTCTCAGCTGAGCAGTATTCTAATGTCTGTTCTGGACCTGTATCTGCTATGTATGACTCTGGTACTCTGAATAGATTAAATTTTATTTTCTAACTACAACAAAGAGCACGACGTGTAATTTTGTTTCCATCAGATGTGCAATATCTCGCTTTTCCTCATTGAAATGTATCTTAAGTCATGACACGAGATCTGTCCACAACCAAATGTTATGCAATCGTGTTTTGGCAGCCTGTTTGGCACATACTTTAAGCACATTGCCATAATCGGGGCGTTACTTTCATTTTCAAAACTCAGAAAAGGTCATTCATATCTTAGTATTGCAGCTCATTTTTTTCTCAGGGCTCAGCAGGAGAAATATCGCCCATCATGTAGACTGAACGAACGCTCCTGAAAGCACCTCAACAGACCTCACCCTGCAACACTGCTTTTCTTGCTGCCCTTTAGTGGTTGCAAAATTTAAGAATGAATTTTCTCTAAACCTTCCCTTAAAGGAAGGCCTTTTTAAATGTAAGAATAATAATGTAATTGAGTTATTATATCACTTACATCACTTTAAGTATTTAAAAAAAACACTAGATTTATTTTTAGTTTTTGTAACCGTATATTAATTCTTATTCCAATGTTGAGTCACAAACTGTTGCTGAAGGTAGAACAGTAATACCTCACCTCATGCTAAATGTGGCAGCCATCATGGCAACAATCCTAGCAACTCATCAGCAGATGTTGTGTTTTACACTGGACAATAAGGCTCCCTTTTATAAATGTTAGTACTTCATCAAGAGAGTGTCATAAAAATTTGATATAAATGAGAAGTAGCCAATCTGGGGCTTAGCAGTACAGAAAAATGTGGGCTGACTATTTGGCAAATAATAATATTATTATTATTATTTTATTGCAGCTTATTAGTGATTAATTAAAGTGTTCACAATACAAAAAATAAAGTAATTATGAACCATTCTTAAACCCTTTATAAGGGTAGTCTTATTGTAAAGTAGGAAAATCGACTGCCATGACGCTCTTTGTCTGACTACAGGGAGTGGACTGAATAATAACATTTGACAGTGGAAAGTTGTGCTACAACAACAACAAAGGAACATGCCCTGAATTGCATCTACAATCTGCAGTAGATATTAGTGCAGGCATAGCATGCTTACACTCAGGCTGCGGCCAACAGCCCCATCTAGTGGAGATTTTTGTGAACTGCAAGATTTGCTGTATGACCATGAGAGCTCAGTGCACTGCAACTTGAGAAAACACATGCAAACTAACACAAACAAAATAAGAAAAGATCACATCCCAAAACTGCAGTCAACTTAGAATTTCTGCAGTTGACAGGACACTGAGTTGTACTGAATGTTTGCGGTATACAGCATAAAGAGTAAAGGTGGGAGGACAGACCCCTGTGGTGCTCCTGTGCTGCTAACTACCCGCTCAGACACACATCCAATCAAACTGTCGTCTGTCTGTCAGGTAGTCAATAATCCAGATCTACCTGCATCATTTGGAGCTTCTCTTGCCGCAGCATTGGCTGGAGAAATCAAAGAACAGGATCTTCACAGTGAGAGTGGGCTTGCTGATGCAGGTCGATGATGGCATCCCCAACACCAAGCTTGGGGCGGTAGGCTTACTGCAGTGGGTCTAAGGAGGTGATCACCTGAGGTCTGAGATGGGTCTAAACTCTGGAGAAACGTGTGTGTATTTGTAGTGCTTTTCCTTAACGCAAATCCGTTGTCAAATCGACGAAGATGTCTCTTTAATTTGATTGTGTTTTGTCTTATTTGCATGGGTTTCTTAAGTTGCAGTGTGTTCAGTTCTCTTGCCAGCAATCAAATCAGCTGTAAACGGTTCCAAAGAATTGTGCTGGATGTCAGACATGGATGTAATTTCCAGCTTTGTCTTTGTTGCGGTCACACAGCGCTGAGCTGTCGTGGATGCAGGTGTACAGCAGCGCTAAGATGAGGATAAGGGATAACAGAGGAGACATCTTCAAATAAAAGTGAATAGAGTCTATTTGATTTTGTTGTTTATATACTGGAAATGTGAATTTGCAAATTCTGTGGATCCTTTATTTTTGCCGTGCAAATCGCACAACATAACTCTTTCACGTTTTTGAGTATCCTGCAGTAGTTACTCTATAAGGAGGAGGAAGTGACATCACAAACCGAATGGTTTTGTGCACCACTGACAGGTGTACCCTATAATAGCAGCTCCCTATGACCTCAGTGACCCCCCCACCCCCACCCCACCCCCACCCCACCCCACACACACTGTAGTTTTTTTTGCTTGGCCCACTTCTGTTCAGTGACAATACTTGAACCTCTGACACCAACCAGCTGCACCCACCTGAGCACCGTCAGCTGTGACCACCAGGACACAGGGTCCTCTGGCTCATTCTCTCCATCCAAAAATAATCTTCTGGTATGACCACAGGACAAGAGGAGGAAGAAAAGGAGAGCTGGCATCCATATCAAAGGACTGAGAGGAGAAAAAAAAAGAAAAAAGGGCCAGATGCAAGCTGGTTGTTTCACCATGAAATGGCCTGTAAAGGAAGCAGTGCCCTTATGAATATGCACCTTCACTTATGCAGACCCTGTAGGGAAGGGTTATTAAGGGTGTTCTGACGAATTGTCACAAGGTGTATCAAAGATCAATCTGTTTCTATCAGCCACAGGTGAGACAATGAGGAGATGCACTGTCTAACTTGCACCTCTTTACCTTTTAAACTAACCTACCGTTTCAGCTAATGCATGTATTGGTCTCTTCATGGATAAGAGAGACAGACTCTCTCTTCTTCAATATGGTGGTTTTTGTGTTTTTAACAAATTAGACAAGTATTCTGCTCTCAGAGTTTGTAACCTGTACACCTCACCCGAATCCTGGACTAGTTCTCAGTCAGTCTCCATCTATCTCCTTCCACCATCTTGAATCATTTGGTGCCTTCTTTACTTTCCCCACATTTGTTACCATTGTCGTCTCCAGAGATTCTCCCTCTCGTCTGTTCGTTCACTCTGGAAATTTGAAAAAGCTCCCTTTTCAAAAATCTGACAGTGAACATTGCGGTACTCACACAGTGTAGTTATGGATGTACAAGTTAAAAGGTAATTCCATGATTTTTTAAACCTGGGCTCTGTTAAATGTTGGCGTCTGAACAACTGATTGATACAAAAAGTTTTGTAAATGGTCCAGCAGCCACGAAATGGGATGCAACACAGTCCTTGTGAGCAACCTGTCACATTATGGGAAGGATCACTACAGTGATAGACTTAGTGCCAAAAAGCAAAGTTCTTTTTGTTAAACCAGGAACAGCTGTTATGATGCGCTCTTAAAAGCCATGAGACTCGCTTATATGAGTGCCAAATAAGTTTCTTGTTAAGCCATGTTGAAAAAAAAAAAAATAAATAAAATAAAAAAGGTGCTATATAAATAAAGATTATTATCATTATTAAGAAAACAAAAGCTACGAGACTCCATCAAACAGTAAACAGCCTGAATCCGATGTTATGTTGTGCAACTTTGGTGTTTTACAGTGTCAGTATCATCATAAACTCAAAACACATTTTCAATCAGATTAAAATACTTTATATGATGACAGTGATATAATTATTTATTTAACAGATCGGTAAAAAAAACAGAATAATTTAGGTAAATTATCTCTCTGATGTGGCTTAATGAAAACAAATAGCTAGCGGCCAATTTCCAGTGGGCCATCTTTCATCTGAATGGACACAATGACTTAAAACCCACGTCTTATTGAGCAGTCCCATTGAAAATTCACAGATTTAGCCAAATTTTGGAGCCAAGACAAAAACCTGCCAACAAAATCCTTCAGATATCTATGCACCCACTGGCACACGCTGCCAATTAGCCTGATCTCGAAAGCGCTAATGGAATCTTGAGCGGTAATAAAAGTAAATAAATAATTTAAAGGAACCCTTGTGTCATTGTTTGCTGTATCCAGGCCCATTAGGACCTCTAGTGTTCTCATGGTAATCTAATGTTTGGGTTTTTTTGTGCTCTCATAATGAATTCTGTGTTTTTCCTCCAAACTGTTGTTCAGACATTTGTGTAGGTGCTGGCAGAGAAACAAAGACGTACATTAGGATCCATTGTCTCCTGTGATTATTAAAGTAAACAGAAATAGTGAAGGGGTATCATACACAGCTGCACACACTTGAGCCTGTGTTTGTGAAGTGGGAGACGGGGCTGAACCCTTAAGACTTTGTCAGAGATGATCCCATTATTTGGAGCTTCTCGAGAGGCGAGCTGTAGGCTGGCTAATGAGGCTTTGAAGATGAGTCTTTGGCACAGAATTCAACTGCAGCAGAGAATTTGGGAGCAAAATAGATCTGGCATGAGATAAAATGCTTCAGCCAAGGTCGACCATGAAGACATTACCGGCCTCAGCCTTGCAACTGATATATTTCTGAGTTGTTTTCAAAAAGACAAAGTTCATCTTTAGAGGATGAAAGGTTAGGGTAATATGCACAACCAACAGTTTCACTGGTGCAGTGAACATAAGGCTTCAAATAACTTGTTTGTTATTTATGTGTAATGAGATCATTGATCACCAGCACCTTCAAACGTTGCGTGAACAAAAATTCAAAACACAAAGATTCAGTTTCTGATCACGTAAGACACGCTAGAAAAGTTGACATTTGAGAATCTGGAACAAAAAAAAGAAGTATTTTTGCTTGAAATAAAAAAAAAAGAGAAAAAGATTAATTAATTATCAAAAATTGTTGCAGATTACTCAACTGACAGAAAAGTGATGAAGTGAGTAAATCATTGTTGGACTAATGGTAATACCACAAATATATCCAAAGCAAAGTAAAGGTGCAAGACAAACTATAGTGCATAAACTTTGATATTTAATGTTTAAAATTGTTTCTTTAAATGGATACAAGATATAATTTGCATATGAAAACACATAGTATGATAGAAAACATTTTTTTAAATAAAAATGCTGCCGCCGAAATAAGTAACAATTGACACAAAACAAGAAGGTGGGATCGACAAAAATGAAAACAAAACAGGACATAGATGACTGTGCGTAGGATGAAGATGAGTGAACTAAATCACCTCTGAAAACAGGCTCATCAGACAGTTCATTGATTCTGTTTTCCAGACTGTTGCTCGTAACAAAGACCATCAGCAAATCGAGGATTTCTTTCAATCCTGTGTTAACATTAAGAACATCTTGAAGTAATATGAAGGAGCGCCGCTTGATCCCCGCTGTGGAAAAAGTGGCTCAGGAGCATCAGCTAACAAGCGGGCGAAAAAGTCATGCAGCCAGCTGTTCCCCCGGAAAAACCATTCCGTTTCATGAACTAAGACGAGGATGCACCAGGTTTTTATTTACTGACTCATATGGCCATCTGAAGAGAACACAGGTGTAAGACCACATCCAGATGTGAGTCATCTTTAATATTCCTTTAAGCCTGTGTATAACAATTTTTAAGACATGTAACGTAAAGGTGACCCCTTTGCTCAAATGTAACAAAATAATTATTTTTAGAAGACTGTGCAGATAAAACCATCTGTGAACTACTGGGACACAACCTCAGCGTCATGCTGCAGTCCAACAGTGGTTGTGTAGGCGATTTGGTGCGGCCTTTGTGTATTTTCTGTATACATCACATGTCCAGAAGCAACACTCGTGGATCTTCAACCGCAGCTTTAATCTTACGCAAGAAAGTCACCGCTTCTCTGCCGTCAATGAGTCGGTGGTCGTATGTCAGCGCCACGTACATCATGGGCCGGATCTCCACCTGCCAAAGCAGAGAGCAGATTGATTGTTTACTCGCGTTTGAGTGGATCAGCTTATGAAAACAAGAAGATCCATATTAGAGTGTACGATGACTGTCTGTCTAGACATGCATGTCAGAGACTTAAGCATATGACAAGAAAGAAACTTACACACTTCATCCGATCCTTTTGCAAACCAACCCTAAGTCACTTCACCATCTTGTGAGTCATTAACAACCCGACTTTCTATTTAGACAGACACAGTTTTGCTGGCTGGTCTGTGGACACACAATTCTCACCTTGCCATTGATGGCAACAGGTCGCTCGAAGATGCCATGCATACCCAGGATGGCAGATTGAGGGGGATTGATGACGGGTGTGCTGAACAAGGAGCCAAACACACCGCCGTTGCTGATGGTGAAGGTGCCTCCGTCCATGTCTTCAACAGCAAGCTCATTTTTGAGAGCCTGAAGCACACGAGAAGGACTTTTTGTGAAATAAATGACGTTTTTGTTTTTGCACTGCAGTCTAAAACGACAAACGTCTCAAGTGGACTGCTCATCATAGTTACAGATTTAAAAAGCTTTTTTTAAATTTTTTATTACCTTTTCTCCCAATGCATTAATGGCTTTTTCAATGTCAGCGAAGTTCATGGTCTCGACATTACGGATCACCGGGACAACAAGCCCCTAAACAAACACATATCACTCAGGTGTTATCCAGCGTTTAGCAGCAACAGTTTTATTTTCTTATGCAAAAATACAGTTTTAAAGACTCGAAGCTCATACCTTTGGCGTTGCCACAGCGACACTGATGTCTACGTAATCCCTGTAGATGATCTCTTTGGTTGTGTCATCAATAACTGTCATTAAAACCAAATACAAATAGTGCAACATTTGAATACACTGCACAACAGATAGTAAAGCTCCTTTGTGAAAAAAATAAATAAAAATAAATAAAATGTGGAAGTTAAGCTTGTGCTGTTTTACCAGCATTGACAGCCGGTTGGTCCTTCAGAGCGTGGGCCGCAGCTTTCACAAACGCGGACAAAAAACCCAGTTTGATGTTGTGCTTTTTCAAGAAAGCATCCTTATGGCTTGTCCTCATGTCCTGAATGTTGCTGCAACAAATTTGAACACACAAGAGAATTTACCTTGAGTCACGTATCTCACATTGTCCCTGTGTGATACTGCTGTGCAAATTACAGACATTCTTTTGTTGTACTGAGGCTTGTAAATCTCAAGGCTCGGCCAACTTAATTAATATGGGGATGATTGGAATAATCTTCTCCTGAGCTGCTGTGGCTCACCTCATGTCCAGCTCATTAAACGTGGTCAGCATGGCGCAGGTGTTCAGAGCATCCTTTAACCTCTGAGCAATCCTCAACCTCATACGGTTAATCTTCACCTGGACAGGAGAACAATCTGTGAATCACCTCCTTTCCTATTTTAATATCAATGCCATAAAAGAAACAAAACACACGAATGAAACATAATTAATGTGCCAGTAGAATGTGTGCTATACCCTGTTTTCTCCTCTAGCTCCTGTTGTTGGAGGAGCTGGTGCTGGAGCAGTGGGCCTGACAGCAGGAACTAGATGAAGAGGGACGGACAGAGTGTGGCAATAAGAGGCAAAACCCTTGTGGAGGATACATACGACAAAATGATGAGTCAGCACTTTTCTGTCGCACGTAGATTTCTATGTTAGAGACAGAAGCACACCGGGTTTAGCCTGAACAGCCTGTGATGGCACTGGGGGCACTGGAGGCATGGTAGAGGGTGCTGAAGCTGGAGGAGGTGGTGGTGGTGGCGGCGGCGGCGGTGGAGGGGCTGCAGCTGCTGCTTCTGCAGCTGGTGAGGGAGCAGCTTTGGCAGCAGCAACATCGGCTGAGGAAACAGAGGTATAGAAGAAAAAATCAGTCAAATGATTCATCAAATACCAACTTTGTGCATATAAAATGTTACAAATTGATTTTTGACTGATTTTCGACTAAGCACACCTCCTTTCCGGAGTTTGAAAAGGGGCGTTCCTCCTTCTACCGTCGCTCCATCAGGCACCAGCAGCTCCTCAATGACTCCAGCTGCAGGAGAGGGGACTTGAACTGAGGTCTGCAAGCACAACAGAGACAAGTTTTAAGGAATTGTCTCATACTCGATTTAAAAGAAACATACAGAAGATTCTAAGTTCTGCTTTTTCATACCTTATCAGTCTCTATCTCACACACTAGTTCATCTTCTGCCACTGAGTCGCCCACAGCTAAAAGATAAACAATGACAGAGCATGGGTTTCAACATTTGGCTCCTTGGTAACACGAAATGGAACAGACGCCTCTGAAATACTGATATGAAATGTTACCTTTCTCCCACCTCACATCCCCCTCTGAGATAGATTCTGCAAAGGCAGGAGTTTTGACGGTGATCACCTCATCCCCTGCACAAAAACAAGAGTTGCTGCAAGTTTAACACTGTTAAACGACACCAGTATTTATTGTTGAGAACTGCTCCGACACGTACTGTGAACAGCTGATGTCTTGAAGTGTTTGATGTGGAAGACATTGACTGATGATGGAAATTCACATCTAAATGACAAGAAAAAAAGAGGAAGATGTATTTACATGAAGTTGCTAAGGGGCATTCAAAGACAAACAAAAAGAGTAGGAGAAAGCACTTACGGCAGAGAATTTCTGTAAACCTGCCGGCTGCAGTCTGAGAGGCCTTAAGATTTTTAAAAAAAAGAGAGGAAAAGACAGAAAATCAACATAAGATGTAAAGACAACTTTACATCTTACAGGCCCTAACATGAGATGCAAGTGGACTTCAATAAGAGCTGCAGTTATCCACTTATGGGCTCTGTGGCATCTCAGCTATTCAACAAGCATTAGTGGTTCTGCTTTGGATGATCCACTCATAGGACTTCTTTATTCATGAGCAATAAAACCTAAACTGCAGTCTTGTATGTGGCATTACTGATGAGGTCCTCGAATCCAGCTAAAGGTCTAATGTACTTAGAAGCACACTCACCTACAACACTTTGTCGAACAAGCACATTATTGGCCTGAAAAGATAAAAGGTAAAAAAGGTTAATATGCAGCTAAATATATCTGATGTTTTGAGATTAAGTTTTAAAAAACAATTAGTGTGATTTTAAGCAATTGCTCTCCTCTAAAATGCATCAAAACGTCAAAAGTGAGCACCAAACATAGACTGTTAAGCACATGGAGTCTACTTAATCTGCTCTTATAAATCTGATCAAATTATTTCACCATTAAATTCTGTGCGGACACAAAAACAAAGGAATATTGATCGGATTAATCTTGCTTTTTAAAAAAAAACAAAAACACTGAAGTTCCTCCTGCTCACAAAGATCACCTTCATTATGTCACATGAATTAATCATTATAGATTAATATGCAGAACCATTTGGTCGATTAATCATTTGGAAAATTCCAATAAAATAGTGCTTATCACAATTTCCAAGAACCTATGTTGACGTCCTCAAATGTCTTGGTTTATTCAGGCTTCAAATGTCAAACAGATAATCTGAAAAATTGGAAAGCCAACATCAAAGAATTTTTGACATTTTTGTTTTAAAAAAAATGGCTTAAATGTTTAAATTGATGAGCAGTTTTAGAAAATATAACAAACCTCCATGGGGAAAGAACAGATTCATTAATTCACACAGAAAATGCCATATCTGATGGGCTGATGATGAGAGGAGACACAAAGATCTGGGTGGCTTACTGAACAATAATAACAATCAAACAATAACTTGGCAAGAAAATAGTTTGCTTCTCCTAAACTCATAGTCAAACACTTCAGAGCTTGGAGCGTTCACATAAACTATTGACGATTCCAACACTGACAAAAACAGGCTGCTGTAAAGTTAGTGCATTGTTGCATGTTGTGAGTCATTTGTCAGAGTATATTGAGGGAGAGACCTTTAATGAGGAAACCTGTCTAGGCCTGGTTTCTTTTACATGGGCGTTTTCTGGTGGAATCGGAACGTATGAGCCAAACCTAAAGCTGCGAGATGCCAGAGGAGGGTGGAGTTGTCAGAAATGGACCAAATCATGTACAGTCTATTAAAGGATATGAAGGCATGCAGCCAAAAAGTCACTGGTGTTTGTTCTTACTCACAATAACAATCGTTAGTTGCAGCACAAATTATACGATCAGCTGCCAGTTTATTTGCTAAAATCAAATTATACAGTCTGATTTGACTACTGTGCAATAAATCCTACCGTTATGATAGTTATAATGTTGAATTTTCAAGAGGTGTTGATTCACTTGTATGCTAAATTTGGTGGCTGTAGCTAGTAGTGTTGTTGAACATAATTGGGTTATACAGATGTGTTTTTGTTCATCTGATTGCCATTCATTGGGTGGACAGAATAATAGATACACTAACTACAGGCACCAAAATGACTTTAGATGCATCAGCATCTCTCAAAAACAGGTTGGGTAGGCGAGTTGGACTGCATTACTTTCAGCCAAGAGTATCTAAACAACTGGCAACCCTGTGTATTTCTAAAGATGTCTATGCAGGGATTGATATTCCATTAGCAACAATATTATATTAGTTTCGGTAAAGCAGGGAGAAGTATGCCCCCACCCTGACAGATCAATACAAGCATGATCTTGATTCGGTTTCATTACGACGAAAACGTTCCCATTTGAACAATAGCAATGACGACAACATTCCATTGGAATAACAATGACGACAACATTCCCATTTGAACAATAACAAGGACGAAAACATTCCCTTTTGAACAATACACTGGGTCAGTACGCTGTTTTTCCAACCTACCTGGCTCACGGCTGACAGAGAACGGCTAAAAGTCCGATATATCCATCTGGATTTTGACAACATAGCGCTAGCTGGTGACTTTATCCCTAGACAGGAGCTAAAGGAGCGGTACGGAAGTAAACTGCTATCAGTCAACGGGCGAATTTACAAATCATACTATGGCGATGCCATGACCCGCCCTACTCCGCCTCTGACTGGTTTACCCACATATTGTTACCCTTGCCCTAACCAATCGTTGCACGTCATAGCTAAACGTAACCAACCCAACCCACAAAAGCACACGCAAAAGCAACAAGCACTAGCCAATCAGAGGCAGAGTAGGGCTGGGTCATGTCTTCACCGTAGTAGGATTCGGAATCTGGCTGACACACGAGTAGGTCCGACTGGAAGGCACCACTGTGGCTGGTGGGAAGGGGGATGCCGGGATGCCGGTCGGCGAAAGCTGGGAGTGGATAAAAATCATACCAAGTAGCAAGAATTACAATCGTACACACATTGTGATTAGGGAGAAATATAAAAGATCTTTTCTATATTATACCACAGTAGTCTAAAGTAATTTCATAACTATTCTGCACAAAAAAAAGAAAAGAAAAAAAGAAAAAAGAAATTGAATCCTCTCTTGGTGAATGAACAGTGGGCTGTCATGTTCAAATAGCATATTTAATGCTATTATGGGCAGAGAGGATGGGATAGGTTGGCATATTAGACCACACCTCCTGCTTTGTGGAGGCTTTTATTTAACCAGTACAAATAATTGGAATCTCTTCTGCAAGCTCCAGAGATTGTATCCTCCCTTGGATCCTTTTCAACGGACACAGGTGAGTTATCAGTAGTATAATACTAGATGATTCTTATCATCTAAGCTACGCGTGTTAGTCACTTGGTCATATCAATCTAGACTGTTATCTCAACCTTTATAGTGAGCCTGAACTTTTTAAAATAGCCTAACTAAAAAAAAAGAAAAAGAAACTGAACAGAAACAACTGAGAAACTTCGAAAGCAGTCTACAGCATTACGATTTGAAATTTTTGCAGTTCACTCGATTAAAATAGCCACAAAAAACGATTTAAATTTTTTTAAATTAGGATTTCTTTGCAAGGTAATTTGGATCTGTATTTGCTCAAAAACGTTTTCATTACCTCCGTCAAGGTAGTTATGTATTCATCACAATTAGTTTGTTAGCAGAATAAATCAAAAAGGTCTTGACGGATTTCATTTATTTTTTTAGGATGGGGGAAGAGGTGAATAGATTATGAGGTGAACCCGGATCCAGGAAAATGTTTGCAGCCTTGGCGACGGTATGCAACCCTCAAATGCCATTCTACTTGACACTGTTACTTTTCAAGAATTTCAGAAACAGTTAAGATTTTTAATTTCTTACAACAGTTGCATTATAAAATTGATAATATTGTTTTTTTTTTAATCTGCTGTCTTCTTTAACTCAACAAGCATGAGTAGTTAAGTGTTTGGAGCAGAGGTATGTATTCTTCCAGCCACATTTGCTTTGACGGCTGCACTACAGAGCAACTCTCTTCTTTTCAACCTGACCCCATGCTGTCAAATTCAGATGAGTCAGGTGCTTCTGTGACCTCATACAAAGACTGCGAGAACATAAAGATGCCATCGAAAAATGCTCATTACAGCAGCTGTGATGCTGGTTCCAGTTTTACCTGTTCCGGCCAGCTGGAGCTCAATGGATCCAGAGACTCGGAACACTTCTCCATAAGAAGGCATCAGGGGTCACCTGCATCCAGTTCTTGTCACCATGACTGGAACTTAAACAGTGACCATCAGGCAAAGCGAGCCAGAGTAGAAAATATCATCAAATGCATGACCAGCTCTCCTGGTGTGCACAGCAGCACAGATGTGATGATAAATCAGCATGAAGAGTCAGGCGGCATGCAGGAAAATCAAAGGATTGCAGAACTTCCTTTACATCAGGAAAAACATGTGTTTGACACCGTGAGTCAGAGCCAGATGACGAGAAAGCAGCTTGAGAGTCAGCATCAGCACCTCAGACAGCTCAGAACGAGGTTCAACCACGTGGATCGAGTAACCGACACCGTAGACATCCGTAACAAAGAGCGATATCCCAACTGGAACAATGCTCCTGAAACATCTTGGGATTCACGTACAGATTCATACAATGAGTCTAAGAGTGGCTCAAGGGGAAAATATCACGGACTGAAGAAGGTGAAGCTGATGAACAACTTCCAATCCAAACCTGAGAGAATAAAGCTGATGGCAGATGTTTTAAAGTACGAACTGTCCAGAGTTGTCACAAAGAGCGTTGACTCTATTTTCAAAAGCATGCCACTTCTACAAGTATTGCCAAATGATGAGGGGAATATAGAGACCGATATGTCCCTTCAGTCATCAGTTTGCTCCGTTAATAATGTAAAACCTTCTTGTGGGAATGCAGAGCGGCAAGTCCCAGATGTTCGAACAGACGTTTTGTCTCTGGTTGTCCAAAAACCTCGACTGGAGAGAGGCGACATGTTCAACCTCCAGTCCAGATCAAGAGGCCATCATCCGCCCAAACCGCCAACCTCCTTCAGTTATGACTCCACCTTGCATGAAGGAGAGCGGTCAGAGAAGAATCACAACTCTGCTCATCATCACGCACTCAGGTGCTTGCAAGATGGATGCTCTGAAGTCGGTCAAGCAAAGTTTGAGACATTTGACACACATTGGAATTCAGTCAAAGTGAGATCGAAGGTAAACTCCAGATCTGCCAGAAGTCCACACCCTCGTACCGTGTCTGGGGATCCCATGCTTTTACAAAACCTGTCTCTCCCTCATGTCAAGGTTGAGTCTGATAACCTGGCAAAGACTAACATGTACATTTTGAATGTATCCTTTACTATTTTCAATATTGATGTAGTGCAATATTTGATATTTTGTTACATTTTCTTGTGCCTTAAAGTAACAATCAGCAGAGTGATATTTCCTTCTTTATTGTAGCTTCTGAAGCTACCTTTAAATACAAAGTTATTCTGCCTCTATTTGAGGTCCAAATAATAACTCATTGTGTCACAAACCTCATCATCACAGGTATGTGTTGTAAAATTTGTCATTTTCTCAATAATTTAACACAATACAGAATCCAACAAATACACAGCTTGATCCTTCAAACCTCAGAGGAAATTGCAGTCCCTCCATCGTTGCAGAGTTGTAATGATTTGTCGTTGAGAGAAAGTTTGCAGACTCATTAACAAAGACAGCTCGTAGTGTTCATGTGCAGGATTTGTGTGTTTTATCCTTAACGCTGGTGCATTTAGGAGGGTCTGACCACAAATCATCTGAAGAAAGCAAAGCTTATGTTCTTCTACACTCGCTACCCAAGCTCACTGGTACTGAGGAGGTGTTTCCATGATGTGCAGGTGAGAAAATGCTTCAATATTGTGTACCGGTTCTTCCAAACATTTGTGCATTTTAATTGTTTATAATAACATGACTTAAGTTTACAGTAAGATCCATCACAACATGCATGTGGATGCATAATTCTGGCTTTTTATGAGATAATCTTCAACCTAAATCAAAAAGCAGTCTTAAGTTTTTAATATGCTGCAGGTTTTATGATCCCAAGGTTAATGGAAGACTTTTCAAATCAGTGTTATGTGTTCAAACAACCTAACCATCACCGCAGAATAAAGAATCAGCTACAAGCAAGTTAATTCTTTTTTTAATTTTTTTTTATTTGTCAACAGCATTATAATCAAGCAATCAGATCAGGATTGTCAACTTTACAGCACAATTGCACCGTAGTAAAGCACAAAATGATTAAAAATGCAACACAGATATGATGAATTACAAATGACTCATATTTTATTTGCTTTATATTTTGACATATGAACTGTAAAGTATGTACAGTGGTTTCTCTTTCAACCAACTCACTTACCCGTCTCTCTGTTCTGCCCTCAGTTCACGCGCTGCATCACTTCTCAGCTCATCAAGTGGTTCAGTAACTTCAGGGAGTTTTACTACATCCAGATGGAGAAGTTCGCCCGACATGCTGTGTTGGAGGGAGTGACCGACGCGAGGCGTCTGACTGTGGGGAGAGAATCAGAACTTTTCAGAGCTCTCAACATGCATTACAACAAAGCCAATGACTTCCAGGTAACTGATTCTACACTAATTATTGTTGCCACGCCGTTATTTTTGATCTATTTTTGTTTTCAGTGAGGTATTTTGATCATCTGCAGTCAAACACATGATTTACTTTGGTCAATGTGCATGTTTTATTTTATATTGCGCAATATAAACATCAAAGCTTAAGATTAATTTCTAATTTGCCTGCCTCGCTGCATCTCCTCTCCTCATTTGTAATTGTAGAGATTTTAAAAGAAATCAATAACAAAATTAATTGTGCTCCTACTATTTTTTTGTTTGAAATGTATGCTATTTACTGTAAGTGCAGAGATAAAAAAAAAGAATATAAGTACATGCTTCATTATAGCCAGAGGTCCTGTATGTGTCAACACATGTCTATTGCTGGTTTTATTAGAGGTAATTCCAAAATGAAAAAGAAATTATGGAAATAATTTTTTCTTTGGTGAGTTATATTTAAAATATATGAATTTTTATGTACTGTATATGTATTTAAAAAAAATTAAAGTGTTTCTAACATATGAACTAAATAACTTTACAAAATGCAAAGCATTAGGATGTTTCAACCATTTTCTTTTTAGAAGTTTACCGTTACATAATAAAGTCAGTAACAAGTTATTAAGTTTCCACTATATCATGTAGCCTAATCTGATTTATTTCTGAAAAGGCCATGAGGTGAAGCATTAACAGTGAAGAACATATGCATCATATGAATGGGAAGCCACTTATCTTTTATCTGGACTGAATCTTAATCTGAATTGATTACACAGTTTATGTTGACACTGAAAACAGCATACTGTGACATATATTAAGCATACAGTAACATAGCTTTACTGCTAATTATAACTACTGTCTTACACCATAATACTACAGCAGTGAAAAGTATTCAAAGGACAGTGAGACACTCAGATGAAGTTTCAGTTATTTGGTTAAAAGTTGTTACATTTTTATGTTCAGTATATTGCTAACACCATGCAAACAGAAATGGACTTCAAATAAGGTGAAATTATTTCAATCAGATGTGCTCATGGCAACTTTCAGTGTCGTATTGGTTTCTTTTTTATGATGTAAATGGAAAATTAAAATCAATAGAGACTGACTTCAAAAGTTGGCCTGGACATGACCCAGGAGCATGTCAGTTTAAGTAATTGAACTAAGATCTGTGATTATTTTTACATGTATAAAAAGAAGAAGAAAAAAAGTGCAATAAGGTAAATGTGTTTAAATGTGATGTCTGCAGGATTCACTTGGTTAAATGTAAGACTTTTCAATCAGGCCCAGGAATCAATTTAAAACCTGTTTCACAAACGTCATACATTTATGTTCGGGTATTTCCCAGCAACATACAACAAATAACTCCTAACGACACAGTTCATTATGTATTAGTCAATTCGTACACAGATGAGCAAGCAAAACATGAATCAACGGATTGAGTAAAAAAAAAAATGAACTCATTAAATTATTAAAACTTTAAAAGCTTCTTTTTTAAAACTTTAAAAACATCAATACTTGTTCATATGAGTCACTGATACCCTAATTATTTTGAACAAAATTAAAAAGTTAAAATGGGAGATCATTATGTGATCATGCCGAGTGTAACTTCAAGGATTCTTGCAAAAAAAAAAAAAAAATTAAAAAAACAATTCAAAAAGACAACACAAAAATTCAAAGGTGACAGGCTAGTTTGATTTTTGTTTCCTAAGGAATTGTAGATGCATTGCACCTGCTGCCAAAAAACAGAAGGGCAGGAGTAAATATGGGCCAGAGACAGGATGGGGGTGAAGGTGAAAGACTGAATATGTATGAATACTTTTAAAGAGAATATGAATTTTAGAGTTTGTTTTCATCAAACACAATTGGAAATTGTTATATTCTTTGGTGTTGATTGCTTTTGTGCAGTGTTACTTCACTGTTTGGTATCTAGTCATAAAAATTACGCTCACACACATCCAGTAGCATGTTTGGTGGAATGGAAACAAGCTGCCCTTGTTTGAAACATGTTTTCTTTTAGCGACTTCGACAGTAAATGTTCCATGTGGGTGTTATTCGAGTAGGAACTGAAATCTGTTGACTGGCACAATGGCTTTTAGCATCATTTTCACTCTATAAAATTTGAAGGAATTTGTCGAAGTACAGAAATGCCTAAGATGTTTTCAAACCACATCAGAATTCTTTGGTTTGTTCACCAGATACTAATCACAAGTTTATGACTCAACTGTAAAATGTCCTGCTCAGAACAAGAACCAAGAAATGTTCTGAGCAGGACATTTTACTGTTGAGTCATAAACTTGTGATTAGTATCGGGTGAACAAACCAAGAATTCTGATGTGGTTTGAAAACATCTTTGGCATTTTGGTACTTAGACAACTTGGTCCAAAAACAAACGAAAAAGAACACGATCACAAATTTATATTTAAGTTATTGGCCGTGAAAAGAAAAGCTAGATCAGCTGATTTATCATTGTCAGATGTCTAAGGTCTGAAATGCCAATATGGGCATCAGTCTCAGAAATCTAATTACGGTTGGGCTGTAGTTTCAGGGAGGATTGCCAATTACATGACAGGGATATTAGTATTCAGAACATTAATTAATTAAATAATTAAAAATACTTAATTTAAAAAAAGAAAATAGCTTTTCGCCTCCGAGAGTGTGAAGCACTTTAAAGTGTGTTTTAAACTGGCAACAAAAAGCTGATCATCATCAGGTCTCATGTTGTTTGAATTCAACAATACAAACAATTTTCAAAAATGAATTTAGGTATTCAAGCGTGTGAAAAAAAAGGCACACATTAAAAAGTAATAAAAGCAGAGGGACATGTTGACTTCTGTGTATACTGCCGTTGATGCAATATGTCATTGTTCTGAATCATATTTCTGTCACATTAACCGGCTGAAGCAACTCAATTCTGATTTTTTTTGCATCCGTGTCAACACGAATTTGATTTCTTCATAGCTGTGTGAACAGAGTCACTTTCATATGTGGTCTTGTATTGCATACATATCCAATTTGTGGCCATATGACGCGAATGCGAAAAGTCAGACAGAAAATTCATGCGGCTTCGTACATATATGCATGCGTTGAGTGTTGTTGTTATCAGCCAGCAGTGGCAGAGTGGCAAAACAAAACTAAACAACCACAGGGATATGACGACAACACTGATCCTGAGCAAAATGTCATGCATGCAGTTGCTATTACTGCATCCATTTCAGTTTGAATACCATGAGTTGTCTTCGCAAACATGACGTTTGTTGTTGTTGGTGACACAGATGCCTCGTGCATACAAAATACATTTCAATGTTTTAGAGGATAGATGCATTCACATTAGAGCCGGCTACAGGTCACTTTGAGAATGATTGTGAACTGTCAGGATAACCATATCTTTAAAGTTACTTACCTTGATTTGTTTTTTTCTTATGTCTAATGTCTGTATAGAACACTGTGTTAAAGATCCCTATGCAAACATCTTTCATCTCCACCTATGGATTCACAGGTACCCGACAGATTCCTGGAAATTGCAGAGATTACACTGCGAGAATTTTACATAGCCATTTCAGTGGGCAAGGATCGCGATCCATCGTGGAAAAAAGCAATCTACAAGGTGATCTGTAAACTGGACAGTGACGTACCAGCTGAATTCAAAAATCATCTCTCTGGATGAGAAACCAAGAGGAAGACAAAACGTGCCACAGTAGTTACTGTCACAATGTGGACTTACTCGGAACATGATTAGAAAAGCATTTTGTGTAAAACAGAAGCTACCAAACTGAAAAATAGGTTTACATACAGCAGACTGGTGGCTGAGTTTGACAATATGTATTTTGCTATATCACCAATGTTCTATAGCATTAACATATTTTGTAGGATTGTGAAGCATTAATATTGGTGAAATTTCTTCAAGTCACAAAATGCAACACAGAACAGTTTTTGAACATTTTTCTTTAATGAGCACAAAATAATGTCCACACCAAACAAAAGTAGTTTAATATTGAACAGAACATATTATTGCAATTCTGTATATATATATATATATATATATATATGTATATATATATACATATACATATATATATACATATATATACATATATACACATTTAGGATATTTTAAATAGAATGTACACACATTTTTAACAATTACTGGATTTAAATATGTGTATAATGTCAAAAACAGTTTAGAAACAAACTGTTTTGTCGCTGTCTATCTTCCATACTTACCATGAAGATCCGTCTTTCCAGTGTCCAAATGAGAAGCTGTGGCTGGCTGTCCAAGTAAAACATGGTCTTCATCAGTGGTTCTGTGTGTTTGGTGATAATTGATAATCCTTGTTTTGTCTCGGTTGTTGAAAATGCAGATGTCAAATTTCTTGTGTAAAATTCTGGACTTTTTTGCTTCACAAGTTTTCGGCTTGTAGATGCATTAAATTCTGAACCCAGTTAAAATTTTCTTCATTTAAATACTGATATGAAATGTGCACATGGGCATCAGCACTAAACTGTTTGGAATTAAATTACATGAAGTTATTAAGTTTGCCAATGTATGGTGAAAAAAAATGTACAGTTGAAGCAGATTTTTTGTGTAAAACATCAACCTTTTGACTTGTAAATTGTCTCAGTCAGTTCTCAGTGCTTGTTATACACCTATAAACCAAAATAAAAGCACTTCATTTTCATTCTTTACGTTAATATGGTTAATTATGGACTATGATAATGTGCATTAGTGAACACAAGTAGAAAGCACACAGACAGCACATACCTGCGCAATGGCACTGTCATTAAAATCTGAACAATTGGAAAATAAATTTCTCACACAAGAGCCCTTTTGGCGATTTCCATCACCATTCAAGCACGTATTGTGGGTGAGCTCAATGTGTGTGCACAATACATTTTTTAAATACCCGTGAGGGGATCATCTTTAAAAAAAAAAAAAAAAATCATCATCAAAGTGCTATCATGAAAAATAATTAAATCAAAAACAATTTTCCATAACGGTTGATCAGGATCTATTTTTCATCTAGATAAAATTTCTCGCACGAAATCTATTTGAATGACTCTGAATCTGCATGATCTCAGCTACATATCTATGCGACTGTGCAGCATCTCAACAATGCAGCATTTACTATGATATTCTAATTGCTTTCATACTTCCAGGTTTTAAACACAAAGTGACGCGGTCCTTTCCAGTCTTGCAGTCATGCACTTACATTACACTCCGTTTTCTGACACTCACAAACCCATTCAAACGTCAAATTAAGCCAAGGAAAATACTACAAGAGACAAATACTTCTGGTCCAAATTCTTGGGTTGACAGTTGCCTTGTGGTATAATTTACATTACACAATCTACAGAGGGGTAAAACTGTAAAGGGATGCAATAAATGAACTTTTTCAGTTTTAGACTGAAATTTGCACTCCATGCCAAAACAGATTTGAGTGGACTTTTTACTTTACATGTTTATAAAAAAAAAAAAGAAGACAGACCTGATTACAGTTCTCCTTAAAATGTTACAGGAGCTTAAATGAGTGAGGGTGGGTAGATGCATTCTTCCGCGTAACTGGATTCACTTCCGGCACATTCTGCTCCAAATGTTTTGCAAGATACACTTGCACCACACATGAGGCTTCTTGTTGCCAAACAACTTACTATAAGAAAGAATCTCTAACATGTAATTTTGTGAAACCTTTATTGTAGTTTCTCAAGTATGTATGGACCAAGAAACGCCTAAAGATATACTATACAGACAGTATGAGGGTATGAAACAGCAAGAAACTTAACTGAAAACATGACACATGACAGAATAATAAACTAGAAATTGATCTGTGAATAGCCAGAACGTTTAAAAATAAGACAAAAATACAGCTAATCAGTTAAAGAACTAACTTGAATACTATTGGTTACGTCATTCATCACTTTGACGACTTTCAAGCTTCGGAGTTTTCACATTCTGGACACCTGCACAAAGAAAAAGAAATGTATCATTTCACCCATGACAGACTTACAGTATTTGTGGTATGTGGTACAGATACAGTAACGGTTTAATGTGTGATTTTCTTTTCTAATAAATGACAGAAATTGGTAAATTCAGACATCTTGAAATTTTGAACTACAGCACTGTTATGACTGTATTTGTATTGTAGAGGTCATTAAAGGTGGTTTTCATCAGTGTAAATATGTGGCCCCAATAAACTGATTTGAGGTTACTTTTGAATTATCATAGCATTTCAATCACTTTTATTGACTGTGCTTAAGCTTGGAAACGTAAGTCAAAGTCTTATGAAGAAATGGCTTGCTGAATAATGGATAAACAATGATTTAATAAAACACTGTATCAATGAAGGACGTGTAATAGGAAAAGGCCTGAAACATATCCTCATAAAATAATTTAAAGTGTACTACACTATATTACTACATTTGAAATGTTTGGACACTAATCACCCAAACACAGATATGGCAAAAGAGGAACATACACACCTTTCAACGAAGGGACAAAAGGTGGATTAGATTTTCTTCTTAGAAATACTTGGTACGGTTGAGAGCTCTTTGTGCCAGCTGGCCGCTCTCATCCGTTATTCTCTCCCAGTCCGTTTGACCCACCACAAAGCCGATCGCGCGCTTTCGATCCGCTTCCTTCTGCTCTTCAAGATCAGCCCAGCGAACCTAAACAAAAAGAGCAGTCTTGTACTATGACCAGGGAATGGATGCACATAATTAAGACCAATCGGCTACATTATCAAACATTTAATATTAGACTAAATTGTGTATTTCCAATCTGGAATAGACCCCTACCTGGACTTTTACATTCAGTATTTTCTTATTACTTGCTGCCAAACAAACACAACCACAGTAACAACAACTGGAGCACAGAATGTCAATTTACCCTTTTCTTTCCTGGTTCAGACAGGCGTGTGGCATAGTCGTCCGGCAGCTGGAGGAAGTGATCCAGGCCTGCCATGTCTTCACGTTTCCTCTTCCCACTGCTCCTTAGACCGTCCAACTTGTCTGTATCAATGGAAGATTAGCCTTAAGGTCAGCTCTGGCCTCTCATAAAGCTCTAACCTCATTATCTTAACATTCATTTATCCGCGAAAAGCCGCCTTCAACACCTTACATTTTTTTGGCCATTTGTGCAAAGCCTGACCTTTTCATTACATCAGTCACACTTTATATGAATACATGAATACAGACGAAAACAAAAGTGGACATTATTTAAGCATGTTAAATTTTAAGGGATCTTTCAATTCCAGCATGAATGTCTTGGATTGTCGCCATGCTTTGTGGAGAGACAGATGGAATGAATGGTGAAAGTAATTACTGTGTGATTCACTGATGGGATTATCTCTACTCATAGGCTTCATGTACATTATTAGATAAATCTCAAGGGATTTAAAAACACACCACTCATTCTTTTGGCCAAATTGCGAAAACCTTTTAAAAACTGGTTGTACGTCTACATGTAGGGCAGGTTTTTGGATCATTCTAAACACAAGAAGTTTGGTTACGCTCGACTGATTTTGCTGGGAAGTCTTGAGTCTGAAAAAAATATTTTTTTACAGAAAGAGACATGGTGCAATTTATCCAACTAATCCTAAATGACCACTCCCTTGAAAAGAAAACTACTAAGAATGCAAGAATGCCACAGCAAAGGCAACAACAACAGGATTGTGCCATTGGCATACTGGAGACAGCTCTGGAGTTCTGAACTGGCCAGCGATGAGCCCTGACCTAACCCCCATCAAAAACCAGTGGGGTCGGTTGAGTGAACGAGTGGAACAGCATGAACGTCCTCTACAGACTCAGCAGCAACACTGGGCAGTTCTGACTGAAGACTGTGCTGCCATTCCACAGGATGACATCATCAGGGGGTTGTGCCAGTCCATGAGGAAGAGGATTACTGCTGTAATCACTGCTGATGGGCGACAAACTGAATACTGATTGTGTACAATGTTGTATACTCTAGTTGTGTCACCTGAGAAAAAAGTATGGTGCTTACATTTTTGGTACCGTTTTCGTTCTGTCTCTGTTTTATTACTGATGAAATTGAGATAATCCTTAAAAGTTAAAGAACCAAAAGGGAAATCGAGGAACAAAATATAGGATGCTATTTCCATATGACCCACACAAATTTGCAAGTAAACAGTGGTGTGTTTTTAAATTCCTTGAGTGTGCATAGCCATAAGACATCAGTCAAACTGGGGTTGTGACTCATTAAATAAAGACTAACAAAAGAGAATACCTACCAAGCTTTGCCTCAGACGTGTCCATCTCCCATTTGCTTTTTGGAATGTAGCCCTACATTATACAAAGAAACACTGCAATGGTTAAACATCTAGGTGATACGGGGATGAGAGGGACTGAGAGAGAAAGAAGAGGTTGGCTGAAAAGAGAGGACATGCGTTTAAGAGTAGTCGAACACTGGCATGCAAATGTTTTGATGCAGCAAGTTGAGAGACACTATTCTGCTCATGACTACACCCTTGGTTTTTGCTACATTTGCTATATATATATATATATATTTTTTTTACTAACAATTAACATAAAATATACAATGTTCAAATGAAATGCAATAAAACCTTGCAGAATAGTTTAATAATCGAGGAAACTATCATGTCACCTTTTTAAGTCCAGATAAAATTAATTATTTTATCTAGAACAAACTTAACTATGAGATTAAATGCTGCACAAACATTTACATACAACATATTCAAGAGCCTCTACTATATTTGATCCATCACCATGTTGGTTGTTTTCATCGATCCAATAACCACACCGTCAATTTAGCTCTAAATGTTCAAATTTGTGTTGATATTTTTTATTGACAGTCAATAAAAACCTTGTCCTTATAAAGCTTGTGTTTTCCCTCTTTGTTAAGTCTTTGTGGTGAAAACACAAGTCTTTCTAACACAAAAAGATGTAAATGATTACATGTTCTGTTCACAGTTGTCTTGCAGTAACATTAATATATTCCCTGCCAGTCTAAACGCTGTGTCCCAAGTCGCATACTTCCTTACTCAAACTGGTCAGTTTGAGTGTATAAGTGCATTCACACCAGTAAGTATGCCATAATGCAGTATACGATAAGTACCCGGATGGCATACTCAAAACGACCCATGAATTGAGTGTGAGAACGATGGACACTTCTAACCTTCAATGATCACCGTCTTTGCTACGTAGCGGGGAGGGGAGGGGCTTGCGAGACTTACCAAGCTTGTGAAAATTACGGTCGAGGCAGAATCCGATTTGAGACAACACTACACTGTTGAAATTCATGCACTACGTAAGTATACTCACAAGCAGTATACTACATTTGAGTATACCGACGGAAGTATGCGATTTGGCACACAGCATAAGAAAGGGAACATGGGAATGTAAACATCGATTAACAGGTATAGGTTGAACGATCCTACTCTTTAAGAGTGGTGTCTTGTTGCTTTGACAGCAGCTCTGGTTAAAGTTTTAACCTGCTTTTAAGAGCTGAGAAATCAAAGATTATGCTAAATATTCAATTCAATGTAATCCAGTGCTGAATAATGAGTATGAAAAAGATTTTTTTAAATATTTTTTTATTATTTGTTTGTTCTTGTGGTGTGTTTGTTTCATTTTTCGATTTTCGTTGACTTTTAATTATTGTAGGATATTCTTCTTCCTGATTAGACCTCTGCTCAGGTTTAAGATGTGCAAAGATCTACTAGAGACATTAGTGGGTCACAGAGTCGTCAATCAGGCGCCATCTGTACATGTCCACTATGTCCTGAAGGGAAGTCTAATCAGGAATAGTAAGTGACAAACACCTGTGAGGGCGAATGCTGGATGTGTAGAAACTTTAAAGACTGAAAGGCAATACTTTTATTTGGTATATTTAAGTTGCATAGCAGGAAGTTGACCAGTCTTGCTCCATTTAAAAAAAATAAGTATATCAATGTGGGATAAAAAACAAAACATGTATTATGAAGATACATTGAAATTGGACTTCCAGAAGCATCTACTAAGATTTAAGGCTAGAGCTTAACATACAAACCACAGCTTGATGATTCAAACTGAAGAAAGGAGGCACTCTGTTTTCACCCACCCAGATTTCAAGGTCTGTTTGGATCATTTTTTTGAATACATTATACACAGAGGACACACTGCCTCTATACAGACTTTCACTGAAAAATACTTTTTAAAACAGAATAACTACATTCAGGCTGTTTGCACAGCCAGGAAGAAGCTGCTGCATGCTCTATCCACACACACTGTGCAGTAAAGCACTGCACAGTGTGCTTCAGTGCAACACTAACATCACTGTTAAATGTGGTCAAGGTGGCAACAGACAATATTGAAACCACATCAACTTTGATGCAGGGTGTACTATGTACATTTTAATTGAGGAGGATTCTTCCTTTCTGTCCAGAGACAGAAATATTTTCAGTTTCATTTCTACCTCTAGTTTATTATAAATATTTGTTTTTTGTACATGCATGCAGCAGTTCTAGTTTGACTGTTTTTAGATGAGTCATATTATAAGACTGCTCCAATGACCTCTATGCACTCAGCGTAGAAAATCCAGGAAGAAACTGAAATATAAGGAGTTTGCTGTTGGTTTTAAAATATTTGATGGGGCACACAAAGAAAATAAATGCCATGAGACCTTATTTAGATAGAGAGTGAACTAGAAAGGTAAAGTTGCAGCAGCTTCACCTGAAATTCACTTAAAAGCTCCATGGGGTGAGGAGAGCTGCATATTCAGGTGATTATTCTCTGTTGGTTCATCACTACAAGTAACAGCTGTCAAACGTTATACATTGATACAAAGATATTATATAAATATCCATTAAAGGTGCCTTTAACTGATGTAGATTTGTTGTTAGGTGTGTGTGATTAGACAATGGTACACTGCTTTTGTCTTCCTTCTGAAGATGATTTTCATGATCATAATTCATGAAATTTTGCCCAACAGTTCAATTACTTATATTTAATATGGGGACAATCCCCATGAAGGAGGTACCACAGGAAACATTTATGTTCTGAAACATTTAAAATCTTACTCAGCTGTAAGATTTAAAGGTTTCATCAAAAATATTGGCACAACTGAGGAGATTCTGCCACTGCAACACAGTAGATAAAAGAAAAGTCGATACTTGATTTGATCAACAACAGTACAGGCAATTACTTCCATTTTTGTACAATTTTATCAGAGTAGTTGTAAAACTCAAAGAATTTTATTACCTCATTAGAAGAAGTAACAAAATCTGAGCCAGGAAAAAAAATATATCTGATTATAAATGTATCTGTCAAAGGTTTCCCTAATATTAGAGGCAATATTCACCTTATCTTTGTGAAAATTCATTTGGCAGATAAATAAATGCCATTTATGTCTTCTAAATTTTATTTTGAATCTTTAGAATTTTAAGAACTTTTCATAGAACTCAAAGCAGACTAAATGGCCATGCTTTGAACATATTTTGTAATGTTTTACTGTAAAAAAAAAAAACTGAACTCAGCAAAGTGGTCCAGTCTCATCCACAATGATCCAGACTTAAGTTTGGGTACATTTCTCCTGATAGTGGTACTTGAGCAACTGTGTGAATTTTAAAACTTGAGGATGAAAATGTATTCATTATCAACTACTAAACAATTAAATCTGAGCAAATACTCAAAAAACAAGAAAAAAATATAAAAAGGAACTCTTGAAGCTGCTTCATTAGTTGCAGATATAACTTCACTTTAAGACTGATTCAAAACAGCATTTTGTCTCCATGTTGCCCTCATAATTTGTCTGCTCTGTTCCTCCTCCTAAATTTGATAATTACTACATAAACATTCAACAAATAAAATCAAAATCAGTTTTGTCTGTCCATGAATTTCACCTATTTTGTTGATTTTATCTGATTAAATCTCACCTGGTCATTAAAAGAGTAATGGCTAATAATATCTAACTGGATAAGCCCTATATACTGGCAACCAAGACTAAAAATAGGTGAAAATGATGCTGAAATCTATGTGGCTAAATATTTTGTCTTTGTCCTACCAGATCACCCTCTTCTTCATCCTCTCCCTTGGGTTCCTTGGGCTCGTCATCGGGATTGAAGTCTTCCATTTCAACCTAATAACAGATGCACGTGTTGGTTTAGCTCATGGACTAATAAAGAACTACATGTAATATTATGAGAAGTGTTGTTTCTAGAAGACACACCTCTTCTATAGCTGCATCCTGAAGCAGGGACCGGACATCCAAGCGCACCATATGACGTGGCAAGGGCTCCCAGTTGTTGGACATCTGTGTACAGAAGGCTCATTAAGAAATTTATGTTGTCTGTATATAGACTAAACGAGTGGCCAAAGCCACTGTGATGTCACCCCTTGGTTTGTGGATGATTGTTTTGAAACCTTGAGTTTAGCATTATGTTCTTTGCCATCTTAGCTTTTTGAACGAGAGGATAGCAGGAGGAGGAGCCAAGTTACCAGCCCTGCAAGGCCAGGTATAATTAGCATAACAAATGTTAGCTTTAGCTAGCATGGCTAATTGTGATATTAATTGGGATGCTAATTGTGGCTGGTGAAAAAAAGCCTAATAAAATGTACTTGGAAAGAAAAAATAACAGCCTACTCCTTCGAGTGTCTTCTAGTACAAAAGAACAGTAAACAAGAGATTTCTAGGCCACCAAAACATGACAACTTTGTCCACTTCTTGTATACAGTCTCTGTATATATGAGCTTTAGTTGACTTCACTTTTACACAACGTATCTGAAAGAACTGATCTTACAAACCTTCATTATATCTTTTAGTGTGCGCCCATGCACGTTTCTCTTAGCACAAGTCTGAGTGTCTGCAGTGATTTCAGCCACGTACACCTTGAAATGACAAAAGATATTAAATTCTTAGCAGAGGACCATTTGGATTAATATTTTTCTGACTTTAAGAGCGAGACTCACCTCGAAGCCTTTTGTTTTGGCTGCACTCCAGAACTGATCAAAATGTTTAACTCTGTCATTAACGGTGTCCAAAATGATGAAGGGGAAAAAGCCGTCATCCAAAGTTTTCTTAAATGTTTTAAGCATGCTGCTCCGGTATGTATCCTCCATCTCTGGCTCATACTCATATTCAAGAACCTGCAAGACAGATTTGATATATTATAGTGTTCATAATGTTTACAATAACAACTGTAATATAATTTGATGCTGCTCACCGATGCAGACTTTTATTTCAAAATGTATACAGCTTGTGTATAGGACCAATTTGTTATTGATGCATTTTGTTGTTGAGACTCACTTTGGTTTTGACCCCTCTTCCTGTGTCTGGATCTTTCTGAACTTTCTCCACCTCTGTCATGAAATAGTCGTCCAAAACAAGAACTCTTGGAGGCGCACCGCCACAATCGACTTCCTTATCCTTCACGAACATGATTTAAAAGCAAAGCTGTCATATTTGTATTTGCTTTGTGAGAACATGTAATAATATTTAGAAATGTCAAAAACAATGATTGGCTCTATGAGTATTTTTGTTGTATATTCTTTTTTAGGTTTGGTTACATCATATTATGATTTGCTGGTATAAATCTACTCACCCGTATGAGCTTTGCAACATGACCTTTTCCACTTCCTGGAAGCCCTCTCATTATGACGACAATCTGTTCAAATACATCACTTCATTAAGTACTCAATATAATACAAGTAACTATGTGTAGGGTTGTTCCGATACCAACGAAAATGCCTCCAATACTGCTTAAAATGCTAGAATGGGTATCGGCAAGTACACAAGTATATGCCTCCATCTGAGGCTAATTTTATCCCCCAAAGGACACCCTGTTACTTTCCAAGAACATCCGGTTCACTTGTGTCCAATTTCAGAGCTAATTTTTTTTTTACTGCACCAGTAGCCAATATCCAGAAAAGGCAAACAACTTGTATAACTTAAAGCACGTCTGCAAAATTATATTTGTTGAATTTTTTTTCTCAGTTACGACTAACTGCTAAAATAGGGTTCGATGGCATTCATTCTATGCATTTGTTTGTTTTACAAAAGATTTAATGGAAGCCACACCATGATAGCAATCATATCAAATCAACATAGTGCTCGTAGTCTACAGCTGTCGAAAGGTATTGAACTGGTACATAGTATTGATATGCAAATTCAGATATCGGAATCAGTGTCGGGAAGGAAAAAAATGATATTGGAACATCTATGACCAGGCATAGTTATGTCAATAAACATCTCAGCAGAAATAAGTACCCTTTCCGGTCGAGATAATCTGCCCGGTGGTTTGAGGATATCATCGATGTTCTTGATTTCAGGCTTCTTCTCAGCTCGTGGGGGTGGCTGAGATGGAGGCGGGAGGGGTGGTGCAGTGGGAGGCCCTCGGTCCTCTGGATAACTTCTTCTGTCCCCTGTATAATAATATTGGCACTTCAAGTATTTATCTAAATAGCATAATTTTTCCCCATTATACATTTACTTTAGAAGTTGTAGTTTTCAACAAGGGCTGCACGATATTGGGGAAAAGAAAACACACACTGCAATATTTTTCCTTGCTTTCTTTTTCCTTTAGGATATGAAAAAATAGTTATTTTCACCAGAACACTTGAATAGCTCTATCTGACAAGAGTTAATCATTCAAGACCTTTTATTTACATTTGCAATAAAGTAGGGTGCCAGTCAGGGTTATGTCTCACTGTAAAAAGTCTAAAAGAAAAAAAAAAAAAGCTCCATCAAACAAACCAATAAAGCAAATATCAAGTAGCAATAAAATATATATCACCAAGTACCAGTATTACAAAAGAAAGAACTCAACTAAAATCAGTTTTCGATAAGTGTATTAAATCAAGAAAGGATAGCAATATTAGTGTGTATTTGACTGCTTACGTGAGACAGACTCGCCACACAGTCCACTCCACTTGGTAGAGGATGTTTTCCCAACAACCCCAAAACTGTTCAGTTCCGAAACAGCACAAAACAGCTCCGCCAAGACCAGCATAACTGAACTAAGTGAGACGGGGAAATATACATCCACCAGACTATCCCTGCTCCCGACACAGACTCTGGAGACAATCACATTTCACCACAAGCTGGCTAGAATGGCACAGACTTAATGCAAAACCAGGTAATAGGGGCCCTCTGCCCTCTTACTTTCAACATCAACTTCGTTTTAGCCTAAATCGCAATTGTGACCCATGTGAGTCATAGGACTACTAAACTTCTGTATGTTATTCAGAAAGTAGTTGCACATTGTCTGGCTTTGTTTTGGTCCTGTTCTGGGTCGTCTCCAGACCTTTATAAGAGGCTGACAAGTTGTGGACTTGATACCTAAAATCAAACAGCTCCCAGACCCTACTGAGGGGTCCAGTTTATTCATGATCACTAACTAGTTGATGAGAATATGGTGATTTTTTGAAAGGGAAGAACAAGCTGATCACCCGATCCAGAGAGAGCCATCTGAGCACCCAAATGAAGCCTTAGCTGCCAGAGATGGGGAGCATGTCTTTGACAGTTTAAGTAATAATAATAACAATAATAGTATATAATAATAGTAATAATGATAGTAATAATAGCAATAATAATATACATGTCTAATCATTAAAAACGGTATACGTACTACAAAAATAACAGAAATTGCAGCAAATAGACTTTTAGATGACCTTAAACATCTTCAATGTCACGCAACTCTGACTTACTGTTGTTGTTCATGAGTCTGCAGTGCCATCTTGGTTACGTGCCACATGTTCTTGCAAGATCTCATGAAGCTTATATACAGGATCATCTTACTTAGTACGCGATTCTTGCACAACTGTGACCTTTCGGCAGCAAGCGCTGAGCTTTGACAAGGGAACTTTGACATTTGTTTTTGTTGCTATTTGGTCATTCCAAAATGTCAAACCACAGCACAAATTATTACAGACAGACTCTGGGTGTGTGCCATTGACACAAAATGTTATTCCTTTTGTATCATTCAGCAAACGTATTAATTTGCCATACTGGACATTGCACATCCTGCGATGTGACTTCTGCACACTTTGCGATATTAATGCTGAAACTATGCATCGTGCAGCCCTGTTTTTCAACATTATTCTCTATCATGCAACAAAGCTCATTTGAGTAACTGAGGAATAACATGATTTAAATGTGAAGAGTTTGAATAAAAACACAGCTGAAGTATGTGTGTACCTGTTTGACAACAGACAGGATTGAACTTACCATAAGGCGAGGAGCTGTGGCCGTAGCGCTCAGACCCACTGCGTTCGAGCCCACTACGCTCATATGGAGGTCTGTCGTTGCCAGGTCTTCCATAATGTTCGTCTCGATCACGACTGCCACTTCGCTCTTTCTCTCGAAGATTCCGGTCTCTCTCCCTGTACCCTGAGCGTAATGGAGGTGCCAGTGGAGATCTAAACAGAGGAGGAGCATTTTTAAAGTTTCATTTCATCAACAGAGGATCCTCTCTTCACCTGGCACACAATGATAACCAATCACAATGTTATATAGTACCTGTTGTCAACCATTGACTGAGTGCTTGAATCAAAAACAGACAGATAGAAAAGAATATTACATATGTTCTGAACCAGCACGATGCCCCACAGTTTGGAGAAAAAAACAAACAAACATAAAGAACCACTGAGGAAACACGTTACCTTTCATCTCTCTCTCTTGGGGGATAGCGCTCCCTCTCAAATCTTTCTCTTTCATATTCGGATGGAAGCATCTCTCTGTATAATTCCCTTTCTCTACTGTACTCTCGGCGGTCCATGTAAGGGTCTGATCTTCTTTCAAAATACAGGTCTCTCCTGTAAGGATCTCTGGAACCAAGAGGTTCTAGGAGAAAAGTAAATAAATCGTCAATAAACAATGGTTAGAAAATTGCAAAAGGAAGCTCTGTTCCAATGGAGAAAGATACTGAAAGCTTTACAGAACTGAAACTCACCTTTTTCATAGCCTCTGTCTGAATGCACTGGGTCAGGCCGCAACACAATTCTCTCACCGTAAGAGATTCGCTCAACAGTGGCTCCAGGCTCTGAAATATTAAGTGTTAACATTGCCAACAAAGTTCTCAAACTAACTGTTTCATCTGTTAAAATGTGTTATCTTTGTTGCTCCTACCATGCCCATGTCCATAATCCACAGCCTTAGGTATCACTGTAGGAGTGGGTGCAGCAGAGAGAGATGACTGGTAGTCTGTGGTAGCAGGTCTGATATCTGAACTCAGAGGCTCAGATACAGATGTATGTGCAGCTGCAGTCATGCCCTAAGAATTAAAAAAAATAATACATTGATCTAACGAATAAATAAAAAGATGTTTAGATGTTTAAACTACAATTAATACTCAATTTGGATAAATAATATGGTATATATGGGAAATAACATTTGTTTCAAGCATCCTACATCCAACTTGCGTGATCCTGTCTTTTACACAGACAAGCATTATAATGAATGAGGATGAAATATCTGTTAATATAAATTGATTAATTAATTAATGTAAATATAAATTACCTTCAGAACATTCCTGACTTCTGGTGGGATCTCCAATCCAAGAAGACCAGCAGGAAGCTCTGGCAGGATGTTAGTTGGTGCAGGCTGAAGTTCAGTACCAGGTGTCTTCCCCTCCTTCATTTCCCTGTGGACGCAAAAGAATGGAATTCAAGTTAAGTGAAATATTATATAAAATAAAATAGGTAATATACTTGCAAAACACCAGAGCTGCAACTAAAATATATATGACAATCTGCTTTGTTCACGGTGTTGTGAAAAAGCTTGCTAGCTGAACTTGTTGAAAACTTTGGATGATTTGAGCATCATGAGTAAAATTCCATTCACCTCCATTGTTTTTGGATGGTTACAAAAATCTCAAGAGGTAGACATTTAAAAGAAATCTGCATGGCTAGATTCCACTACAGCTAAGTCAGAGCATAATTTGCATCAACCTGGCATATAATGCATTAAAAAATGATGAAAGACAAGGAAATACCTTATAAATTTAAGCTCTTGAGCAGCTTTCAAGATGATCTCATGCTGGTGTTGGGAGAGTGCAAGGACATTTGTGCTGCTCGTTCCTTGTGACGCTGAATCAACTGAGCTCTCTGGTAAATTAGTGGCAGGTGCAGCAGAGGGTAATGGCGTATACAAAGGAGGCTCTTCCCTATGCTCTTCATAGTGAGCTCTGCGATCCTCATAGTCAGCAGGATACCTTCTCTCTGGCGGTGCAGCAAGTCTTGAAGGCCTATCCCATTCTGAAGGGGGTGGTGGGTATGCTAGCTCTTCCTGCCGGTATGGGGCCTCATTCCTATATTCGCGAATTCTAAGCTCTCCTCTTCCTCTGTCCTGCTCATCATACGGATATGGGTGATCTCTGTCTCTTTCGTCCAGCGAATGACCATCTCTGTAAGGCTCTGGTGGTGGCACGCGGGGTGGAAAGTCCCTCTCAAGAGAAGCACGCTCTCTGTCTCTTTCAGATCCATAGTACTTGGCCTCATTGCGATAGTCATCAGGAGGATATTCCTGTGGTGGCCGCCAGCGATGCCCGTGTTTCCCATGACCATAATCCTCAACATAACCCACATTATGTCCCTCTTCATATTCCTCATGTGTTGCACCAGGCCGAACCATGCCTCGAGCCATTCCTTGACCCAAAGGTCTCCTCCTCACTCCTCCCACATCTATAATTTCATGTGGAGGCAGAGGACGACCTCTACCATGTGACATTTGCCATTCCAATTCTCTCTCCATTCCTTCATCGTATGGCTCCTCCACTGCATCCATCATTTCATGAGGTGGTGGTGGCACACGGTGCCTCCCTCTTCCAACATCAGGATGCATCGCATGGTTGTGAGGGTCGTGTCCATGGTACATGGGGTGTCTTGCTGGATCCATTTCAGTATCATCACTGCCAATGTCATGGCCTAATGGCCCGTGATCCATTGGCCAATGTGCTGGGTGAGGGGGACGTCCTCGTCCTTGGTGCATGTAATCAGGATGACCACGTGGGCGACGACCCCGGCCAGGTGGAAATGGGGGTCTCATGCCTCTCATCGGAGGTCTGCTTTCCTCCCAGTAGGGATCCACTTCCTCTGAGTACTCTACAGACTCAGATTCCTCCCAGTGACTGTCCCTTGGCTCTTCTCTTCCAATAGGGGGTGGTCCTCCTCTTCCCATGGGGGGTGGTCCTCCTCTTCCCATGGGGGGTGGTCCTCCTCTTCCCATGGGAGGTGGTCCTCCTCTTCCCATGGGAGGTGGTCCTCCTCTTCCCATGGGAGGTCCTCCTCTTCCCATAGGTGGACCTCCTCTTCCCATAGGCGGACCTCCTCTACCCATAGGTGGACCTCCTCTACCCAAAGGTGGTCCACCTCTACCAAAAGGCGGTCCACCTCTACCCAAAGGCGGTCCACCTCTACCCATAGGTGGTCCACCTCTACCCATAGGTAGACCTCTTCCCATTGGAGGACCGCCTCTGCCCATGGGTGGGCGTCCTCTCATTAATGATGGCCCTCCTCTCCCCACAGGGGGTCCACCTATTGGCTCTTGAAAATACTCTTCCTCTGTTGGGAAGTAATATTCCTCTGGCATCCACATTTCTTCAGGGGGCATCTCTGATTCCTCACCACCAAACTCTTCATATGAAGGATCTTGCCAGTGATACTGTTCCTGCTCTTCTGGTGTCCCTGAGTTGTCTTCAGGTGGTATGTAACCATGAGACGTTTCTCCCATCTTCTCCCCAAGTGGTACAGTATTTGGTCCCGTGCATTTTCCAAAGACACTCTGGCCACGTCCGCGTCCACGAACTTGAACAGGTAATGGGGGCTGGCCTCGGCCCCTAACAGGCCTTGAAGGATCTGGTCTTGACTGGATTAGGCCAGACGGTTGCGTCTCCTGTTGGATTCCAGGGAGCTTTGGAACTGGTGGAGGTTTGTTGTTTGTCAATGGTAAATCTGGTTTTGGCAGATTTTGTGTAGCAGTACTGTTGGATCCTGCAATAGATGTGGCAGTTACGGAAGGTTTACTGTTAACAGATTTGGGTTTTTCACTATTGTTAGAAGCATTCTTGTCATTAGGATCCTCAGACTTTGTGTCTGTTTGTGATGTCTGAGGAATAGGGGCATTTGTGACAAAAAAGCCTTCAGTTCCAAGCAAGTTGTCATCTGTCATGTCTTCAGCATTGCCCTTCTTATCTAGTTCTGATTCAGTCTTTTCTTTTTCACACTGTGGCTGTCCAGCTGATTTTCCTGGTGTCTTAGAATCATTACGCTTAGAATCATTGCTGGCAGGTTGTTCAGTGGTTGGTTTTGCCTCAGGTTGGGGACCTTGTTGTTGTATTTGCTGTGGCACAGTTGGGCATTCAAAAGGAGGAGGGGGGCCAGGTTGCCTTAGGGGGCGCTCAATCTGAGATTGCTGCCCAAATCTTGGTTTTTCAAATCTTGAGGGAACATCAAAGCGTTGCCGTGGCTGGTCAAATCTGGGGGGACCATCAAAGTGTTGCCGTGGCTGGTCAAATCTGGGGGGACCATCAAAGTGTTGCCGTGGCTGGTCAAATCTGGGGGGACCATCAAAACGCTGCCTTGGTTGATCAAATTGTGCAGGACTATCAAAGCGCTGAAGTGTTAGGTTGAACCTTGGGGGACCATCAAAGCGCTGCTGTGGCTGGTCAAATCTTGAAGGACAATCAAAACCTTGGTGTGGCTGATCAAATCTTGGGTTGTTCCCCCTGGAAGCAATATGACAACAGAAATTGTAAGAAAACATTATTATTAAGACATGCTTTCTTTTGTAGACACTGTAGACACCTATTGCCTGCATATAAAACAATACATATTCATTGTAAAACTGAAATAGAGGAATTTTTAATATTAATAGCTGGTCTGAATAATTTCTTTTTACTAAAAAAATAAATAAATAAACTGACCGTGGACCTCTAATGCTGTTGAACCTTGGTGGCTGAACAGTGGAAGGACCTGGGGGTCTGACTGCTCCAGTGGGGCCAACTCCTCTCACTGGGGGTATGACTGTTCCAGAGGGGCCTACTTCTCTAACGGGTGGTCCGACTGTTCCAGCTGGGCCAACTCCTCTCACAGGGGGTCCAGCAGGAGATTCTGAATGTGGCCCAAAGCCATCTGACCGTGGACCTTGAGATCTGGGACCAACAGTGACAGGTGACTGCTGCAGATCTGGTTTTATTGGCTGTTGCTGCATTTGCATGTCTTGTCCAGGGTATTGGCCATATTGCCCCATAATCCCACTATTATACTGGCTTGAGGCAAAAGGCACCATGGCAGTGAGAGTGGCCACCCTTTCCTGAAGGTGGGCATTGGAGGCGTTCATTTGCTCCTGCCATTGCTTCCATTGGAGCTCATAGTCCCGCAGTTGGTCTTTGTGATGATAGGTCTGGAACTGCTGATGCCAAAGGACGAATGAGCGATCCCAGGATTGGAATAAAGGGGTGAACTGCTGCAGTTGCATTTCATAGTGCCTCAGCTGCATTTCAGCAGACAATGACTGCAATTAAGACATTGAGAAAAATATTGTGTTCATTTCTGGTTTAAGTATTATGCAGGTAGAACAAAGAAATCACCGAGGGGTTAAGATGGAAGCCTTTTCATTTGACATCTTAACCCACCTGTGGATTTGCAGGTTGCTGAATTAACTGATGGTATTGTTCCAGGATCTGCTGAAGTTTTTCATGTTGTTGCATGAGAGCTTGGTATTGTAAGCCTGCTCTCTGCTGCTGCACTTGTTGCCACTGTGCTGCTGCAGCCTGTAACTGCTGGAGGCGGGCTGCCTCCTCTGGGTCTTGAGGGACCTCAGCCTGTAAACACAGACAAGGCAAGATTGAATTAAAACATATCTTTGTAACTCACATGGAATATTTTTGGCAGAACTTAGGTAGTAGTAATAGTGTGAAATGGAAGGAATGATAAATGATTTAGATGAAGGGACTTTTTGAGTACTACTCACATTATTTCAATAGCACTGAATATCCCAAATTGTCCAGCACAGAAAGCTGGCACAAACCGTAGTATGCTCATGAACTGTCATTACACACTGATGCATCAAAATGTTTTGGCTTTGTTTGATACATATATCAACACTTAGGTGTTTAAACAATTTGTTGGCACTGATACAGAAGAAATTTCAAACAATTCCCGGTCATATATTCAAGAAAGAAAAGGTCAAAAATATATAAGTGCATTACTTTCACTTCTGTAATTTACACCTGGCACCCGGGACACCTCAAATCAATAAGGAGGGTAATTACAGTATTATAATCATTATCACCATTACAAGGTAAAGATGGATGAACATACTTGAGTCCTTTGAACTTCAGATATTTATGACATGGCAGTGGGTGGTGGTAGTAGGACTTACTGTGTCTGTAGATATTGCTGATTTTTCTACATTTTCACTCTGTAAACAATATAAACAACATTTAGATCCACTACTAACCTAATATCTCAGATTTACTTTAACTTTTACTTTGGTGTGTTCTTAAAGTCTATTGAATACACCACTGATTAAAGTGCTTTCAAATACCAAAAAAGCCATACATTGCATTTAAAAACAAGTTTTGCACCGCTTGCCTACAACCAAAAAGCTCAACAAATCACATGACATTATTATTAACCTGTTGCTGTTGACAATATAAAAGTTCTGACAAAATTTCGGTTGCTCAGCCAATGTAGATTATTTTTGGCACAAACCTGCCACTCAGTCTCAGTACACACAACTTTTGAATTCACATACTATTCTGATGGCTGACATTTACAGTGTATTACAAGCTTGTACAAAACATTTTAAAAGGATTTGCCCTCAAGGGCACAAAGGGTCGCTAAAGGAGGAAACACATCCAGCTTGTTCAGGCAGATGAACAGATTTCACACAACTCTCTCTGGAGCTAGAAAAGGCTTTATGCAATTTTTTTCACATCTAAATAGGAAATCTGCATAACTGGCATTAAATTATCAGAACGAATTTGAGTTTCAATTCTTACCTTTACATCCACAGGAGGTGGAGGTGGTGCTGGGGGCTCCTCTTTTGGAGGGGGTGGAGGTGGTATGCCTTTTGGCGGTTCTGATGGAGGAGGAGCAGCAGGAACCACTTGTTCAAGGGGTGGTGGTGGCATAAGACCATCGCCATTTTTATGATTCTCTTGGGCTTTCTCTTGCTTTAACTTCTGTAAATTTTGAAGATGTTGTTTGTACCAAAGTTGCTGTTGCTCCTGGGTTGAACAATTAAAAAGACATCTGTCAGACAATACACACAAGGAAGCTTTTTCTGCTGCAAGCATTTGTGGAATCTTGTTTTCCTTGAATTACCTGCTCAATTCTTGCTCTATGTGACACAATAACATCATTTTTCAATTTAAACCCTGCAACCTGTGTGTACCTTAAAATGACTCGGTAATCAAATGCTCTGCTCAAAATGAGTGGACAAGTTGAAATGTAATACACTGTAATAAACTGTTACAGTATAGATAAAATCGATTGGATTTAGACTGGATTGTCTCGTTTCTTTCTGACTACCTGGGCTATTAAGACTATCCACAGTATGCCATATATTTAAGACTATATTCAAGCACTTGACTATATCCCAGACTCCCATTCAATTTTTTTTTTAACCTAATCCTAATTAAATCTCAATAAAGCCATCATCAGGTACAATCAATATTTCACTGCTGGCACACCAACACTAACACCTGATCCACTTCCTTTGGATATGTGAGAGATACATAGTCCTCACTGCCAACGATTTTTAGTCTCAATGTATGAGCTAAGCATTAGTAGTGCTGGTTCAGTCTGTATGTTATTAACACCACACAAACTAAAAAAAAAAAAAAATCCATACCCTTTGATGCCTTTATCAGTTACATGGTCTTCAATTTTTAATAATGAAACACTTTTTTCCTCTTCTCTCCCAAATTGTTGCTTTCATATATTTAAGTGGTTGCACAAAATGAGTGAAACATTGTGCCACCAAAAGAATGGGAGCCTAGACTAGATATTTTTTAAATTAAGTTCTGGCTGCAAAATAATCAAAATGATGTGACATTACCGGCAAAGGAGATGACTTGTCGTCTTCTGACGTGGATGCATGTTTCTGGTTGGCCTCTTTCGCTGAAGCACCGCTGTTCTCTGGTGGCTTTGATGACGGGGTCTGTGGAGGGTGAGGAGCCGGTGGAGGGTGAGGAGCCGGTGGAGGGTGAGGAGCCGGTGGAGGGTGAGGAGCCGGTTGAGGCTCATTGGGTTGCGTTGGAGGCGGAGGAGGCTGGGGGTGACCCTGCTGAGGAGCAGGGGGGCCTCTCGGTGGCTGAGCAGTGGTTTCATCTTGTTTATAGTAAGACTGAGTTCCAACACCGTTGTCTGGGTGTCCTGGTCCTTCTGGACGCCACGACGTCCCTGAAAACCCACCTGGGTGTCCAGCACCAAAAGCATTAGCATGATTACCATGGTGTAAGAAAGACTGGAGCTGTTTCTGATGCAGCATCTGCAGCTGCTGCATCTGCTGGAGGTGTTGCTCCTGCAAGCTGGAGAACAGCGAGTTGTTGGATGAGGCCTCGAAGCTGCCGAACCCCGTTGCCTGGCCAGCGGTGCCACCACCGAACTGCTTGCGGGGCCCTCCATGGTTTTGTGACTGAGGTCCCCCAAAATTCCCCCAGGACGGGTACATTGTCAAAAAGGTCGACGCGGTGTTCACGGCCTTTGTGCTCACGTACAGCCTCAGTAGCTTTAAACGCTTACAGCTAGAGCTGGCCAAATTTATACATCAATTACTAACGTGACATTTTCTTTTCCGGCTGGGGCAGTCACGTTAAAAATATTATACCCATCACATCTTTAGTAGACAAATATCCATTCCAGAAACAAAAAACAGCTTTAACCCTGTGAAAATGTTAAAAGCCGCTTACAAACAGTGATGCCGTCTGAAGTTACAGGCCATGGCTAAGGCACACATTGATGACGTTTTGGGTTATCAGTGACCGTATCCGGTCGCGCGCCAAGGAAACAAAATATATAGGGCGCTTTAAATTTTCTGTTATGTTAAGAAATTGAAAAGATCAATGCGATGAGAAACTTTTACTCAAAAATGCCGTATTTCTAAAATAGTACAAATATTTCTGTGTTTGATAAACAAATTAAAGAATTATATTTTTCTTTATTAAATGTCCCCCACACTGTTCTTATCCTTTTGATTTTGTCTATAAGATTTGATTTGGATTACATTGTTTAACACTTAGGTTGTGAATATGGATACAAAAGAGAGGAAATTTGTTTAAAAACTATGTCTTGCAAAAAAAAAAAAAAAAAACTAATAATACTTGAAACTCATGCCTCATCTGGAAAATATATTCTGAGGTTTAATACTTTAAAGTTGAAACATATGTCAGTTCACTTGGTTAACAATAAATTTAATTGATTAATGATAATTTATTTGCAAAGTAATTTAAATCCATCTTCAATCAAAAAGCCATTTTGCTATTGTTACTGTGACATCTCTGAGAATTCCAACACTTTATATAATTCATATTTTTTTCACTCCTCTCTTGTTTAATGCAACAAGCATGAATCCACATGTTTGGAGCAAAAGTATATATTCTGCAAGCAACATGTGCCTTGACAACTGCACTGCAGAACACCTCTCCTCTTTTCAACCTGACCTCTTGCCATCAAAGTCAGACGAGTCAAGTGCTTCTATGATCTTGAACAAAGACAGAAAGAAAAAGATGCAACAAAATAGACTTACTACAGCTGTTCTAGCTAGCTGGAGCTCAACGTTTCCAGATACACTGAACATTCCTTCACAAAAATGATCAGGTATCACCTGCATCCAGTTCTTGAAGTCACGATGACTCAAACTTAAATAGTGACCATCAAGCAAAGCTTGCCAGAGTAGAAAATATTCTTTATTCTCAGGTTGTCAAATACCAACTAATTGTTTGTTGGTGTAGTCTGAAGAACAAAAATCAACCTTACACCAAACCAACACATCACAATTGCTTAATGTGCTTTTATTGAATGCATTTTCAAATCATTTTTATGCTTTCAAAATGCATCTACAGTATATCATTACAGAAAGAAATGATCACTTAAGTTAATACTTTTGTTTTTTATTTGTGAAAAGTATTATAATCATACTATTACATCACTATTGCATTGCAAATTTCAACACAGAGACATTGTAAAATACGATTTCACGTTTGCTTTATATTTTTAAATGTAAAACACAAAACAACTTCTGTTGGACATAAAGACAAATTAATTACAAAGCAGAGATTTTCCTCTTCTCACTTACCTGTTTTTCTGTTTCACGTGTTGCATCACCTCTCAGCTCAAGTGTTTCAGTGACATCAGGGAGTTGTACTACATCCAGATGGAAAAGTTGTTCCAACATGCTCTCAAAAAAGGAGGAGCCGACATGAGGGGTGCGACTGTGGGAAGAAAATTACAACTTTTAAGAATCATCAGAGTTTTTTTATATTTACTTCTTTATATTTATCTGCAATTATTTCATACAGAAGTGAAACCTGACCATGACCATGAAGATAATCTAGTATGGACTTTTCAAGGTTGGACAAATCATCAAAATGATGACATTAAGGAAAGCTTTTGCTAATTTCCTGTCATGACCACAAACTTATTGATATCCTGTTTTTTGTTTTGGACAAGATTCAAAATCTAATCGGGTGAAAATGGAAATCATTATGTGATTTTGCTCAGCATGAAGATAAATACAATGAGCCTACAAAAAACTTGGATGTCTGAGTATCACCATATGGATGTAGGGTGATTGGTCTATGCCAAAAGTAAAGAGTTCCCTTTTTTAAAAGAAAATGGGGCTGAGAATTCCTTCTCATGAAACACAGTTAATGATATTAGCTGTGTAACTGCACCAAGAAAACATATTTTACCATAACTAAGCATTATCACTGTCAATGCCATAGCAAATTGTTTTGAGATCTTCTTTTTATTGCAGTATTACATCACTGTTTGGTCTTGAGACAGACAAATTAAGTATGACACCTTAGCCCGAACGATACACATTAGCCGATATCAGCTCATTGCAGATATATCAGCTTGTAAACAATGACAAGAAATTTCCTACAGATGTGTCAAATATTTTTTGTGAAACAGTACTAATTTTCTAAAGTTTGTTTGTAAGAAACTTAGGCCACAATAATGAATTTAAGTGAAACTTATCAGTAATATAAATTTATACATTTATAAATTGGTTGTATGAAAAAAAACAACAGAAAATATATCATTATTTTTTATGTTTCAAGTATTAATATCAGCCTCAAAAGCCCTCATCAGTCAAGCTGTAGATTTCAGGGAGGATTTACAATTTCATGTTGTGGGGAGGGATACTTTCAGGATAACACAAGATATAGAACATTAAAAACCACTTCGAGCCATTTTACTTTGCACACTTAGATTTTCTTTTCTAACATTTGCAGGACACCCAACTCTCATTTGTACAGTTTCCAAACCTGTAACTCCCAACTTAATCATTACCATTCTGTAAAAGTTGATATGTTGGCAAGTGAATTACACAATATTACAACTAAATCACACTTATGCAGTATCTCCTCATGCACTTAAAGGTGGACTGAATTTTGAATGCACCGGATTCGGGACAGCTACTCATAATCTGGGACTCTCCTGAACTTCTTCGGGACCTCAGGTCACCCTATAGGCCTACACGTTGAACCAGTAGAGCTACAGACACTTCTGTGCTCAAGTTGTTAAGTTTCTCTGCTTGAAACTGTTGTATATGCTGTAAAAGTTTATACCTTACCTGTTTTAAATATTTTATGTATATTTGGGGAAAAAGCGTCTTGTTCATTATGTTTTCTATCCAGCCCAGTTTATAATTAAATATGGGTAAATATGAAAATTAAGAATTTTTATTTCCTAAGCTTTTTTGACATACACAATGTGCTTGAAGAAGGGACAAATTGCTAAATATATTCAACCATATGTGTCTTTGCTCCAAGCTATAGAGCCAATGGAAAACAAGGAGTGACTAAATAAGGGAATGTGCAGGGATGTTGGACATAACTTGGCTCCTCTTTGCAAAATGTGGCCCTATTGGCCCGATTTGGAAAAATCCTAGATCTGCCCGTTTCTGTGGACAAGGATCAAGATCCATCATGTAAGAGAGCAATCTACAAGGTGATCTGTAAACTTTTATGTTTGAATAAAAAAAACCCCATCTCTCTGGATAAGAAGCAAGCAGAAGACATAACGTGCCACAGTACTTACTGCTCCAATGTGGACTTACTCGAACCTTGATTAGAGAAGTATTCTGTGTTTAATAGAGAACTTACTGAATTGTAAAATAGGTCTTGATCGCCAGACATACAGGAGACTGATTTAAACAAGAGTTCAACAAACGCATCACAAGGTAACTTGACGCATGTATTTAGCTATATCAGCAATAATACATGGCAATGACACTTTTTTTTTTTGATGGTGAATGTTTTATCTGTTAAATGCCTTCAAGCCATGAAGCAAAACACAAAACACAGTAATTTTTGAGGAACTTTTTTCTTTAATATGCACAAAATAAGGTCTGCACCACATAAGAAAATGTTAAATATTAAGGACTCATTGACATTCTGTATGTACATGATATACAAAATAGAAATCAAATTAATTCTAATAAAATCTAAATTCTGTCTATCATCTCACCCCCACCCAATATTGATCCCGTCTCTGTGATATTTACCATGAAGATCCATCCACTTTCCAAGTGATATGCTGTGGATGGCTTTCCAAATCAAACATGATCTTCATCAGTGGTTCTGTGTGTTTGGTGATAATTGATGATCTTCATAACTGATGGTCTTCAGTTGTTGAAAATCCAGATTTCTTGAGTGAAAATTCTGGACGCGTTTGCTTCACACGTTTAAACTTTGTAAGTGTAAAATTTAAAAGAGTGAATACATCTCCTTACACTGCCATATATTAACCATGATAATCACACACAGTGAGCCTGAATCAGGTTAATTTGAATACTGAGATTAAATGTACACATGGGCATCTTGCACTTAAAAGTTAAAAAAACAAACAAAAACCCGCCAAAAATCCTCAACTCAACTCAAATGCAGTTGCATTTTCTTTAGAATTGTGATTCACAACATGGGTCAAAAGGTGCATTCTGGCACATATTAAATGTGCAACATGTATATAATGTAACATGTATAAGAAGTTTAGTTGAAAACATTTAAAAATTAACTAAAATCATCATCAGATGGTGAAGAAATAATAATTTGAAACAAAGACGTCTACATATTGTGCTGTAGATATCTACTCATGTTACCATGCTAACTAGCTAGCCCCAGCCTCAAGAGACAGTAGGCTGAGCCCCCGTAATTTCACCTTGGACTCGCACAAAAGCGGAAAGTCCACTTTGTTTCACAAGCTTTTTGGCAAAAAAGGAAATATTCTTACATGTATTTTTCTTATTAAGCAGAAAAATACAACTGTACACCTTCTGACCTCAAGTTTCTCACTTTAAGCAAACTAAGACAAGCTCAATTGCCTCAATATAAAACAAACTTCAATCAAACTAGACAGAAACAAAAAAAAACTCACCAAAACCATATTGGTTTGTTTCCACCGTTCCAACAGTGTCCAACTCTTGAGTTTAGTGAAAATAAACCCTTAAATCACAGAGTTAGATGTGAAAATATTCCGTATCTACATGCTGCTTTTCCATGTTGGTGATGACCTTGCTCTCGCTCTTCTCCTGATTGGCGTCTTGAGTCCTAGTTGGGGCTGCTGTAAATCACATTAGCATTGTATTCCCTGTCTACACACTAGAGGCGTTTTCTTTATGCAGTAACATAATAGTGAAACAAACAAAAAAGGTGGTATAAATTTGAGGTCACATTGCCTAATTTTTTTTTATTTTGAATTGTATATAGTTATTAAAAAACTAAAATTATGACAAGAAGAAAACATTGAGAGATTCGGAGAGAATTCTTCAAGGTGTAAAACTGTAAAGTGATGCGATAAATCGACATTTTACACTGAAAGTTGCATGATAAACATCGATATGAATGAATATTTTACAAGTACATGAAAACACACAAAATTTCATGTAACTCTGTACTCTTGTTTCCATTCTCCTAAATTAAACCATATACAGTGATAGACCTTATTATAAATGTATTCAAAAAATGCCACAGAGGCTTAACAAGTCAAGTTGAGCAAGAACAAATATTCTTCAGCCGCAATGGATTCAAATTCAGCAAATATACTGAGGGCTTCTTTGTTGTTGAAGCCAAACAACAACTCAAGAAAAAGTCTCTGGTCTGTAATTTGATGAAACTTTTATTCACTTTGTAACCAAGAAACAATGCTACAGGAATACAGTACAGAACATATGAAGAGTATAAAACAGCAAGAGATATGACTCAATACAAAATACATGACCAGAAGAAGCACAGAATCATGAACTACAAATTTATAGGTGAATGAATAGAATTTTTTAAAATAATAAGAAAAAAAAAACCTGTATCCTCATCAATTAAAGAAATAAGAATTTAATAACTATGACGATCTTGTTGATGAGTCTCAGGTGAGCTTCAGTGTTTTTACATTCTGGACACCTGCAGAAAGGAAAGGAAATCACTGATAATTTGGCCAAAGACAGATTTGTGATACAAATACAATCAATTACCTTACTATGTGATACCATTTTGATTACTAATCCTTGAGCAAAGTACTGATACAACTACATTGTATCACAGAGGTCACAAAACTTAATGTGGTTACTTTTGAATTATTCAAAGCGTTTTGGTCACTTTAGTCACTTTTATTTACTATACATAAGCTGTTGCTCCGTATATTTTAATGAAGAGCATGTAATAAGATAATGCCTCAAGCAGATCCTCATCAAGCCATTCAAAGTCTACTACTAAATGGATTTGGATACTAATCACCCAAACACTGATAGGATCATTCTTATAACTTTTTTATCAGCAAAATCAACAGCCTTCTTCACATCACGCACAAGAGGATGAACATACATACCTTTCAAATGCCTTTCAACGAAGGGACAAAAGGTGGATTAGATTCTCTTCTTAGAAATACTTGGTACGGTTGAGAGCTCTTTGTGCCAGCTGGCCGCTCTCGTCCGTTATTCTCTCCCAGTCCGTTTGACCCACCACAAAGCCGATCGCGCGCTTTCGATCCGCTTCCTTCTGCTCTTCAAGATCAGCCCAGCGAACCTAAACAAAAAGAGCAGTCTTGTACTATGACCAGGGAATGGATGCACATAATTAAGACCAATCAGCTACATTATCAAACATTTAATATTAGACTAAATTGTGTATTTCCAATCTGGAATAGACCCCTACCTGGACTTTTACATTCAGTATTTTCTTATTACTTGCTGCCAAACAATCACAACCACAGTAACAACAACTGGAGCACAGAATGTCAATTTACCCTTTTCTTTCCTGGTTCAGACAGGCGCGTGGCATAGTCGTCCGGCAGCTGGAGGAAGTGATCCAGGCCTGCCATGTCTTCACGTTTCCTCTTCCCACTGCTCCTTAGACCGTCCAACTTGTCTGTATCAATGGAAGATTAGCCTTAAGGTCAGCTCTGGCCTCTCATAAAGCTTTAATCTTTGTCATCTTTCTCTTTTATTTTCACGTATGCAAGTGGAAAAAGGCAACAATGTTACACGATATTGTATGCGTCATCTGTGTGCAGGGTAAAGATTCTCCCCTCTTTTTCTTAAAAAAAAAACACAGCTGTTGTTTGCAGTGTGTACTGCATTAATGCCGTTCCATTCATCACTGACTGCTTCCCATAACATTGGCCTTGCAATGTGCCCATATATTCTCTATGGGGTTACGATCTGGTGACTGACCAGGCCAAAACATTCACTGACAGGGAATGTCGCTCAAACCATAACTTGGTTGTTTTTGTCGTGTGTGCTGGAGCATTAACTTGTTGAAAAATGACCTTTTTTTTTTTTTGCTGGTTAAACAACTAATTCAGGCTTGGAAGCAACCGTTGTTGTAATATCTGGTGGCACTCCTTTGCATTAATGGACTTTGTCACATCCCACCATCTCCTCCATGTTTCATGACTCATCACTCCAGAGTGAGTTTTTGAACATTTGACACATTTAAACAAAAATACCAGCGTCACTCTTCAGGCACATTGTGGCCATAAGCAGAGATCATGGAGATGCCTAATGATCTGTCACCAAGGTCAGATTATGAGTTAACTAACATGGCAGTTTGGTTAGTTAATACACTTCAAATCCTGCACACACCATTTGTGTGCTTTGTATACATATTTTAGTATTTGTATAAGTTTTCATTTCAACATAAATGTCTCAGATTGTTGACTTGCCATGACAAAAAGTAAAGAATGGCAAAAGTAATCACTGAGTTTCACTGATTGGATCATTTCTTTTCATGGACTTGACATGAACAATATAATTAGATAAAAAATACAGAGCTGTAAGACATAATAAACAGCAACAATCAAACTGGGGCAGTCACTCAAATAAGTCACTTAAATAAAGACTAAAAAAATAGAATACCTACCAAGCTTCGCCTCAGACGTGTCCATCTCCCATTTGCTTTTTGGAATGTAGCCCTACATTATACAAAGAAACACTGCAATGGTTAAACGTCTGGGTGATACAGGGATGAGAGGGAGAGAGAAAGAAGAGGTTGGCTGAAGAGAGGACACTTGTTGAACAGTAGATAAGTGACAACAAAGGCAACAGAAGGATGAGAAAGCATGAGGACTAATCTAGTTTATACATGTAACACTTGCATGCAAATGTCTTGATGTTGCAAGATTGTGTTCAAGACTACGTGTTTGTTGTTTGCTGCATGCAAAAGTGGACAGCAGTTCCATAAATTCAGTGTCAGTGTGTTTTCTTTAAAAGAAAAGTAATCGTCAAACTAACTTCTAAGAAGATAAAAAAACAGAACAAGCAGCTCAATCTCCAGTCATGTAGTTTGGCTGTGTGAGCTCATAATATGTGAAAAACACATTATATTTGACAAAGAGTGAAAATACTGCAAACTTAACACAAATATTTGTATTAACTAAGCTTTTCTGACACATCACTTTTCCCTTACCAGTCCTCAGCTGTCAATTTACACTGATGCTACTAGGCTGGCCAGCAAAGAGTTAATTGCTGACAGCTCATCATCAGAACTAGCAGTTCTTGATTAAGGAGACACAACTTTTGACACATTGATCAATTTACTCTTAAGACCACCTAATTGGAGCTGAATGCAAATTTTTGAGAGGTACGATTTTATCTTCACTAAATTATGTCCTTTTTAATTTACTTAAAATAAAAACTGCTTGACTGATTTCCATGAGACTTTGTGGGAGAGACAGGCTTGTGACAGGGGAAAAATCCTGCAATTAAAATCAACACAATAAAATTTTTTTAGAGATATGTATTCTAAAACATAATTATATTCAAATGTTTATTTATTAAAGAAACATTTGTTGTTGTGCAATTTTGTTTAATGATTTTATTATTTGGATTGGTTTTCTTGAGCTATAAGGATCTAATCCAGGTCAAAATATAATACTTTTTTTGTGCAAAACTTGAAAACAATAAATACAAAAAAAATAAATAAATAAAAATAAAATAAAAACTGACAAAGGGGTTTATTCCCTCTGATTAAATATTTCCTCAGGTTTAAATGGGTAGAGTTTTACTGGGACATTAGTGAGTTCCTGACAGGAAGTCTTATTAGGCATTAAAATAATGTGTCAATGTTCAAAGTTTGTAAAATTATGGTGAACATAACAAACTTGTTGTTTCTATATGTGAGACATAAAAGCAAAACGTTAATTATAAAGATACACTGCTGGAAAGAATAAATGTAATTCATGTAGTACCAGGGAGCGGCTGCGGCATGCTCTTTTCATATACTGCACAGAAAAGCACCTCAGAGTGAAATTCTCTGCAACACGACATCGCCGTTAGACGTGGTCACAGGTGCAAAAGACAATATTGGACCTCATCCGACTATTAAGCAGAGTGTGGTAAATTAAAACAGTGGTATGCATCCATATGAATGCTGCAGATGATCAAAGTTATTCGTTACACTTGTCAGTTGTTTAAATGATTTGACTGAATGTAATTTTTTTCTAGCCACTATATACCAAAGAGTCTTTTCCAGACAGGAAGACTGATGAACAATTTTTCCTGTCAAAGTTGTCTCCTTTGGGTTGTTTTGCCTAGCGGACAAACATGCACAAATGGCTTGATTTGATGAAGCGTTTCATATCTGTTGGATCTAGATATAGTTCTGTAACAAAACCAGGATTACCAATACGGAGACACGGTGAAATCTGAGTACTACTTGTGATAGGATAGGTAAATAATCATAGGTATTTTGCATGAACCCGTGAATGTGTCAACCTTCAATCCCATTGGTATGTGTTATTTTATGGGTACCATACCCATATCTTAATGTAAGAATCGAAGATTACATGTCAGAATTTATGGCCATGTCTGATGTGTGTATTTTCCTTTTTTTGTAAAAGTTTCTTGATTTAATTCACAAAAGTTTACCCAAGAAGGATTTAGAACAAACCAAGAAACCCAAACGTTCGGAGGAATTATTGTAATTATTATGATTTTAAGGTATGTGAATATTAGAAACCATCATGGTTTCAGCAGTCAAACCAGGAGGACTCAGCCGCTGTGATTCAGAGATGAGGTTCAGACGGAGTTTGGTTTAACATTAGGATGTACAGTAACAGTCACGTTTGGACACAGTCATGGGAAAGTGTGTCCAAACTTTTGACTGGTACTGTACATGACTTGTGTGTGGAGATGATGCTGTGTGGAACTGCACATCTTAGCTGGCTGCTAGTAACTACCATCAAAGCAGCTTTCCATTTTTATTCATAAGCCCTTGGAACAATGTACATTTTTCTGGATGCCTTAGGCAATACTGAGTTCACATCAGAGCGGCAATTGGTCAGTTAACTTATTATTCAATTTTACGGAAAGAAAATTGCACTCCTTTGATAATCAGTACACTGTTGTTAGTTTTTTGTAAAACCAAAAACATCAAAAATTTGCTGTTTCCAGCTTTTTTTTAACGTAAGGATTTGCTGCTTTTCTTTGTCATTTCTGATAATAACCAGATTTGACTGGTTGTTTGGAACCTGCAACTTGTGACAAACATTTTTCATTTCACTAATGTAAAATATAAAAGGCCACGTAAAAGATATAAAACATGAAATGGTATTTTAGTGTGAGGAACAAAAGCAATGTTCTTTTTGTTTTCTATTGTACATGTAGCTTGTTGAAGCTTCAGTTAGTTCAGTTGATTACAGTGAGACAAGCTCTCATGTTTGTATTATACTAAAGTAAGTGAAATTAATTGTATATAATATAGTATAAGTGATATTAAAACACAGCAAACAACTGACAAAACATGAAACATTTTCAAGATGCTGAAGTACACAAAAAAATACAATGAAATTTACCATACATGGATGAAATAATAATTTTTAAAAAACAGTATTTTTTTTTTTTTTTTTACAGGTAATGATATTTTCTTTCATTCTGGAGCACATATTAATAAACTTTAAAATGGTTAAAAAGATTATGAACATTTTAGTTGAGAAACATTGTTTCTTTATCTGTCTAGAGAAAACAAATGTAGTTGCATTTTTTTTTTACTTCTTTATGAAGTATTTCATAAACATTCCATCTTTGTTTATGGATGAGTCTTTGCACATTGTACTTGAGGGCTGGCTGAGAAAATACTGTATTTATGCATTTAATTTGCACTTACATTTGAAATACATGAAGGTTTATTTATACCAAAGACGCTTATAGTTTAAACAGAGGGCTTCAAAAGTCTCTCTGGACTCTGCATAGAAAAGTCAGGCAGAAACATACATATTTAACACTAGAACTGCCACAATAATGTCAGCAATTGTCATTTGTTGAAGTAGCTCATTTCATCCATCCTTTTAAATAGTAAGCAGACTTGACTAGACTTAGGTTTTTTGGGGTTTATTAATTTTATGATTGCTTTATTTAATTTCAGATCAAACAGGTCAATACACTTTAAAATTTATAAACCGTAGGGTACAATCATTTAAAATGTGACATAAATTCTAGATTAAATACTTAACATATTAAAACAACTTTTAGTGTGCAACATAATTAAAAATCAGAAAGGAAAAGAAATCTCATTATTTTAGGCTTTATTCTGTAAGAATTTTCTATTTTTTTTTACATGGGGCGTGTTCTCTCTCTCTTAGGGTGTTTTCACACCTACCTCATTTGGTCTGGACTTCCAGACTTTTCAGTTTGATCTGGACCAAAATTGCAGTTGTGAAACCTCCCCCGGACCAAGGTCCGGATTAAAGACTCGGTCTTTGGTCCGACAAAAATAGGTGGTCTTGGTCCAGATCAAACTGAGCCATGGTTCGGTTCGTTTACAGTGTTAAAGCACTTTTTTGGATGGTTACAGGAAGTTACAGCAGGGTGCCGTTACCAATAAACAAAAGAAGAAAAACAAACAGAATAAGTTAAAAAGGAGCCATAATAACACAAGGGGATTCATTTCAATATTTCTTCCAAAGTCATCCGACTTGATTCGCTCACACTCGTGTCTCATGTCCTGGAACACTGGTAAACTCACTGGGCATTCGTGCATCTTCTACTACTGTTCATGTTATTGTAATCTCACAGGCCTATAGCGTAACCCTATATATGCCTCCTTCCTTGGCAGGGGCATAAAAATGACACCAAGCTGAACAGCTAACCAATGACTTGAAATGAGCTGCAGACTCAGGTGATTATTCTCTGTAGGCTCATCACTTCTGGTGAATCCTTTCACAATGTCCCGTTTTCACAATATAATTTGATACATTGTTATTATAAAAAATATTGATTATAAGCGCTTTATGGCGAAGCACATTTTAGTCAGCAGGAGCATCAAAGCTTAACAAAAGGACAATCCCCCTGAGTGGAACGGGAGGAAACATTTACTTTTTGAAAGGTGCTAAATCTTATGAAGCTGGAAGTGCTTTAAAGTCAAAATATGAGAATGAGGAGCATCTCTAAGCGCAACTTAGTGGACACAAGTTCGTCATGCTGATTTTATCAACAACAGTACAGGCTATTAATTATTATTAATATAATTAATAAGGTATACAATTAATATTATTGTTGTTTTAACATTTCTGTAGTTTCTTCATATTCCACCAGCATATGTTCTTATATTATCTGTTCTGAAAATTAATCAAAATCTAAGCCAATGAAACACCGAAGTGGAGTGATTATAAAAGCTTCTGTAAACAGTTTTCCTTAAATCAAAGACAACTTAATCTTAACTTAATCGTTGTACAATCAATTTCATTATTTTCAATCCAGGAATTTTTTAACTTTGTAGTGATTTTCAAATAAAAATTAATGAGCAGTTAATTAGACAATGAAACATTTGGAAGTTTTTTGTTTCTTTTAAGATGCCCTGCCATGTTCTTTATTTTCTTTGTTTTTCAAGTGTGATTTTTAATCAAGGGTTTTTTGTTTTAATTTGAGCCTTTTGATAAAATGTGCCTTAATGTGAAATAAAACTAGGACTTAACAGTCCATTCTCATTCACAATGCGTACATTTATCCTGATGGTGGTCCTTCAGCAACCACATTTAAACCTCGAAGATGAAAATTATTTTGAATTTAACAAATGAACAATGAAATGTGAGTAAAAACAAGAAAGAAATCTAAAAACTGAACTCTGCAGCTGCTTCTTCAGATAATGGACTGTTGCTGATATTACTTCACTTTAGGACTGATTCACAGAAGTATTTGATTATCTCCATATTGATCTTTTTTTGTTCTTCCTTGTAAATTTGATAATTACAACATGGTCAACTAAATAACAAATTTGGTAACAACTTTCGATGAACTGACCAATTTCATTGATTATATTACAAGTTACCTGGTCAATAAAGCCAAACAATATAATTAGAAGGCTATTATTAACTTACTGGATATAAGTTATGTGGTGGATGGGAATACCAATAACTGGAAATGATGCTGAAATCTATGTGACTCTAAAATTAAACTGTCTTTGTCCTACCAGATCACCCTCTTCTTCATCCTCTCCCTTGGGCTCCTTGGGCTCATCATCGGGATTGAAGTCTTCCATTTCAACCTAATAACAGATGCACATGTTAGTTTAACTCATGGACTGATAAAGGGCTGTAATATTATAAACAGTATTGTTTCTAGAAGACACACCTCTTCTATAGCTGCATCCTGAAGCAGGGACCGGACATCCAAGCGCACCATATGACCTGGTGAAGGCTCCCAGTTGTTGGACATCTGTGAACAGAATGCCCCATTAAGAAGTTTATGAGGTACTGTATGTATGAGCTTTAGTTGACTTCACTTTTACACAATGTATCTGAAAGAACTGATCTTACAAACCTTCATTATATCTTTTAGTGTGCGCCCATGAACATTTCTCTTCGCACAAGTCTGAGTGTCTGCAGTGATTTCAGCCACGTACACCTTGAAATAACAAAAGATATTAAATTCTTAGCAGAGGACCATTTGGATAAATATTTTTCTGACTTTAAGAGCAAAACTCACCTCGAAGCCTTTTGTTTTGGCTGCACTCCAGAACTGATCAAAATGTTTAACTCTGTCATTAACGGTGTCCAAAATGATGAAGGGGAAAAAGCCGTCATCCAAAGTTTTCTTAAATGTTTTAAGCATGCTGCTCCGGTATGTATCCTCCATCTCTGGCTCATACTCATATTCAAGAACCTGCGAGACAGATTTGATATATTATAGTGTTCATAATGTTTACAATAACAACTGTAATATAATTTGATGCTGCTCACCGATGCAGACTTTTATTTCAAAATGTATACAGCTTGTGTATAGGACCAATT